>CM035443.1:33704090-34304090 GCA_020310875.1 Ceratopteris richardii | reverse complement strand
ATTAGACCATCCAGTAGTCAAGTTTGAGAATGGAGCATACCTAGATAAAGAGGGGACTATTTATGTAGTCACCACTCTTCTTGATAGAACAGACGAGTTTGGAAATGTGATTGCAGAGACCGACATGGGTGATATAGAACAAGGAAATTTAGAGAAAGAGCCGAGAACTCCCCGGGGGAAATCTGTCTTGACCAGAATCATGACTCCAGAGTGGATTCCACAGGATAATAAAAGCATAGATCTGCTTTTAAACCAAGAAACAGATGAGGCTTTTTGGAGATATAAATCTGCTCAACCTCAGGAAGTGAGTGCCCTCACAATCTATGAATTTAAAGACCCTGATAGCCCAGGCCAAGTAACCTACCTAGACAATGCATCAGAGAGAATCTTCATGGTCACTGAGCATGGCAGACATGCCTACACATGGAAGGGTGAATTTGTTTTTCCCCAACCTCGGACTAATGTGTCATACAGTCACCAAGGAGCTGGGACCTCCCAAGCTCATGGAGCTCAAAGAGATAGAAGTAGAGACAAACCTGAGGTAAGTTTTGCCAACTCCCTGGGAAGAGAAAGCACGGGAACGGAAAGGAATAGAGTGGAACCTGAGAGACATAGAACCCCATGGAATCAAAGGAATGCTGACGATTTTCCTTTGCCAAGGCCGAGAGAACACACTAGGACCCTGCGACCAACTCAACTGGTGAAGTCCATGAAGAATTACTTCGATGGCACTCGAGACCCTTATGACCATGTGGCAGAATTTCGGCAAGTCTTGAAAGCGGAACAGGTAGAGGACCTATTCACACAATATAATGCTTTTGGTCTAACCCTTAGGAACACTGCCCTTACGTGGTTTCAACCACTGAACGAGAGGCATTTCAGGAACATAGACCAGCTCTTAGAGGCGTTTATCATTGACTTTTCTAAGAGTGGAATCAGGCACAACACTTCCTCACTAATTCATAGCTTCAAACAGACACCTCAAGAGACGGTCAGACTAGCTGGAAGAAGATTTAGGCAATACCTAGAGAGATGCCCGATGCCGGAGTTACCCACACCAGCCAAACAAGTGGCCTTGTTCTTAGATGGATTGTTGAGCACCAAGCTCAGGTCATATGTGTATCTGAAGGACCCCATAACGATAGAAGAGTGCGTGCGCATGTGCATAGACATTGAGGACAATCTAGGTGAGGAATTAGAACTATCAAAAATCTATAAGGATTCTGATAGCTCTAGTAGCCTCACATTTGGTCAATCCACATCCATTGAGGAACTTGCAGAGAAGGTAGCTCAAAAACTAGGTGTCTCTAGCAAACGAATTCCGAGATTTGCCCCAGTTAAGCGGTGTTACACTTGTGGCGGTGACCATATGGCAAATGTATGTCCCATTATGGCCCAACCCCAGGCGAATCCTAGTAGCCAGTACTGCACCATAGAGCGCAGGTACACCAACCACACTGCACAATATTGCCCATATAACAAACAAACTGTTAGGCAAAATTACCCTCAGCCATATCCACAACAGGGTAGATACCAGAATCAGTACCCACCACAACAATACAACCAACCACAGCAAACTTATCAGCCACCTAACTTTGAGTGGACTGATGAATGTGAGAATTCCTTCTAGGAGCTTAAACGAAGATTATGTTCAGCACCAATCTTGACCACACCAGATTGGAACAAGCCATTCCATGTTCATGTGGATGCATCCAATTACGCTATTGAATGTGTACTCGCACAACCTACTGGTGAAGGTAATATGGATCTCCCAATTGCCTATGCCAATAGACAATTGAATGCAGCTGAACGAAATTACACCACTACTGAGAGAGAAGGCTTAGGCATGGTATATGCAGTTAAGAAATTTAGACATTATTTGCTTGCAAATAAGTTCAAATTTTTTACTGATCACCAAGCTCTACTATACCTGGTAAACAAGCCATGTAATACAGGCAGATTAGTAAGATGGTTTCTCTTACTAATGGAGTATGACTTTGAGGTAGTAGTAAGAAAAGGCAGAACTCACCTAAGAGCAGATCATCTCTCAAGGTTCACATCAGGAGAAGCCCCACAAGGAGTGTCAGATGACTTACCTGATGCTTACTTGTTTAACTTGGAAGTGGTACCGCAGTGGGCTAAGCCATTAGTGCCAGTGTTAACCTACGGGCCTAACCACTCAGTAATGGCCACACAGGATAGAGAGGTAGTAAAAGCCCAAAAGTATCACATCATGGCAGGAAGTATGTACAAGCACACAGATCAAGGGATCTTGGCTTGTTGTGTGGAAGAGGACGAGCACGCGAAGTGGTTGCAATTAGCACATGTAGGTGCATTAGAGCAACACTACTCAAAACAACGAACCCTGCAAACATTGAGGAGACTTGGAGTGTACTGGCCAACTATGGAAGCAGAAGTCCATAGAATGTGCAAGGAATGCCCAATTTGTCGCACTAAGCCACCAGTGGAACATGCCACCCTTTATCGCGTGTCTCTAGTGCCAGATTGGAGCGAGCCACTAGTGGCGTTTCTGAGGACGAAAACATTCCCTCAAGATATGACCCTGACGAGACAAAGAAGTCTAGAACAAGAGGCCCTAGATTACTCACTCATTGGTGATAATCTATACAAGCGTGGAAAAGATGGTTACCTGAGACTATGTGTTCATGAGAATGAATATCTAAAGATCTTGGAAACTGCTCACCAGGGTGTAGCAGGAGGACACTTTGGTCCAGATAGGGTGATCAAAGCAATCCTATTTGCAGGATTTTGGTGGCCCACCCTTCACATGGACGCACATACCTATGTGAAGAGGTGTGAGATTTGTCAGCGAACCCAGTATCCTATACGCAAAGATGAGATGCCACTAAAGCCCATGATGGGCGGACGTGCATTCTCTAAGTGGGGAATAGACTTTGTAGGTCATATCAATCCCCCAGCTAAGGGTTCCCATGCTGAGTATATCATCGTTGCCACGGACTATCTAACCAAGTGGGTAGAGGTAAAAGCCACAACGAAGAACGACGCTCAGACGACTGCTAAATTCTTGTTTGAGAATGTATTCACAAGATACGGGCTACCTATAGAGTTAGTTAGTGATAGAGGCACTCACTTCTTGAATGAAGTTATTGAAAATCTGCTCCAAGAATTCTTGGTAGTGCATAAGAAGTCTGCCTCCTATCACCCTCAAGCCAATGGGCAAGCCGAAAGCACCAATAAGATCCTATGCAATGTATTGACAAAATTAGTGAACAATAAACGCTCTGATTGGGACAAACAACTACACCATGCTGTTTGGGCATACCGAGTCGCATACAAAACGGTATTCCAAGCCACCCCATTTCAGATGGTATTTGGCCAAAACGCCGTGCTACCTTTGGACTTCTTAATACCTACATTGAAAGTAGCACAAGAGCACGAATGGACGGGTCATGAACTCTCCTCTAGACTTTTTGACCTTGAACGATTAGGAGAAACAAGACTGAGAGCAGCTGCAGGGATATATGCAGCTAAGAAGAGACAGAAGGCATACTTTGATGCCCATGTGAAGGATAAGGGCTTGAAAGCAGGAGATCTAGTTTTAGTCTACACATTGAAACAACACGCAAGGAAGCTAGAAAAGAGAGGCTACGGACCTATGCTCATCAATAGGATCTCCACGAGTGGAGCAGTACACCTAGCCACTTTAGAGGGTGATGTTCTCCCAAACTATATTAGCGGATGCAGAGTCAAGTTGTATCAGGAACCCCTCATGGAGGAAATGCTAAGTCGACTCAATACTGGTAAGCAACGTAAAGAGGAGGAAAAACGAATTCGAGAAGAAGCACAGGCAGAGGCCTTAGAGCGCATCAGACGAATGAAGTTGAGGAGACAAGGGAGGGATCAACCTATGATTGACACTCAAGAGTCTCCAGGCTATCACATGGCCATGTGTGAGGCTTTAGGTGAACGTACCCATAAGATAGTGGATCGACGACCTTTTGTGACCCTAGAAATAGGACAAAGAGACAGCACAACAAGCGTGAGAGCTTTAATTGATTCAGGAGCAGCCACAAGTGCAGTTCGGCTTTCTTATTGCCAGCAGCTGCAATTGGAGGTAAAACCCCTAGAAGCATATCTGATAGGATTAAGAGGTGTTGAAACCCCTTGCATGGGAGAGGTGGATCTTCCCCTCTACATACAAGAGGTCCTCATGCCAGCAAAAGTGCTAGTGTGTGAAGATGAGGATCTGACCGAACCTCTGGTCCTGGGCCAAGACTGGATCTACGATCATGCAGTCAACCTCAACCTAAGAAGTGGACTTCTTCAGGCCTGGGTAGGCCAAAGCCGTCTCACGATTGAATTAGAAAATCAAGCACTCAAACCAATAGATCAGGCACCAACTCCTGGTCCCTCCAGGAATCCACATGAAGATAACAATGTTGTTCTTGTCCAAACTTCTATGGTGCAGAGGATTGTCAATCTTACTGAAGGTACAGGAGCCAATAAGGAGTTCCCAACTGATCCAAAGAAGATTCTAAACGGGCAGACCGAACATCACTCGACACGAAGGAGGCCGCTGATCAAGAGGCAGGAGCACCAACCCGTGCAACACGGAGCACCTCGTGGCGTGAAGCAGATCTGGATACGCAAGGATGGAAAACCCACAACTCTAATAGCAGGCTCTCGAGGAGACAACAAACAAGCCACACCATCACGGACACAAGTGAAGGAGTACCCTAGGAAACCTCCTAGGCACACCACATCTATTTGGGTCCCTAAGCGGTCAAGGAAGGCTAGCCCCAATACTAGACACATATGGGTGCCCAAGGCCTGTTTACGAGCCCAAATAGCTCCAACTCTAGTTACTGGCATAATTCAACACTCTCAAGTCCTCTCGACTAACAACGCAGGAACTCTACCTAAATACCACTCTGACCCACACTCAGTCACATCGAGGAATGTCTGGAAATGGGTACCCAAAAGGTCCCAAATCCATCACAACCTAGTTCATAAACCGTTGCCTGTCTTTAGCTCTAAGCGCTACAAATCCCCTATCAAAGTTTGGAGACCTAAACCATGTATCAAACCCCCTGACCCAATTTTTGTAAATCCATCCACTCTGACATAGGTGCATTCCGAGTCCACTGCATAACCAAAGTAGGCATCTAGGATGATACTGACCTCTAATCACCACTCACACCTATCACAAGCACTTCATCTCTGACCACTAACCTTCGGGATTGTCATGTTAGTATTGTGAAGGGAACACCATTACATCCTGTTTCCTATGCAACACTAATGTGCCTTTCTTCTTCTAGCAGATAAGCACCCGATTCCCATGGCAGCAGCAGCAGGCACAAGCTCTCAGGCAGGCTCTGGTGCTCAAATCAATTGGGATGCCATGCCGGTGGAGGCCCCACCAACAGCTCGGCCTGAAGAGTTCGTGAACGTGCAGAGAATTCCTATTCCAGATCCACCAAATGGCCTAACCGAAAGAGTAAAAGGGCACTCTCATTGGTTCAATGAGATGCCAGGAGACTTGGGAGACGCAGATCATATATGGGAGTCCAAGATGGAGTGTGGAGGAGTGTGGTGGACCTTCCAGTTCTTTTCAAGAGAATTCGAAACCTTACAGAATGCAGCTCCACTTCAAGATATCTGGCAAAAAGCAGGATTAAAAACTTATTTTAGTGCAGCTCTGCCTAAACCCGATTTCCTCAAGTGCTACTACCTAATTGTCACACTGAAGTCGACAGGTGATAAAAATCATTCAGGCACATTCTGGGTGCCGTCCTTATCAAACTGGGAAGAAATGAGGAAGTTTGAATTGAATATTACCTCAATCAGGGAAGCCCTTCAAATGTATGGCACTCACGTACCGTCGGATACTTCCATCAGCTTATGAGAATAGAATGGCTCATAGATTAACACCCTCTAGTCACTTGCTACACGAATGAAGGAAGGATAGATGATTCTTTTCCAAACTTATCCAAGGATGTTTGATGCTCCTCTTTAGTAAGGAAGAGAATGAAACCACAATCTCACATTCATAAGTCAGGTGTTGTACCACTACACTATTCACATGTGTTGTCACTCTATTCCTTTTTACTTATATTTAACATAACTTTCCTCTATATTACTTTAGAAAGGGGGTTTGTTCTTTTACACATCCATGGACTCCACTCATACCATGGAGGACTTTGGTGAATTACCTCTACCCAGGGTACTAATCGAACAACAATTGGAGCTCATATGGCACAAACTCCAAGGCACTAAAAACAAAAATAGAGAGCGCGATGAACTACTTCAAAAGTTGCATTCTAAGGAGGAAAACCTTGCACGAGTCATGAAGACCATTATAATCATATATACAACTATTGATATATTTTGGTAATGATGTGTGTGAACATACTTATGACCATTGGGGCACTTTTTTCCCTCTTTAGGAGGTTTTTCCCTTTGGCTTGTGTATGTGCCTATAAACCTAATGTGTGACTTATCTTTGTACACTCACTTGGTAATGCATTCAATATTGTGTATTGTGCTCCAAGCTTCTTCTTCTTCATTGTGATTTTCATGTGTTTCTGCAAACCTCAGCTCCAACAATTGGTATCAAAGGAGGTTGCCGCTTCATATAAGGCTTCCTCGACACCCCTCCAATCATAGTCTCAAAATCGCACAAAATTTGGTGAGCATACTCAGGGTGATTAGGAGTTCAAAACAACATACTCGATCTGTGAGTACAAGCACCTCAAAGTCTGCAACAGGTTAGCGAAACTCAATAGGGTAGTTCTATTCAACTTTTTGAGATACAATCATTTTATTGCATTAGGGTATTTTAGTCAGTGGGCATGGCTGAAAGCAATGATGTATTCCATATGTTGATTGTTGAGGATAAGTTGGATGGTACCAATTAATCATTCTGGTCATATATGATGCTTCATGTATTGGTCACAAAAGGACTATGGAATGTTGTGCAGGGTGTTGAGAAATGACCTACTACACCTACAAATACAGTTATTGAAGATGTATAGATGGTGTTCAAGATGATGATATTTAGGTTCCTGTTTGTGCTATAGTTCTTGCTTCACCTACTCTAGAGAAACTTTGTTGCGATAGCAAAGATGCTCATGCACACACATTGATAATTTTGTCTCTCAAACGTGCCCTTTGTTAGGGGAGCACTAGATTGTGCTCTCTGACTACAGTAGACAAGATTTTGGAAATACATTTATGATTATAAGAACACCCACGTAGGGAAAATAATACAAGAAGATGTAACTAATACAAGACGTCCCACAACTCGGGACCAATAGGTATGGAAAACTGGACTAGAGATGATACAGGAGATCCCACAACCCGGGATCGTAAGTATGAGGCAAGATATCTGGATTACAAGAACTCCCTTCTAGGAGATGAACTGGATACAAGAAAGAACTCGACAGGATCTCGTACTACGAGATTACAAGAGGACAAGACCGGATGTCCAAGAAGTAGACTAGACAGGACTAGAACAAGAAACAAGACTGGAACATGAACTGGAACTTGGAGAGTACTTACTTGGTGGTCATGACTCCTTGAGCTCCCAAGATTGGTATTGGCTAGACTGATTATGAATGTGGCCAACCCCTCCTTATATAGGTTTTCAAGGGCGGTTCCCAAGGGCGATTGCGACTTGATGATGTCATCATGATGTCATCGACTTGAATCAAGACCTCCGAGTGTCAGAAAGCAAATAGACAGTCGATATTGGGGTTTTGGCACGTTTCGAATGCAATGGAAGCATTAGTTTCTCCAAACTCTAAGCCAATCATGAGATATAGAAATTGACATGGAATCTAAGGTTTAGATGGTTTTCTTGTCCATGACATCACCTCCCCCTCGAGTGACGAGTTCCACGAGGAGTGGTTATGTGACTCTGAGATCTTCTAGGACTTGAATCTTCATAACTCTTGGTCTTTGTAGAGTTCTTGATATGTGGTACTGGAACAAGATGATGACAGATATCCATGATGAAACTCGAAAGGGTTTGTAGTATATCGAGGTACAGAATCAAGGGTATGATTCTCATGATGAACTGTATTATTTTTTTGACTCTGATGATGGTCCTTCTGATGTGGGATGGTGATTGTGGAAGTTCTAATCCCAACTTGTTTCTTTTTCTTAGGGCATTTGAATACCATATGATCATGCTCTCCACAATAAAAGCATAATCCATTATCCTTTCGATATTTTCTTTCCTTTGTTGTAAGTCGTCTGACCATGATGTGATCCAATTGCATGGGTTCTGGTTGTGTTTCCTCGAGCATATGTTTTTGTGGAATAGAAGTAAAGTTGTTAATAGAAGTCTTCTTCTCTTGCTTTCTCTCGAACAACCTATTATCACATTCAATTGCTTGATTCATGAATTCATTCAAAGTATTTACCTTGGGCATGGTTAGCATGAGGTCCTTAACATCATCACGTAAGCCCCATCAAAATTGGTTGATAAAATAATCCTCATGCCATGTGAGGTCACAAATGATTTGTCTGAATTCCGATGCACAGGTAGATGCAGGCCTATTTCCTTGATGTAGCTTCCTTAGCTTTGTTTCGGCAACACGTGAACAATTGGTATCTCCAAATGAGGATGTGAACTCTTGAATAAAGGCCTTGAAATCATGCAAAATATCCATGTCCTTCTCAAGGATAGGTGCAAACCATGAAAGAGCAGGACCACATAATAGAGTTCCTATGAGTCCTACTTGAGAAGCATCATCTGGGTACCTATCTAGTTGCATCCTTATGAATAGCTTCACTTGTTGCACAAATCCTCGAAACTTTGATCTCATGCCATCAAATTTCTCAGGCATGCTCACTTTTGGACTTTTCTTCAAGTTAGTTGTCATGGGGGTACTTGAAGAAGATTGACTAGCAATGATCTGCAGCTCTTGGATTTTCCTCTGAAGTTCTGTGATTACATCTTGAATACTTTGTTGTTGAATCCTTTGTTGGTTCTCTCGTATCTCTTGGACTTGTTGTTGAATTACTTTAAGTGCAGAAAAAAATTCTTCTCGAATAATCTCCATGGTTCTTGGTCTTGATGAAGGTAGTCTTGCCAAAATGTCAGGGGAGCACTAGATTGTGCTCTCTGACTATAGTAGACAAGATTTTGGAAATACACTTATGATTACAAGAACACCCACGTAGGGAAAATAATACAAGAAGATGTAACCGATACAAGACGTCCCACAACCCGGGACCAATAGGTATGGAAAACTGGACTAGAGATGATACAGGAGATCCCACAACCCGAGATCGTAAGTATGAGGCAAGATATCTGGATTACAAGAACTCCCTTCTAGGAGATGAACTGGATACAAGAAAGAACTCGACAGGATCTCGTACTACGAGATTACAAGAGGACAAGACCAGATGTCCAAGAACTAGACTAGACAGGACTAGAACAAGAAACAAGACAAGAAGTGGAACTCGAACTTGGAGAGTACTTACTTGGTGGTCATGACTCCTTGAGCTCCCAAGATTGGTATTGGCAAGACTGATTATGAATGTGGCCAACCCCTCCTTATATAGGTTTTCAAGGGCGGTTGCGACTTGATGATGTCATCATGATGTCATCGACTTGAATCAGGATCTCCAAGTGTCAGAATTCAGCAAATAGACAGTCGATCTTGGGGTTTCGGCACGTTTTGGATGCAATGGAAGCATTAGTTTCTCCAAAATCTAAGCCAATCATGAGATATAGAAATTGACATGGAATCTAAGGTTTAAATGGTTTTCTTGTCCATGACACCCTTATCCCTCATATTTGCTCTTAAAAAATAGCAAAGGATGCTTGGGATACGCTTACCACTTTGTACCAAGCAACCTTCAAAAACAGTGGAGAATGAGCATATGAACGAAGGAGATTCTATGGATAGTTTTTTGACAAAGATCAAAGTTTTAAAAGAACCATTGATTTCTACAAATGAAGTCTTTTCAGATAGTTCACTTGCACGTGTTGTTCTTTATGGTTTTCTTGATTTGTATCAGAGTTTTTCTTCTACTTTTTGGTTGATGATGAAAGTAAATCCAAATGCCTTAACATTTGAGGATTTATTCTTTGTTTTACTGGAGGAAAATTAGTCTAGGCAAAACAGGTCTATTATGCATGTTGTAGATCAAGCTTTCTTAGCTAGTCAAAAGGGCAAAGGTAAATGGAGCTAATCTACTAGTAAGCAGAAACCAACTAATTTTGCATAGTAAAAAAGGGGAGAAAAAAACAAGAAGAAAATATAAAAGCAAAAAAAAATATGAAAATATTGTAAAGGAAATGATCATGTCATAAAGAGTTGTCCAAAACTGGCTGCTAAAGAGGCAAAGAAGAAAGAGGCTAGAATCGGTGTTAACCATTGGTAGGCAGGTAAGTGTACCTTTTGTTACTTGAGTGGCGCTTGGCTACTTGGAGTGTTTTATCTGAAGGGGGGATCATTATCACAAGTTTACATGTTTTTTCTCACTCAAACTGTGCTAGTTTCTATGACATTCATATATCCACAAGTGGTTTATGTTCTTAGTAGCTCATGCATATCTTGACTGAACAAGAAGCAGCCTATTGTGGCCACTTAGTCTAATTTAATTTGGAACCCTACGATGGCCTTTGAAGATATGCACAAAATACCCATAAATTCTAATGAGGTAGGATTGTCAAGTGGAGACTATTAGACCATTGTAGAATTCTAGAAGTTCAATGCCCATAGGATAGACATCTATTTAGACTGGCTCAGTCAATAAGAGGTTAGGATTAAAAGCCCTAATTGCTTGACTATTGAACCATGCCCAATTTTGCATCAACCACTCTGAGGATAAGGAAGGGATTATCTACTTTCTCACTTCCAATCCCGAGTACACAAACAAGAAAGCTGAGATAGTAATCTTGGTGGGCATGGTTGATGATGACATACCTAAGATTCTATCCACACCACTAGACAAAATGGTAGTAGCAAGCATGCACATACTCCATTTTATTAACATCAAACCTTCATTGAAGACCACCTACATGGAAATGAGTATGTGAAAGAGGTATTAGACTAACAATGCAACTACTCCACTTGACAAGAGTGTTATCATTAGTGTCTATGTGAAAGGTCAAATGGACAATGGAAACTCTTGTGTATGTTTGTTCTAATAAAATATGTATTAGCCTACTCAGCTACAAACTCTATTGAAACTGCCCATTTGTGAAACCCACATACAACAAAGTCATACTGTCTATTCTGTGGTTTTCTACATTTTTCTTGGAGGTATGCACATATAGGTATAGAGAAGCATTGGGATGCCATACAAAAAGATAACCCATAGTACAAGGAGCTTAGAGGCTCCCCTTCACTTGTAAGGAGCGATTTCAAATGTAAATGCACATGTTGTTTCCAGTCTGCATAATGGTTTGGAAGATCTAGAAGTTGATTGTTTAGATTGCAGAGTGTTCCTTCAACTTGAAATAGTTGAGTTTATTCACTTTAAACTCATGAAATCATTGGTAGGAGATGTTGATGATTAAGAGAGGGAATTTTAACAATCTATTGTTTTTGTCTAAAGAGTTAGGACACGCTTGAGTGTCCATACATTGAGGAGATCTTGGATCTCAACACCAAAGTTTTGGGCATGGAAGATACTTTTCGGATGATCCTCAATGTTATTACAAAAGTAGAAGTGTCATTAGTAAGGACTTTGACATAGATGGAAGCTTTGTTTGTAGAACTAGCAGGCACGTACATTCTTGTCATTGACATTGGAGCATCATCCAATAGAAATCTTAGGTGGAAAGTCAGAGATTTAAATCCACCTAAAAACCACGAATAGGTTAGTGCCAAGATGAGAGATGTAGTGAGAAAGTGGGAGTAGTGCTTCTGCATGTGCAATATTGTGGATTAGAAACAAAGGATCCAACATGTCACATACAATTTAATGGACGTTGCTCATCAATGGTGGAGGAAGATTAAGTAGGATAAGAAAAAACCAGCCAAGGGCTGAATTTAAAGTTATCTTTTATAATAGCTTCATTCCACCAGATGAGTGTACTAGGGCTTTATATGCTTGATTTTTCTTATAACAATGAGAACTCATAGTGCATGATTATGTAGACAAATATAGAGAGATCTATTGAAGATTCTTGACCAAGTGTCAAAGTTTCTCCAGGCCCATAAGTTTGTACTTATTCTTCAAGAGATGTTGTTTCCACGTGCGTAAGGAGGGCTTCGACACCGTGAGTGAGGTTGTAGAATTGGCCTTGGTGTTGGAGGATGGGTGATACTAACAAACCCAACCTACATGACAAAAAAAACATGGACAAGATTCAAGAAGCCAAATGTTTTTATTCTAGTTTTGAGTAAGGAAGTAAATGTTATATAAAGTTCTAGTCATGGAAAGAGAAGAGTTGTACCTTCCAAGTTTTAGAGAGTTTTTTAGGGTTCCACTTTGACAAAAGAATAGAAGAAATGATGCCAAATGAGAGTGATATGAGTAATCTATGAAGAGAGCTACTCAACACCAATAAATGATCAGTGCAAGAGCTTCAATGGGAGGCCTCCTTTTGATTGCGAGTTTACAAGTCTCTTTTATAATGACTTTCTTCAATTTTGAATTTGAAATTCAAATTTGGATCTCACTAAAACGTGATCCCATTGATCTAGGAGATGTTCTCTCAATCTAAATTTGTAACTAATGTTCTATCTACCTCCATGAGTTTGTAGTCTTTTACAAGATTCTTCAAAGGTATAAACCTTTTTACAATGGTAAATCATTAAGATAATACAAGCTATGGTTCATATGAGCCATCTAAATCTTCTTCAAGTTCTAGCCAAATGTGAAGGCTTGGATTTTGCACCAAAACAAGATCTGTTCTAGCTGAACCCATACCTGAAAATTTAGACATGATGTTCTGAGCATACCATAAAAGATTAAGAGAAGGACCCCATGTAGCTAAATTGAGTAAGAACTATCCAAGGGTAGACTTAGAAATTGAGAGAACTAAGCTTTGCATGAAGATGGGTAGAATTAGCCCAAACTATATTTGAAGGCTCTCAATACATTAATTGGAGTAACCTAGCAAAACTAGAGCTACACTTTTAAGGACTATAAGGCTAGAATACTTGATTTCTAGCAATGAAAAGAAGAGTTTGCAGAAGAACTCTACTATTCCAGAGGTATAGGAAGGTAATGCACCATCACTGTCTCAAGTGCCAAATATGGAGGTGGAGAAAATCTTTCTTCCATACATAAGTACTCACAAGGATTTGTGAGGGAAATCCAAGAGGAGAAGCGGAGACAAGAGCAAGAAACCCATCCCCCTATTCAAGAGATAGATGATTTGCAAGAACATTTCCCCCAAGACATAACCTCTATATATGATGACGTAGAGGAAGAGCAACTTAGTGAACAAATGGATTTTGAATCTAACTCCTTACAAGAATTACCCCATTCCACTAGACCTTGGGAAGCCAAGTCTATCAATATGAGAGCACCCAACACAACTATTAGAAATTAAGAGTCAGTAATTCCAAGAAACAGAAAAGCGATCAAAAAAACTAAAGTGCAATGTCATCTCACTTTAGAGGAATTGTTGAAAATTAAGCCTGAGTTGTGGAAGGACGTAGCAAAATAGTTCTCAGAGACAACTACCACTCACTCTCAGGGAGCTTCGCACAAGAGAGTGCCCGAAATACTTGTGGAAAGAATTGGAGATATGAGTGAGGGAGAGGAAGGTAATACATATCTTCCAATAACCCACCAAGGCTACAAGACCAAAGCCATCATAGATTCGGCTGTGAGAGTAGCCATTGCTACCACTTCCTTATGGAAATGTTGGGGTAAGCCAGCACTAAGACCCAGAAGAATGAAGCTACAAATGGTTGACAGACATATTGAGAAACCATTAGGCTTATTAGAAGGTATATCCCACACTTGTGTAGAATTTGAGCACATCTTCGCCATTTGTGAGTTTGGGAAAAATCATGCTTACAAAATGATATTGGGAAGACCATTCATGCAACATTTGAAAATTGTACAAGATTGGGGAACTAATTCCTTGTACGTGCAACATTTGGGAGTGACCACCAAAGTTAACCGCAACGATTATTCCCATCGAGATATACCCCCAATACAATGGAATACCATCCATAGGATGCCTAAAGAAACAAAGTCTGTGCATTCATTAGAATCACATCCTTCATGGTTGCATGAGGACACTCACTTATGGATGTGTAAGGTAGCAAAACAAGAGGAAGAACAATTAGAAGTCAGAGCTTTAGGTTCGAAACGACATCCTAAAACTCTTCAAGACCCTGCTTATGCACTGATAGTGTTTCCTAATGAGGAATTCAAGCCTCATGGTTGGGAAGAAATCCTAGCTACCATGGGTATAACAGTGAATGAAGAGCAATGGACCCCTCACGGTGATGAGGATGGATATGACATCTCCATCTTTATGATAGAACCCTTCGAGGAGGGGCCTCTTCTAAAAGAATGCAGGGAATTGGCTCAAGAGCCAGACAAAACGAGTGACGAGGACCTACAGTCCATTATCATGGAACCCTTCTATTCAACAAAAGAGGAGTATCTTTACTTTGTGGAAGCCACTACCCCTGAGATGGGAAAGGAAAATCAAAATTAACAAAGCAAGTCACCCATAGAATGTAAAGAAAGTAAGCACAAAAACAAGAAAGAGACATTACCTAAGACGAAAGAAGAAGAACATCTTTTGGAAGTACCAAAGAAATTTAAAAAATATGAAGTAGAAGAAAGAAGAATTATGGTAAGGATGCCTACACAAGAAGCATGCATTGGAGAAGTGTACAATAATCGAGAAAAAACCAATAGTCACGATAGAAGAAGGAGAAGACAGATGCACATACATAGGGCATGATTTGACAGAGGAGGAAGAAGAAGAGTTAACTACCCTCTTGCGAGAATATAGAGATGTGTTTGCTTGGAGTTACAAGGATTTGAAAGGATTAGACCCGAGTTTGTCCACTTATGTTCCAATAGGAGTTGCAGATTCTTGGGAAGGATTTAGTTAAAGAAAAGTTTTACAACTTTATGTGAGAAGCATGGACACTTAGAGACATTCAGGTAACAAATCAAACATTCAGCCATGAAGGTTTGATGAGAGCAGATTCTACATAGGTATTTTGTTAGAGAGATCCTTATAGATCTTGAAAATCTTGAAGATCTTGAGTATTTATGATTTAGATGTCTATCCTTTGTTTATAAACTTCTTAGGATTGGAGGAAGTAAGTCAAAGGTTCAGATTCTACCAGATTTGTGTTGCAGAGAAAAAGAAGAAGATACTTGTTATGTTGCAAAAGATTATGGATCCTAAAATTTTGTTTCAGATACAGGTATTAATCACTGAAGATCAGATTTATTGAAAGAAGGAAGACGTTCTAGATTTCATAAAGTCTGATATAATTTGAAGAAATGTAATGCCTTTGAGAGCCTTGATTCACTCAGGTGTAGCAACTAGTGCAGTTAGACTCTCATACTGCTAAAACTTGCAATCCAACATCAATCCCATAGAAGATTATCTCATAGTTTTGGGAGGTGTGGAAATCCCTTGTTTGAGCAAGGCAATCACGTACATGGTTCCTTGCTTATCAATGTATGAAACCTCTTTGAATTTGACCATTGGGTGTTCAAGTCCAAAGGGTTGATCAGGATTTTCGAGTTGGACAACTGATCGCCTTATACCATCCTCATAGATGTGTGCACATAATTGGTTGGTCCTAATATATTCCAATTGTGTTTTATAGGGACCTTCTGGTATCTGTAAATAGGTAGTGCTTGAGCTACTTGTGGATCTCTCCATGTCATAAGACATTTCTGAGTCACTTGTGTATGAACTTAGCACATATGGATAACCACTAAGTTGTTGTGCCTAGGACTTAGCTATATGGTTGACACTAGCCTTAGATGACCTAACACTTTGTCTATCCTTGCCTAGGTGTCTACGAGATCTTCGTTTCATAAGCTTTGTCTTCTAGTCCCAATTTTCCCTTTGTATTGCTCAAAATCCTTTGAAGCCCTTTTGGCTTCCTAGTCTCACCTGAAGGTCAACTTCAAAATACTATATCTAAAACTCCAACGAACCCAAAATCACAACAAACAGATTTCATATGAAAAAGCTATGCCAGTTCAGGGTTCTAAGGGTTAAAATAGAAAAACAGGATCTCTTTGGGATTACTTCAAAACAGAGGATACATGATGTTTAGGAAGTATCGGTCACACATGACATTTAGGAGCAAATGATACACAATACTTGTCCTTGGGTGATACACGATATCTAAACTATACGATACACGATACATGGGGTTAGATGATACATGATTTGATATTTGATCTCATGATACAATACCTGGCTCCAACATGATATGTGATACTTGAGTGTGCAATGATACATGATACAGAGGGCAACGATAGGATACTTGGATTGAGCATGATACACAATACATGATACATGATACTTGCACTCAAACGATACGATATTAGTCGGTCACGATACACGATACTTGTGAAGTATCGCGATACATGATCTGATGATACACGATACCAAATAATCTAGGATATGATACTTCTGTATTCATGATACACGATACTCAACTTGTTGATCCACGAGTCTTGAGAAGTATCATGATACACAGGGAGAGAATACACAATACTCAATAAGTATCATGGTACACGCGAGTTTGGTATTGTGATATCTAAACTCAACCGGTCACGATACTTGGAGTTTTTGAAGTCCAAATTAAATTTTTTTTGTAGATATGTGCTCTTTATGCCCTCCTTATCACCCCTATATGCTTCTAGATGCAAAATCTCTTACCTAACCCATGATATTGCACTCGCGATACCTGACACAGGTCATGTCATGCCACGAGGATGGTCACTGAGGTTTCATGTATATAGAGAGTATTTCAAGAGTATTTCTTTACTGCTTCAGCTTTGAACTCCCTCTAGGCTTCTTACTCGTAGCCATGAAGACGGGAGAAAATGGTGATGATGATGATGAAGGTGAAGAAAAAATCAGAAGCTGAATAGAAAATGACTATTCTTTACCTTCCAACATCACTATTCTATGTCTTACCATCACAACGCTCATCCTTGAAGCTCTCTCCCCGACAACGGTGCCAAATCTGGTGTCACTATAGCACAATGGTGAGTACCAACATAAGGTGATCCACCTCATAAATGTCAATCTACGGAGACGTGAGGACTGGTACGAAGACCGTGAGCAAGTGAAAGCACGAGTGCATGAGTGAGAAGCACACAAGCATGCAGACACCTATCCCCGACAATGATGCCAAATTTGGTGTCATTCTAGCACAATGGTAAGTACCAATGTGAGGAGATTCACCTCATAAATTTCAATCTGTGGAGATGTAAGGACTGGTATGAAGACCACAAGCAATTGAAGGTACAAGTGCATGAGTGAGAAGCACACTAGCATGCACACACATACACACACACACTCATGCAAGGTAATAGCAAAGAGTGGAACAATGGAAGGTCTTCGATTACAAAAGAAATCTCTTACAAAAGCTCAAATCTCTAACAAGCTCACCTCAGAAATAGCTCTCTAGCTCTTTTTATAGTTTTTTGAGTATTTTCCACCTTGTTCAGACCTAGTGTCCTGCCTAATTAAAAATTAGGTTCTAGAGCTTATTTGAGGGCTCAAACAGAGTCTAAAAATTATGAAAATTGGTATGTAGGTAGTTCCAATATCCCTCAAGCTTGAGGACTCCTTGGCTTGAAAAAAATGGAGTTGTAAAAATGTGAAATGGTATCTAGATTGGTTTTTAGTGATGACAATCACTATTCTTAAAGGGATTTCTTCTGAAACTTTGACATATACTTCTTCGAGCTCCCTATGTGCTCTGTCTTCTTGTGTGTCCACTTCATTGATGCATTCATGTACCTTGTGCTTGACCTTGAGTGTCAACACATGTCAGATTGGGAAGGCATAAAGACAACCATTCAACCACAAAAGCTACATCCACAATAACTCATTGGACTTAGTACATACAAATGTATGGGGACCAAGTCAAGAACCTTCATTGGCAGGATCAAGGTATTATGTCTCATTTATTGACGACCATAGTAGATGGACTAATCTATACTTTATCAAGAGTAAGAATGAAGTGTTTGATTACTTCAAAAAGTATCTAGCACATGTGGAGAATCATACAAGTAGATCACTCAAGAAGCTAAGATTTGATGGAGGGGGAGAATACTTCTCCAAAGAGTTTGATGAGTTCTTGCTGGATAAAGGTATCAAAAGGGAAGTGACTACTAGGTACTCTCCTCAACTAAATGGAATTGTAGAGAGGAGAAACAAGACATTGGTTGAATTAGCCAGAATAATGCTTGAAGAGAAGAGGTTTCCACATAATCTATGGGCAGAGGCTATTTCAACTGTTGTGTACCTTGTCAATAGAGTAACATCCAAATCACTCCAAGGTATGACTCCTTATGAAGCATGGCATGGAACAAAACCTAGCCTTGGACATTGCAAGGTGTTTGGTTTTTTAGCTTATGTTCATGTACCATCACAAATAAGAGGTAAGCTAGATGAAAGGGCAACAAAGGTAGTGTTTATTGGCTATGACTCAACTCAGATGGGTTACAGGTTCAACATCCTTCAACCCAGTGTCGGGTCGTGAGAGATGCTCGGATGGTGGATCAAGTCATCCGCCTAAATCGTTCGGCACACGCGGGGTGTCTGTAGCAAACTCAGGCTTATGAAAATAAGGGTTCTAATGTCAAAACAATATAAATTACCTAATTCTATGACTGAAACTAAAGTTCTCTTATCAAAAGTAAATAGTTTTAATTAGCTATGGACCGTAAGGATGGGCAGCCTCGTACATAGCAACAGCTTCCTGATATGAGATTGAAACTTCCATAATGGGTTCTTCTACTAAACTTTCAGGTAAGCTAGAGGGTTCTGGTCTGTCTAGAGTTGGCGGAATATTTTCAATATTTTCAATATTTTCAATAGTACTGTGCTCAGACTCATGAACTAACTTAGAAGACATCAAGGAAGTAATAAAAAAACTAATGAAACAATATGATGCTAAACTGTTTGAATGAATTAATTGATATGCTAATGGTTCGAATTAATAATTCTAATACAACTGGAAGGCCTAAACAATTGGATAACTGTCTAGTCAATTGGATAGTTGACTAAATGAGAAATAAGATTTAAATGGATCTTTAAGCTGCCGCTTCACTTCAATTGTCTTCACTTCAATTAATTGTAATCTTCAATGTTTCTGCAAAAAACATTAGCACATTAGTAAATTTACAAAATCAATAAGAACATAAACTTACATTATCATACACATGCATATACTCATGCAAATGATTTAATTCTCATAAACACACACATGCATTATCACATATGCTAACATAAACTCATTCATTTAATGTTTGCTTAACTAATCTTACTTACATTCCTACTTGTACTTGTATTTCATCAAACATATGCTATTATGCTCTCACACATATTAGTTCTCATGAATGTGCAAATACTCATTTATGCTAATACTTAGATGCATTTATGCATATGCATACAATAATTCAATTACTTACCTATGCATTAAATCATATGCTAACACTCACACATATGCACATGCTAACACTACCTCACTCATAAACATGCATTCATGCACACTCATGCTCATACACACATCACTCACATGTATGTTCTCATGCACACATGCATACACATTGACATAAACATATATGCATACAAACACACACTTATCATTGTATAAATATGCATATTAGTAGTTCCTCTTATGAATACACACATATGGCATACATATATGCCAACATCATGCATAATTCATTTCATGAACATTTATTAACACTCATTGCTATACACTAACTTCTAACATACTTCAATATTTATATATATGCACTCATGCATAGATGTATATATTTTCATGCATAAACTAATGCACATTCATGCTAGTACTTAGATGCATTTATGCACATGCATACACTAGTACAATTACATGTCTATGCATATGGATTACTAATACATACAGATGCATAATAAAATCTAACTAAACTTTTGCAATACTTATCTAATTACGCAATATCAAGTGGTAATTAAACAATGCAATAGTTATTTAAATATCATTAATTAAATAAAATATATATATATAATTATAACTAACTTCTCTCTCTCTCTCACTCTCCCTTTCACTCTTTCTTTCTTTCTCTCTCTTCCTCTCTCTGTGCTTTCTCTCTCTCTATTTCTTTCTCTGCCTATCTCTCTCTCTTTCTCCCTAACTCTCTTTCTGTCTACCGTTCTTCAGAACATAAAGAAAGAGTAACAAAAGAAGTTCAGGATATAGTTAGAATTGTTCAACCTAGGTCAAAACAAACTTCAAAAATGGACGAGCTATTTCAAATTATGATGCACGAGAGGCAAGGAAAAAAGGTAGTTGAAACGTTATTAAAGGATAAAGGGAAATTTACTGGTATGAATGTTACAAATTATTTAGACACGTTTGAGGAATTAGCTAAGTTACAGAGTTTACCTGAAACAAAGTGGAAATCCTATCTTGGACGTCTGTCCATAGGTACTGTAAAAGCTATTATGGATATACATGACAATAAGGAATGGGATGAGTTTAGAAAAGAGCTGCATAAGGAATTCTACTTAGAAGACTACAGTCAACATAGTCGAGAAGGATTTATGAAATGGATTAGTTCACCTAAGCCTCACATTTCATTAACTCAACTCCATAGTGAATTTATGAAAAGATTCTCTCAATTACCTGAACAGGATAGAGTTGCCCTTACCCCAGATATCATTTTATATTTCCTTAAAATCTTGACTCCAGATATAAGGGTAGAGGTTGAGCGTAGGCTTGAAGAACCGGGAAAGAAATATGGGCTTACAGATGACTGGGGTGTAGTGAAAACTGTAGTTGAGGCGGTTGCTCACATGATCCAACGTAAAACACTCCTTTATGAATCGATGTCTCAACCATCTTCCAGTTTTCCTCCGATTCAGGCAACTAGGGATACACATATAGATTCAAAAGTTGAGCCTACAACATCCACATCTAGAGTACCAACCGAGTTACAATTTGAGATTTTGTTTAACAAGTTGGACAATATGATGCATATGCACGAGAATATGTCTAAAGAGGTAGCGGCTTTGCAGAATGTGGTGTATGCTTTAAACCTTCAAGATAAACCTGCAATGCAAGCTCATCCGACTATTTATCCTCAACCAGTAAATGCTCCAAATCCACCATTAGTAGCTCCGAATCATCCATTAGTACCTCCTAATCCACCTTTTATACCTCCTAATCCTCCAGTTGTACCCCAACCAATTCCTCAACCGATTCCTCAAGCATTTAACCAAAGAAATTTCAATGAAAGGAGAAATGCCAATGTGAGGAGATGTATCTGGTGCGATGCCACAGATCATTTGACTTACACATGTGAAGCATTGAAAGATGCGAAAGAGAAAAGACTTGTAATTGATATTGACAAGCGATTGTGCGACTATAGAACACATTTACCCTTAGCTGCCAATTGGGGAAAGGGGGGGATGCAGAAGCTGTATGAAAACCTTTCTGAGTCTTCGAAATCTGCTTCTGCTGTTAAACTAGAATATGTTGATAGTGACTCTGATTCCGAACAAACAAGGGAAACGAGGAACTATTCAATTGAAGCTTTGATAAAGGCAAGAGATGATATTATGCAGAAAACTGCGTGGAACTCTCCTGTCGATCAATTCTCGATATATTCGCATATTGCGAATGTTGAAGAGAAAAGAAAGAGGGATGATGAGCAAGATACAAATGATTCAGGAAGACGAATGACTAGAAGTAAGATGAGAGATGAACCAAAGCCTAAGAAAGTTCAGTTTGAACAAGGCGAAAGTTCTAAAACAAATGAGGAGCGAAGAAAAGAAATTAGGGAGGGTAAACAACCTGTGTTTAGTGAGCCAATTCAAACATCAGACAAAGTAGAGCAAATTCCTAGAACTGAAACAAAACCTGAAGAGAAACCAGAAAAGAAACCAAAACGAGTACCGAAAGCTATTCTTATTTCTGAACTTGAACAAAAAGTTGATTCGAAAGAAATATTGTATGACATCTTATTAAAAAGTGCAGTAACAATGACTTTAGAACAAATCTTCTCAATAGCAAAAATTGAATTTAAGGAAAATTTTATTAAACTAATTAAAAGGAAGAGATTCCCTCTGTCACAAGAGGTAGAGATGCAAGATGTTGCCGATGTAACTCACTTGATTCATGAATCTCTTTCTTTAGACTCAGAGGATGAAGAAGATAATACCTGTAATGTGAACAAAAATTTCTTAGGGCCGATTGTACCAGATGACGAAACAAAAAACTCAGAGAGTGATTTTAGAAAAATTTTTTGGGCGAGAGGCACACCGGAGATTAAAGTTAACTTAGGAGATCAGAAGAGATCATATTCTGCTTTAGCCCTAATTGACTCTGGGTCTGAAATCAATGTGATTTCGAAAGGATTATATGATAAGTTTAAATGGCCTATTGATAAAAATCACGGCTGGATAATGCGAACCGCGGACAATGGTTGTGGATCACTCCTAGGAGCATGTGCCAACATACCTCTAATGATAGGTGGAATCTCTCAGACATTCCACTTTTTCATTCAGGACAACTGCTCTTATGAAATTATCTTAGGTCAACCATTTATATGTGAAGCCAGAATGGAGACTAAAGTAATAGATGACGGCTCAGCATACGCAAGAATTAGATCTAAAGATGATCTACAATCGCTCCAAGTTATGATAGTCAGCCCAAACCATGTACGAAATAGGGAGCAAATTAGGAAGACGCCCATCCGTTCTCATGAAAAGATACGTGAAGATCATATGCCTCTTCGTGAGTTTGGAACTTATTATGATCAAAATTTTGCCTAGATGCCACTGTTGAGCGAGACAACGGTGGTTCTTGGTTTGATGTCTCGCACCCATCTGTAGATACTTTAGATAGTTTTTCTTTATATTTCCCTTCATCGTATTTGCAATTCAGTCATTATAAACAAATTCCTAAAAAAATTATAAAACATTATGAAAAAATTTATAAAGAGAAAGGATTCATTTCATCTGATGACACATTGAAACCGTAATTGAAACTTTATCTTCAAACTCATTGATTGAAGAACTTCAAAATATTTTGCATGAAAAAGAAAATTTTAGATTTGTACTTTTAAATTCTATTGAAGAATATGATTTGATTATTAAATTTGTCATGAGTAATGAAAAGGAAGCAAAAGTAAATACAAAATACAAAACCGTTGATAAAAAAATTAAACCGATTGCCCAATCTTTACCACGAGAGAGTGAAGAGAAGTTTAGGAAAGTTACCAATGATCCTTATTTAAGAGAGTGCACAAATATAGGTCATACTTTCACAGAAGAAACTTTAAAGCTAATCAAGATAGGAAATGATGAAAATTTTTTGTTACCCGAGGAACGTGAACTATTTCAAAGAGTGATTAGAAAGCATGGAAAGGCATTTTCTTTATATTCCCATGAGATAGGTTGTGCAGACCCAAAAATTGTACCACCAATGATCATCTTTACAGTGCCTCACATTCCATGGAATCTTCGACCCATACCTGTTCCGAAAGCCCATTTACCAGAGTTAATGCGGCTTCTTAAGGAAAAGATTCACATGCGAATTTTAGAGCCATCATCTGCACCCTACTCAAATAGGTGGTTTACTGTTCCAAAGAAAAATGGCAAGTTACGGTTCATTCAAGATTTACAACCTGTTAACAAGGTTACTATTAGGAATGTAGGTACTGGGCCCATTGTAGGAGAATTCGCTGAAGCCTTTGCTGGTCATGCCATTTACTCAATGGGAGACTTGTATTCTGGCTACGATCAATTTCAGCTTGCTATTGAAAGTAGAGACATTACGACCATGAAAACTCCTTTAGGCTTAGTTCGCATGTGCACTTTGCCGCAAGGAGCTACTAATTCAGTAGTGCATATGATGAACGCCATGAATTCAGTATTACATGACTTCATTCCTAATATAGCCATGCCATTTATTGATGACATTCCTATTAAAGGATGTATTGAGAATGCGAAAGATGAAACTTTAGATTCCTCTGGTTGCAGGAAGTTTGTAGTAGATCATATCTCTGACTGTGAAAGGATTTTCCAGAGATTTGAAGAGGTTGGTCTCACATTCTCCATGGAGAAATCTGTTTTTGGTGTCAATGAGGTACTTATAGTTGGGCATTTATGTGGACATTACGGTCGGAGGCCATATCCACCTAAAGTCGACGCTATAAACAAGATTTCTGAAACCTGTAGTAATATTAGTGAGGTAAGACGATTCCTTGGTGCTTGTGTGTTTTATGCCATCTGGATCCCACACTATGCACATGTTGCAAACTGTCTTTATGCTTTACTAAGGAAGAATCGAAAGTTTCTTTGGACTGAAGAACACTCAAAAGCTATGAAAAAGTTAAAGAAATTACTTCTTGAAGCTCCTATTTTAAAGCGAGTAGATTATACTGATCAAAAGCCTATCATTTTAACTGTTGATATGAGCCCTATAGGAATAGGATGGGTTATTGGTCAGGACGATGAAGAGGGCAATAGATATGCTGTGAGATTTGGAGCAAAGATTTTACACGATACGCAAAGAAATTATCCGCAAATTAAACGAGAACTATGGGGTTTAGTCACGACATTAAAATCCGATAAAGAATATTTTATAGGTGCAAATGTAATAGTTGAGACAGATTGTCTACCTCTGATTGGAATGATTACAAATTGTTCATCACCCGACATTGCCATGCTTAGATGGATTTCATACATCAAGTTTATAAATCCTGTTTTGATACATATTGCAGGTAAATCTAATCCTGTGGCTGATATGCTTTCTCGAGCTAGATTTGATAATGAGGAAGAAACAGAATTAGAAATAAATGCAATTAATTATGATTCTAAAGCATACGCATATGAACAGTTTAATATTGAAGAATACGAAGGAGAGTGGCAGGATATTGGAAAGTATTTAAGTACTTTGGTTAGGGCACCTTCATGGTCTTCAAATAGATTTCGGAATATTAGGAAAAGAGCTTACAACTTTTTTCTGAAAGATGGTTTCATTTGGAGATATGCGAGGGGAAAAATTAGATTGCCACAACGAGTACTAGGTACTAAGGATCTTCAGTTACAAGTCATGAAGAGTATGCATGATACTTTATGGGCAGGACATAAAGGTTTTGTAGCTACGTATGAAAAAATTAGAGAAGGATACTGGTGGCCAGGGATTTATGTTACTGTTAAAAATTATTTTACTTCATGTGACGTATGTCAGATTCATTCCTCAGTCAAACATAGGGATCCGTTGCATCCTACCTATCCACCATGCATCCATTATAAATGGGTTATAGACTTAGTTACCATGCCCAAAGGTATCAATAAGATGAGATATATAGTCTTGGCACGTGAAGATCTTACGAATCATGTAGAAGGCCGAGCTTTAAGATCTAAGACAACCTTGAATGTATGCAAATTTCTTCTTGAGGATGTCATTTCACGATTTGGTTATGTAGAAAAGGTAGTGGCTGATAGGGGAGAGTTAGATGCGCAGGAGGCTAGAGAATTCTTTGCTAGGCATGGAATTCGCTTAGCCCTTACTACTGCTTACAACCCTGAAGCTAATGGGAAGATTGAGCGAGGGCATTCTCCTATTATTAAAGTAATTTCCAAAGCTTGTAATGGAGAAATTAAGAATTGGCCAACTTATCTGCCATTTGCGTTGTGGGCCGATAGAATGACCTGCACTAGAACGACAGGGTATATGCCGGCAGAGTTGATGTATTGCCAGAAACCGATATTCCCTGTGCATATGCAAATTCTTACTTGGACTACGTTACCATGGGAAGATAATTTGTCGACAGAAGATTTATTAGCTCTGCGAATCCAGCAATTAGAGCAAGGGAATGAACGTTTAGAAGAGGCTATAGTTAAACTAAAAGATTCTCGATTGAAAAACAAGAAGTATTTTGATAAATCACATAGGTTAAGGCCAAAGCCGATTTATGTTAATGATTGGGTTTTACTGTATGATAGTACGTTTGATTCTCAGTATGATGCCCGTAGGAAACTTAAAAGACGTTGGTTTGGACCTTATGTGGTAGTCAAAACCTATGATAATGGAATGTATGCCTTACGTGAATTAGATGGCACGCCTCTTAAAAACTTAATTGCTGGCAAAAGAATTAAATTATTTAAACAAAGAGATGATGAAATGTATGAAGTAATGTTTGATGATAAGCATGATTAATTATGTATGAATGAATTTCTTTAGTGTGGGTTTCTTTTGCAGGAAAACCAAGAGAAGATTTGAATATGAAATTTAATAATTTTGCGTGTCTAGCTGTTGCTGGTTGAGTTCTAACAGGTCTTTGAAGAACAAATTAAGATGCATAAAGATGAGCAGATTGAAGATGAAGCAGATTGAAGATAAAATTGATTTTTAGGTCGTATTTTTCTTTGTCTTAAAATTTTGTTTTACGTATTTTATTTGCATTCATATAAAACTAATTGATAAAATCTGGAATGAAGAATATTAATTTATAAAGGACTCTATTTAACCATATTAGGAAAATAGACATAATTTATATTTCTACATTTATAGATTAAGTGAGATTTGTTAAAAATAGAAGGATTTGTAGTTCATTTAGATAACGAAAGTAGTTGTATATATGTAGGAGCATATTGTTGCATGATACATGTCTGTGAAAACCTAGATCTTTCTTGTCCATGCAGCTAGATCCTTAGCTCGGATTAAGGGGTTAAGCCTTTCCCCTTTAAAACAAAAAAAGTAGCGAAAAAAAAAATATTGACATGGAAGTTATACCTTCTTCCACCCCAAAAAGGTATTTACATTTATTATCGATATGAAGTTTACATCATATTTAAATGAAGAGAACTAGTTGTGAAAAAACACATCTAGTGATTAAAATTGGGCATACAAGGCGGCTGTCTGTCCAAGTAGATTTAGTAGATTTCTTTGGCATGCTTGATTGTTCATATGTGAATGCATATATATAACGAAACCTGCATTTGGATGAATGAAAATGAATTCTGTTTTATACTAATCTTTACATAGTTTATAAATGGATGAATGTAAATTAATGTTTGTTGACTGAACACGTTACTAGTTTACCTTTATACTTTAATATGTTTTCATTGCCAGATATAATTAACTTCATGTGCATGTTGAAAAGATTTAAAATTTGATAAGATTAAAAATATTTATAAAAGAATTGATGCTGTTCTATGATTTAATTTCAGGATAATCATTGAAAATGCCGCTTCCCTTAATCTGCAAGTTGGCCCATCGAGGACGATGTGCAGGTTTGGTGGCGGTGGATGTCGGGAAGATTTGCATCTTCCAGTTGATAACCAGAAGAAATAAAAGCAACTTAATTGGTGAATTCTAAACCTCTTTTTCATTGTTGATCAGTTGTTCTGGATTGAATTAACTACTTTTGAAGTATTTGCAGGTACAAGAAATAATGAAGAATATGTGTTCATATTAGGGTTACCCTAATTACTCATTTAATGAGTGTTTTAAATTGATACATATAAGACATGTGAGTATATACCCCTAGGGTTTCATAAGTTTATATAAGTTAAGTCAGTAGGATTAATCCAAAGGATCTTAAAATGATTCCATTGGGCTAATGTTAAGGGTTTAGATGATTTATCATGGGTTAGAGATAGGGTTTATAAGGGTTTTAAAGGGTTTTCATGAGTTTCTGATGGGTTTTAAGTAGGGTTTTTAGGGTTTTAGAATGTTTCAAGGGTTAAAATAATTAATATTTAAGGAAATTAATCTATAACTAAACATTGGTTCAATAACAAAAATTAAAATATGGTTTAATTAATTATTTAATCATGTATGTGCATTTAATACTAAGGTTCTAATTAATTAAAATCTTAACTTAAGCTTAAATTAATTGATTTATTTAAATAAGAAATGTAGGTTAATTAGATTAAAATGATTAATTAAATGGATAAATAACTAGTGGTCTATATGAGTACTAGGAAAAAGAATGGTTTATAGAAGATGTGTAACTAAAGTGATTGAAAGAGTGGTTGGAATAAATGATGCAATTAAAGGAAGCTAAAGAGAAACTTTAAATGAATGGTGTATATGAAAATGGTTAAAAGAATGGAGTAAGTGAGTTGTGTAAATAAAGTCAATTTAAAGTGTGGTGAAAGTAAGGAGATTAAAGTGTGGTTGTAGATTAAAAGTTAAAACCAAAAGAGTGGATTAGGAAGGACTTGTGTATGTATTTAAATGTGTGTTGAGCTCAAGTTTCTCCTAATGTTTTTTGCAGGTACTGTCTCCTGCTCTTTACTTTCTTCTGTTTTTCCTTCTTTCTCATTAGACCCTCCTCGTGCTCGGGATATTGAGCCATCATATTCTGCTCTGTACGATGGTCTTGATATGCCCCATGCTGCTGCATGAATGATTGTCCGGCCGTGTCCGGCCGAAAGCATGACATGCCTATTCCGTGGCTTGGTCTGAGTCCCTGCAGTAGTGTGTGTGTATGTGCGTGTATGTGTTATAATGTGTTATGTGTATGTGTGTGTATGTGTTATGTGTGAATGTGTTATGTGTATGAGCATGTATGTGTTATGTGATGTGTGTGTGTGATATATGTGTGTGTGTGATGTGTGTGTATGTGATGTGATGTATGTGTGTATGTGAAGTGTATATGTGTGTGTGTATGTGATGTGTATGTGATGTGTGTGTGTATGTGATGTGTGTGTATGTGATGTGTGTATGTGCGTATGTGATGTGTGTATGTGTGTATGTGATATGTGTGTGTGTGCGTGTATGATGTGACGTGTGTGTGTGTATGTGATGTGTGTGTGTATGTGATGTGTGTGTATGTGATGTGTGTATGTGCGTATGTGATGTGTGTATGTGTGTATGTGATATGTGTGTGTGTGCGTGTATGATGTGACGTGTGTGTGTGTGTGTGTGATGTATGTGTGTGAGAGAGATTCCCCTCCCCTCTCTGGCACTGCGCGCAGCAGCGCGCAGAGAGAGAGAGGGAGAGAGAGAGAGAGAGAGAGAGGGAGAGAGAGAGAGAGAGAGAGAGAGAGAGAGAGAGAGAGAGAGAGAGAGAGAGAGAGAGAGAGAGAGAGAGAGAGAGAGAGAGAGAGAAGGAGAGAGAGAGAGAGATTCCCCCCCCTCTCTGGCGCTGCGCGTAGCAGCGCGCAGAGAGAGAGAGGGAGAGAGAGAGAGAGAGAGAGAGAGAGAGAGAGAGAGAGAGAGAGAGAGAGAGAGAGAGAGAGAGAGAGAGAGAGAGAGAGATTCCCCCCCCCTCTCTGGCGCTGCGTGCAGCAGCGCGCAGAGAGAGAGGGAGAGAGAGAGAGAAGTAAAGAGAGAGAGAGAGAGAAGTAAAGAGAGAGAGAGAGAGAGATAGAGAGAGAGAGAGAGAGAGAGAGAGAGAGAGAGAGAGAGAGAGAGAGAGAGAGAGAGAGAAAGAGAGAGAACAAAATATAGAGAGAAAGAAAGAGAGAGAGAGAGAGAAAGAGAAGGAGAGAGAGAGAGAGGAAAGAGAAGGAGAGAAGGAAGAGAGAGAGAGAGAGAGGAAAGAGAAGGAGAGAGAGAGAGAGAGAGAGAGAGAGAGAGAGAGAGAGAGAGAGAGAGAGAGAGAGAACGATAGACAGAAAGAGAGTTAGGGAGAAAGAGAGAGAGTGAGAGAGAGATAGGCAGAGAAAGAAATAGAGAGAGAGAAAGCACAGAGAGAGGAAGAGAGAGAAAGAAAGAAAGAGTGAAAGGGAGAGTGAGAGAGAGAGAGAAGTTAGTTATAATTATATATATATTTTTTATTTAATTAATGATATTTAAATAACTATTGCATTGTTTAATTACCACTTGATATTGCGTAATTAGATAAGTATTGCAAAAGTTTAGTTAGATTTTATTATGCATCTGTATGTATTAGTAATCCATATGTGTAATTGTACTAGTGTATGCATGTGCATAAATGCATCTAAGTACTAGCATGAATGTGCATTAGTTTATGCATGAAAATATATACATCTATGCATGAGTGCATGTATATAAATATTGAAGTATGTTAGAAGTTAGTGTATAGCAATGAGTGTTAATAAATGTTCATGAAATGAATTATGCATGATGTTGGCATATATGTATGCCATATGTGTGTATTCATAAGAGGAACTACTAATATGCATATTTATACAATGATAAGTGTGTGTTTGTATGCATATATGTTTATGTCAATGTGTATGCATGTGTGCATGAGAACATACATGTGAGTGATGTGTGTATGAGCATGAGTGTGCATGAATGCATGTTTATGAGTGAGGTAGTGTTAGCGTGTGCATATGTGTGAGTGTTAGCATATGATTTAATGCATAGGTAAGTAATTGAATTATTGTATGCATATGCATAAATGCATCTAAGTATTAGCATAAATGAGTATTTGCACATTCATGAGAACTAATATGTGTGAGAGCATAATAGCATATGTTTGATGAAATACAAGTACAAGTAGGAATGTAAGTAAGATTAGTTAAGCAAACATTAAATGAATGAGTTTATGTTAGCATATGTGATAATGCATGTGTGTGTTTATGAGAATTAAATCATTTGCATGAGTATATGCATGTGTATGATAATGTAAGTTTATGTTCTTATTGATTTTGTAAATTTACTAATGTGCTAATGTTTTTTGCAGAAACATTGAAGATTACAATTAATTGAAGTGAAGACAATTGAAGTGAAGCGGCAGCTTAAAGATCCATTTAAATCTTATTTCTCATTTAGTCAACTATCCAATTGACTAGACAGTTATCCAACTGTTTAGGCCTTCGAGTTGTATTAGAATTATTAATTCGAACCATTAGCATATCAATTAATTCATTCAAACAGTTTAGCATCATATTGTTTCATTAGTTTTTCCATTACTTTCCTTGATGTCTTCTAAGTTAGTTCATGAGTCTGAGCACAGTACTATTGAAAATATTGAAAATATTGAAAATATTCCGCCAACTCTAGATAGACCAGAACCCTCTAGCTTACCTGAAAGTTTAGTAGAAGAACCCATTATGGAAGTTTCAATCTCATATCAGGAAGTTGTTGCTATGTACGAGGCTGCCCGTCCTTACGGTCCATAGCTAATTAAAACTATTTACTTTTGATAAGAGAACTTTAGTTTCAGTCATAGAATTAGGTAATTTATATTATTTTGACATTAGAACCCTTATTTTCATAAGCCTGAGTTTGCTACAGACACCCCGCGTGTGCCGAACGATTTAGACGGATGACTTGATCCACCATCCGAGCATCTCTCACGACCCGACATTGGTGAACCTGACGTGAACCTCTCTCTCCTTCTCTTTCCTCTCTCTCTCTCTCTTCCTTCTCTCCTTCTCTTTCCTCTCTCTCTCTCCTTCTCTTTCTCTCTCTCTCTCTCTCTCTCTCTTTCTTTCTCTCTATATTTCGTTCTCTCTCTCTCTCTCTCTCTCTCTCTCTCTCTCTCTCTCTCTCTCTCTCTCTCTCTCTCTCTCTCTCTCTCTCTCTCTCTCTCTCTCTCTTTACTTCTCTCTCTCTGTGCGCGCTGCTGCGCGCAGCGCCAGAGAGGGGGGGGGGAATCTCTCTCTCTCTCTCTCTCTCTCTCTCTCTCTCTCTCTCTCTCTCTCTCTCTCTCTCTCTCTCTCTCTCCCTCTCTCTCTCTCTGCGCACTGCTACGCGCAGCGCCAGAGAGGGGGGGAATCTATCTCTCTCTCTCCTTCTCTCTCTCTCTCTCTCTCTCTCTCTCTCTCTCTCTCTCTCTCTCTCTCTCTCTCTCTCTCTCTCTCTCCCCCTCTCTCTCTCTCTGCGCGCTGCTGCACGCAGCGCCAGAGAGGGGAGGGGAATCTCTCTCACACACATACATCACACACACACACACGTCACATCATACACGCACACACACACATATCACATACACACATACACACATCACATACGCACATACACACATCACATACACACACACATCACATACACACACACACGTTACATCATACACGCACACACACACATATCACATACACACATACACACATCACATATGCACATACACACATCACATACACACATACATCACATACACACACACATCACATACACATCACATACACACACACATATACACTTCACATACACACATACATCACATCACATACACACACATCACACACACACATATATCACACACACACATCACATAACACATACACGCTCATACACATAACACATTCACACATAACACATACACACACATACACATAACACATTATAACACATACACGCACATACACACACACTACTGCAGGGACTCAGACCAAGCCACGGAATAGGCATGTCATGCTTTCGGCCGGACACGGCCGGACAATCATTCATGCAGCAGCATGAGGCATATCAAGACGATCGTACAGAGCAGAATATGATGGCTCAATATCCCGAGCACGAGGAGGGTCTAATGAGAAAGAAGGAAAAACAGAAGAAAGTAAAGAGCAGGAGACAGTACCTGCAAAAAACATTAGGAGAAACTTGAGCTCAACACACATTTAAATACATACACAAGTCCTTCCTAATCCACTCTTTTGGTTTTAACTTTTAATCTACAACCACACTTTAATCTCCTTACTTTCACCACACTTTAAATTGACTTTATTTACACAACTCACTTACTCCATTCTTTTAACCATTTTCATATACACCATTCATTTAAAGTTTCTCTTTAGCTTCCTTTAATTGCATCATTTATTCCAACCACTCTTTCAATCACTTTAGTTACACATCTTCTATAAACCATTCTTTTTCCTAGTTCATATATAGACCACTAGTTATTTATCCATTTAATTAATCATTTTAATCTAATTAACCTACATTTCTTATTTAAATAAATCAATTAATTTAAGCTTAAGTTAAGATTTTAATTAATTAGAACCTTAGTATTAAATGCACATACATGATTAAATAATTAATTAAACCATATTTTAATTTTTGTTATTGAACCAATGTTTAGTTATAGATTAATTTCCTTAAATATTAATTATTTTAACCCTTGAAACATTCTAAAACCCTAAAAACCCTACTTAAAACCCATCAGAAACTCATGAAAACCCTTTAAAACCCTTCTAAACCCTATCTCTAACCCATGATAAATCATCTAAACCCTTAACATTAGCCCAATGGAATCATTTTAAGATCCTTTGGATTAATCCTACTGACTTAACTTATATAAACTTATGAAACCCTAGGGGTATATACTCACATGTCTTATATGTATCAATTTAAAACACTCATTAAATGAGTAATTAGGGTAACCCTAATATGAACACATATTCTTCATCATTTCTTGTACCTGCAAATACTTCAAAAGTAGTTAATTCAATCCAGAACAACTGATCAACAATGAAAAAGAGGTTTAGAATTCACCAATTAAGTTGCTTTTATTTCTTCTGGTTATCAACTGGAAGATGCAAATCTTCCCGACACCAGCAATTCACTACAAGCAGAGATGTTGTGTTTCAAGAACATAGGTCTTGGTATGATGAAGAAAAACAAAAGGTAACTCTACCATATGATCTTGATCATGATTCTCATCAATTAGGAAGCAAGCATGATACACAGATCCAAGAAGTGATATAGATGATGAACAAGATGAAAGGGAAAAGGATTACAAACTATGGAAGTCAAGAGGCAAAGCAAAGATGCAAGAGTGTGGAGAATTCTTCTTTAGGGGAAAAAATGAACCCTACATGGGCCTTGAAATTTTTAGTAGGCTAGAGTAGGATTTTTGTTAGGCTTTACTAGGCCTCTCTCTTTATTCTTCTAGAGAGAGAGCAAGAGAATCTACTTTCTACATCATCAAACTCGTGCATGTATTCGAATAAAAAAATGATTTTTTTTTTAGTCTCATTTTCAGTGTATATTAACTCAAAAGGGCCCAATTTTAAATATATATGTCAAAAGTCACTTTTTTGGGCCCTTTCTTTCAAGTTTCTTTTAGAAAAAGTATAATTTTCAAACTTCCTCCAAAAGTATGTGCCACATCATCAAATCCGTGACTATGCTTCCCCCAAAAAATGACTTTTTTCAAATTTCATCATTTTCAACCATACACAGTTGAAATATACACTTTAATCCATACACATACAAGAAAACACACTTTTTGAGCAAAACATATGCTTTAGAGTCCTTTCCAACCAGTTTTCCACTTTGCTTTTGATATTCTTGGTCATTAACAAAGATAGTGTTGACATGTATCACAAACTTCATAGTAGAACGTCCTCATGCTCATGCATCAACAAGTATCCATGTTCATGTACCTAGAGAGTTTGCTCCAAATACACAATGCAACAATGATGCCAATACTCAAAATGAATGTCATGCAACTGGAGAAAAAAGTATTGATCTTTGGACTCATGGTTCACTATATCCTCTTGTTCCAATATCTTCTTACCATCCAACATTCCATAACCTCTCAACTTTACTTCGGTTCATTGGTGCGGGAGAAGCTTGACTATTCTGTTATTGCAAGAGATTATCTACACATTCACATGCTACTGCTAAGTATTGGTTCCAAAAATATCAACTCCATCATATGAGGTGTTGGTGCAATTATTCCCAATCCTATACACTTGATGACCTCACATAACTTTGATGTATTGACGTTACACATGGAAGGATTCATATGTACAACCTCTTGTAATTTTGCTTCCAAATTACATTTGTAAAAGGTCATTAAATCCATGAGGAGTTAGAAACATATAATCTCATAACTTTTGGTAGTTGAATCAAGAGAGAATCAATCCTATACTTTAGGATGCACTTTATTGTTAGAGATTTGAATTTGAATTCAAATCCTTGGCTCCAACAAAAGCTATAAAAGAGGATATGAATTGCCCGTGTGTATCTCGAGGTTTAGAGGTCATCATGTACTTTCATTGAGAAGAGGAGCTCATATCATAGCTCACTCATTTCTCACTCATTGTGCAATGAATTATTGCCAATGACATTGTACTTTTACATGATTCAATACATATATGTTTATTTCCTACTCTCATATCTCTGTCACACTTCATCAAAATAGTGAATTTCTCTCATCTAGTTCTCACTGTATAGAGGATCATTTCTCTTGATTTAAAGCATGATAACTCAAGAATAGTGTCTACTTTAATCCTAAAAAGTCTCATTAATAATGCTTCACATGATCATCAGATATTAATCAATCATTGCTCCCTCGTATGTGACTATCAAGGCCCCTAAAAGTCAAGATGCATGCTTGATTTTCTAAACATAATTCTATGCATATAGTTTATCATTTAAGATGATTTCACTCATAATTGGTAGCTTGTTAAGCTAATTTAAGATCCCCAAAAGGAATTGTATCAAATGCTATTGTACTTAGAGAATCGTGCAAAACTCTGAGTAGGTGTCTCAACCAAAGTACCAAGTTCTAGACCTTGGATCATGTGCCTACCTATCTATTTTGATCCTATCATTAGTGTATCATCTTCCAAGCAACATATGTGATCATTTATGCTTGTTAGCTAGCTAAAGAGGCCCACAACACTCTCCAACCATCACTTATAGCAGGTGTGAAGCAAGTTTTAGCTACACCAACTCATCTCTTGTGATTATCCACCATCTCCTCCAACAGTGGTATCAGAGCAAGTTCAATCAATATGGGAGATGGATTTTCATCCTTTATTTTAAAATTGGATAGGAACAACTACTCAGCATGGTCCCTAAGGATAAAAGCATATCTTCAAGGGAGAAGCTTATTTGGATACATCTCAAGAGATGAAGACGTGCCAATCTTCAGAAGCAAGAATCAACCAACATAGGAAGAGCAAGAAAGGTTGACCACATGGTGTGCAAAGGATGCTCTTCCCAGGTCATATATATTAAAATCAATCTCTGATTTCTTGTAACCACATGTTAGAAATTTTAAGACCTCCCAAGAGACTTGGGAAGTGCTTTCATCATACTTCTCCTCCAACACAAGAGGTAGGAAGAATGAGTTGGGGATGGAATTCACAACCCTCAAGAAACAACCAAAGCAAGGAGTGGTTGATTATCAAAATGAAAGATGTTGCAGATGATCTTGCAAGCATTGGATAAGAGATAGAGGAAGAGCACATAATGAGGCAGATCATCAATGGAATTAAGTTTGCTGACAAGTGGGAGTCCTTCACCATAGCAATGGATCTCTACATGGATATGCAAGTACATGATCTCAATACCTTGATGGGACAACTCTTCACCCATGAGACAAAACTCAATAGAAATGGTGACAACTCAAGAGGTAACGATAACCAATCTTCTACCCTTTATACAGATAAGAATAAAGCTAAGGATAAAGTTAAAAGTAAGAAACAGTATGAAGAGGCTAGTACCTCTCAAGCTAATTATGCAGGAAGAGGAAGAGGTGCTAGAGGTAGGGGTAGAGAGGTAAGCAAGGTGCGGGGAGACCCTACAACAATTCACCATGCAACATATGTGGTGTCAACAACCACACTACAAAAGAATGCTACAAAATACAAGGAACCAAAGGGGAAGAGGCTTCCATGGAGGAAGCTATGGACAAACAAGAGGGAGGTACAACAATGGTGGAGGCAACTACAACCATAACTTCAATCAGTGCTACAACAACATTAACTATCAAGGAGGCTTTAGAGGAAGAAGGGACTTCAACAACTATACTGAAGACCAAGAAGACTCTCTTCTCATCATGAACATGATATCTAAGCAAGGTAAAGATGATGAACATCTTTTCTACATTGACTCAGGTCGTTCCAATCATGTGGCAGGAAATGTAGCTCTATTATCTGATCTTGAAGAACCCAAGGGGAAGCATGAAGTACAAACAGGTGATAAAGCTAAGCATTCAGTCAAGCAAATTGGAAATTTCAAAATATCTGATGGTAGTATGAACCTTTTGAGCAAAGTTCTGCATGTGCCTACTATAACGAAAAACCTAATTAGTGTTGGGCAGATTGTAGAGAAAGGACTACATGTTAGGTTCACTAAGCATGGAGCATATGTGGAAGACCCCCCAACAAGGATTCAAAAGGATTGCCAAAGGAGAGAATTTAGGTAGATTGTATACTTTTGAAATTGAAGACACAAGGAACATAGCACTATTCAATTATAGAGATCAAACCTTGTCTGAGTTGGAAATATGGCACAAAAGGCCAGGGCACATAGGACAAAGAACTCTGAAGCGAATTCGCAGGGATCAAAGTGTGCTTGGCATTCCCAATGTGATCAAGCAGCACATGATATAAAAATGTGGAGCTTTCCAATTCGGCAAAGCTCATAGGCAATCATTCAATAGGAAAGGATACATCCATGAAGATTATTTGGAGCTTGTACACACTGATGTGTGGGGTCCTAGCAAAGATCCATCCATCTCAGGTTCAAGGTACTATGTCTCATTTATTGATGATTACAGTAGATGGACAATTCTCTATTTCATGAAGCATAAGGATGAGGTTTTACATGTTTCAAGAAGTATTTGTCACTAGTTGAAAACCAAACAGGAAGGAGCTTGAAGAGAATCAGGTTTGATGGAGGAGGTGAGTACTTTTCACATGAGTTTGATCTATTTCTACAAGACAGAGGCATAAAGAGGGAATTCACAACCAGGTATACTCCTAAATTGAATGGAGTGGCAAAGAGAAGGAAGGGGTTAATTATTGAGGCAGCTAGGTCTATGTTAAATGAGAAAAAAATTACCTAATTATTTATGGGCAGAGGTTGTTTCCATAGCCAGCTATTTGGTCAATAGGCGTCCATCCAAATCATTGGATGGTATGACACCATATGAAGCATGGAATGGAAGGAGACCCTTATTGGATCATTGCAAAATATTTGGGTGCCTTGCTTATGCACACATCCCATCACAAATAAGAGGGAAGCTTGACCCTAAGGCTGAGAAATGTATATTTATTGGGTATGATCAGAATCAAAAGGGATATAGACTTTATAATCCAACTAACAAGGCATTCATAGTTAGTAGGGATGTAGTATTTGATGAGAATAATTCATGGTTTGAAGATGATTGGAGGAAAGTCAAATTACCATATGGTTTGGAAAATGATTTTCCAACCCTAGCTCAACAAGATCAACACCAAGCAGAGGACATCAACTCTGAAGATGAGGAGCATATTGATTTCATATCTTGGAAGTCAAGAGGCAAGTTCAAATACAAGCAATTAGAGGATGTACCCGAGTCTTCCAATCAAGCCTTAAGGAGATCACAAAGAGAAAGTAAGAAGCCCATAAGGTATGGATATGATACATCCTTAGTCACAAAGCACTCTATGTACATCACTAAAGAATTTATGGCAGAGGATCCTTCTTCATTTGAAGAGGCTAAGACGAAGAAAGAGTGGAGAGAAGCCATGCAGGAAGAAGTGGAAGCATTGCAAGAAAACCACACTTGGGATCTAGTTCCCAAGAAGCCAGATATGAAGGTAATTGGTTCAAGGTGGATATACAAAATTAAAAAGAACTCTGATGGTTCTATAAACATGTACAAGCAAGGTTAGTGGCAACGGGATTTGCCCAAACACATGGAGTAGACTATGATGAAACATTTTCACCTGTGGCAAAGATGCCAACAATCAGGGTATTGGTAAGTCTTGCTGCATCCAAATATTGGAATTTATATCAGTTAGATGTCAAGAATGCATTTTTAAATGGTTGGATATCAGAAGAAGTATATATCACACAACCATCAGGTTTTGAAGATGAAGAAAAAGCACGGTATGTATGCAAGCTTAGAAAAGCACTCTATGGTCTCAAACAAGCTCCTAGAGCTTGGAACCATAGGCTTGTTACCTATTTGTAGGATCAAGGCTTTCTGACAAGCAAGGCATACTCTTCTTTATTTGTTAAGAAGAATAAATCAGAGGTCATCTACTTATGTGTCTATGTAGATGATATCATTATTATAGGTAATTATGATGGTATCAAGTAGGTCAAGGCTCACTTGATGAAGGAATTCAAAATCAATGATCTAGGGTTGTTAACCTACTTGGATTAGAACTTGTGTATACAGATTCAAGTATATTCATCACACAAAGGAAGTACATACATGATATGTTGACCAAGTTTAAGATGGAGAACACTAAAGTTGCAGGTATTCCTATGGAGATCAATCATAAGCTAAGTTCACATGAAGGTGAACTACTTGAAGATGTTACAGGTTATCAACAACTTGTGGGTAGTCTTAATTATGCTACTTTGACAAATGTAGATATTGCATATGCAGTAAGTACATTAAGTCAGTTCATGCATGTACCAAGGAAACCTCATATAGAAGCTACAAGGATGGTACTTAAGTATCTAAAGGGTACAATGAATGAGGGATTGTTCTATCCCTTTACTTCTGACATAGATATAAAGATGTATTCTGATGCAAATTGGGCTTGCTTCAAGGATGATAGGAGGAGCACTTCAGGGTACCTATCTTTTGCAGGTTCAAAACTCATATCTTGTTCATCCAAAAAGCAACCAAATGTGGCCTTATCTTCCACAGAAGCAGAATATAGAGATTTGGCAAATGCAACTCAGGAAGCTATGTGGCTTAAGCAATTGTATGCAAATTTGGAGATACATTCCTACACTCCAATTATTTTTGGGGATAACACTAGTTCACTTCATTTGGCTACTAATCATGTGTACCATGCCAGGACTAAGCACATTGAAGTGCACTATCATTATGTTAGGGAGAAATTGTTTAGCAAGGATATTCCATTATCCTATGTATCAACTCATTTGCAATGTGCGAATATACTCACCAAAGCATTGGATGGATCAAAGATGAGCAGGTTCAAACCGATGATTGGGCTGCAAAAGATCAAGGGGAAATGAAGATCAAGCATGTTAGGCTTGAGGGAGAGCTTTTGGTGCAATTAAGCCCAAGCCTACAAACTTGATCACCTCACATAAATCTGATGTATTGACATTACATATGGAAGGATTCATATGTACAACCTCTTGTAATTTTGCTTCTAAATTACATTTGTAAAAGGTCATTAAACCCATGAGGAGTTATGAAGCATATAATCTTGTAACTTTTGGTAGTTTAGTCAAGAGAGAATCAATCCTATACTTTAGGATGCACTTTATTGGTAGAGATTTGAATTTGAATTCAAATCCTTGGCTCCAACAAAAGCTATGAAAGAGGATATGAATTGCCCGGGTGTATTTGGAGGTTCAGAGGTCATATTCATGTACTTTCATTGAGAAGAGGAGCTCATCTCATAGTTCACTCATTTCTCACTCATTATGCAATGACTTACTGCCAATGACATTGTATTTTTACATGATTCAATACATACATGTTCATTATTCCTACTCTCATATCTCTATCACACTTCATCAGAACAGTGAATCTATCTGAGCTGTTTCTCACTGTATAGTGGATCATTTCTCTTGATTTAAAGCATAATAGCTCAAGAATGCTGTCTATTTTAATCCTAAAAAGTTTCATTAATAATGCTTCACGTGATCATCAGATATTAATCAATCATTGCTCAGTGGTATATGACTGTCAAGGCCCATAAAAGTCAGGATGCATGCTTGATGTGCCAAACATATTTCTTTGCATATAGTTTATCATTTTAGATGATTTCACTCATGATTGGTAGCTTGTTAAGCTAATTGAAGATCCCCAAAAGGAATCTTATCAATTGTTGTTATACTCAGAGAATTGTGCAAAACTCAGAGTAGGTGTCTCAACCAAAATAGCAAGTTCTAGACCTTGGATCATGTGCCTACCTATCTGTTTTGATCCTAACATTAGTGCATCATCTTCCAAGCATCATATGTGATCATTTATGCTTGTTAGCTAGCTAAAGAGGCCCACAACACTCTCCAGCTATCACTTATAGCAGCTCTGAAGTAGGTTTTAGCTACACCAACTCATCTCTTGTGATTATCCACCATCTCCTCCAACATGAGGGTGTTCACTTTAGAAAGAACAATCATATCTTTACAAAAACAACTTGCAGCTTTTGAACAGGATATGGAAGCAAAGGAAAGTGCAATTTCAAAGTTAAATGCCAATCTCCAGTTGCTGAAAGAGACTCCACTTGGTATGAGATATAGGAAAAGAGCATTGTCATCCTTTGAAGCTCTTTCAGTAGGTGGTAGAGCACGTAAATGGAATATATATGCAACAAGGTGAGTGTTTGTTTTACTTTTATATGTTCTAATGAAGATTCATAATGGAATCTTTTATTGTGTAGGTCATTTATTCAAGACATAACTCCTTTGTCACAACACAAGACCGATCAAGCTGATGAACAGATATATAAATAGCAAAGAAATCACTTCTGCTATAGACACACCCATAGGAAAGTTTATTAGAGTTGTTTTTGAAGCTGAGTTTTCAGAGAAGTTAAAAAACCTTATGAAAATGCAAGATGTGCAGGTAATATGTGACAAAGCAGGCATCGATAGAAATGGGTATACTACAATGTACACCCTTTGAGGCAAGCCTTACAAGCACAAGGTATTTCTCAAAGTATATTTCCATGCCCATATAAAGTTTCTATAAAAAAAACACTTCTAATGAGGATAGAAGACAATATGCATGCCTCTGTTTATTGTCCAAATATTCCCAAGAAGCAATCAAAGATCCTATTGACACAAGGAATTACTTACACTAAATTCAACAATATATTTGTGGATCTTCAGAAGCTTCAACAATCAATGGTTCACTTTTATAGCTCAACAATCAAGGTATCCCTACTACATTTTATTTGGTGTTGAAGTTTTATTGCATTCAAGTTTCATATCAAGGTAATGTTTCCTCTTTTGTGCACACTGTAATGTTAAGTTAAAGTTCATAATAAAGCTTGATGAGTGCCAAATCATAAAGGGTCGATGACTGGAAAGGTTGAGTGTGATGCTAATGAATGAAGTTATGGACCATGCAATGAGTGATGAAACTTTAGGATCCACTTCCCATTTTACTTATAATGTGTAATTAGAGAGAGATATCTAGTGGTTAGGTGCTATAGAAGTTCCCAAAGAAACAAACAATGTTATTTCGTGGATTTTTAATAGGATTCCATGGATTATAGAAGTAATCTCTTCTCAAATACATGGGCAAAAGCTTTTTGTAGATGATATAGGTGATTTTGAGGTACAATGGCATTTGGGTGGAAACCTTAAGAGTATAAAATGCATGTTAGGTTCTAAACAAGGAGCATATTCTCTCTATCCTTACCCATATTGTACACAAGGTTACAAAGGATCTAAGAGACAGTCTAAACTTGCAAGGGCATTGATGAGAGTTGATGACTCTAAAGAAATTGATGAAACAGACTCATGGAATTGCAGGGAATGGGAGATATCACTTCTGAGGTGTCCAATGTTACAAGAACCGACTCGTGATAAAATAAGCAATGATTGGAACCCCATTATTCCATTTCCATTAGTCAATGTTCACTTTTGTACTTTACATGCATTCATGAGGATCTTTGATAGGCTTTTGAAGCTCCATGTTGAACATGCATGGTGGCCATGTATCTTTAGTTGTTAAGAAGTATGGTGAGTCTCAAGAGATTTTACAACAAGTTTCACTGACTGGGAAGAAGGCAAGACATTTCTTTAAAAGAGATGTGAATAGTCAAGATGATGGGAAATGAGAGCTTTGGAAGGACCTCTCTTCAATTACAATAGACAATGATAGTCAGGTTGATCTCATTAATAAGTGAATGAAGGTTTGGTCATCGTTAGATCAATTCTTACATTTCATGGGTTTTGTTTCCACTAATGTTTGACAACGACAATTATTCCAAGTGACTTTGAAGGAGTTTACACAGTCATTCACCTTATTGCAGGGAGAAAGCAACATTACACATTACATAGTAAGTTTTGCTTACATTTTTTTATTTGGTCTTAAATACCATGTGTATATCTTATTGACCAGACCATAGCATATTGTTTTTGCACATGGAGCATATTTTATGAATCGATTTGGATTATTGGACATTTTTAATACACAAGGAATGGAGAAGTCACATTATAGGCCTAGAGGTGTTTACTTTAAAAACACTTGTCATGGGGTGGTCTACTATAATCAAACTATTTAGAAGAAATGTTCAGCTGGTTTTTTGGTACGACATTCCCTAGAAAATATGTAATCAAACGAGCAATGTGATTCACAAATAGCAAAGATTACAAGAAAGATACAACATGATATTGCAAGAGAGAAGTGGATGTCATCATCAAGACCGCTACATCATGCCCAATGGCATGCACAAAGAGTCCGCAAGGGTTCTGCTTGAAAATAATTTCCCAACTCTTAAAATGCATTATTTTTTATCAAAATATTTTTCAAGGTTTTTATAAGTTCTTTCTCTTCAAATAAACTTTCAATGTTTTTGTGAATATTCTTTTGATTTTTTAAAACTAATTTTTATCCATTTAAATATGAAGAGGAAAATTCTTAAGTGGAAGGCTATAAATAAAGGTGTCCTTCTTCATTTTACCACTTTAAATCCTAAGAGAATGGCACACACAAAGCAGATTGCTAGAAAGGATCATGTCATCTACCCTAGCCATGTGCAAGGTACTCAGCACCCACTAGGGATGACACCCCACAAGAAGCGTCGAACCGCAAGCCACTCTTCTAAATGAAACTCGGGTGCAGGGACATAGTCTGGTAGCATTCCATCACAATGGGGATGAAGTTTCACAACAAGAGAGAGAGATGTAACACAAGAAATGCAATCTTCCCCTTCTATATCTGATGATGAGCCCCCAGAGAGGACATCATTCAAGGCAAGGCCCAAACAACAAGGACGGAGACAATTTGGATTGGAGACAACATCAAATTTAGAGAGTTCCTTGGATGAAGAAAGTGTTAATGACCCACCATGGACCCATGATCATATCCCCATGAACCATCTAGTAACACAAGGAGGCAAGACACTCCCCCAAGGACAAGGACAAAGACCAACCGATGAAGAAAGAGATCAAAGTTGGATAGAGCAAGTAAATGATGAGGCAAGACCATCTAGGTGTGCTCCAATAAGAAAGAAGGACTATCAACCATGTCATAGACCACAACGACCACAAGCCATCATCCCCCCCAAATGCAAGAGCACCTCAAAGGCATAGAAAGCAAACCAAAGCCTTTGCAGAGATTCGACATTATCAAAAGTCTGTGGATCTTCTTATTCCATGAAGGTCATTGGCAAGAGTTGTGAAGGAAGAGATCCAAAGCTATTGTGCTGGACTTCGTATCCAAGGGATAACCATTGAAGCACTCCAAGAAGTTGTAGAGGTGTATCTTATCTCAATGTTGGAGAACTCTAACCTGTGTGCTATCCATGCAAAGAGAGTGACAATACAAGCTAAAGATATGCAGCTAGCTAGAAGAATTAGAGGGAATAACCCTTAACAATTGTACTCTCTTGTTTGGAGAGCTTTTTGTATATCCCAAATTATTAATATAATCTTCTTCTTATTATATGTGCTCTCTCGAGTGTTTGTCTCTTAGTGTACATATTTTGAAGTCTCTTTCTCCTATGTATCTAAAAGTGTCTTTGAAGTCATTGCACATATTTGTTGATTACATTGCTTGGAATGGCCTAGAAATGTAACAAAATGCTTGCCACATAAATGCGGAGATGGGCCCTGCAAAAGTTTTGTAGGGCCCATCCCCGCGTTTTTGTGGTAGGACTTTTTTTGCTTAGAATTTTGCAGGGCCCATCCCCGTGTTTCTGTGGCAGGCCTCGTTTTGCATTTCTAGGCCATTAAACTATATGCCATGCACATTGGAGCATATGATTTACCTTAGATAGGGCCCAATTCATGCAGACCCTCTGACCAATAGAGCAACAATCTTGATGAACATTCAAATGTACTTATAAATTGCTACATACTTATATGCACCCAAAGGAGTCTAGATATTCTCTAATCATTGCACATAAGAAAAATCTTCCCAACTTCCCCAAGTTTAGGTTGTAATTGAGGGACATAGACTTTGAATATTGGGTAACTAGTGCATGCAATGGCCTAGGAATGCAAAAAAAGGCCTACCACAGAAACGCGGGGTTGGGCCCTGCAAAACTTAGGGCCCATTCCTAAGTTTTTGTGGTAGGCCCTTTTTTTGCATTTATAGGCCATGAAACCATATGCCATGCACATTGGAGCATATGATTTGCCTTAGATAGGGTGCAATTCATGCAAACCCTCTAACCAATAGAACAACAATCTTGATTAACATTCAAATGTACTTATAAAATGTTGCATGCTTATATGCACCCAGAGGAGTCTAGATATTCTCTAATCATTGCACATAAGAAGAGTCTTCCACACTTCCCCAAGTTTAGGTTGTAATTGAGGGACATAGACTTCCAATATTGGGCAACTAGTGCATGCAATGGCCTAGGAATGCAAAAAAAGGGCTGGCCATAGAAATGTGGGGATGGGCCCTGCAAAAGTTTTGCAGGACCCATCCCCGTGTTTCTATGGCAGGCCTTTTTTTCATTCCTAGGCCAATACAAGCATTTTGGGCAACAAAACTTAAAATAACTACTGGAAAAAGACTAATTAAACCATGCAAAACTTATGAGATTGTCAAAAACATAAAGACACAATAGATTGAATGTACATGGAAAATGAAAAAAGAATAATTGGTATTATAAAATTTTTACAATTGGCTCTTGGCCTTGAGCCTCTCCACTACATTATTTCTTCTCTGAAAAGATAGTGGCAATTGGTAAGTCAAAACTGATTGGGATATTAAATGAGGGTCTGTCAATCCAAGACCTAAAGCTATTCTTATTTGGCCTAATATTTTTCCTCTAAGGTTAACTCCTAGGGTAGTAAGGGCAAAGGATTTCCTAACCAAAATTACACAATTGGTCCCTTGATTTATTGTAGATAGGCACAAGAGTTTGCTCAAGGCCTTCACACACCAAGTCATGAAGTGTCCTTGAGGGGGAAATTCCTTGTGGATTATAACAAAATCTTCCTTTGGAAATTTCCCAATGTAGTGTGCCAAGGAAGAGCCACTACCACAGGCAACACGGTCACCACCACCACTCCTTGCTGCAAATTTATGGACTTCAATTGCTTCTTGCACATAGACAATCGTAAAATTCATTAGACACTTACATCTTGTATGAATACGAGACAATCATAAATGTCATTAGATACTTACATCTTGAAGCCTATCTTCATCCTCTCCTCTTCCCTTTTCATCTAGTGGAATGGAAGAGTGAGCCATGTCACTTTGCTCCACAACAGGGGATGTTGGAATCTTCTTCTCCAAAATTCATTCCCTTAATGTAGCCAGATCTTCTTTAGTGGCATTTTGATTAGCATCCCTCAAAATCTCTTCACACACAAATGCAATGGTGTCTGCAACTGAATCACCAAGTGGAATGGTTGTCTTTTCAATTCTATCACAAGTGTTGTCCATGGGAACATCCGAGGTCGAGCAAAAAATACTTAGGCATCGAGGCGTAGGCTAAATGCCTTCTCAATATCATGCAGGAACAAAAATTCTTCTCTGTCGATAAGTACCACTGAAAATGTTTCCATCTCTACCTCTGGTAGAGTGGGTTCCACAGGCTCTAAGTTGGAGGGTGGACTATTCTGTGTACTGGCTTCCTTCAATTTTTCCACTACCCCTTGTGGAAATTGTCTACAAATTTTTTGACTCTCTTCTAATAAGTTGAGAGCTTCTATCTAGGGTTCCTTTTTGTCATCTACAAAACCCCTAATGAAAAGATGGGGTAGGTCCATGGGTGTAGATTCGGGCTTCTCATCGACAAAAAAGATTGTTGTTGCAACATAGGAAAGATATTTTCTTCGCATCTTCCTCTTCTTATTTAATTGTTTAATTAGGGGCACTGTGTCACCTAACAGGTGCCCTACATCCTCAACAACAGCCATGAAATGCTTAAAGCACTTTGTTGGGGTTTGAAAATCAACACATCACAAATTAACTTTCAAATTGATCAACTTACTCACACTGGTCTTCCTCAAACAGAGAATCTGCCTTCAACAGGCTTTCATTCTCGTATTACTTATACCGTGTCAAAATTCTTAACTTCATCGATCACACATTACAAAGTTAATGGAATTTCATACTACAATTCTACACATGTCTGAGCGAATACTTTCGTCAACATTCCTCACACATCAAACACAATCTATAAGAAACATTTGCCAAAATCTTTCAATTACAGAGATTTTATTATCGTGAATACAAATATCTGCTTCAGAGTTTCATTCTTCGTAGAGCATGCATCACACTGCTCTTGATTCTATGAGGCACACTTGCTTCTACAGTCCTCCTTCATACTTCCTTCGAACACTTCTTGATCTTCTCCACCCCCGTCAAGTGTAACGTCTTCCCCCTCTTATGAAATCCACGCAAACTTCGATATAACCGTCTGTTAAAAATCCGATGCACCAAAAAGATAGACATCCAACTAAATAATTTCTAAATTTAACAATCTTTCATAATTCAAATTAATCATTTATCCTCCAGATTTCCTTGTCAACACTTGGCATAGCCCGGTGGGGAATTTTGTCAAAAATTAAACTCGAATCTACAATCCCTTGATCATATAAAATTATTTCCTTCGATTGTTTAGAAATAGTTGTTTCCTCTGCTCCAACTTGTTGATTCTGCTTCACTTTCAGATCTTCTCCAATACCTTTCTGTTCCTCTTGGAATTTCATTGAACAAAATAATTGTTGCTGCTCAACAATTGCGGCCAGCTTCGCCTCCACATCCTTTTGCAACAATTGCTCTTGCAATTTTTTAATTGATTGCGCATACTCCTTAATCTGCTTCTGATATTCATCAACCAAATACTATAATTCCTTCTCATACCTCAAAACAAAACAATTCTATACCTGCTCAATTTGAATTCTACACAAGGTTTGCCAACGACTTTGAACTACCTTCCATATGTCTTGAACATATTTCTGCACCTGCTGCTTCAATACTCCAACATCCGACTCCGTCATTAAAACTGTATTAAATTCTACTTCCTCATTTTCCAATGTTTTCTTCTCTAATGACAACAATGCTTCCACCCGAGATCTAAGTACTACAACCTCTATCTGCAAATTTGCATTCAATGTAGAAAAACCATTCATCTCGTTTCCAATTTTCTCTTGTATGCTGATCTTCCACTCATCAAATTCCTGTAATGACTGCTTTAGCTTCAACAACTCAATTACTTTCTGCACTTTACTTTGTTGTTTGTACTCTTCCAACACCTGCGCCTTCTTATCTACCTCTTCCTGAAGTAATTGTACTCGCTTCTCTAAGAACTGATAACTCTCTTTATCGACAGAGTCCTTAGCTTGCTCAAACTTTTTCAATTGCTCCTCCTGCCAATCTAAAAAACCAGAAACTTCCTGCATTTTCTTTATCATATTCGATGCATCAAAACCTTCTCGCAGTATTGATTGTTGCTTAACCTCTTCTTCCCTTTTACTCTCCATTGCCGATAACTGCACATCTACCTTTATCTTTTTAGATAATATAAATGTCTTACCTATTATCTTTGTCTGCTCTGTACAATTCGAAATCTGCAACAACTCATTATCATTTAGAATCTGTGCTTTATGATCAGTCTGAATCATTTGCATTACTGGCACAAATTCTTCTGTCATATATCCCCCCTTTAGCAAATCTTTACACATCTCGTGCGATCCTTCCAATTCTTTGCCGATTACCTGCACTTGACCCCTAATTCCTGATTCATTAGCTTGAACTTTGGTCTCCTTAAGACTTGACAGCCCTTGACTATCCATCTGCTGCACAAACTGAAAGAGTGCTGCTAAATATGCTAACATACGACTGTTCACCAATGTTTTTCGCCTATCTCCCATAAACATTTGCTCATGCATGTGCTCATACAGCCAGTGAGCCCAACTTACACTACCATTTGATTCAGCATAAGCTAATGGTGCAAAATTTTCTCTTGACATGTAATCATATTTAATAATAAAACATAATCTTTCTAAGTACCACTTTAGCTGCTCCCTACGTGCATACGCTGTGTTTTTCATCATATAGTATTTCCTTCCTCCTTCCCTTGTGCCAAATTCCTTCCTCAATGACTCCTCTGAACACTTCCAAATAACTACATCCTTGTAAATTGGTAATTTAAGCACCTCTACCACTAACTCAGGTGAAAACTTTACTTGTAATGTCAACTGTCCCTTCGTCTTCTTCAAAATCTCAAGCTGACTTTTGGCATAGATATTGCATCGCCATTGTGCCCATGACAACACTGCAAACTGCAATAAACCTATTTTGTGGAGCCAAGCCGCATTAATAGGAGAATGATATCAATTTCTACCTAAAAATCTGTAAATGGATCCATGACCGTCTGCATAAACTTCATTCTGTGGATGGTGTTGGTCTCCTCCACCTCATCTTGAAGCTGGCTATCACTCTCCTCCGTTGTCGTGTCCTCCTTGCATGACACTACTTCTCTTCGTTTACAACGTCCCCTCATGACTGCTGCCTCCTGCAACGATACACTAGAACCTACGACGAACATCACTTTTGGAGCCATAATATAGAACGCAAAACACAGGTACAAATAGTGCAAACTTTCAAATCACCTCTGAGCTGCAAACTCTGCGTACTGGATCATGTGCCAACACATGAAACTATATAATGTTTGAATATAAGTTAGCTTAAAAATCATTAAGCTCATCCTTTCACACATTTCCATGCTATGATTAAAAATTGTTCTACATGTGCAGTTAGTTGCATTAAAACTCATGCGCCAATCGAGAATACTCAAATAAAATCTCTTCCCATTCCTACTGCATTTTTCGATCCATGTACATACAATTTCCTCCAAAACTTCGGATACATGATATTGCTGACTACCTACTACCACCATTGTCCATGCATCATAAGTTACATCCCTTACTGCATGTGAATATTCCTCTGCTACTTTAATCTGATTCACAAACACTCCCTTGTTCTTTGTATGCCTGTAAACAATTGCTAACACAATTGTGAACTTCTGATTATACCATATCCCCCAATGGATTCATAAGAACATGCTTAATGCCATTTTCGACCAAGTACAATCAAGGAAACATGTTACCAAGGACAAAAATGTAGATAAATAAACCTTCTTGCTCCTGTGATCAATCATGCTAAAAGCATGTCTTTCAGAATTAACCATTGCTTGCACTACATTAGAAGATAACCAATCCAGATGTGGTAGCTTCCCTTGAAATTTCTTTAACCGGAATCCATTGATCGGTTTCTCGATTCTTGTGCTGAATACATCTTCCAATATGAAAGTTCCCTGCCCTAAATCTTGCACAATCTGATATGGACCTTGATATCTCAATGTAAGCTTTCCCGGATGTGGTCCAAGCTTAGAACTATACACCATTACCCAATCTCCTTCCTTAAATAATTTAAACTTCACATTCTGATTCACCCAAGCTTGTCTTTGTCTTTGAATTACCTCAGTAATGTACGCACTTACCAAACGATCTTCTTCCAACTGTAAAAGATATTTGCTTCTATGCTTAACCGATAACCCTGTAGACATCTTTTCCGCTGTGTTCACAAACTTGGAACCACAAATTCCATGGGTACTACTGCCTCCAATCCATATACCAGTCGGCATGGAGTCATGCCGGTTGTCACTTTGAATGCTGTTCTAAATGACCACAAAGTTGAGTCAAGTAATAAATCCCAATTTTGTTGATTGTCATGCACAAGCTTCTTAAGAATTCACATTAATGTTTTATTTGTACTTTCAGCTTGACCATTATTTGCCTGTGGATGATATGCGATAGACTTTTTATGCATAATCAAATGGGTTCATGTTAATTCTGAAATTACTTCATTAAGGAAATGCACACCTCTATCACTCATTAACTCAATAGGACACCCAAATTTGGTCATAATATTATGATAAAGAAATTTTGCCACACTTGCTGCCTTATTATCTTTCAAAGCCACTGCTTCCACCCACTTTGTACAATAATCCGTAGCTACTAAAATATATCTATTTTCATGTTGAGTAACTGGTTTAATAGGGCCCACAAAATCCATACCCCACTTCTGGAACGGATCCAATGGTAAAACCGGATGATCAGACATCCTATCTGCATTGCTAGGTTGGCCCATCTTCTGACAAATCACACATCTTTTTGCATGCTCATATGCATCCTTTAACACAGTAGGCCACCATAACCCTGCTTGTAATATTTTCTTTCTTCTAATATCCCCCAACAAATGACCTCCTGCTGACCCTGAATGTGCCTCTTGTAACACGGTTGTTTGTTCAAATTCTGGTACACACCTCCTAATAACCTGATCCACCCCTTTTTTATATAATGCACTGGCTATGATCAAGTAAGGCCTGCTCCTCAGTGCAAATTTCCTTCTCTGATCAGGTGTAAAAAGTTGTGGTAACGACCCGTCCATTAAAAATACCAATAATTGATCATACCAAGAATCTGGTTCAACAACTTGGGCATTAAACAATTCTGCATTAGGGAATCAAAAAATCATCCACAAACACCTGCATAAACTCTTGTTGGTAAGGTTCGAACACTTTATGTGCCACATAATTAAATGATGGTGGTCCATTCTTCAACCCAAAACTCATAACTGTGAACACATAAACACCAAATTCTGTGATAAATGCCATTTTATGTTGATCTTCTTCAGCCACACTAATTTGATTGTACCGTGAAAACCCATCCAAAAAATTGTACATCTCGTGTCCTGCTACTACATCCAATACGGCATCACAAAACGGCATAGGAAAAGGATCAATAATTATTGTCGCATTTAACTTTCTATAATCCACACAAATTCTAAGTTTCCCATTCTTTTTGGGGACTACAATTATAGGAGAAAGCCAAGTCACTTGATTAACAGGTTTAATAAATCTGACAGCCAATAGTTTATCAATTTATTCTTTCACTTGCTTAGCAAAATTTGGATTCATCCTATACCGTTGCTGCACAACCGGCACTGCATCCGTCTTCAAATTAATCCGATGTTGATGTAAATCCAGATCTATGCCCTTAACCTGAGAATAATCCCATGCAAATACGTCTACATACTCTTTCAACAAACAAACAAGATCTTCCATAAATTGACCATCAATGGCCTTACTAATTCTCACCATCTTAGGTTCAATTTTGGTTCCTAAATTGACTTCCTGAAGCTCTTCCTCCTTTACCCTTGCTGAACTTGCATATTTTTTGTCATATATCCGTTCAACCAAACATATTACTTCTTTTTCCTGTTGTTCTAACTTCTGCTGCATTGGAGTCTCAAATTAATAGTCTGAGCCATTAGTGGTTTATCCTGCACCGACATATTCCTTGTTCCTCGCATGGGGATTGTCACCTGCTTTTTTTCTTTTTTAATCATTACTACATTCACATCCCAATCTTGCTTAACTTTAGCAACCTTGAACCAAGGTCTCCCTAACAACATTTCGTATGGATAAGCCAACTCAAACATCCTAATGACCACAAAATTTACCATAAATGACATTTCGGAAATAATGATCTACTACTACTTCAGAATGCTCACAGGCTGAACTCGAGTTTGGTCCACCATTTTCACTTGAAACGGTGCCGGAGCCAATGCCCCTTTCCTCATTTCTTTAAAAATGTGCTCAGGTAATATATTCACCCCTGAGCCCCCGTCAAGCAACACCTTATCAAATCGTCTTTGCCCAAACTGTACTTGAATTACTGGCACGACAAAATCTACATCCGCTGGATCAATATTATTGGCCGATGTTGAGGGTACCAACCTAAGTACTGGCTCCGTACGCTGACCAATCAGCTTCTGCAATAATTTCTCCGAAAATGCTGGTACCAAAGATAATAATTGGTCTAAAGACAACTATAATGGTGAGTTAATGATTACCTCAAACCAATCCTTATCGGCATCTTGCTTGGTTGCATTCTTCTTTTCAGTGGTTAGTGATGGTACCATGCCCAAATCCCAGTCTTCTTCAGCGGGTTCTATAAATTTCACTTGTTTGTGCTGTTGTTGCTGCACCTATTTTTGAACTTTGTCTCTAACCTGTCATTGTTCTTGCCAATTAATCGGACTTTTGTTTTTGGACCTTGTGACCGCCAACACCTCCACATCTTTTGCTTTCCCACATTGCTTACAATCACAGCACCATTGAGAGTCATGCTTTGCATTTAGCATGTCCGATGAATTGTGAGCTACCTTCTTTCCATACTGCGGTTCTGGTAACTCAATGACTATAGCATTGGCTTGAGCAGCCTGCTGTCCCTGTTGAAGTTGTTGTCCCTATTGATTAGGTTGATTATACCGAATTACTGGTATACCCCTTTCTTCTCGATGTCTTACCCATAATGGACAATTAGGTCCAATCCAATGATCAGGCACCGAAGAATACCCACAAGGCATCACTCTTTGTGGTCACCCATGTTGATGACCTTGTTGATTATGTCCTTGCTGATTATGTCTTTGCTGATTTTCCTGATGTCCCCATAAGGGTCTTGCTTGCTGCTACCTCTGAAAATTTCCTCTCGCTTGCACCGGCATAGCCTGATTGGCTGCCACCTTAGTATTATTTCTATTTTCTTGCCGTGAACTTTGCCCTCTATTCTTAGGGTTGTACCAACATTGGTTTGTTCTATGTCCATCTTTATCACAAATGTCACAAAATCTCCTTTCCTTTGGAGCTACAATGAAATATCCATGTCTTTTTAACTTACTAATCCATGCTTCCTCTTTACTTTGCTTAGCCTTATGCTTGCGATGGCTACTCCCTACTACTTTTTCATCTTGGGTGTCCGATTCAAAATCATTTGGACTTTTCTTGCCTCCGATTCTGAATCACAGCAAGCCTCTGAATTAGAATCCGAATGTCTCTTGTTTTCTCGTCCAAATCTTCTTTCCATGCGTGTAACTGCTAACACTAATACATCAAAGCCATTTGCAATATCCACACTTGCAATCGCATGTCTAATTATGCTTCCTAATCCGTTCATAAGATATCCTACCAATATCTCATTAGTAGGTCTTTCATTACCTTGCAATCATTCCATTAAAGTCCTGAACTTCTGAGCATAGTCTTCCACTAACATGGTTTTTTTTCTGATAGCTCTCAACTTCCGTAACACATCGGAAGGAGTCTTTTCTTTTCTAAATCGTTGCAAAAATGCTATTTTTAATGCATCATATGTAGCAAAATGAGCAATACCATATTGACTAAACCAGCTCATAGCTCGTCCTTCCAGTGTGGCAGCAAATTGCTGGAGCTTAATGTCATCCCCATAGATAGCTAGGTATCCATTAGCTGTCCATTTTATCTCAAATTGAGCCACATGGCAATCAACATCTTCTTTAGAGCTTCCTCTGAAATGAGCTACTTTGACTTCGGGATTGGGAGGTGGTTGCGCCATTGGCTGTGGTTGAGGTGTACGCTTAGTTCTTTGACCGGTCACCCTTGTAAGTGGGTCAAACTGGAGTCGTCTTCTTACTCCTACAGTTGCTTCTGTTAGGAATAGCACTCCAAGTATACCGCCCACTAACCTTACCTCTGTTGCACCTGTTTCTCCCTACTGCTCTTCAGTTTCCAGATTTGCTTCCTCCTCGGCTTCGTACCAATTGTAAAATTCTGAGGATGACTCCACATTCGTTGCTCTTTCCTGCACTTGTAAAATACACTTTACCAAATCGTTTCCTTCTTTCCTTCATGCATTTCTTGCTTCTTCAACAGTACAGTAGGATCGCCAAATGTCTTGGGGTTCGAAAATCAACACATCACAAATTAACTTTCAAATTGATCAACTTACTCACACTGGTCTTCGTCAAACAAAGAATCTGCCTTCAACAGGCTTCCATTCTCGTATTACTTATACTGTGTCAAAATTCTTAACTTCATCGATCACACATTACAGAGTGAATGGAATTTCATACTACAATTCTACACATGTCTGAGAGAATACTTTCGTCAACATTCCTCACACATCAAACACAATCTATAAGAAACATTTGCCAAAATCTTTCAATTACAAAGATTTTATTATCACGAATATAAATATCTTCTTCAGAGTTTCATTCTTCGTAGAGCACGCATCACACTGCTCCTGATTTTATGAGGCACACTTGCTCCTACAGTCCTCCTTCATACTTCCTTCGAACACTTCTTGATCTTCTCCACCCTCGTCAAGTGTAATGTCTTCCCCCTCTTATGACATCCACGCGAGCTTTGATATAACCGTCTATTAAAAATCCGATGCACCCAAAAAGTAGACATCCAACTAAGTAATGTCTAAATTTAACAATCTTTCATAATTCAAATTAATCATTTATCCTCCAGATTTCCTTGTCTTCAACACACTTCATAAATGACTCATCTCTTTATGAATGTATAAAAGTAGGTCACAGGGGACCTATTTAGACTCATATGTTGGAATATCTATAGCGTATCTTAATATATAGAATTCCAAAAAATCTATAATCTCCTCGAGCACATTGGAGTTCATGGCTATTGTCCCTTCAAGATTAGGGACTCTACAGACTAGTTCATACAAATCAGTATGACCATTGTACTCTGTCATATCCAAAAACTCCATGAATAGATCTTGAGGAGATTTTATGGGAGTGGAAGTGCTAGCAGCCATTGCTGGCACGCGAGAATTCTATTGGCTGGTCTGCAATTTCTAGCTCTTTGTGAGTGCAAATGTGAGAAATGAGCACATAGAACCCATTTTTATAGTAGTTTCAAGTTTTTAAAGTGACTAGGACCACTTTTAAAAGTACATAATAAAATAGTGAAAGTTCAAAAAATATGTTTCTGATAACAAAATAATGCACAGAACACCAAAGGATATGAATTTTTTTGTTTCAAAGCAAATGTCTAAACATAACACAACAAAAAAACATGAGCAACCACATTTCAAAGTAGTGAACATAGACTTTTTGACATTCCAAAAGTTTTGAAATTACCATTGCAAATAAGAAGGTATATACAATATCTAACATGAATTGTTTGTCCTACTTTTTACAAATTTCTTGAAAGTGCAAAAACCATGAGATACAATGAGTAGGACCCAAAAAGTGACATTATCGGGTTGAAAAACAACTATGAACAATGAGAGTTATGTTCCATCATTGCTCCAATCTACAGGGAGTTTCATTTGGTATTCCAATCTTCTTCCCACCTGTAATCAATTCATAAGAAATTGAAGTTATAAAAGTAAAATAAGCAATAATGAAAAAATTGCTTTAACAAAAGCACAAAGCATTCCTCACCTTATGTCCTTGTATTTTGAATTTGGATTAAGTCCTTCAAACCCCATAATCACCAAGTGTTCTCAGCCAAGGTCCAATGATGATTCACTAAAATACTTTTGTTTCATTGTTGGGAAATATAAGCTTTATTTCAAATGAATGTGAAGATCCCTCTAAACTATGAAATGGTATCCATTGATGTAGAATCTAATGTATAATGTACATTGTTTTAAATATCAAGATCATATATCTGTTCCACCTATTTTACAAAGATATTTATCACCTTTTGCAATTCCTTCTATCAAACCCCAATTTTCACCAAGAAGACTTTTGACTTGCTCATATGTGATATCTTTACACATGAACACGATGGAAGTCTCTTGGAATGCGAATCCTTGGAATAAATATAATAAAAAATGGATGGAAAAAGACCAATGCAAACCTACACAAAGAGTTATGTATATCCATTACCATCTTGTGCTTCAAAGATGATACAATCCATATATCAGGTTTTGGCCACTCCGAGCTAAGAAAAGAATGTACTTCGATTCTCTCTAACCTTCCAGAACCATTCATTGTAGAGGGTACAACATATCTATGTGTGTAAAAGAAAACTCTATCATGGTAAAGTTGAGCAGGAGATATTTTTGGAAAGACTAGTGCACCAACATCTGCATGTAATGCCTGGAAAGTACCTATACAACTATGAAGTGGTTTCTCTTCCACCAAAGTAGAAGGAAATATATCTGAAACAAACAAAAACATATCTAAATAGTTTAAAAATATATTCAACACTAGAACAAATACAATATTTTAGAGTAATACTTACGATTCACAGGATATCTCATTCTAATAGAGTTTTCAAGTTTCATAGTTGCCATTGTAAAAACATGTTGCACAATAGCAACCATCCCATTTTCTCTGTACTTCGTGAAGCCAACTAACTTTCCCCTCCAATGAAGATCCAAGTTTCAACGATCTCTAACTCGATGAGGCCCAACTCTAGAGGGTTGCATGTACACCCATGCACCTTTGGAGTACTCATGTGATAGTCGTTTTCCATCTATAGCTTTGATATTGTGACATATTAATGTGAGGATTTCATCTTTCAATTGCCTAGAAGCTTTAGATGTTGTCATTCAAGCTAAAGGTCTTCGAGATAGGAGATGTAGATAGGTTGGAATGTAGAAACAAGAGCTTCAATGGTGTGCTACAGAGTGAAAGTAGTGGGAAAAGATGCCTTTTTGGGGACTTGGGTATGAAAATGTGAGGTTTAGGAGGGAAATAACTCTTTTTTTAGTAGGGTTCATTTTTCCCCCTAATGCTAAGCAAGCTCCTAAAAGATCAACAAGAGAGAGAAGAAACAACCACAAAGGTATGGATATGATTCCACATTTGTTACAAAGCATCCAATCTACTTGGCAAAAGACTCAATTTCAAAGGAACCCTCAACCTATGAAGAGGCAAAGGGAAACCCTAATTGGGAAAAGGCCATGAAAGAAGAAATAGATGCATTGAAGGAGATGGACACTTGGGATTTGGTTCCAATGTTGCCAAATCAAAAGGTAATTGGTTGCATATGGGTATCTAAAGTTGAAAGAAACTCAAACGGATTACTTTGTAAGTACAAGGTAAGACTAGTTGCGAAAGGATGCTCACAAACTCATGGTATAGACTATGAGGAAACATTCTCACCAATTGCAAAGATGACTACAATCAGAACATTGATAAGTGTAGCTGCTCCACGGAATTAGAGACTCCTCCAACTTGATGTAAAAAATGCATTTCTAAATGGTTGGATAAGTCAAGAGGTATACATGTCACAACCTCCAAGTTTTTAAAGCCCTAATCATGCATCTTATGTTTGCAAAATTAAGAAAACAATGTATGGATTGAAATAAGCTCCTAGAGCTTGCAATTATAGGTTGGTTACATACCTTCACGATCAAGGGTTCAGACATAGCAACTCAGATCCTTCTCTATTCATCAAAGGGGATCACAATGAGGTTATCTATCTATGTGTATATGTAGATGATATTATTGTGATAGGTGAAGATCTAAATGGCATTCACAGGATCAAGAGACACATGCAAGAGGAGTTCAAAATCAGTGACTTAGGTAAGCTCACATATTTCCTAGGTATATAGGTGATATACACAGATGAAGGAATGTATTTGACTTAGATAAGATAGATTCATGATCTACTTCTTAAGTTCAAAATGGAGAACACTAAACCTATAGGTACACCTTTGGAGATGAATCATAAACTTAGTGTTTATGAGGGTGAGAAAATTGAAGACATTAAAGAATATCAAAGCTTGGTAGGTAGCTTGATATATGCTACTCATATAAGGGCGGACATCTCATATGGTGTGGGAGTGCTTGCCACTCTAGCACAATGGTAAGCACCAACATGAGGAGATCCACCTCATAAATGTCAATCCACAGAGACATGAGGACTGGTCTTACTTACCTCAATTGGGGTCTAGGGTTAGGATTTGTATACATGACATTGGAGTATCTTGGCCCTTCTTGAAGTCAAGCCTAGTCGGATCTGCAAGAACAGACCCTGGTTGCGGTCTATTTACAATGACTCGTTGGGTGGGATGAGGTGGAGTGGATGGAGTTTTGGCATGCAAGGGGTTTTGAGATGCAATATCTTCTATTTTTGTTTTTTGTGTCTTTCAGGCTTTCTTCTAGTTCAGATAACTTTTTATTCCACTTACGATTGGCCTTCTCTCTGGTATCCTTCCATGTTCTTGTTTTTCTCTTGTTAGGCTCTCCTGGTTCACTTGGCTCTGATTGTTCTGTTGTTTTATCCTGTTTTGAGGCTTGTGCCCTAGTAATTGCCTGTATAGGAGCCACATTACTACTACTTGAACTTGAATCCACCACTAAGTCTACCACATTGATGGGTGTAACCTTGGGTGCACTAGAGGGGTTCCTTGGACAATCTCTTGGGAGGTGTTCTTTGCCGCACTCAGGATAAAAACCTTGTATTGTGATGTTTTTTCCTTGTCCTAGAGTTGGTGAGTGGGGACATTCACAAATGAAATGGTCACCCTGACATCTAAAACATGGTCCTCTAGGGGCTTGTGATCTTACTTACCTCAATTGGGGTCTAGGGTTAGGATTTGTATACATGACATTGGAGTATCTTGGCTCCCAATTTTGTTCCATAAGTGGTGTCTCATATTGATAAGAATAAGCCTCACTATGCTTTGGTGACTCTGTGTAATAAGCTTGTGGACTATCTTCATGGGAGTAGTCTGAACTATGAGCATGAGAGTCATTTTTTGAGACCAATAGGGTTAGTGGCACCAAATCTCTATTAAGGTTCTCTTCTTCCCCTACATATGTAATTGGAACCACATTAGTGTTATCTGGTCGGTTGGTAAAGCACCTTTTCCAACTATCGGAAGTGTGTTTTACCTGGTCCTTGGGTTCTTGGGAGTGGAAGGGGTCTGTAAGAACAGAGGCCCTATACTAGTTTTCCCAATACAACTACGTCAGATACAGTGGTCTATGGGAACTTAGCCAGATTCGCTTATGCTCAACTACTTCAGTACTTACTTCACTGGAAACCTTAGCACAAGAATCAAGTCACTCGTTCAGATAGATATCAAACCATTCTACAATCGGCGTGCCAACGAACACAATCATGAAGGACCGAAATTCTGAAAAAACCCATCTGTACCTACTTAAGCTTCTTACGGCGACATTAACTTACCATACCACGACAGAGTAAACATTAAAACAACATACTTCCCGTGGTACCAGAACTACTATCTCTTACGCACAGAACTTGTTAACTATCCGGTGGATCATCTCCAGACAATCAGTTAGCCCAATACATAAAACCACACTTCCAGCAAGGATTCACAAACAGAACGTCGGACCTACGGCAGATGAGTTGCTGAAACGGGATAAATTTGCAACCGTACGACTACCAACAATAACAAATGCAGAAAAAGATCAGACCAACAGATACACAGGTCACTTAGACAACTCAGAAATAACAAGATTAACTAACGTTCAGATCACACACAGACGAACAGTCTGGTGAATTCCCAAACAAATCCCGCTCTCCCGCCTCTTCGAGCGTCTCTTTTCCATTGCTTTATATAAGCTTTTACAAGAATGCGCGTAACAGTTTTTTCGCACGTGTTTACAAAGATTTTGTTATACCTGTCCCAATCTGGCGGCCTTCTAACACTGGCACGCAAGGTGGACTCGAACCCGCAAGTGCATTATCGTCTTCGACATTCTTTTGCTTTGCCTGAAGGCCTGTTCCAGAGTTCTGCTTCCGAATCATTTCTGGCTTTTTCTGTATCGTCTTTTGTAATAGCTCCTCTTGCAATCCTTTAATATTCTGCTTGTATTCTTCAAGCTGCTTTTCCTGCTTCTGAATTATAGTTATCAAATTACTTTCATGGTCCGACACAAAACATGACCGCATTTGTTCAAGTGGAGGAACAAGTATAGCAAGCCATCTTTTACGAAAAAGTTTCCAAATATTTTGAACATGACTATCCAATTGTTGTTTTAATAATTCTATATCCACTTTCGTCATTAATGTGGCATTCAATTCTACTCCTTCATCTTTTAATATGTGACTTTCCAATTCCTGCAAAACCTGTATTCTTGAACGCAAAACATCATGTTCTGTTTGCAATGTAGCATTCATCATGGAAAAATTCATCATCTCTTCTTGAATCTGTTTTTGAACAGTTATCTGCCACTGTTCAAATTGCTGTATGGACTTTTTAGTCTTAATCAATGCTACCACTAATTGCTTCTGGTCATTCTGTAGTTCCTTCAATATACCTTCCTTGTAATCCAATGTGTCTTGCAATTGTTTATTCTTTACCAACAACGAATTGGAATGAATCACATTAGCAATTACCTTTGCCTGTTCATGCTGAATTCTTTCTTTGCAGTACGAAGTCCGAAACTTCCTGCAATTTATTTTGTATTCCTAGCACATCATTAGTTGAAAGATTATCATTGTGCAACCTTTTTGTACTTACTGTTTGTGATGGTTGTTCCGTCCTTCTTTTTGTTGACAGTTTGAAAGGAGTTCCAAATACAAGCGGTTGTTCAATGCCATCTGTCATTTGGAAAATAATATCTTGCATTTGTGTTATTTCTTCTTGCTCTGCTATTTGTTCGTGCCCTGGATTGCTCATATAGAAATTAATTTTCTTCCGATCCTTGACTGACTGCACATACTCGAACAATGCCGCTAAATATATTGATAGTCGACTATTTGTTTGTGTCCTGCGCTTATCCCCAACAAAGATCTGAGTATATAGGTGATTATACATCCAGTGTGCCCAACTTACTTTTCCACCTCCTTCTTCATACACCAGCGGTGAAAAATTTTCTCTGGACATAGAATCCAATTTAACGAGAAAGCATAGTTTCTCCAAATACCATTTTTAGTTGTTCCCGATGAATATGCTTCCCTCGCAATTTCCAAAGTCTTTTCTCAAATCCTCTTCCGAACATCTTGGAATAGTTACAGCTTCATACAGAGGTAATTGAAATATTTCTGAAACTAATTTCAGGGAAAATTGTACCTGATGTAATATCTGACCTTTTGTTCTCCGCATAATTTGCAACTGATTCTTTGCGTCATCATTACATGTCCAGCGCTCCCATGGTAACATGGCAAACTGTAGTAATCCAATTCTTCGGAGCCAATTCTTATTGCACATAGAGTGTATATCAAGCTCTACTTTAAAATCCGTGAATAATCTTCTATTCTTATGTTGCAATTTAGACATTGTCGAAGTCATCGAAACTTCATCGCCATCATCTTGTAACGAAGTATTCGTCTCCTTTGTTGTAGTCTCCTTCCTTCCCTGTACAGTTCCTCTCTTCCTGATTCGCCATCTCATGATTTTTGATTCAGAAATTGATGCAGAAATCACAGAGAAAATATTATCCTGGCAGCTGTTTCCTTATTGCGACACCCTCCTTGTAGATTCGGTTGACGAAGTAAGCGGCAAAGTTTACAGGTTCATGAGCGGCCTGATCGCTAGCAGAGTATGCCGTAATTGCGTTGGATGAGTGTCGAGTGCGCAAGAACTCTCCTACGTCAGTAGGGAGTCCGTCACAGAAAGCAGTATAGTTGGCTAATGACTCCATGGTGTACACGGATACAGAGCACAGAACATGGATACATAGAACACGGTGAAACAAAGAGTGTAATCACAAAAACACAATAACGTTTGTTCGGCGAGTGGGACAATGTAGCAGAGAGTACTTAAAAGTAGTAATAATCACGCAACAGGGATTATAATTCCTATCTCTGGCATGCATGCAAGGAAAAAAGGAGAGGGCGGCGGTTTCAAAATACGGCTATTTATACTTAATTTATTGATTATGCAAAATTTAAAAGAAAGAAAAGGGCTGAAAAGAGAAAGTTCAAAAGTCGCGGCGCTCCGCGTAATGTCTTATCGCAGATGCGATGCTTGTCGATATGGTCACAGCTTTGATCCATTTATTACTTTTGGCAAGGGAATTCCGGTTAATGTGGTTAACCGAAATGTTGCAGGGCCCACCTGTTCCGCTATTCGATAAGGGCCAAACCATCGTAGCTTAAAAATGCCGGCAGAGCGATTTGATTTTGCATTGTAGAAGAGGACAAGTTGTCCTACCGTAAAAACTGGAGTTCGTAGATATCTATCATGTGTTTTGGCTTGCCTTAGCTGTACTTCCCTCATAGTTATAAAACTGTGCCATCGATGTTCGTCTAAATCTCTGAGGGTCTCCAACCGAAATGTCAGATAATCTTCCGGTAGTAATTTCCAGTTGATGGCTACTCTTAAACTTGGCACCACTATCTCCATTGGTGCTATAGCTTCGATTCCAAAGGCTAATTTGAAAGGAGTGAGTCCTGTGGTTACTTTATAAGTTGTTCGGTATGCCCACAGTACGGCAGGTAACAGTTGATCCCATCTTTCCGGTGCGTCCATAATCAATTTTTGAGGTATATTTAGCAAAGACTTGTTGGTACTCTCGGCCAGACCATTAGCACGCGGATAATATCGAGAACTAAATTTATGAGTAATCTGGAACGAATGTGTAAGTACCTTTATCAAGTTATTAGCAAAATGAGTGCCTTGATCTGTTACCAGTTCAAGGGGTAATCCAAATCTTGGAAAAACGTCTGTTAGTAGGCACTTTGCTACCACAATAGCTGTAGCTGACCGTAAAGCCCATGCTTCTGCCCATCTTGTCGCATAATCAGTGCATGTTAAGATATAGTGATTATTGTTGAGAACTGAGGGTGGTGTAATAGGACCAATGAAATCCAAACTCCATTTCTGGAAGGGTTCTAATGGCAGTATAGGTTGAAGAGGACAATGATGTCGTTGTAATGGCTGTCCGGTTCTTTGGCAATTATCACAGGACTTGACAAACTGCAACACATCCTTGTACATAGTCGGCCACCAGAGTCCACTCTGCTGAATTTTCCGGTGGATTAAATCTACAGCAAAATGACCTCCTGTCGGGATCGAGTGAGCCAAAGTGATGACTGAGTTTACTTCGTGTGGAGGAATACAACGAAGTAGAATTCCGGTATGATCCACATAATATATTTCACCAGCAATCAACCGGATTCGGCGGCTGAATGATGCAACTTTTTTGCGCATTGCTGTGGAAGTCTGTGATGGCAGGTATCCATTATTGAGAAAGGTCAATATCTGATCATAATAATTAGTTGGCATAGGCAGATTGATGCTTTCATCGTGAGTTGGTTCAGAAGTATAGATCGCTGGAGTTGTGTCATCTACACCTACCGGAGCCTCACCGGAATCTAGACGAGATAGAAAATCTGCTAAGGCATTTGAGGTGCCTGGTCTATGTATAACTTCATAGTCAAATTCTTGCAAAAGCAGCACCCATCGTGCTAACCGTCCTCCCAAATGCTATTCCCGAACTAAATAAATAAGTGCAGCATGATCTGTGTGGAAAGTGAACTTGCGGCCCAGTAGATAATGTCTGAACTTTTTGATTGAATACACTAGACCTAAACATTCTCGTTCTGTTACCGAGTAATTCCGTTCAGCAGGGGCTAATCTTCGACTGGCATAATACACAGGTCTGAACCATTTATCGGTCGTTTGCATTAGGATGCTGCCAATAGCTATATCTGAAGCATCAACAAATACATGGAAGGGGTGATCCCAGTCCGGCGGTTGTAAAATAGGAACTTGTGTTAATAAATGCTTTAAACGATCAAATGTTATCTGACATTCCTGGCTCCATTCAAATTGTCGAGGTGTTTTGCTGATTAGCTTGTTTAGTGGTATAGCCAGATGAGCAAGCCATCGTAAGTGCCTTCCATGCCACCATACTTGGCCCATAAAGCGCATAACTTCTTTTGGAGAAGTTGGCACCGGAGTTTCTAATACTGCCGAAATCTTATCTGGATCTACTTGGATACCTTGTGCAGATACAATGTGGCCAAGTAACTTGCCGCATGAGACCGCAAACACCGATTTGTTTGGATTCAAACAGAGTCTATATTCTCTGCATTTTTCGAAACAACACCGTAAATGGAACATATGTACTATCATTTTGCCAAATACTGAAAAATCGTCGAGATAAACTTGCATAAACGAAGTAAGGTAAGGTGAGAATATCTCTTGCATGCATCTTTGAAAAGTACTGGGAGCATTTCGTAAACCAAACCACATAACAGTGCATGCGAACACACCCCAGTTGGTGATGAATGCGGTCTTCGGAATATCCTGTTCAACCATCCTAACTTGATTATATCCACTGTATCCATCTAAAAATGAATACATTTCGTGCCCTGCTACCCTATCAAGCATGGTGTCCAGGAAAGGTAATGGGAATGGATCTGGAACCGTAGCTGCATTCAGTTTCCGGTAGTCTACACAAATGCGGAGCTGCTTGTTCTTTTTCGGTACAATAACAATTGGTGATATCCACTCCGCGTGCTCTATAGGTACAATGAATCCAACCTTCAATAGCCTATCCAATTCTGCCTTTACCTGTGCTGCGTAGTTCGGGTTCATTCGATAGCTGGATTGTTTGATTGGCCTTGTCTCCGGCTTGAGCATAACCCTGTGTTGATAGATGCGCGGGTCCAGACCCTTCATATCCTTATAATCCCAAGCAAAAATGTCAGAAAATTCCCTGAGAAGCTGAAGTAATTCTGCTTGAAATTTTTCTGGTAAGTTTTCTTTTATCTTGACTGGGCGTGGATGGTTGGCATCTCCCAAATTATAAGTTACTAATTGATCTTCTGGCACATAAAATTGTCGCGGCTTCTCGGTGTCGTCTGCTGGTTTGAAAAGTTGTTGTAGTTCGGCGTCGTCTATAGCAGCAATATCTTCTTTCTTATCTTCTTTTGTTACAGGTGTCATTGAGCAGACTGAGGGGCTCCAATTATCTACAGCAGCTTGTAGATCAACGGTTCCTAAGGAAATCAAATCAATGTTGTTCTTTAAAAACTCTTCTTCTTCGTCATCTGATAGTCTGTCTAGCATATGAACGGGCTCTGCGAAATATGGTCTAGCATGTAATTCACAGGGCTGTGTAGCGTCTAATTTTACAACACATCTTTGATTTTTATCCTTGAACGTGAGCTCCTGTGCGGACCAGTCTTGTATCACCTTAGCTTGCTTCAGCCAGGGGCGACCGAAAAGGAGATTATAATCCAGGGTGGATTCCGGCAATTCTAAGACGACGAATGTCATCTTAAATGTGGTGCCTTGCAAAGTTATTGGTATGTTCCGCACAAGCCCTACTGGGTGGACTCTGGACTGGTCAACCATTCTAACAAAAAATTGGACCGGTTCTATTTTAGTCCATCCTAGTTTCTTGCATAGTGCAGCCGTAGCAATATTCACACCAGACCCTCCATCAATTAATACCTGTGTGATTTTATGACTATTATACCATACCGTAATCAGAGGAACTGAATGATCGACCGTAGAATCTGGTTCCGATTCTACAGTGGTGGTGGCTGGAATGCAAGCAGATTCGGCAGCATATTGTTGTCGGAATTGTCAGCGGACTCCTGGTACTAATGCCAGTAATTGGCCAAGAGGAAGTGTAATGGATGCTTTGGATAGAATCTCCCAGGCTTGTTGTGATTGATTTGTAATTTCTGTAGATTTTGAAGATGATGCACCGGTTGGTGCTGATGTATCTGCTACAGATGATGTTTCTGCTTCTGTGGTAGCAGCATGATCTTGTGTTGCTTCCTGAGTTAACGGAGCTTGGGTTACCGGAATTGGGTCGGGAAACACTGGTGGTTCTGATGTGATCCATTGATTAGCCTTTTCATATGTTCGTTTTTGTTCTTGAATACCGGGTTCGAATATCTCAGCTGCTGGTTGTAATGGTCTACCAGATCTGGTCTGAACAGCCGCAGCTTGTGTTTCTACCGGCGTGATCTGAACCATATTTGTCATCGGATTTTGCCGTTCCTTCTTCCTTTGGTCATACTCAGCTACGTCTTTGCAGAACCTTCTAATGTGTCCGAATTCACCACAAAAATGACAGCATGGTGGTGGCAAATTGGGGATTTCTGGTGTTTGTACGGTCTGCCAGCGGTTTGCGTTATAGTTGTTCCTCTGTCCTCTGTAATTTCGATAACCTTGTTGCTGGTTGTTTCTCATGCACAAGTGGCACTCGTATGCCCTGAGTTCTTGCAAGTGGTGCAATACATTTGCCTTGTTAAATCTTCTACAACATTCTTGTTTGTCTTTAACCACTCCAAATCTTCTGTAAATCCTCCAACCTTGTTTTCCAATTGCAAAGCCATCGCAATTACTGCATCTAGGGTCATTGCGCCGACACATCGGATGATCATGATCTGTTTGAGTTGGGGAGTTAGTCCATTAATAAACCATTGAGTAATGACGTCGTCTGGCAGGATGGCATGTGCCGGTGGCAGTTGCCGCAAATGTGTCCTAAATAAAGTGGCGTATTCTTGCACTGATTGGTTTACCTTCTGTCTATTGTTTTGTAAGTAGTCGAAAATTTCTGCGGGATTCTTCTTTAGTCTAAATCTTTGCAGAAATGCATCCCTCACTACTTCATAGGTGTCGAAGTGATTTATATCATACTCTGTAAGCCATCTAGCGGCTTCATTGACCAAGTTGGACTGGAAAATGATAGCCTTATACGCCGGGTCAACGGGGTGATTGAGTACTGCATAACTAATCTCAAAAGTACGTACATGCGCATCTGGGTCATCCCCTGGAAATCCACCGAATTTAGTGTACGTTACGCCTGTCGGCGGCGGCCTGGGTGGACATACTTGTTGCTGTCCGTTCATTGTGAGCGTGTTATACTTTCCTTCTGAACTACCGGGATGTGTATCGTCGGATAACGCACTTTCTGGTGCGATTATCTTGTCTAATATGCTTCGAATCTCTGTTTCAAACAGCCTTCCTTCCTCCTTGATGTCCAGTGTATGGGAACTTGCTTCCAAGCACGGCAGATGGGCTGAAGATTTAGCAGAAAATGCTAAATTGTCACTGAAAAACTGTGATTCTCTTACCGAAATTTCACCGGAATGAACCGAACTTATGCCTGAATTCGGTGTTTTTTCACCTTCGCCGATGTCTGTGACTAAAGTGTTTCTAATTGTAGATGAATCTGAATCTTTTCCCAAGAGTGTTAAGCTAGATTCCACATGCGTCTTGGTAGGTTCTGGGATTACTATATCTTTGACAGACTGTGCCAAAATAGTACCAGAATCTATCAGAGATGCAGAAAAGTCAACCGGAATATGACCGGAATCGTTAGTAACATTTCTTTCTTTCTTGTCAACAGGTTTGGATCTTCCTGCGCTTCTACCTCCTGGAGGCGTTCTTAGTAGATTAGGTATTCTTGACTGTTTGTTCTTTGGATACGTCTCACCGGATCGCGTAACCGGCATATACTACTCGTACTATACTTCTTTAAAGTTGTCCAAAAACAATGACTATCCTTGCAGTCGATCAGCGTTCGTTCTAAATATTACGTTCGTCACACAAATGGTAATCTTTATACTTCTTGCATCAGCGAAACGGAAATCTTGATGCCACATCCCCAGTAGGATCGCCAGTGTTAACTGGTCGGTTGGTAAAGCGCCTTTTCCAACTATCGGAAGTGCATTTTACCTGGTCCTTGGGTTCTTGGGAGTGGAAGGGGTCTGTAAGAACAGAGGCCCTATACTAGTTTTCCCAATACAACTACGTTAGATACAGTGGTCTATGGGAACTTAGCCAGATTTGCTTATGCTCAACTACTTGAGTACTTACTTCGCTGGAAACCTTAGCACAAGAATCAAGTCACTCGTTCAGATAGATATCAAACCATTCTACAATCGACGTGCCAGCGAACACAGTCATGAAGGACCGAAATTCTGAAAAAACCCATCTGTACCTACTTAAGCTTCTTACGGCGTCATTAACTTACCATACCACGATAGAGTAAACATTAAAACAACGTACTTCCCGTGGTACCAGAACTACTATCTCTTACGCACAGAACTTGTTAACTATCTGGTGGATCATCTCCAGACAATCAGTTAGCCCAATACATAAAACCACACTTCCAGCAAGGATTCACAGACAGAACGTCGGACCTACGGCAGATGAGTTGCTGAAAACGGGATAAATTTGCAACCGTACGACTACCAACAATAACAAATGCAGACAAAGATCAGACCAACAGATACACAGGTCACTTAGACAACTTAGAAATAACAAGATTAACTAACGTTCAGATCACACACAGACGAACAGTCTGGTGAATTCCCAAACAAATCCCGCTCTCCCGCCTCTTCGAGCGTCTCTTTTCCATTACTTTATATAAGCTTTTACAAGAATGCGCGTAACAGTTTTTTCGCACGTGTTTACAAAGATTTTGTTATACCTGTCCCAATCAGGCGGCCTTCTAACAGCAGTGGTTGGTTTTCTAGGACTGGTTGTGCCCTATATGGTGCCTGATATTGCTGTTGTGGTCTATAATATGGTTTTTGGTAATGGTTTTGATACCTACCCCGTTGGTAAGGTTGTTGATAAGTTTGTCTAACACCCTTCCTATTGTAGCGACAATCTTGAGCAGTGTGGTTCGTGTATTTTTTCTCAATGGTGCAATATGGAGCATTAGGGTTTCCTTGGGGTTGAGCGATCATCGGACAAGCATTAGCCATTGGTCTCCTCCACAGTTATAACATTGCTTCAATGAGGTGACCCTTGATGCTTGTCTATTTTGAACTCCTAGCTTCTTGGCAACCTGTTAGCTATCTCGTCTATCTTAGTGGAGGTTCTTGAGATATGACTAGTAGAACTGTCAAAATCCTTATAGATTTTGGATAGTCCTAACTCCTCACCCAAGTTGTCTTCTATGTCAATGCACATCCGCACACACTCTTCTATGGATCTAGGCTCTTTCAAGTGCACATACGATCTTAACTTTGTGCTTAGTAAGCCATCTAAAAACAAGGCCACTTGTTTGGCTAGTGTGGGTAACTCTAGAAAAGGGCATCTTTCTAAGTACTGTCTAAATTGTCTTCCTGCCAGTCGCACTGTTTCTTGGGGTGTCTGCTTGAAGCTGTGGATCAAGGATGATGTATTCTTCCTGATGCCACTCTTGGAGAATTCTACAATGAATTCTTCTAACATTTGACCTATGTTTTGGTAATTGCGAATGTTCAGGGGCTGAAACCAAGCTAAGGTAGTACCCTTGAGGGTCAAACCAAATGCCTTGAACTAGGTGAACAAGTCCTCAACCTGCTCAACTCTTAACACTTGTTTGAACTCGGCCACATGATCATAAGGATCTCTTGACCCATCAAAATAATTCTTCATTGCCTTGACCACTTGAGAGGGTCTAAGGGTTCTTGGGTGCTCTCGTGGTGTAGACAATGGAAAATCATGTTCATCTCTTTGATATCTATGTGCTTGGTGTTCTCTCTTTCTGGTCTTTCACCGTCATTTCCTGATCTGTCTCTACCCATCGTGTGTGCAAAGCCGACTCTGGTCTCTCTCTGGCTCTTACCCTTTGGTTTTCATGAGCCTTGGATGATCCTACTCCTTGGAGGCCATTGGAAACACTAGATCTTGGTGGAGGGAAAATTGATTCACCTTGCCAAGTGTATGCATGTCTTTCATGCTCTTTTACCAAGAACATTCTCTCCGATGTATTATCCAGATAGACAACTTTGCCTGTTGTCTCCAGATCTGTGACAACTCATAGATGGTGACTATTGGGCTAGGTTGATTTGGATTGAATCTCCAAAAGGCTTCCTTTGTTTCTCTAATCAAGAATAGTTCTATGCTTTTGTTGTCTTGAGGAATCCACTCTAGAGTGATTACCCTGGTCAAGATTGACTTGCCTCTAGGAGTCTTGGGTTCTCGTCCTAGGTCTCCTTGCTCTAGGTCTCCTATCTCATTCTCAAGAATGATATTTCCAAAATCATTTTTCCTGTCTAGTAAGTTGGTGACCACATATATGGTTCCTTCCTTATCAATGTATGAACCCTCTTCGAACTTGACCACTGGGTGTTCAAGTCCAAATGGTTGATCAAGATTTTTGAGTTGGACAATTGATTGCCTTAGACCATCCTCATAGATGCGAGTACCTAATTGGTTGGTCCTTATATACTCCAATTGGGACTTATACGGACCTTCTGGTGTCTGTAAATAGGTAGTGCTTGAACTATGTGTGGGTATTTCCATGTTGAAGGACATTTCTGAGTCACTTGTTTTCGAACTTAATGTGTAGGGATAACCACTAAGTTGTTGAGCCCAAGACTTGGCTGTATGGTTGACACTGGCCTCAGAAGACCTAATGATTTTTCTATCCTTGCCTAAGTGTCTACCAGACCTCAAGTTTGTAAGCTTTGTCTATTAATCCAAATTTTCTCTTTGTATTGCTCAAAATCCTATGGAGTCCCCTTGTTTTCCTAGTCCCACCTGAGGTTCAACTTCAAAATACTATATCTAATAATCCATGTATTAGTTTTACCGTAACCATGGAAGTTTTGGTAGCACTCAAAACGAGCTTTCCAATGAACCCAAAATCACTACAAACAGATTTTGTATGAGAAAGTTATGCTAGTTCAGGTTTTTGGGGGTTAAAACAGGGAAACAGGTGCTCTCTGGGATTGCTTCAGAACAGGTGATACACGGTACGTAGAAAGTATCAGTGATACTTGGGAGTAGATGATACATGATACTTGCCTTGCCACAATACATGATATCTGAACTAAACAATACACGATACCAGGTGTAGGCGATGCACAATACTTGTGCTTCTGCGATTCACAATATTGACCTTTTTGGTGATACACGATACTTGGTAAGTATCATGATACATGACCAGACGATACATGATACACGATGCTTGGGAAATCGGTGATACACGATACTTGATAAGTATTGTGATACACGATCCAGCGATACACGATACTGGTGTAGTATCGTGATACACGATATGGCTCTTCACGATACATGATACTTGGTGGGCAACGATACATGATACACGATACTTGGGAAGTATCATGATACACACTTAAGCAATACATGATACGCGATACTCGACCCAATGATACATGATACACATGAGGTATCACGATACACACGGAGACGATACACGATACTCGACAAGTATCGTGATACACGGGAGTTCTGGTATGTGCCTTATGTGTACCTTATGTCCTTGTCACTCCATGTGCCTGTAGATGAAACATCTATCTCCAAATCCACGATACCACACTCACGATACTTGGTGCAAGTCATGTCACACCTGAGACTAGTCACTCAGTTTTTGGGGATATTGAGGTGTATTTCTTCAGCATTTCAGCTCTGCAGCCCCTCTAGGATTCGTGCTCACAGGGACTGATGGAAAACGAGGTGTAAATGTGAAGAATATATAGTTTAAAAACAAACATTTGCTGCTAAGATGAAAGTGGGAGAAGATGGTGATGATTATGATGATGAAGGTGAAGGAAAACTCAGAAATTGAACAAGAACTTATGATTTTTTTACCTTCCAATGTTGCTATTCTATGCCTTACTGTCACACGCTCGTCCTCCTAGCTCTCTCTCCAGCAACGGCCCCAAATTTGGTGTCACTCTAGCACAATGGTAAGCACCAATGTGAGGAGATCCACCTCATAAATGTCAATCCGTGGAGACATGAGGACTGGTATGAAGAAAATGAGCAAGTGAAGGCACAAGTGTGTGAGTGAAAGCACACAAGCATGCACACACATACACACATGCACAAGGTAAGAGCAAAGAGTGGAACAATGGACGGACTTCGATTACAAAAGAAATATATTAGAAGAGCTCAAATCTCTAACAAGCTAACCTGAAAAATGAACTCTCTAGCTCTTTTTATAGTTTTTTGAGTGGTTTTGGCCTTGTCCAGACCTAGTGTCCGACCTAGTTAAAAATTAGGCTCCAAGGCTAATTTGAGGGCTCAAACGGAGTCTAAAGATTATGAAAATTGGTAGGATGATACTTCTAATACTCCTCAAGCTTGAGGACTCAAGGGATTGAACAAAATGGAGTTGCAAAACTTGTATCACTATTTTTATAGGGATTTCTTATGAAAATTTGACATGTACTTCTTGGAGCTCCCTACATGCTTCATCTTCTTGTGTTTCCACCTCTTTGATGTGCTCTTATGCTTTGTGATTGACCTTGAGTTCCAACAGTGCTAAGCCAATTCATGCACTCACCTAGAAGACCACACATGGATGCAATTAAGAAAGTACATAAGTACCTAAAAGGTACAATCAATGAAGGTATATTCTATCCTTACTCTTTAGATTTGGATATCAAAATCTATTCATATGTAGATTTGGTAGGAGCTAAGGATGATAGAAGAAGTACCTCTGGTTGCTTACCATTTGCAACTTTGAAGCTAGTGTCATGGAGCTCCAAGAAGCAACCGACAGTTTCTTTATCCTCAACTGAGGTAGAGTACAAAGGTTTGACCATAGCAACTCAAGAGGCAATATGGCTAAAAGCGTTCTCTACAAATTTGGGACTTGTGAGTTCCAAATCTCACATATTTAGAGATAATGTAAGTTCCATGCATCTATTAGCAAACCATATTTTCCATGCAAGGACCAAACACATAGAGTTTCATTACCACTTCATTAGGGAGAAGCTCATGGCAAAGGAAATTGACATTTCTTTTGTTCCAATTGAAAAGCAAGTAGCAGATACGATGACGAAAGCACTTGATGGAATAAAGCTTTGTAGATTCAAAGTCATGGAAGTATTCAACCTATTAGACAATGAAGACTCAAGCATACTTTAGCTTGAGGGGGAGTTGTTGGAACATCAAGCTTACACTATGCTTGAGGTGGATTTGATCTACATCAAAAGCTATCGCTTGGATTACGTCAAAAGAATATATGTTGGAGAGTTCTTTTAGTTATGCTCATTTAATGTTTTTTTTTATGGATATTTTACCATTGTAAAAGCCTACAGTTTTACACATGTAAAAGTACAAAAATAGAGCTAAAATTCCATGAATTTGAGGTGGTTGAGTTGCAATCAAGTAATCAATCAATCAATCAATCACCTAAGAGTAGATCAAACTAGATCTTCACTTTCCTAGATTGTAGGAAAGTGAATTGATTCCTTCCAACAACCTCTACCATCTTCATTTGAATTCAAAATCTAATTTTAGAAGTTGTGGAGAACTTGAAAATTCTATATAAAGGCTTCAAAACACTTGTACATTACATGGAAGCAATATGCACACACTTGTGTCCATCATTGTCTTGCTCCTTCATTTTTTTGCATCATCTTCTTCAACAATAGTAAGCTTGCAAAGGCTGCACCTCTCTCTACGGAGCTCCAAATTGGATAACAAATGACCCATTGGAAAGGTATTAGTGTCTAGTTTATGCTTGTAAATTTTCAAAGAATTTTCTGCAACAGATTGGGAGAAACTTAGTTTTTCTATCTTGGGGTCAATCTCTGCATATTCCTAAAAAAACCCTATATGTATCACTCCCATAAAAGGATTTTTTCTAATTTTAATGACGCTAGTCACTATGAGCATTTGAATTTCATTGTCTCATCCAAAGATAGTAAGTTTTTTGAGCTAGCCGATGTGCAAACCTATCTATTTTGTGTCGTCTCTTTCTCCTTGATGCTAAAAGTATGTAGTGCATTTTATTGCACTTATCGCATTCCTATAAGGTCTATTTGAGTTTCCATAAGCTCAAGGGGTTGTTCTTGTGCCAGTTGGCTGGACCAAACTTCATCGCTTCACAACTCACTTTTCTACCTCTTACAAGCTTCTCCAAGTTCTTTCACAAATTAGGTGCACCTCTATCATATCGTACTCATCGAGGCTCTCATAGTGCTTCCTTTATATCATATTATTGTGCAACGGTTGTCTCTAGTCTTTGTGATGAGAATGGGCCTATCTCTTTTTATGAAGCACATCATTCAAAAAATTGGATTGTTGTTATGCAATCAAAATATGATGCTATTATGGGGAATGGTACTTGTTCTTTATGTGATTTGCCAAAAAATTCCATTGGCACTAAATGGGTATACAAGTTGAAACATAAGCCTAATGGAACCATTGATACGTATAAGGCTAGGCCTTTTGCAAAAGGTTATGCTCAAGAGAGAGGCATTTATTTTGATGAGACCGTTTCTCCCACATGGCGAATGACCATTGTTAGTAGCATATGTTCACTTGCAACTCATAATGGTTGGAATCTAAATAGATTGGACCTTAAAACTACATTTCTGAATGGTGAGTTACATGAAGAAGTGTATGTATTTTAGCCATGTGCAGTTGAGAGGTCTAGTTCACACTCTGCTTTGGAAAAGAAGGGAGGTCCAACACTTGCATGACCTCCCCATCACGACATGAGGCATTCTACACAACAAATCTAGGTAGGTTCATATGAAGTGTGCAGGATGAGCCTGAAGAGGCTATAGTGCCCATTTTGCCACTCATGTCGCCTGCCTGACCACTGATGTAGTCCACTTGAGCCATCTGGTTGGTAGTGACTCTTCTTGTTCAAAGGAAGACCAAGGGAAAATCTCTTGACATCTTCTTGAGTAGCAGCTAGTCATCTCTAGCCCCACGTGGGTTGATGTAGAAATAATGTGACTTATCTATCCAAAGAACTTCCAATCCTCCTGCGCATTCATTTCATATGGTCTTTGGTTATGTTCCTTAGGCAGGGTATTTTTAGGGAAGTCAAGTAGTATCACTTGTTGCTAGTCTAAGGTCCTGAGTCACAGGGAGCATTTTCTAAGATTTAGGTCCACTGAATGATTGTATACCCAATGATTAAGAATTAATGGTTCTATCAGATCATCATCATGGCACACTAGGAGTTTTGCACTCAGGTTTATCTTGTGTATGAGGATAGGAAGATCCACCTCACCTAAACAAGGGGCTTCCATGCCTCCTAGCCCTATGAGTTATGCCTCAATCGGCCACATTTTGAGTCTTGAGTCCTTATAGTGGGACTACCTAATTGCATTAGTCAAAGCACTTGAATCAATTAAAGCCCTAAGCTCATGGTGGGTGTTGCCTCGTCTTAGCATGATTGTAATGAATGTTCTCCTATCCACTATGCTAGGATGCGCAGTTGACTTTTTTTGACAGATGTCCATAGGATATCTCGGTGTTTCTTTGTCAGTGTTGATGTCTATCCTTGTCTTCTTAATTTCATGTGTTTAATGCATTCTAGAGCTTCTACCTGAGCTTCCTCTCATATTATCTTTTCTTCCTTATTCTTTTTTTCCAACGTGAGTCATCTAAGCATATCCTCCGTAAGAGGTTCCTGATAAAACTTGACTCTATAGCCACTAATGTAATTAGGTATTGTCTCTTCTTCTAGTGTGGCTAATTGTACTGCTCCACTTGTCGAAATTTTGTTAATAACCATAGGTCCATAACCATGTTTCTCTAGCTTCCATGCGCATTGTTTGAGTGTATACACTAGGACTAAGTCACCTTCTTTTAAGCCTTTATCTTTCACATGTGTATTGAAATAGGTTTTTTGTCACTTTTTGGCTGCATATATGCCCGGTGCCACTTTCGGTTTGGTTTTTCCTAATCGTTCCAAGTCCATTATCCTTGATGATAATTCGTAGCCAGTCCATTGATGCTCTTGTGCAACCTTAAGGGTGGCTATCAAAGAATCCAAAGGGAGCACTGCATTTTGACCAAAAACCATATGAAAGGGAGTTGCATTAAGTACGATCTTTTAGGCCACTCAATATGCCCTGTTGGGGCTTCACTCACTAATTAGGCATGGATATATGAAGACATATGAAGAAAGGAAGAAGGAAAGGAGAAGTGAAGAAAAAGCATACAGAAAATTAAGCCTAAGTGAAGGGACAATTTCACTATTGTAAATTAGTGCAAAATTAGAGTCTAGTTTTTTATTGATCTTTAGAACTTACGAGTTCAAGTCTAGGAGAATGTAAACCATAGGTATATAAGTTAATTTGGGATAAAAAACATGTAAAGAGAACTCAGTTTTGTAATCTGAGTGAGTAGAGAAAAGTCGTGTCCTTTTTTTGAGAGAGATGTTCAGGAAAAACTTCTGAGTCTGAGAGAGTTTTCCATGGCTATGAGCAAAATTAGGCTAAGCCAATTTGTACACATCCTCTCTGATATACAACATATGCTTGTGTAGAAGGATTAAGTCTAATTCCTCTTGTACATTGAGTTCTAAGTGATTTCACATGACTGTGTAAGTTAGTTGACAGTTACGACTTTTCTGGCGCACATTTATCTGAACTTCTTAAGGTCAGATCTCGAAGTATACTGTAAAGTTTTCAGTAAGTGATAGCTCATTTTAAAGCTACTATGTTCAACTACATTTGGTCAAAAGATCTTTAAGAAACGAGACGCATACTCAGAGAAATCAGCTTAACAGTGAAGGTATGTCAAATCGATGAAGTCGGTTTTCAGTTTTCAGACATAGTGAAAAGTTTGGAGCAAATTCAGACGATTTTGAAGTTATTACTTGAAAGTTTTGCTTGTTATGTGTTACCTAACATTAGCAAGAACTTCTCTTAGTAAATGATCAAAGGAATTTGCAAAGATTAAGCTAATACAGGTCAGATTGAAGGTTTGAAGAAAAGGCGCAGATTTCTGTGAAGTGAAATTTTGATTTTCACTAAGTTCAGAGATGAAGACTCACATTAAGAGTGTTGCTAAGCTAATGATGGTTATGGAGGTCTTCTAATACCACATTAGTTTAGTTCTTGTGGTGTTTTATACACCAACAAGTGGTATCAGAGCAGATAAGGTCCTCGAGAGTAAAGGGAGAGCAGATACAAGAAGAATTGAAGAGTTCTTTATCAAAGAAGGTGGAAGCTGAGGTGTTCAACAAACAAAAGTCATTAGAAGATTATTTCAAAGTTACTTCCAAAGGTAAAGGTCTACAAAAGGTATCATTCTTTAACTTTATACTTACAGGTTGAAGCAGAAGCAAGAATACTATGGCAGATCAATTGCCATTGATAAATTGGACAGAGATAATTACCCTGCTTGGGTAATGAGGATGGAAGCCTTACTTATGAGTAAGGACCTAATGGTATATGTGACAGGTGAAGAAGAAAAGCCTAAATTTGAAGATGAGAGTCATCCAAGAAAGGAAGAGCTAGAAGCTTTGAAACTATGGCAGAAGAGAGATGCAAGTGCAAGAGCTTATATATATAACACTATTACAGATCATTTATTACCACATATCAGAGGTTTAGAAACAGCTGAAGACATTTGGAATGCTTTGGAGGATCACTTCCAAAACACTACTAAAGCTAGGAAAGCTAGCTTATGGTCAGAGTTCACCACATTCAAGAAAAAGCAAAATCAGAGCTTTAGTGATTATGTCACTAAGATGAAGGACTTGGCAGATAGCCTTGGATCTATTGATGAGGATATTGAAGATCATAGGTTGATAGCACAATTACTTGCAGGGTTAAGAGGTGATGAAAGATGGAAGCCTTTTGTACTTTCAACAGAACTCTCATTAAATCATTATTTGCCAGAATTGAATCAATTACTTGGATTGATGCTCACATTTGAGCAAGACTTGAAGTCAGATGGAGACAAAGGACAAAGTTCTGCAATGTACATGAGGAACAAGAAGAAAGGAGATAAAAGCAAAGCAAAGGATGAAGAAGAGTCAACAACTCAAGCAAATTATGCAAGAGGAAGAGGTATTGGTAGAGGTAAAGGTCGAGGAAATGGAAGAGGTAGAGGTAATCAGAACAATAACAAGAAGACATGTTGGATTTGTGGATTGAGCAATCATCTAGCATATGATTGTTGGCATAATCAACAAGGATCAAGCCAAAATCAAAACAACAATGGCAGAGGAAGAGGTGGAAGATTTCAGAATCAATTTCAAAGAGGAAGACAGAATTCAAGAGGAAGTTATGGTAGAGGTGGTGGAAGAAATTGGAATCAGAATCAGTCTTACAATACCACATATTACAATTATGCAAATGATACACAGAATGACATTCATAACATTGATGATGAATTCAATAAGTTCATCAGAGAAGGAGGATCTCAAGGTATTTTATATTGACTCTGGTTGTTCAAATCATTTGTCAGGTAATATAGAATTATTGTCAGAATTGGAAGAAGGCAATTCAAGTCATACAGTACAAACAGGTGATAATACAAAACATAGTGTGCATTCAATTGGAAAAGTGAAGTGCAGGAGTGGAGCTGATTTGTTAACAAATGTTTTGTATGTTCCAACAATACCAAAGAATCTGATTAGTGTTGGACAAATAGTGGAAAAAGGTTTTCAAGTCAGATTTACAAATGAAGGGGTATTTGTTGAAGATCCAGAGGATGCATACAATCCCATTGTTTGTGGTAAGAAGGAAGGTAGACTTTTTACTCTCAAAGTGCAAGGAAATGTTGGTCAAGCCCTAATCACACATGGTGATGAAGTAATTACAGAGTTAGATCTTTGGCATAAGAGATTGGGACACTTCAATGAAAGAGGAATCAAAACTATGGTGGAGAACCAATCTGTAATGGGGCTACCAAATGTGAAAAATCAACATATGATATACAAGTGTGAAGCTTGTCAGATGGGAAAAGCACACAGACTACCATTTCAGAAGAAAGGTTTTAAGCATGATGGTTTGCTTGAACTCATACATACAGATGTATGGGGACCAACAAAAGAATGATCAATAAATGGATCTAGGTATTATGTTTTGTTTATTGATGATGCTACAAGGTGGATAACCCTTTATGTTCTAAAAGAAAGATCAGAAGTATTTGGAGCCTTCAAACATTTTCGTGCTTATGCAGAAAGAGTTACAAGTCAAAAACTCAAGAGGTTAAGGTCTGATGGAGGGGGAGAATACTTCTCCCAAGAGTTTAATGACTATCTTTGGAATGCAGGTATCAAGAGAGAGATAACTTGCAGGTATACACCTCAACATAATGGGGTGGCAGAAAGGAGAAATAGAACATTGGTTGAATTTGCAAGAGCAATGTTAAAAGAAAAAAATTGCCCTAATTATCTTTGGGCTGAGGCTGTAAATACAGCTACATACCTTGTGAATAGGCTACCATGTGGAGCTTTGAATGGTATGACCCCTTATGAAGCTTGGTGGGGTAAGAAACCAACACTTGACCATTGTAAAGTGTTTGGGTCAATTGCCTATGCTTATGTGCCATCACAACTCAGACATAAGCTTGAACCAAAGGCAGAAAAATATGTGTTTATTGGGTATGATGAAAAGCAAATGGGTTATAGGCTATGGAGTCCTTTAACTAAACATTTTATTGTTTCCAGAGATGTGACCTTTGATGAACAGAAGAGTTTGTATGCAGATAAAGATTGTGATCTTGAAACATTTGAAGAAGAGATAAGAAGGAGTGCAAGAGGTAAGTCACATATGCAGATAGATGGGGATGAAGAACATATGCAAGCAAGCACATCAAGAGTTGGATCATATAGAAGAAATGAAGATGGACCAATATTTGATGAAGAAGTACATCCAGATATACATGAAGAGTGTGAACCAAGAAGATCAACGAGAATGAGGAAGCAACCTACAAGGTATTCCTATGATACTTCTTACTTGACTCAGAAAAATTATGCTTATATGGTTAAGGAAGATGAAGAACCTCAAAGCTATGATGAAGCAAAGGGTAAGAGACAATGGGAAGAAGCAATGAAGGAAGAGTTTGATGCACTTGAAGAAAACAAAACTTGGGAACTTGTTCCAAAGCCTAATGGTAAGAAAGTAATTGGAAATAAATGGGTTTACAAAATTAAGAAGCATGCAGATGGAAGAATAGCCAGATACAAAGCTAGATTGGTGGTTAAAGGCTATGCTCAAACTTTTGGCATAGATTATGATGAGACATTCAGTCCTGTGGCAAAGATGTCAATCATAAGGACAATCATTGCCATTGCAGCATCAAAAGGATGGACATTGAGTCAATTGGATATTAAGAATGCATTTTTGAATGGATATATATCAGATGAGGTTTACATGGAGCAACCTCAAGGGTTTGCAGATCACAAGTTTCCAAATTATGTTTGCAGGTTAAGAAGAGCACTTTATGGTTTGAAGCAAGCTCCAAGAGCTTGGAATTATAGACTTGTAAAGTATCTTAATGATCTTGGATATCAAAGTTCAAAGGCAGATGCAAGTTTACTTATCAAAAGAACAGATGAAGGTATGATCTACATTTGTATTTATGTAGATGATATTATAATTACAGGTACCTCAAATGAAGGAATCAAGGAGGTGAAGAAGTTACTTGAGAGAGAATTCAAGATAAGTGATCTAGGAAAATTGTCATATTTTCTTGGAATGGAAATCACTTATGCAGAACATGGCATATATGTATCACAAGAAAGGTATCTTTTGAATCTTCTAAAGAAGTTTAACATGGAGAATTGCAGAGAGGCATCAACACCACTAGAGGTCAATCATAAACTCAGTAGATATGATGGTGCAGAGTTCAAAGACATGAGGAAGTATCAATCTTTAGTGGGAAGTTTAATTTATGCTACACTAACAAGGCCTGATCTTAGTTATGCAGTGGGTGTCCTTTCTCAATTCATGCATTGTCCAAAGGATCCACATTGGGTTGCAGGTCAAAGAGTTCTTAGATATATCAAAGGGACTTTGAAAGAAGGATTGTATTATCCCTTTACATCAAATATAAGATTGAGAGCCTATAGTGATTCAGATTGGGTAGGAAGTCAGGATGATAGAAGATCTACTCATGGCTACATGATATACATTGGAGATAAACTTGTGAGTTGGTGTTCAAAGAAACAACATACAATGGCTTTATCATCAACAGAAGCTGAGTACAAAGGACTTGTGAAAGCAGCAAAAGAAGTAATATGGATGCAGACATTATTCAAAAGCTTGGGAATTGATCAAGGTATACCTATCATTCATGGAGATAATATGAGCTCATTATATCTTGCAGCAAATCCTGTATTTCATGCAAGGACAAAGCACATAGAAATACAGTATCATTTTCTCAGAGAAAAGGTAATGGAGAAAGAGATTGAAGTGGTGTACACTTCTACAAAAGATCATATTGCAGATATTATGACAAAGAGCTTGGATGGAGTGAAGACAAGTAGGTTCAAGGAGATGGCAGGAATAAAAGAGAAGAAGACTATATGAAGAAATCAAAGCATGCTAATTAGTGATTGAGGGGGAGCTGTTGGGGCTTCACTCACTAATTAGGCATGGATATATGAAGACATATGAAGAAAGGAAGAAGGAAAGGAGAAGTGAAGAAAAAGCATACAGAAAATTAAGCCTAAGTGAAGGGACAATTTCACTATTGTAAATTAGTGCAAAATTAGAGTCTAGTTTTTTATTGATCTTCATAACTTACGAGTTCAAGTCTAGGAGAATGTAAACCATAGGTATATAAGTTAATTTGGGATAAAAAACATGTAGAGAGAACTCAATTTTGTAATCTGAGTGAGTAGAGAAAAGTCGTGTCCTTTTTTTGAGAGAGATGTTCAGGAAAAACTTCTGAGTCTGAGAGAGTTTTCCATGGCTATGAGCAAAATTAGGCTAAGCCAATTTGTACACATCCTCTCTGATATACAACATATGTTTGTGTAGAAGGATTAAGTCTAATTCCTCTTGTACATTGAGTTCTAAGTGATTTCACATGACTGTGTAAGTTAGTTGACAGTTACGACTTTTCTGGCGCACATTTATCTGAACTTCTTAAGGTCAGATCTCGAAGTATACTGTAAAGTTTTCAGTAAGTGATAGCTCATTTTAAAGCTACTATCTTCAACTACATTTGGTCAAAAGATCTTTAAGAAATGGGATGCATACTCAGAGAAATCAGCTTAACAGTGAAGGTATGTCAAATCGATGAAGTCGGTTTTCAGTTTTCAAACATAGTGAAAAGTTTGGAGCAAATTCAGAAGATTTTGAAGTTATTACTTGAAAGTTTTGCTTGTTATGTGTTACTTAACATTAGCAAGAACTTCTCTTAGTAAATGATCAAAGGAATTTGCAAAGATTAAGCTAATACAGGTCAGATTGAAGGTTTGAAGAAAAGGCGCAGATTTCTGTGAAGTGAAATTTTGATTTTCACTAAGTTCAGAGATGAAGACTCACATTAAGAGTGTTGCTAAGCTAATGATGGTTATGGAGGTCTTCTAATACCACATTAGTTTAGTTCTTGTGGTGTTTTATACACCAACATGCCCAAACAGCATGATGTAGTTTTTTGTCCCAATCTAATCGTTTGTTGTTTACAAGTTTAATCAATACATTACAAAGGATCTTGTTAGTACTTTTTGTCTGATCGATTAATGTGAGGATGATATGGTGTGGATTTCTTGTGAATCACCATAAAATCCTATAACAAATATTCAATAACTTGGTTTAGAAAGTGGGTTCCTCGATTGCTTACAAACTCTATAGGTGATCCATATTCAAATAAGAATTTTGTATTTGTGTGTGCATCATTCTTTTTTATAGCCTTAGCCTCTACCCATTTGGCAAGATAGTCTGTAGCAACTATGATATATTTAGCATGAGTACCTTTAGGAGGGGGGTTGATGGGTCCTACAAAGTCTATACCCCACTTAGAGAATGCACATCTACCCATCATGGGTTTCAGTGGCATTTCATCTCTATGAGTAGGAAAGTGGGTTCTTTAGCACACATCACATCTCTTAATATAGGTATGTGCATCCATTTGAAGAGTGGGCCATCATAATCCTACGAATAGTATGGCCTTGATTATTCTGTCGAGGCCAAAATGACCTCCTGCAACACCTTGGTGTGCAATCTCCAATATGCTCAAATAATCACTCTCATGAACACACTATCTTAGGTATCCATCTCTCCCTCGTTTGTACAGGTTATTGCCAATGAGTGTGTAGTCTTGAGCTTCCTGCTCTAGAAGCTAAATTCATCCCTTGAGGGAATTTTTTCATCCTCAAGTATGTTACCATTAGTTCACTCCATTCTAGCGTGAGAGATGCCTAGTACAAAGTGGCATGCTCCATAGGGGGTTTGTCACAACAAACTGGGCATTCTTCACATAGCCTGTGGACATGTGCTTCCATAGACGGCCAATATACTCCTAGTCTACGGAGAGTCTGCAATGTATGGTGTTTTGAATGATGTTGCTTTAATGCACCTACATGTGCTAATTTCAAATAGTTCTTGTATTCTGATTTTTTGATGCAACAAGCAAGTATTTTCTCATTGTCTTGTTTATATATGCTTCTTGCTAGTATCTGGTATCTTTGTGACTTGGTGATCTCTCCTTCTCTGATCCTAATCCTAGGATTCTTCGGTCCAAATGTGAGAATAGGGACAAAATGTTTGGCCCATTTGGGCACTTCCTCAAGATTAAATAGGTATGCTTTTGGTAGTTCATCCGCTATTCCTTGAGGGGCTTCTCCAATAGTTAGTCATGAAGGATGATCTGCTCTAAGGTGAGTCTTTCCCTTCCTGAATACTACTTCAAAGTCTTACTCCATTAATAATAGAAACCAACTTTTCAATCATCCTGGGTTACAAGGCTTATTGACTAAGTACAACAATGTCTGATGGTCTATGAAGAACTTGAACTTATTCGCTAATGAGTAATGTCTGAATTTTTTTACTGCATAAATCATTCCTAATCCTTCATGCTCCATAGTGGTGTTTTTTTTTTTTTTGCTTCATTTAGTTGTCTGCTTGCGTAAGCCATGGGAAGATCTATATTGCTTTCATTTGTGGGTTGTGTCAACACACACCCTATGGCATAGTTGGATGCATCTATGTGCACATGGAATGGCTTACTCCAATAGATGGGTGTTGAACACGTGTCATTTGAGTTCATTGAATGATTTCTTACATTCATCCGTCCATTCAAATTTGGTCAAAAGGGAGTACAAAGGCTTTGCAATGATCACATACATGTGTACAAATAATGAATAATAACCACAATGTCCTATGAAAGCTTATACCTCCTTCACATTTTTTGCTTAAGTAGGTCTACAATCACTCTAACCTTTTCTTCATTCATAGAGATTCCATTCTTTGTCACAATGTCTTAGAATCTTGCCTTGGCTGACCATGAAAACACACTTTTCTAGGTTCAATGAGACTTGATATTCTTGGCATTTGTCAAAAATTTGCCTTAATTCAGGGATGTGGATCTATCTCATGTCAAAATGTGCAAACAAATTGTCCACGTAAACTTCCAAGTTCTTTCATAGGAATTCCCTAAAGACATGATAGATTAATCATTGAAAAGTGGCAGATGCATTTGTCAGCCCAAATGGCATCACATGAAATGAAAATATGCCCCACTATGTGGCGAAGGCTGTCTTATGTTGATCTTTAGGGGTAATGGCTACCTAATTATAGGCCGAGAATCCATCAAGAAAGTGTATACTTCCTTTCCCGCAACTTGTTCTAATACATGCTCCGTGATAGGAAGAGAATAACTATCTCTAATCATGGCAGTATTAACTTTTTAAGGTTAATACACACATGCAATTTCCCATTTTTCTTGGGCATGACCACAATGGGGGATACCCATTTGGTATGTTCAATTTTGTAAATAAATCCAGCTTCTATCATACGATCTATCTCCTCTTTAATCTTGGCAGCATAATTATCATTATAGGTGTATGGCTTCTGCTTAGAGGGTTTGGCCTCTAGAGTCATAGGAATTTTGTGGTGCAAAACAAGAGACGGCTTCTTCTTTAAACTATCTTTTGTCACATAAGATGTTCTCATAGACTTGTCTTTGGATGTAGAGGATAAAAATAGAAAAAGTATATGGAAAATATAAGAGAAAAGGAAGTCTTACTTTCTCTTTGGAAATGTTGGACTTTCTTCTTCTGCATCTTTCTTCCACCTTATGATGTCAACATCTTCAAACTTCTCTTCCATACCTTTTGTTCTCTTCATCTTGGAGTAGCAAGTACTCTTGACTTCTTCAAATGAACTTTTCTCTTCCTTAGTGATAAGACTAAGAGACAAAACAAATATGGTATATAAATGGAAGTGAACATAGAATCATGTTTTACCATCTCCTCATATCTCTGAATCAAAACTTTGCTTCAAATGTGACTGATATGACTAAATTCACCAACTTTTTCCAGCTTGAGTTGACTGAATAATGAATTGCCTTTCTAGTGTACCTAGATCAAATTCTGTACCAAGATAAAAAAACTTCCAACCAACTTACAACACAAGGTTGGCTAAACACAAAACTCATCTCATCTTCAAATTTGTCTTCTTAGATGAGCTCTCTTGCCATGAAAGAGATCATCAAAACTCTCAAGAACAACCTCTAGATACATGTTTTGATGTAGCTAATGCTTTTATTTTCAAAGAATGAAAGTGTATGAAAGAACTTCTTCAATCCTTCAAATCTCTTTATAACTACTCTTCTAAGATATGACCTGCAAATGATAATCTGATAGTAGAAACTAATACATGTGACTGATGAATAAACATGTGACTGAATTGTCTAATTCTCAAATCTCTATTAAGTGTGTATGTCAAATTTCAAATGTTAGAAGATGCCCTTAAATCATATGTTGTAAACTTGGAAGTCTGGGAACCTTGGAATCTAAGAGCTTGATTGCTCTGATACCAAATGTTGGAAGTTTAGTAGGCCCATAACTAATATCGCAAGTCCATGGTTCCATAGGTCTAGGATCTACAACACAGATTTCAGCAATCTTCCAATATTGACAAAACATGAACATACCACTCTTAATCATAGAAATGATGAGACAAAGATAGAGAAATATTAAACAACATGTGTAAAGTGTTACGTATGCCACTGATTAGTCACACTATCATATATACAAATGTCAATTTACAATGTGGGAAAAGAAATAGATAGATGAGCGAATGTACAAAATTTACAAGAATATTCTGATGTAGGGGTAGAAATCTGAATATGTATGAGATGTATGACCTGATAGGTTGTAGAAGAGTGAATGTGAGTGACAGAAAGAGGAAAGATCAGTTGGAAACTGATATTCAGCAAACCGTAATCTGATTTTAGGGTATGGAAGACCCTAAATCAGATGTGTGTGTGAAAGATCACATACTTACAGAATTAGCATAGAATGCTAACAGGTTTCTGACAGAAATCCTCATACTCATATGAAAACACCTTCTCTAACATCTCATCTGAATGTGCATGTAGCATGCATGTACAGATTCTCCTTTATGGATGCCACTGCCTCCATGTATGCCGAATAGGACTCCTCTAGATATGGATGCCACCGCCTCCATAAACTCCAAGTAGTACCTATGTGCATAAAGAGAATATGTACCTGAATTCTTAACATAAGATGCAAATCTTATGTTAACTTCCATCCAATGTCTTTGAAGTACACCAAAATCTTCATGTAGAAGACAATCTTCAAATACATTATGTAGATGGCTAATCCACACCACCAACCTACTCACCGGCAAGTCCTCTCCATAAGCAAGAGTGTGAGCACACTCTTCTCCAAGAAGAACTCCATAGCTGCTCCTCAACATGCTCCTAGAGTGCACCATGGCTTCCCCATGTGTGCTAGAGCACCACCTCTAATGAGGGACCAAAAATTGGCGTTGCCAATTGGTGTAGGATGACTTAAAAGTGACCCAAGGCCTTTTTTATATAGCCCTCACAATGTCTAGTGATCAAAATAAAGCTTGGGTGATTTTTTTCAACGAAAAGCTGCTTTTTAAACTTAAATCGCTATTTTAAAGTGAGTTTGCTTTATTTTTAAAGTTGCTTTTAGCTAACTTTAAAAATAGCTTCTTGACCTACTTTTTCTGACTTCTGACTACCTGATGAATGATCTGATAACATTTTTATGACCTCCAAGCTGAGAGCTATTAAATGAGGTAAAAGCCCTAAATTAGTAGAAAATTAGGGTTAGGGTTTTCTTCCAAATTTGATCTTTGATGACTGCATGTTATATACCATTGGAAATCTCTCTTCAAGCTCTACAAGATAGGCTCATAAAAACTTTACCCATTTTTGTGCCAAAAATGACTAAGTACCAAAATCAGGGTTTTTGCCCTAAATGGATTTTGGACTGATGTGAGATTGTTTTCCGACACTTCAAAGTTGAGTTTTAGGCCCTCTTAGCTTTCCAATGACACTAAATAAATGCCTTTGTACTTTGGAAATGATGTGGGAAATGATTGAACCAAAACACACTATTTCCAAGTTGAAGGATTAATGAAAACCTTTTATTTTTGTTCACACACCTGCTTGTTATGCTCAGTGCTTCCAGTACAGTAGGAATTAGAAACATTCCTCTTAGAGGTATCTAATTAGCTTAGTCAGATAATGATTCCAAGTGGAATCACTTAAAATGATGCGCTATGCACAGAGCAATCAATTTAGCAATTTAATCATTACCCCAGATTTTTTAGGACCTCTACAGAGTTTGACCAGTGAGTGCTTCGATGCACTTTTCTCCAAATTGACTGAATAGATTGTTTTTCAAAATTTGTGAGAATCTAGAAAACGCAGAGCGGATTCCAACAAGCTATAGATCATTGAAAATCATAAAGGAATGACTAAGATATGAGCAGTACAAGTTGATAGCTATGAATGACTATAACAGAGAGACCATAAATGAGTAATGTAGATCTATTGTATTAAAGAACAATGTTTTACAAGATCATAGGCTTGACAATCAATGCCTAATGATTGTGAGTAGTGTAGGTTACAATGTAGACCTCACTCTCTTACAATGTGGCAATGGAGAACTCGGGAATAGAGTCACACACCCGCGAGTTTTTTTCATCTTTTATAGTTGAGTGATTTCAAATTTGAATTTGAATTGTTCATTGGCTCTCACTAAAAGTAGTCCTCCAATCTAGGAGATATTCCCTCAATTGAATTCATGACTTTTTAACTAATAAACTTCACAAGTTTAGTGGTGGTTACAATGAATCTTCCAAGTCAAAGTGACTTTTACAAATGGTAAAGATAAAAGATCTTACTAGCAATGGTTTCCGTGGAGCTTCAAATGTTCATGAACTTCTAGCCAAATGTGTAGGCTTGGACTTTGCACCAACAACTCCCCCTCAAGCCAAACATGTTGGCTTGGTCTTCTTCTTCAATCTTCTTGATGTCCTACAATCCAATCATAGACTCAAATCTACAATGTTTTGTACCATCTAATGCTTTCGTCAATAAGTCTGCACATTGCAAATTAGTAGACACATAAGCCAACTGAATTTCCTTGCTCAATAGATTTTCTCTCACATAATGATAGTGGACCTCTATATGCTTGGTCCTAGCATGATAAATAGCATTTGCTGCAAGATGTAGTGAGCTTGTATGATCTCCAAAAATCATTGGAGATGTGGTATGCAAACCCAAATCTATATACAACAATCTGATCCATATGGCCTCTTGAGTAGCATTGGCCAATCCTCTATACTCTACCTCTATAGAAGATAAAGCAACAATAGGTTGCTTCTTTGAAGACCAAGATATAGATTTATCACCTGCAAAGGATAGGTATCCTGAGGTACTTCTTCTATCATCTTTGCAACGTGCCCAATCTGCATATGAATATATCTTGATGTCCAAGTCTGAACTATAAGGAAAATATAACCCTTGATTTTGAGTGCCCTTAAGGTACTTCAAAATCCTTTGGCAGCTTCCAAATGAGATGCCCTAGGTTTATGCATAAATTTACTTAAAACACTTACTCCATAATCAATATCAATTCTTATCAATGTAGCATAGTTCAAGCTTCCCACTATGCTTTGGTAACCTGCAATGTTCTCAAGCACATCACCTTCATGAGCACTTAACTTCTGATTAACCTCCATTGGAGTACTTGCTACTTTGGCATCCTGCAAATGAAACTTCTTTAACATATCCTGTATATACTTTCTTTGAGTAATATAAATTCCAAAGTTAGTATAGACTAACTCAAGTACAAGAAAATATTTTAGTGATCCAAGGTCACTAATCTTGAACTCCTTCATCATCTGATTCTTGATCTGTTTGATGCCATTGGCATCATATCCTGTGAGTATGATATCATCAACATATACACATAGGTATATTACCTCTGATTTTCTCCTCTTAATAAATAGAGAATTATTTGCTTTACTCATGATGAATCCTTGATCCTGAAGGTATGTAGTCAACCTATGGTTCCATGCCCTAGGTGCCTGCTTCAATCCATAAAGAGCTTTGTTCAATTTAGACACATATATGTTACCTTGCTTGGATCCTCATAGCCAGGAGGTTGAGACATGTACACCTCCTCTAAAATCTAGCCATTTAGAAATGCATTTTTTACATCCAATTGATACATGTTCCAATTCTTTGATGCGGCCACACTTACCAATACCCTGATGGTTGACATTTTGGCCACAAGTGAGAATGTTTGTTCACAATCAACTCCTTGGGTTTGTGCAAAACCCTTAGCCACAAGTCTAGCTTTGTAACTTCTTATTGATCCATGAGAATTCCTTTTGATCTTTTAGATCCATCTAGAACCAATTACCTTCATAGACTCCTTCTTTGGTACTAGTTCCCAAGTACCACTTTCCTTGAGTGCTTCAATTTCCTCATCCATAGCTTCCTTCCATTCTGCCTTGGTCTTTGCCTCTTCATATGATGATGGCTCTTCAAATGAAAAGTCTTTTGCAAGATAAACAGAGTGCTTAGTAACTAGGGAAGTGTCATACTCGTATCTGATTGGCTTCTTGCTCTCCCTTTGTGATCTTTTGATTGCTTGGTTGGATGATTCATGTATATCCTCCAACTTCTTCATCTTGACTTTGCCTTTGGACTTCCATGCCTTGGATTCCTCTAAGTTGATGATGTCATCATCATCTAAGTTGATGTCTTCAATCTCATTAGGTTCCTCCTTAGTGAGGCTTGAAAACTCCTCTTCCAAGTCATAAGGTAGCTTTACTTTCATGCATTCACTATCAAACCAAGAGTCATTCTCATCAAAGACAACATCTCTACTGACCATGAATCCTTTGTTTGAAGGATTGCAAAACCTGTATCCTTTCCGATTCAATTCATACCCTATGAAGATGCACTTTACTACCTTAGGATCTAACTTACCTCTTATTTGAGAAGGCATATGCACATAAGCAACACATCCAAAGATCCTGCAATGATCAAGTGAAGGTCTTCTACCATGCCGTGCTTCATATGGGGTCATCCCATCAAGTGATTTGGATGGCAACCTATTTATAAGGTAAGTGGCAGTAGATACACTCTCTTCCCACAAGTAGTTAGGTAAATTCTTCTCATTTAACAATGACCTAACTATTTCAACAATTAATGTATTTCTCCTCTCTGCCATCCCATTTTTCTCAGGGGTATACCTTGTTGCAATTTCTCTCTTGATTTCTCTGTCTTGCAAGAATGCATCAAAATCATTTGAGAAGTACTCACCTCCTCCATCTCACCTTCGTCTCTTTAGGTTTCTTCATGTTTGGTTCTCAACAAGTGCAAGATATTTTTTAAAGCAACTGAATACTTCATCTTTGTGCTTCATAAAGTACAATACAATCCACCTACTATAATCATCAATGAAAGATACATAATACCTTGATCCAGAGATTGAGGCATCCTTACTTGGTCCCCATACATCTGTATGGACAAGCTCTAGGTAGTCCTCATGCATGTAGCCTTTCCTTGAGAAGGGTGACCTATGAGATTTTCCAAACTGACAAGCATCACATTTATAGATCATGTGTTGCTTGGATACATTAGGTATTCCAAGCACACATTGATCTCTACATATCTGTTTTAAGGTTCTTTCATCAACATGCCCTAATCTCTCATTGCAAATTTCAAGCTCTGATAGTGTTTGATCTTTGTAACTATAAAGTGCAATATTCCTTGTATCTTCAAGTTCAAAAGTAAATAATCTACCTGTCCTTTCTCCTTTGGAAATTCTCTTGAATCCATGTTGGGGATCCTCCACAAATGCTCCATATTGGTTGAACTTGACTTGCAAACCCTTTTCCACAATCTGTCCAACACTCATCAAATTCTTGGTAATTGTAGGTACATATAGAACCTTGCTCAATAGATTTCTATTTCCATCAAAGGTCTTAACGTTTGCTACTTTAATCACTGAGTGCTTGGTGTCATCACCTGTTTGTACCTAATGCTTACCCTTTGGTTCCTCAAGGTTAGAGAGAAGAGCTACATTGCATGCCACATGGTTTGAGCATCATGAGTCAATGTAGAAAGGATGGTCATCAATTATACTTGGTTTTGAAGTCATATTCATAATAAGAAGAGAGTCTTCTTGCTCCTCAATGTACTTGTTGTAATCCTTCCTTGATTTGTAACCTCCTTGGTAGTTGCTATTGTAGTTGTTGTTTTAGTTATTGTTGTATCCTTGATGGTGGTCGAATCTACCTCTTGATTGTGTGTAACCACCTCTTTGATATCCTCTACCTCTGATTCTTGAAGTTCTTGTAACACTCATCTGTAGTATGATTTGACGATCCACAAATATAACATGGTGAGGAGCTATAAGGTCTCCCCCTACCTTGCTTACCTCCTCTGCCCCCTTCCTCTTGAGGTTCTACCTCTCCTTGCATAGTTGGCTTGGGAGGTAGTTCCTTCATCTTCAACCTTCTTGTTCTTCCCTTTCTCTTTGGACTTACTATTATTAGTGTATAGGGCAGAAGAGTTATTACCTCTTGATGAATCTCCATACTTGTTGAGCTTGGCTTCATGGGTAAATAGTTGCCCCATGAGTGTGGTAAGGTCTATAATCTGCATGTCCATGTACAAGTCTATGGCAGTTGTGAAGCTCTCCCATTTTTCATCGACTTTAATACCATTGATTACTTGTCTTACAATCTGCTCCTCTTCAATTTCTTCTCCTATACTTGCCAATTGATCTGCTACATCTTTGACTTTGGTCACATACTCTGAGATGCCTTGCTTGAGTTGCTTTCTTTGAGTGGTAAACTCAATACACAGTTGGTTCTTCCTGACCCTTATGTTGGAAGAAAAATATGAAGACAATGTTTCCCAAGTCTCTTGGGATGTCTTACAGTTCCTAATATGTGGAAGAATAAAATAAGAGATTGAGTTAAGTACCTAGGACCTTGCTAATGCATCCTTGGCACACCATGTGTTGAGTCTTTCATCCTCCTCTCTTGAAGGTTGTCCTTTGCTTCTGAATGGGCATCTCCTAATCTCTTGTGATGTATCCATAAAGGCTTCTTCCTTGCAAGTATTGTCTTCATCCTCAAGGACCATGATTGATATTTGTTCCTCTCCAATTTATCAATGAAATAAGGAAAACCATCTCCCATTTTACCTTAGCTTTGCTCTGATACCAATGTTGGGAAAGATGGATGGACACTCCAAGAAATGAGTAGGTACTACCAAATCCTACGTTGTACCAGCCCCTTGTAGCTTCAGAGTTGAGTTTTAGGCCCTCTTAGCTTTCCAATGACACTAAATAAGTGCCTATGTACTTTGGAAATGATGTGAGAAATGATTGAAACAAAACAGACTATTTCCAAGTTGAAGGATTAATGAAAACCTTTTATTTTTGTTCACACACCTGTTGCTTGTTATGCTCAGTGCTTCTAGTAGAGTAGGAATTAGAAAAATTCCTCTTAGAGGTATCTAATTACCTTAGTAAGCTAATGATTCCAAGTGGAATAACGTAAAATGATGCACTATACACAGAGCAATCCACTTAGCAATTTAATCATTACCCCCCGATTTTTTAGGACCTCTACAGAGTTTGACCAGTGAGTGCTTTGATGTGCTTTTCTACAAATTGACTGAATAGATTGTCTTCAAAATTTGTGAGCTTGTAGAGAACTTGGATCTGATTCCAAAAAGCTATAGATCATTGAAAATAATAAAGGAATGACTGAGATATGAGCAGTACAAGTTGACTATTATGAATGACTATAACTGAGAGACCATAGATGAGTAATGTAGATCTATTGTATTAAAGAACAATGTTGTACAAGATCATAGGCTTGCTAATCAATGCCTAATGATGATGAGTATTGTAGGTTACAATGTAGACCTCACTCTCTTACAATGTGGCAATGAAGAACTCAGGAATAGAGTCACACACCTACGCATTTTTTACATCTCTTATAGTTGAGTGATTTCAAATTTTAATTTGAATTGTTCATTGGCTCTCACTAAAAGTAGTCCTCCAATCTAGGAGATATCCCTCAATTGAAGTCATTACTTTTCAACTAATAAACTCAACGCGTTTAGTGGTGGTTACAATGTTTCTTCCAAGTCAAAGTGACTTTTACAAATGGTAAAGATAAAAGATCCTCCTAGCAATGGTTTCCATGGAGCTTCAAATATTCATGAACTTCTGGCCAACACCAACAGACTTTTACTTCTACCCACTTTTTAGGGTAATTTGTGGCTACAATAATGTATTCTGCATGGGAGTTTCTAGCTAGGGGGTTAATAGGACCAACAAAGTCTATACCCCACTTTGAAAATGCACGTCCTCCCATCATTGGTCTCAAAGGCATCTTGTCTTTTCTAATCGGATATTGTGCACATTGGCATGTGTCACATTTCTTCACATAGATATGTGCATCCATATGAAGATTGGGCCACCAAAGTCCTGAGAATAGAATGGTCTTGATTAGTCGGTCAGGACCAAAGTGTCCACCTGCAACACCACTATGTGCAGTTTCTAAGAATTTCAAATATTCTGATTCGTGGACACACAATCTTAAGTATCCATCTTTGCCTCTTCAGTATAGGTTGTCTCCTACTAAGGCATAGTCCTGCTTTGATCCATTCTTTGTTTTCTTGCTAGACTAGCCTCATTGGGTAGTGTTCCCCATCTCATAAATTATACCAATGGAGTGCTCCAAGCCAGAATTAATGACGTGATAAAGGGTAGCATGCTCCACTTGGGGTCTCTCTTTGCACATTGGACAATTCTTAATCCACTCATGTATTTCTCTATCCATACTAGGCCAATACACTCCTAAATATTTCAGATTATGCAATGTTCATGGTTTAGAATAGTGATTTCCTAGCAATCCTTCATGGGCTTGTTGCAACCAACTACTATGTTAATTGTCCTTGACACAACAAGCTAGAACACCCTCTGTATCTTGTTTGTACATACTTCTTGCCAATATTTGATAGTTTTGTGATCTCACAATTTCTTCTTTTTTCATTTTCACATTCTTATTTGCGGGTCCGAAGGTTAGGATAAGTACCAACTTATTTGCCCATTTAGGAACAACTTCTAAATTGAATGCATAAGCATCGAGTAGTTCATTAGACACTCCTTGTGGTGGCTCTCCTAAAGTGATGCAAGAAAGATGATCCACTGTGAGGTGGGTCCTACCTTTCTTGACAACAACTTCAAAGTCGTATTCCATTAGTAAGAGGAACCATCTTACTAGGCATCCAATATTGCAAGGTTTATTGACCAAATATAATAAAGCTTGATGGTCAGTGAAAAAATTGAACTTGTTGGCCAATGTTCCGCTGGTTTATCCTATTTTAAGGTTTGTGCCCTAGTGGCTGCCTATATAGGAGCCACGTTAATGCTACTTGAACTTGAATCCACCACAAATCCTAGCACATTAATGGGTGTAACCTTGGGTGCAGTATAGGGGTTCCTTGGACAATCTCTCGGGAAATGTTCTTTGCCACACTCAAGACAAAAGCCTTTTATTGTGATGTTATGTCCTTGTCCTAGAGTTGGTTGCTGAGGACATTCATGAATGAAATGGTCTCCCTGACATCTAAAACATGGTCCTCTAAGGGCTTCTGGTTTCATTTGTCTCACTTGGGGCCTGGTGTTAGGATCCGTATACATGATATTGGAGTATTCTTGCTCCCAATTTTGTTCCATATGTGGTTTCTCATATTGATAAGGATGAATCTCGCTATGCTCAGGTGACTCGATGTAATAAGCTCGTGGACTATCTTCATGGGAGTAGTTTGAACTAGAGGGTCATTTTCTGAGACCAATGGGGTTATTGGCACCAATGATCTATTGGGGTTCTCCTCTACCACTACATATTTAACTGGAATCACATTGGAAGGAGGTGGCAGTTGGTTTCCTAAGATTGGTTGTGGCCTATATAGTGCCTGGTATTGTTGTTGGTATTGAGGCTGATATTGTTGTTGTGGCCAATAATATGGCTGTTGGTATTAGTGCTGATACCTACCCTGTTGGTAAGGTTGCTGATACATTTTTCTGAGAGCCTGCCTATTGTATGGGCAATCTTGGGCTGTATAGTTCGTGTATTTTCTTTCAATAGTCCAATATGGAGCATTCATCTCTCTCATGTTCTCATTTTGCATTGGGCATACATTAGCCATGTGGTCCCCTCCGCAAGTATAACATCACTTCAATGAGGTGACCCTAGGTGTTTGTCTATTTTGAACTCCTAGCTTCCTTGCGACTTGCTCAACTATCTCATCTATCTGAGTGGAGGTTCTAGAGGTATGACTAGTAGAACTATCAGAATCCTTATAGTGTTTGGACAATTCTAACTCCTCACCCAAGTTGTCTTCTATGTCAATACACATTCTCAAGCATTGATCTAGTGTGGTTGGCTCCTTGAGATATACATATGATCTAAGTTTCCCGCTTAGAAGTCCATCTAAGAACATGGAAACTTGTTTTGCTTGCATATGTAACTTAGGTGTTGGGCATCTCTCCATGTTGACACTCAAGATCAAGCACAAGGCACATGAACACATCAAGGAAGTGGACATACAAGCAGAAGGAGCATGTAGGGAGCTCCAAGAAGCACATGTCAAATTTTCAAAAGAAATCCCTATAAAAATAGTGATTTTCATCACTAAAAATCATTGTAAATACCATTTCACATTTTTGCATCTCCATTTTTTTCAAGACAATGAGTTCTCAAGCTTAAAGATTATTAGAAGTATCTACATACCAATTTTCATAATTTTTAGACTCCGTTTGAGCCCCCAAATAAGTCCTAAAACCTAATTTTTAGCTAGGCCAGACACTAGGTCTTGACAGGGCCAAAACCACTCAAAAAACTATAAAAAGATTTAGAGAGTTCATTTTTAGGGTTAGCTTGTTAGAGATTCAAACTTTTGTACGAGAGTTCTTTTGTAATCGAAGACCTTCCATTGTTCCACTCTTTGCTCTTACCTTGTGTGCACGTGTGTGTGTATGTGTGTGCATGCTAGTGTGCTTCTCACTCACGCACTTGTGCCTTCACTTGCTCATGGTCTTTGTACCAGTCCTCACGTCTTTGCGGTTTGACATTTATGAGGTGGATCTCCTCACATTGGTACTTGCCATTGTGCTAGAGTGACAACAAATTTGGTGCCGTTGCCGAGGAGAGAGCTTGGAGGACGAGCTTTTGATGGTAAGACGTAGAGTAACAATGTTGGAAGGTAAAAAATAATCATTTTTTGTTCAGTTTTTTATTTTTTCTCCACCCTCATCACCATCATCATCTCCATCTTCTCCCATTGTCTTTTTTTACTATGCATTCACCATTTGGACCTTGTTTTTCATTCCTAGCTGCGTGTGGTTGTCTAGAGAGACTTTAGTGTTGAAATACAGTCAAAGAGGAGCTTGGGGCTCTCAAAACATCACAAAACTAAGTGAAGTATCGTGTGGGCTGAAATGAAATGTGATAGGTATCGACACAGTGGTATCATGAGATTGCATACTTAGTTTGCATCTACATGCACGTAGGAGTGACAAGGAGAAAACATTGTGCACATATTTGCAAAAAATTTTGAATTTGGACTTCAAAAACTCTAAGTATTGTGGTTGGTTGAGTTCAATTATCATGATACCTAAACTCCCTTGTATTGCGATACTTGTCGAGTATCATGTATCATCTTCCCGAGTATCGTGATACCTCTCGAGTATCATGTGTCATTGGGTTGAATATCGTGTATCACGGATCGCCTGATTGTGTATCCTGATACTTCCCAAGTATCATGTATCACTAGAAGGATTTTTATCGTATCGTGAAGCTGCAAGTATCATGTATCATTCAAAGACAAGTATTGTATCGTGGCATATGTGGTACCGTGTATAGCCGAGTAGAGTATCTTGATACTTCACAAGTATCATGTATCGTGACTATGTAGTATCGTATCGTTTGAGTGCAAGTATTGTGTATCGCCTATCATGCTCAAGCTATGTATCATATCATTCCCCTGTGTATCGTGTATCGCCAAAAGGTTAGTATCGTGTATCACGGTAGCTCAAGTATCATATCATCAAAAATTGGTATCGTGTATCATTGCACACTCAAGTATCATGTATTATGTTGGAGCCAGGTATCATATCATGAAGATAAGTATCATGTATCATCTAGGCCCAATTATCGTGTATTGTTTGCTCCCAAGTATCACCAATACTTCCTAAGTATCGTGTACTGTATATTCTAAAGTACTAGAGAGATCCTATTTGACTGTTTTAACCCCGAGAAACCTAGACTGACATAATTTTTTCATACAAAATCCATTTTGAAGTTGACCCTCAGGTGGGACTAGGAACCCAAAGGGGCTTCAAAGGGTTTTGAGCAATACAAAGGGAAAATTGGGACAAGAGGAAAAAGCTTATGAACCTAAGATCTGGTAGACACCTAGGCAATGATAGACAAAGCATTAGATCATTTGAGGCTAGTGTCAACTATACAACTAGGTCATGGGCACAACAACATAGTGGTTATCCCTACATGCTAAAATTTGAAACAAGTGACTCAGAAATGTCTTTTAGCATGGAGAGACCTATAGGTAGTTCAGACACTACCTACTTACAGACACCAAAAGGTCCATATAAGACAGAATTGGAGTGCATCAAGACCAAACAATTAGTTGCACACATCTATCAGGATGGTCTAAGGCGATCAATTGTCCAACTCAAAAATCTGGATCAACCCTTTGGACTTGAACATCCAATGGCCAAATTCAAAGAGAGTTCATATATTGATATGCAAGGAGCGATGTATCTAGTCACCATCTTACCTAGAAGAATCCATTGTAGAATTTTCCAAGAGTGGCATGAGGCATAAAACATCATCCTTGATCCACATTTTCAAGAAAACACCACAAGAAACAATTTGGCTAGCTAGATGCATATTTAAACAATATGTGGAGAGATGTCCTACACCAGAATTACCTACAGAAGCAAAACAAGTTTCTTTGTTCTTAGATGGACTCCTAAGTGGGAAACTTAGATCATATGTGTATCTTAAGGAACCAGTCATACTAGATCAATGCTTGAGAATGTGCATAGACATAGAAGACAATTTGGCTGAGTAGTTAGAATTGTCCAAACTCTATAAGGACTCTAATAGTTCTACTAGTCATACCTCTAGAACCTCCAGTGAGATAGATGAGATAGCTGAGCAGGTTGCCAAGAAGCTAGGAGTTCAAAATAGACAGCCACCAAGGGTCACCTCATTGAAGTGATGTTACAACTGTGGAGGAGGCCACATGGCTAATGTTTGCCCAATGATGGCTCAACCCCAAGGAAACCCTAATGCTCCATATTTCACTATTGAGAGAAAATACATAGATCATATTGCTCAAGATGGTCTATACAACCGGCAAGCTACTAGACAAACTTATCAACAACCTTACCAACAAGGTAGGTATCAGAATCAATACTAACACCCATATTATAGGCCACAACAACAATATCGAACTCAATAGCAATAGCCATATCAAACACCATATAGGCCACAACGAGTCCTAGGAAACCAACTGCCTCCCCCTTCCAATCTGATTCCAATTAAGTATGTAGTGATAGAGGAGAACCTTAATAGAGCATTAGTGCGAATGACCCCTTTGGTCTCAGAAAATGGCTCTCATGCTCATAGTTCTGACTATTCCCATGAAGATAGTCCACAAGCTTATTACACAAAGTTGCCTGAGCATAGCGAGACTTATCTGAATCAATATGAGGCACCACCTATGGAAAGAAATTGGGAGCCAGAATACTCCAATGTCATGTATACGAATCCAAACCCTAGGCCCCAAGTGAGACAAGTAAGACCACAAGCCCCTAGAGGACCACGTTTTAGATGTCAAGGTGATCATTTCATTCGTGAATGTCCCCACACATTGGCTCTGGGACAAGGATAGAACATCATAATACAAGGATTTTTTCCGAAGTGCGGCAAAGAACATCTCCTGAGAGATTGTCCCAGGAATCCCTCTAGTGCACCCAAGGTTGCACCATTTAATGCCGTAGGCTTAGTGGTGGATTCAAGTTCAAGTAGTAGTAATATGGCTCCTATACAGGCAATCTCTAAGGCTCAAGCCTTAAAACAGGATAAACCAACTGAACAATTGGAGCCAAGTGATTCAGAAGAGCCTTGTAAGAGAAAAAAAAGAACATGGAAGGATGCTAGGGAGAAGGCCAATCGTAACTGGACTAAAAAGTTATCTGAACTAGAAGAAAACCTTAAAGATGCAAAAACAAAAATAGAAGATATTGCCTCTCAAAATCCTTTGCATGCCAAAACTTCATCCACACCACCTCATCCCACCCCACCACCAGTGAGTGTAAATAGACCACAACTAGGGTCTGTTCTTGCAGATCCAACCCCAGAAGGCTTGGACATGATGTTCAAGGCTACTAGGCTCCACTTCAAGAAGGGCCAACAACTGGAAACCTAGACAAGAGCTACCTTGGAGCAGATTTAGAGATTGAACAACTAACATGTGTATGAAATTGGTAGAACTAGCTCAAGCTATGCTTGAGACCAATCAATTGTTCAATTAAACAAATTCTTTCAAACTAGGTTTGCATTTTTAGGGCTTACTAGAAAGATTAGAGCAGTTGGTAAACAAGCCACATGTTTCTTTACCTCCACGGGCTCAACCAATTGTTGAAAGAGAAAACTCACCACCAAAGAAATTTTATGTTCCTAATTCCACAAATGTTGGAACACCTCTTTCAATCCAGCAATACTCTCAAGAGTTCTTGTGGGAAATACAAGAAGAGAAATGGGCCAAGGAGAAGGGTAACCCCCCTCCTATTCCTGAAATTCATGATCTTCATGATCAATTTCCCCAAGACATTCCATCTATTTATGGAGACCAAGTAGAGCAACAACAAGATGAAAACTTAGATTTTGAATCCAATTCTTCACAAGAGTTTCCACAATTCACATGCCCATGGGAATCTAAATCTCTTTAGATACGAGATCCCGCAATATTGATAAGAAATGAAGACTCAGTGGTTCCAAGAGACACTCAAGTTGTGAAGAACACTAAGATTCAATATCATCTCACTTTAGAAGAGCTCCTCAAAGTAGAACCTGAGCTATGGAAGCATGTGGAGAATCAGGCTCTAGAACTTGGTTCCAATGTGTCAAAAGTAATCTCTAAGCAAAAAGTACTAGAGATACCTCTAGACAAGCTAGGAGACATGAGTGAAGGTGAAAAAGGTAATACATATCTTCTCATCACCTACCAAGGCTACACAACCAAATCTATCTTAGATTCAAGTGCTGGTGTTGTCATTGCGACCACCTCCTTGTCGAAGCAATGGGGTAAACCTACATTAAGACCAACTAGAATGAAGCTTCAAATGGATGATGGCCATGGTGAGAGATCTCTAGGATTGCTAGAAGGGATAACTCTAACCACTTGTGGTGTAGAGTTTGAACACACCTTTTCTATATGTGACTTTGGCAAAAATAACGTCTATGAGATGATCCCAAGAAGACCCTTCCTACGACAACTATAGATCATAGAAGATGGGGGAACCAACTCCTTGTAATTGCAGCACTTAGGGGTCACAACCAAGGTCAATCTAAAAGATTATACCTTTAGAGATGTACCACCCCTACACTGGAATCCTATCCACGAGCTATAAGAAGATTCGATCTCTACGCATTCTGAAAGTTCTCCTGATCCATCTTGGATGCATGAAGATACTCACTTGTGGATTTGCAAGGTTGCAGTGGAAGAGGAAAGATGCCTAAAAGCAAGAGAAGAAGGGACTTCTCAAGGGGACATATTGGTTAGAGACCCAACCTACACACTGATGATCTTCCAAATGAGGAATTTGAGCCTCAGGGTTGGACAGAAACCTTAGCCACCATGGATATTGCTTTCAATGAAGAACAGAGGACACCTCATTGTGATGAGGAGGGTTATGATAACTCTGTGTTCATGTGTGAGTCCTTTCTAGAAGAATGTGACCCTAGTGATGTCATAGAAGAAGAAGAGGATGAGGATGATCTAGAATCCATTGTGATGGATAGTTGCTTCAATTCAGAGGACCACTATCTAGAAGACATAGTAGTATTCACCCAAAAAGAAGAAGAACCTGGAAGTGAAGTTGGTCAAAAGAAAAAGAAAAGAAAAGAAGTGAAACAAGAAGAGGAGGAATCATTGTTCGAAGTACTAGAGAATTTCAAGAAATAAGAAGTTGAAGACCAAAAAATTCTGGTACGAATGCGTAAGAGAGAGGCTATCACATGAGAAGCATATGACAATAAAGAAAAGAGCAAAAAAATTGTAGTAACCATTGAAGAGAATGAAGAGCAATGTACGTACATAGGAGACGACCTAAGTGAGGAAGAAGAAGTAGAGCTTGTAGCTTTACTAAGAAAATATAGGGACTTGTTTGCATGGACCTATAGAGACCTAAAGGGAGTAGATCTAGAAATATGTTCTCATGCCAAGCCCACCAAACAGAAGCCCTACACATATAATGACATTTATGTAGCCAAAATAAAAGAAGAAATTGATAGATTGATTGAAGTTGGATTTATCTATGAAATTGCGCATACTAAATGGGTGTCCCCCATTGTAGTGGTGCACAAGAAGAATGGAAATTTGTGAGTGTGTATTAACCTTAAAACGTTAATGCTGCTACGATCAAGGATAGCTATCTGCTTCCAATCAACGAATATTTATTGGAGCGTGTCGCAAGCAAGGAAGTTTAAAGTTTCCTTGATGGATTTTGAGGTTACAACCAAGTAGCCATTCCCCCAGAAGATAAACACAAAATGGCCTTTGCCAGAGAGTGGGAAATCTTTGCATTTCATGTGATGCCATTTGGGCTCACCAATGCACTTGCCACATTCCAAAGGCTCATGTGCCATGTCTTCAAAGAGTTCTTGTGAAAGAGCTTAGAAGTATATATGGATGATTTATGTGCTCATTCCCAAGAAAGAAGATACCACATCCTTGAGCTCAGATAGATCTTCAACAAGTGTAGAGAATATCGAGTGTGTCTGAACCTAGAAAAATGTGTGTTCATGGTATGTCAAGGTAAGATCTTAGGTCATATTGTTTCTAAAAATGGAATATCAATAGATGAAGATAAAGTCAAAGATATAGTAGAGTTGCCAAGGCCAAGGAATGTTCAAGAGGTACAAGCCTTTATGGGCCATTGCAGATATTACCGCAGGTTTATCCACAGTCACACAATCATAGCTAAACCTCTTTATGCCTTGTTTGAAAAATTTTGAGCGGAATGAAGAATGAAAAAATTCCTTCAATGAGCTAAAGAGACATTTGTGCACAACACCAATACTGACCACTCTTGATTGGAATAAACCATTCCATATCCATGCAGATGCATCGAATTATGCAACTCATGTTCATGATCAATGGAGAATCCTCTTGGTCTTTTGTGTAGTTGTTATAATTTCTTCTACCTCTAAAGCTTCCTTGTTAGTTGTTGTTGTTGTAGCCTTGGTTGTAGTTGTGATGGTAATTGCTTCCTCCATTGTTGAACCTACCTCTCGGTTGTCCGTAGCTTCCTCTATGGAAACCTCTTCCTCTCTGATTCCTTATGTTCTTGAAGCACTCATTTGTTCTGTGGTTGAATAGGCCACAGATGTTGCAACGTGAAGAGTTGTATGATCTCCCCCTGCCTTGCTTTCCTCCTTTGCCCCTTCCTCTAGTACCTCTTCCTCTACCTGTGAAGTTCACTTGAGAGATACTAGCCTCTTCTTCATTCTTTTTACCTTTACCTTTATCTTTACTTTTATTTCTATCTGTGTAAAGGTCAGAAGATTGATTACCTCTAGATTTGTCTCCATTTTTGTTGAGCTTGGTCTCATGTGTGAAGAGTTGCCCCATCAACGTGTTGAGGTCGGGTATTTGCATATCCATATATAGATCCATTGCTGTGGTGAAGGACTCCCACTTATCATCAGCTTTGATACCATTTATGATTTGCCTTACTATCTGCTTCTCTTCTATCTCTTCTCCAATGCTTCCAAGTTGGTTAGCTACATCCTTCATCTTGGTTACATAGTCAATTACACTTTCTTTGGTTGCTTCTTCAAGGTTGTGAACTCCATCCATAGCTGGTTCTTCCTAGCCCTTGTATTTGATGAGAAGTATGAAGAAAGTACTTCCCAAGTCTCATGGGAGGTCTTGCAATGCCTAAGGTGAGGTAATAAGAAATCAGATATTGAGTTAAGTATATAAGATCTGGCTAGAGCATCCTTTGCACTCCATGTAGTTAGCCTTTCTTGCTCTTCTCTTGTAGGTTGATGTTTGCTTCTGAATATTGGCATTTCCTAATCTCCAGAGATGTATCCATATAAGCTTCTTCCTAGGAGATATTCTTGTAGCCTTAGGAACCATGCTAGATAGTTGCTCCTATCCAATTTTTCAATGAATGATAGAAATTGATCTCCCATCTTTCTTTTGTTGCTCTAATACCACTGTTGGAGGAGATGGTGGATATATTCTAGTGATGAAGTGGTGCTGCAAAACCCTGCTTCACACCCGCCAAGAAAACTTTGTGGAGAGTGTAGTAGACCCCTTGAGCTTCCTAATGATCCCAAATAATCACCTATGTGCTTTGGAGCATGATCCTCTAATCAATGGATCAAAATAGATGAGTAGAAAGTTCAACCAAGAGCTTAGACTTGCTGTTTTGGTCTCTACACATGTTTAGTAAAATGAACAGTGCTCTCAACCTACTGGCAATCAGCTAAATTACTTTTGGGAATATATTATTAACTTAGATAGCTACCACGCATGATTTATTTCAATAAAAAAGATCAACTGTACACTGAGAATGATGCTTATCAAGTTGAAGGACTATCCCAACATTTTGAGGGTGCTACAATATGCAAACTAGTGAACAAAGATATGAAGATATCTCAATATTGAGAAAAGCAATGATAATGAAGCTTTGTAGCTATGAAGTAGACAATATACTAAATCTATAGCACTTTAAATCACATCAAATGATCAACTTTGTACTGAGAACAAGCTTTGATAAGTTCACTGTTCTAATATGATCATAGCAGAGAAGTGATCAATGCATATGTGTTAAATCACATAGAAATACAATGTCATTGGCAATGTATAATTGCAGAATGTGAGGGTAATGAAGTGGCTATATAATGAGCTCACTAATCACACAAAGACCTCTCAATTGATCTCTCTAATCGGGCTCTAGTCACACGAGTATTTGACTCACTTTTATAGTAAAAGTTGGAGCCAAGCGTTGAATTCAAATTCAAATTCTCACCATAAAGTGAGTCCTAGACTTTTATTATCTCATCTATTTTCCATCAAGGGTTTGGGATTTTATTCCTCCTAACTCCACGTGGGGTTAGTGCAATTATCATATGCACTTTTGCAAGGATAAAAGGTAATTGGCTTTTACAAGGGAATAGTCATATGTGACTATATGAGATACATGCTAATCGTCGGAGTATGTAGGCTTGAAATCTTTTGCACCAACACACATTGAGAAGAAGGATCATGTTAAGCTTGATGTATAATCCATTAAAGCCATCTTTATTTATTATGCAATCAAAAGCAAAGGATACAGATTCTATGTCCCAAATACAGGTGATATCCTACTCTCACACAATGCATATATTGCAAAAAGTCTGATTTATGATAAAAAGGAAGAAATTCCAAAATTCATAAAAGTAGATGACTATGCATTTCTTAGAAAGAATTTGGATTCTTACACAGCCATACAAGGGAGTGATGAATGTACTCAAAACCTAAGAGATGTAGGTGAAGAAAGAATTTTATTACCTACATTGGTACCTAGTCCATCATCAGTACCTCTTGAAGTTATGACTTATGAAGTTAGAGAAGGTTCTAGAGTTCTACAAGAAAGAGATACTGAAGAATAAAAAAGGATACCACCACTTTTTAAGAATACACCAAATTTGTTATATCAAACCTGTAAGGACATTGGAATAAAGGAATACACGGGAAGAACTAGAAGTCAAACAAGGAGACAAAAAAAGACCAAGTAAATTATCTAGAACATTTTGAGAGTCATAATATTTGATCCCTTACTTCAATTGAGAATGAGCTAGCGAATGTTAAAGATGCACTATAAAGTGATATAGTTATCACATGCCCCAAAAATTTAGATTTTCAATTGTTTAAAGGACAACCTAAGCATACATTTGATGTAAATGACTTAGGGATTGAGTTCAAGTACATAGAAGAGTGTATCTATATGACACCACAAAAATACATTGAGAAGTTACTAGAAAGGTTTGAGATGATAGATTCCAAGACTATGCAGATACCTATCGATGTTAATATGTCATTAGAGTTAGAAGCAAATTCAGAACCATTTCATGCTACATTATATAGTCAAGCAGTTGGTTTCTTGATATATCTATGTAATACACATTCAGACATTCAGTTTGGAATTTCTCAAGTATTCAGACTCATGCATAGTCAGTTCAAGATTTAGTGGAAAGAAGTCAAGGGATATGTGGAGAGTCACAAAAGTTTTACAGGTTATTAAACCTTGCACCATTATGACATTGAAGGGAGTATTGTTAGAGACAATGTCCAATATGCTCCAAAATCCTCAATACCTGAAGCATATGATTAGTTCTCTGTAGAACCCTCTCACAAGAAGGTGTTGGGCGACTTGGTCTATATCAAACAATTCTAGGATAGATCAAGGGACCTGAGTTCAAGTCCCATCAACAACCAATGCAAAAAAATGATGGTATTTTTTTTCAAATTGCACCAAATTTGGTGAAGCTATTTTCACGATGGATTTTTCTAGATTGTTGGTTTTAGTGATCACATAGAATATGCTTTTTTGTAAGTGCTTTTGGAGCTTCAACAAATATTATCTAAGAGGGACAAGCCTCATTATGTAATCATCACTCAAGGAGCAATTTTTTCATGCTCAAGGTAGAGTAAAGTTTAATGAATTTCTTCAAGTAATGCGAAAGTGGATGAAATTTCAATTATATGTTCAATGTGCTCATCACGTAATATGAATTGTTTGCTTTTGAGGAATTCTTCTTGGTTTTTAATGTTTTTTTCGGTATGTTTTTGCTTTAAAAAAAATTGCAATTTTAAAGAAGGAAAAGAAAAAGAAAAGCTTTCAAATATCAATCCATTTTCCACAGTTGTCTTGCTCAACAGGGAGTCTACCAGAAAGTTTGGTCAAAATATGCTCCAAATGCATGTAGAGGTAAGAATTCATCACATAATTTCTCTTGTGAGTGTGTAGGATAATTTTTTATCTGTTCTCAATTTTGTAAATGTTTTGGGTTGACGGTCATCAATTTGAGTGACTGCAAATCATCTTTAGACTGAATCCTAGCATATGCAAACCCATCATCCATACCTTTAGTTTCCATTATAGTCTCACATATGAAAGGTTGACCTAAAATCATCTCATAAGTATAATGTCCTGGATGAAGAAGTGGAATACATCGGTAGTTCCACCTATCATCACGGGAACATTGGCACAAGCTCTTAGTATATAGCCACAAGCTTTATTGTCCTTTGAAAGTTAGGCTGATGAATTTGTGGTTGAGGAATTGTTGTTTGAGAAATTTGTTGAGGTAAAATGGTTTGAGAGGTTGTTCAGACAAGTTTGATTGTTTGATTGTTTGATAGTCTTATCCTGAGCAATAAGAGATTATACCATATTTTGTAGTGATGAAACTTCTTTGATCGAGTTGGTTTGCATCCTCATCATATTTCCAAATTTATTACAAAGGATTTCTAATTGAAGTTCGTCAGGGATTCTAGATGTGGATGCTACATCAACCTTCATAGTGGCATGTATCTCCCTAGGTTCATTCAAATGTGGCATACTAGATTGAGGATTAAGTGTTTGCTCATAACATTGATTGCCTTTGTTTCATGTGAGCAACGACTTCAACTACACTCCTCATAGTATTTCAATCATTAGGCAGACCATATCTTTTCCCTAGCTCTTCAAATCTTCTCTCTACTTCTACTCTCACATCTGGACTCAAGATTTTAAGGGAATTGATAATGATGTTAAGAGTGAGAGAAGTCCTATCCACCTATGGGAGTTCGGAAAATCTTTTCATGAACTCATTGTGGAGTTCACTAATAGAAGTTTGAGGTTTAGGTGAGTTTGTCCATTTCATAAATCCCTCTCTTCTATGTTGACTAAAGTCTTCAAGGAAGAATTCTTCATGTATTTGTTTCCTAAACTCATCCTAAGCTAAGTTTTCATGGCCTTCAACTGTAGCAACTATAGATTTGTTTGCTACTCTTTCATAATAAGGAATCAATTCATGGTGAGACAAGCCATGAAGTTTAACTTACTGCTCATACCCATCTAGGTACTTAATCACACTAGCCCTTGTGAATTTCCCCTTTTCCCTAAGAATGGTATAAAATACCTTTTGCCTTTGATTTTCAGTCATCATCTTCTTAAAGAAATCTTCCATCTTGTTTGGATATTCAAATCGTTTTTGGATCTTGAAGTTCTTGAACATATCTTCAACTTCAAATTTTAACCTTTCCTTTTTATGTACACAAAACTCACCTATGTTGTATTGTGCCATCATAACGTGTGTTCAATGATATGTAAATATGCAAGAAGAAAATTCTTTTTGCGTCTTTTCAGTGCAAGTATGCAAGTCTGTAAATTTGAAAGTGAAAGTGTGCAAAATTTTTGAAACAAAGTGATTTTTGAATGCTTTTTCAAGTGCAAAAGATGCAAGTAAATTGAAACATTTTGAATGAGTTTTTTTTTTATGATTTTTGATGTGCAAAACAAGTATGCAAGAATTTGAAAGAACATGAAATATCAGTACCTGGAGTTGGCTTTAAAGAAAAGGTTCCAAAGTGTGCAGAAGTGTGTGAAGAATATACAATTTTGGAGAAAAACCTAAATACAATTGGAGTCTATGTGCGTGAATGTGCAAGTGACAGCTTCGTTTGATAAGAAGGGTGAAGCGATGAGGATAAGGTACTTGCACATTTTTGTGGAGGTGCTCAAATTGTAAAGATGAGTGCTCGACACCAAGTAGAACTCACAAAAGCTTGTTCAAGAAGTCGCTCCCAAGGAAGAAGAGGCTACTGCTTAAAAACCTCATTCACCAAATTATTGTGGAAAAGTTCACGTTGGGTTCAAGTGTCGTGAAGGCTCTCAATTCGGTGGATCGATTCCAACTATGAGTGTTCCAAACGATGGTGCACACCGGGTGCCTCAATCAAAGTCAAGGGGGTTACACTTATGCTTGGTTGGTAAAACTCTAGCACTTTGAAGCAAAACATTAGTGACAAAATGTCATTGGATTTGGTTTCATCACATGAACTCATATGCACATCCATTTCCAATTAATGTTAAATCAAAGAGAAACAATTCAATTTGAAACTTTTTTTTTCAATTAATGTATATTTTTCAATAGAAGCTTCTACGATATTGATATGATAAACATTCAACATTCAAAAAGTAAAAAAAAGTGGATGCCTTCATAATAAATTGAATGTAAAGGTTACTTCAAAGCTTAAGAACCAATTCATGAAGAATGTTGATGTGCAAACGCATTGTTAGTTTCAGTCAAAATATATGAATGCATGAATAATTTCGTTTTTTTTTTTCATAATGAGAGAGGATTCGTTTTTTTCGTGATGAGAGAGGAAAGAAAAAATTTTAGTAACTATCTTCTAGAAACGATTGTTGAACTCGTAGCCTTTAGAAGAGATACAAAGGTATCAACCACAACAATAGGCTCATGAGTTGGGGACTACATTTGAATAAATTTCCTCAAAATTGTATAAGGTCATATTTGGAAAGCTTAATGAAACTTATCATTCCGCTGAATTTGATTCAAATAACTTACAAAATACATTACATTAAGCACTATGTTCTTGAATAAATCATTCTTCTCCTCTTTGAATTCCTTTCTCTTCTTTTAAAGGGGGCACTATGTCTGAGCGTGCATAGCCTAGTGGCTGATGTCTTGAAGCTGAAAGGAGGAAGTCTTGAGTTCAAGTCTTGGCTGGACATCTCTATGAGTCTCTCATGATGGGTGCCTCTACCTTAAAAGGTTGGGTGTGTGAGTGTGTATTTCCAATTCATTGTACTCTCTCAAAAAAAATCTCTACGAACTAAGATTCGGCCAACGATGTGCTTTTTTTTACACATGGAAAGATGGAGGTTATGACATGTACAGTGAGTGGCCTAGTGACCCAAACTGACTTTCACCCTACTAATCATTCCGTTCAGGTCGGGTCGCTGAAGGCCATTTGAATGGTGTATGCACACAAGATAATGTTGTATGCACATTTGAATGGGTCGGGTTGCTGAAGGCCATTTGATGCTTCAGAAGGTAATGGGTGTTCCTAAATCCAAAACTCTTCTTGGCCAATTCTTTGGAAGATTAGAGACATCAAATGGGTGGTTAAAATCTTTAGTGATCTTCATGTCTTGAGCTGGAAGTCTTCGGCACTTAAGGTTTTTTGCTCCAAAATGAATGGAGTATCTTTTCCCATCATCATCAGTTAACCTATGCCAATAGGGCTTGTATCAATATTTAGGATGATGGGCTTACCATGTTTGTAATTTTCTTTTCTCAACACAGTAGTTTGAAGTAATAGGCCTTAAAGTTTCCTCATGACACTTGAATGATGATCTATCCACAAAAACTTTTGGTGATTTCTCAAAAAGGGTAGAAATCATTAGCAACATGTGCATGATGGGGAATCCAAATAGAATAAAACCCACAAGCAGCAAGAAATCATCTCACTTCATGGATTGCTATTCATACCTCATGGATTCTACTAATGACTTCTACCTTTGGAGGGCAGGGTAGGTAAGAGAAAAGAAGAGAGAGAGAGAAAAAAAGAAAAGAAAGAGAGAACAAGAAAGAAGAGAGAAGGGAGAGAGTAGAGAGAGAGAGAGAGAAGAAAGAAAAGAGAGAGCAAAAAAGAGAAATGAAGAAAGAAGAAAGAGAGAAAGTAGAAAGAGAAGTAAGAGCAAAGAAGAGGGAACAGAGAGTGAAAGTGAAGAGAGAGAAGAGAAAAAGTAATTGATTTTGAAGTTTTGATTTTGTACCTTTGATGGTAGATACTAGAAGTATTTGTAGTAAAGCTTTTAAAGACAATAAAAAAGACAACCAAAAAGAGATCATGGAGACCTTAGGGGAGTAATTTACAAGATTACTTTACGAATTCTTGTCGCTTCATAGTAAGAATAAGTATATGGTTTTAATGCTTGAGTCCATTGTGAAGGAGAATGTTGAGTCCTTTGATAAAAATATCACTTAATCTCTTCAATTATATGTAAAAAAAAGCACAATTTTTTGGAATTCCAAAGGAAGAATGGGCTCATGTTTTTAGGAGAGTTGTGAAAGATTCTTTAAGACCATACATTCAACAATATGAACATAAGAACTGGGATGAATTTTCCACCTATTTAAAGCATGAGATCTTTTCTAATGATTTTAAGAAAATGGCTAGACTCATGAAAGAAATAAAGGATCTTAAAGTCCAATTGCCAAATGTTCAAAATCAAGAAGCAAAACAAAGAAACATATAGCAAGAATGAAAAGGGGGTAATAATAAAAATGAATTTTCAGGAAGATGCCGTTGGTTCTCTTCTTGTCTCTCTCCTCTCACTTCACTTTCTCTCTCTATACTTCTTTCTCGTACTTGCTCAATCACTTCTTTCTTCTCAATTTCCTCTCTTCTCTCAATTCACTTTCTCTGCCTTTACTTATTTCTCTTAATTTCTCTTCACTCTCTCAGCACAAAGTGATGTAAACAGATCAATTCTTAGGAAATCATATTTCTTCTTTAGTGCTTTCAAAAGATTCTCCCTCTTCATTTATCCAAATCCAAAGTTTTTTCTCCTAAGGTTCTCAAACTAATGATCAAACCTCCAAAAACCATGATAATTTTTTACACAAAAGTTGTTAAATTCCCTTGAACGTTTTTTTGCAGTGCCAGTAAGAAAGATTATTTATGTGAAAGCAATGGAAAGTTGTTTTTCACATCTTTGTTTTGGATTTTCAATTATCTGACATCGTTTGCATTCGACCATCTAGTTTATTCTCAGGTTGCACTTTTAGCCAAGCTTTGGGGATACAAATTAGATTGATAGATTTAGTAGATCAGAGATAGAAATTGTTGAAGTTGTTTGTGTTTTAATGGAAGCTCTACTTCATTGTCATGAATTGATTTCTATAGGGTTTGCTTGACATCAAGACTTATTTTTTGCCATTCCATGAATGTACCACACTTTTATTTGCAACTTTGCATAGATTGATGAATATAAATTGGGAAAGAAAACTAGAATCAGTGAAGAAGAATGTGTGCTAGACCTTCTCTTTGTGCGGATAGGCATGAGATAGAAAAATGTGCTAGAGCTTCTCTTCATGCGGATAGGTATGAAACAAAAACCAAAATCATAGTACATACAACATATGATGTGTTGTGCGTGAAGCTTGTTATTGACTATTCTATATCTTCAAACTCCATTCATCAATTCTTGATTTAAAAAAGCTTGTTTGGACATGCCGCTTCTACTTTGGCCTACCTTGTTGTGAAGAGACTTTTATCCTATCCTCATCATAGTGACACAAGAATGTACGAAGGAAGTATTGCAGAATGCACACACTAATGAACATAAACAATTTGTACACATTTTTTGAAGATTTCTTATCTAATGTAAGAATGGAGCTTTTCATATTTGAATTAGAACATTTTAATTGCAGCATGCAATTTCTTGTGTTTACTCTTCACTATGATGCATCATTGAGAGTGTGACACATGAGCATTAAGGAATAAAGCTAGAAGACAAAATAATCTAAATAAATGGAAAAGTGAATTCCATGGCTTTAATTAACTCATGATTTGGAAAAAAACAATGGTGCAAAATTTGAAAACTTCTTATCAAATTGTAACAAAATAGTATTTTTTGTTTTCAAGGAAGTTTGTGGAATCAAATAGTGAATAGCTTCTCTCCTCTTTTGATCAATCTTTGATTTGTCCTTGAAATTTCCAAACACCACATTTAATTATGGATTTATTTAAACTTTACACATAACACCTAGTTTATTTCACATCAGGTTCACAAGGTGGAGGCATATTAGACTTCAAGGCTTGCTCACATGGAGCGTTTGTGCAAAGTTTGCTCATTTTTTTAGTTAATGGTTAAAGTAATTAATCTTGCAATTTCAATCAAAGATGATGAAAGTAGAAGCAATTCATGAATGGAATGATTAATCTTTTTTTTAATTTATATGAATGCACATTATTTGATAGTCAAATCAATTAATCATGCAAGATTTTCAATCAAAATCATGTAAATAAAGATGAATCATAAAGTCAAATGCTTACCGTGAACACTTTCAATTCAAAGACTCATAGTGAAAGCTGATTTGATATATGCTTTGATGTAGAAATCCACTCAATTTGTTGAAGAAGCTCATCATACATCAAATTTAATTCAACATTTCATAGAATCTCAATCAATATCATACATGCTCAAAGGTGAAAGATTACATTAATGATCTAATATGGATTCGTGTACAAGATTAAGGATTCAAATGATGCATAAGATATTTCTCACTTATGGTTTCTTAAAGCTTAGCTCAAAGGTAACTTAAGCTCACAAGCTCTCTATTGATTATAGCTCTCAAGATCTCCAAAACTAGGGAACAAGAAAAACAAATGAAAGTGCTTCTACTTTTATAGAGAAGATCGTCCTTTGATCCATGCTTGATTTAAGTGGGCCAATCAAATCCCATTACTCTCCAAAAACCACGTTTTCATAGTTTACACTCTTCCCATTTAACTTGTTGTTATGTAGGACTTTTTAAGCATTCAAACAAGATGAATGTTTTGCCAAAAAAATTCTACAAAACTTTGAAGAATTTAATCTTCTTTCCAAGGAAAAGTAGTACAAGCTCTTCTGGCATGTAATTGAAATTGAGTGGGTAGAAAATATTATTTCACCTTCTCTTGAAATGATTCCTATGTAGTAGGTTGTGATGAAGATTCTACCACCTTGAGAGATGAAGTGTTGATTTCCTCCCAACCATTTCTTTATGTAGATTCTAATTTAGAGGTGTATTATGAAATTGACTTGTGTTAGCATGTGCATGTGTAAGCACAACCAAACAAGTGTCCTAGTATTTTGGATTATAATTAGATGAGGTGTTCAAGTCAACTCAAGTCCATTTTATGGTAGTCCATCAGATGTCTTAGTCTACTTGAGTTAGCTCAAGTCAGCTCAAGTTGGATGGTTATAGAAGGCTCTTGAGAGTCTTTGGCAAAAACACTCTCCCCATGTACTTATGGGGATTGAACCCGAGTCCCTCTCCCTTCCATCCATTCGACTTACCCACTAAACTTAGTGTATATCTTGACCATAGATCCAAAAGGACATAGTGTTAACTTGTCATTAACCTTTAAGAAGATACTCTATAACATTTTCCCTCCATCAAGAACATTTCCATCCTCAAAAATAAGCTTCGACTTAAGATCTATATAAGAGCATCCTCCCATGCCCATGATCGGATTTGTAGAGCATGACTTCCATCTCTCTAATTCATCTTTGTACTCAGAAAGGAATTACATCCCAAATTGGATTTAAAAAGAGGGAATTCTTTTTGGTCTAATCCTTGCCAAATCATAATGTGCATCTCCTTGATTTGCACTCGATTACCTGGATCTATGAAAAGTATGGAAGTGATGATAAGGGTGGACTAGAAGGCATCTGTACCCAATTCACTGTATCTCTATGTGCTATTTGGGCACCCATGAGCATGTGAAGTGGATGGATCTTGAGTACCCCTAGCCAAATTGCTGAATTAGTCCATTTTTGAGCACCTTGTGCTACAAAACCAATGTGATGAATCCTCTACCACCTCGAGAGATTAAGTCCTCATTTCCTCCCAAACCTCTCTTTATATTTCTTCTAAATTATAGACATAGTATGAAGTTAACTTGTTTTAACATGTGCATGTGTAAGAACGTCTAGACAAAAATCTTAGTCTTCTAGAGTCTACTCATATGAGGTATCCAAGGGAACTTGAGTTCATTGTGTGTAAAATCCTCATGTGTCTAAATTTACCCAAGTTAAGTTAAATTAACTTGAGTTGGATGCTTCTAGAAGTCTCTAGCAATTTTGACAAACACTCTTCTTATACACATGTGATTGAACCCAAGATCACATCCTTCCCATCAATTAGGATTCAAAAAAGAATATTCCATGTCAATAATGTCAATAGAGCCATGGACCAAAGGATGACCAAGGTAATGGTAAGCTTATAATCTGCGGAATGTTGTGAGTTGATTGAGAGCAAGTGAATATGAGTGGATTGGAAAATGTAGAAATGTTGAATAGGAGTGTAGCTCAGTGATGAGTAGCACCTCCTTTAATGTCAATCCGGGAAGACGTGAGGATGGTATGAAGACCACGAGCAAGTGGAAGCACAAGTGCGTGAGTGAGAAGCACACAAGCATGCACACACATACACGCACACGCACACACACGGCAAGAACAAAGAGAGTAAGACAATGGAATCTCTTCTATTGCAACCAACTTCTCATACAAGCTCAAAACTACAAGAAGCTAACCCAAAAATGAGCTCTCTAGCTCTATTTATAGTTTTTGACTAGCTTTGGCCCTGTCCAGACCTAGTGTCCGGCCTAGTTAAAAATTAGGTTCCAGGGCTTATTTGAGGGCTCAAACGAGATCTAAAAAATATGAAAATTGGCAGGCAACTACTTCTAAGGCTCCTCAAGCTCGAGGACTCCTCGGCTTGTACAAAATGGAGCTACAAAAAGGTGAAAATGGTATTTACAGGGGTTTTTAGTGATGAGAATCACTTTAAAATGATGTAAGGGTTTTGAAAAAAATGAAGGGTTGCCTTAGTGCTAGATCTGCATGTGTGTCCGTACTTGCTTCTTCCCGTATACTGTCAACACTCTCCCCCCCCTAGGGTCTGTCGCCTCTGACAGACCTTCTGCTCCACTGTTTGATCAATGTACTGCTGCAGGAGGTCGGTTGCCACTTCTTGTTCCTTGATGCGTAGTCCCCGGACCAAGTCTCTCTGGAGGGCATCCCAATTGACTGCTCCCGGCATATCAGGGTGTGGTGTGGTGTAGAGCTCTGAGTGCATGGTTTGTTCACACGCGAATAGATGTAGCAGGTGGGTTGGGCGTGGTGCGAACACTTCTGAGTGTGACTCCCAAAACCCCGTGGTGAACATATCGTCAAAAGTTTGCTTATAGCAGGCAGGGAGATATCTGATGCGTGCGTGCCATGCATAAGCAACTCGTATGCTTGGGGTTGTGCTCATATCATACAGGAGGTCATAATTACCATTGATGAAGCCGGGAATCGGAGGCTGAATGTTACATACGTTGCGGAAGGTTTTGAGCACAACCTGCATCATATCAAATATCTTGAGTAGCACCTGTGCAGCTACATCTGGCATGGAGTGGAGGCGTGGAAGCCAATATCGGATGGTAGCCATCATGTACGCTGCTGTAGGTGGGCCTGTTGGTGGTGCGATTTTGGGGTAGTTCAGCCACTGTTTGCAATTCACATTGTTCTGAACCTTGATGGCGAATGCTTTCCAGGAGCATCTTCTTTGTACTGGTCCAAAGCATGGGTTATATTTCAGATGCATGGGAGCATGATCCCATGTTCGTAACATTTCCGGATAGGTCTCCAGTAACTTTTGCCTCCATATGGGCTGGAATATGGCCCCTTTTTTGGCTGCCTCTGGGATGTCCTCGGGTTCGAATTGTGTTGCGAAAGAGGGATACTTGTTGGTTATGCGTTTGATCTCAGCATTGTAGTCCGCCAAAAATACAAAATAAGGTTTATATTGTAACTCTGAGCTAGTTATCAGCCGCCTAGGAGCCAAGTTCGAGAAATATTCAGACTTGAGTATGGTCTCCTCTATGGTTTTCATGGCTAGCATCTGAGTTGCAACACGCTCTTCGTGAGTGTGGCCCATCTCCTCTACCTGCTTCATCCATGCTGACGGGGGTTCCTCATATGTATCCTGTCCCTCTTCAGTGATCCTGCCACCTGGAAGAGGTTGTGGCTCATAATTATCTTCGAATGTTTCTTCCACCGGAATGACAATGGTCTCCTCTTCACTTGGCTGATCAAGTGGGGAGGGGGGTCGTTCATATTGTAATAACTTAATTTTTAACTCGGCCACCTGCTGACGTAGCTGTAGTACTTCATTGGTTACTGATAATTCCGGCTCTGGTGAGGTTGCAGCGTTGGCCATCTCTTTAGGTTCTCGTTGGTGTGGTGTAGGCTCTTGGGCTTTCTGTAGATCTTTGACTTGGTCAGCAAGCTGATCATGTGCTTCTAAGAGATTGGCATAGGTTTCCAATATTCGTTGTATGTTTTCTGAGGGGATGGCTTGGAATTTAGCAGGGTCTATGGGTGCCCCTGGAGTATTTTCAATGGCTGCTTCGAGGTTGTCTTGATTTTGTTGCTGTAGTCTTTTGTTTTCTTCTTGAGCAGCCGCTAAATGGCGTTGGAGTAGAGCCATGTTTCGTTGTAGTCTAGCATTACGGGCTAGCTGATCTCTAAGTTGTTCTTCCGTTGCCCTGCTCTTCTCTATATGTGTGGACTCGAGCTCCACCTGATATTGTTGGAGGGTGGTCACCTCCTGCTGTAATTCCGTATTAGACAACTCCAATGCCGTGACACGTGCCTGGAGGTGGGATGATAGAGTACAGAGCTCTTTATTGTTTTCTTCTAATAACCTGTATTCCTGTTTAAGTTGGGCAGCAGCTTTGAGCATGGTGTTGAGTGCATGACTAAATGAGGTGGGTGCAGGGGTAAGGGTGGAAGATGCAAGGGGTCGGGAGATGGGAAAGGGAAAAGTGGATGTTGTGCCTACAGTGTTTGGAAATGGCGACGTGAGTGAAATGACACGTGGTGATGTTGGAATAATAGTGGTGGTGGGTGATCCTATGGATGGTGAGATGTCCATGGGATCGGACGTGAGAGTGTGTGATTCGTGAACTGTGAATATAGGAATGGTGGGTGGTGTGATAGTGGTGGCAGTGAATGTGAGGGAGTGGGGTTGGGAAAGGGACTTTTTATTATAATTATCCACCTGTTGGAGTATATTTACAAGGTTTGTCCAGAATGACGGTTGTGTGACTTGGGTTGAGTATGAGGCAGTTACTAGGGAAGTGGTGGATAGGGTTTGGGTGTGGGTGAATGGAAAAGGATGGGATAAGGTCTAGCTAGTGGCAAGTGGTTGTCCAAGGGCGGGGAGATAGGAAGGGTGACCTATTATGGTTTGATCGGTGGCAGGATGACCGGTGTGAGGTTCAAAAATTTGGGTGAAAGTGATGGATGTGGGTAAAGGGAAGGATGTAAAAGCAGAGGTGTGGAGAAGGGTTCTGAGGGTTGAATGGAAGGTGACGGTGGAGATGGTACCTGTGTAATTACATCTTGTTCGTCAGTGGGACTTGGACTCGTCATGTGAACATCCTCTGAAAGTGTGGTAGGCAAGGCAATAGAGACTTGCATTTGAATCATTTTTCCTCGTCGTGGCCGTGTATCAATCCTTCGTTGATCATAGGTAGGGTTCTCCTGATAGACCATTGTCCTCAATGCTTCCCCGATCCCACATGTCTCTGCCAATAGATTCAATGATTCAACAAAATGTGAGTCGACATTCTCGGCTTGAAGCATTTGGTTCACTAGAGCTCTATTCGCCTCTTCTGTCATCTTATGTCTTCTCTGTACCTGCTTGATTGTCCGGTATAGTCTTTTGAGTTGTGCGGTATAGGCAGGGGCTTCCTCTTCACTGTCGTCTGGTTCATTTCTTTGTGCACCTTCCTGAACTTGTGTGTTTGGGTCATGAGGATGTTGTGCCACCTCTTCCCCATGTACTCTGCTTGTCTCGCCCCGTGGCTGTTCTCTTTGGACTGATGCTCCCGGATCAACATTGTCAGGAGAACCTTCACTGTCTGATAGGTGGACCGTCTGCAGGAATCTTTCAAAATCAAAGTTTGGATCCTCTGTGAAGGTGGCCATAGATGCAAACTCTGCATCGGTAGGTAGTGGAGGGGCGGATGGAGCGGGTTGTACCATATCCCCAGCTTGAACTCCTTGAAGATGGATCGTGAAAGGCGCGACCTGAGCTTCTGGTCTGGGGGAAGCTTCGGTCGTGGCTTCGTGAGGGATCATTACCTGGGAGAGCGATCCACGCATTTGTTTTGCAGGCTGGCTCCCTGACTTCCGCCCTTTGAACAACTCCAGTTGTGCATATGTTAGGGCTCTGGCAACTGGCACATCATATGCAAGACATAGATAGATAATTCTTGTAAGCGCACAACAGCCATGTAAAGTAGGCTTCCTCACTCCCCGCTTGCCTGCTTCATACACTTGGTCCAAGATCCATACAGGCATTTTAATGGGCAAGCTTCCAGTCTCTGCTAGATATAACCCATACCATATTTTCTTGTGTGGTTGGGTGAAGCGGTCTTGAGCTGGAAATGCGAAGTGTTCTAGGCACATTCGCAGAGGTATGGCGATGTTAGGGGTGAGGGCACACATTTCCTTTAGCTTTTTGATTCTGTTGCTCTTCATCCAATCTGGTATCAAGGGATCGCGATCCGACGGTACATGAGTGCCATACATTTGAAGGGCTTCCCTGATTAAGGTAGTATTCAATTCAAACTTCCTCATTTCTTCCAGATTTGACAAGGAGGGCACCCAGAATGTGCCTGAATGATCTTTATCCCCTGTCGGCTTCAGTGTGGCAATTAGGTAGTAGCACCTGAGGAAATCGGGTTTAGGCAGAGCTGCACTAAAATAAGTTTGTAATCCTGCTTTTTGCCAGATATCTTGAAGTGGAGCTTCATTCTGTAAGGTTTCAAATTATCTTGAAAAGAACTGGAAGGTCCACCACACTCCTCCACACTCCATCTTGGACTCCCATATATGATCTGCGTCTCCCAAGTCTCCTGGCATTTCATTGAACCAATGAGAGTGCCCTTTTACTCTTTCGGTTAGGCCATTTGGTGGATCTGGAATAGGAATTCTCCGCACATTCACGAACTCTTCAGGCCGAGCTGTTGGTGGGGCCTCCACCGGCATGGCATCCCAATTGATTTGAGCACCAGAGCTTGCCTGAGAGCTTGTGCCTGCTGCTGCTGCCATGGGAATCGGGTGCTTATCTGCTAGAAGAAGAAAGGCACATTAGTGTTGCATAGGAAACAGGATGTAATGGTGTTCCCTTCACAATACTGACATGACAATCCCGAAGGTTAGTGGTCAGAGATGAAGTGCTTGTGACAGGTGTGAGTGGTGATTAGAGGTTAGTATCATCCTAGATGCCTACTTTGGTTATGCAGTGGACTCGGAATGCACCTATGCCAGAGTGGATGGATTTACAAAAATTGGGTCAGGGGGTTTGATACATGGTTTAGGTCTCCAAACTTTGATAGGGGGTTCGTAGCTCTTAGAGCTAAAGACAGGCAACGGTTTATGAACTAGGTTGTGATGGATTTGGGACCTTTTGGGTACCCATTTCCAGGCATTCCTAGGGTTGATTGAAGTGGAGACAGTGAGAGGTGTAGGTATCTTTTCATTTTCTGAGTTGTTGGCCACGAGTGCTTGTGAAAGTTGCTTCATCCTAGTGCCTGAAGGTGAAGTAATTTGGGCTTGTAAGTAGGCCTTGGGCACCCATATCTGTCTAGCATTAGGGATGGCCTTCATTGACCGCTTAGGAACCCAAATAGAAATGGTGTGCCTAGGAGTTATCCTAGGGGGCTTCTTCACTTTGTTCCTTGATGGTGAGGCTCGTTTGTTGTCTCCTCGAGAGTCTGCTATTAGAGTTGTGGGTTTTCCATCCTTGCGTATCCAGATCTGCTTCGTGCCACGAGGTGCTCTGTGTTGCACTAGTTGGCGCACCTGCCTCTTGATCAGCGGCCTCCTTCGTATCGAGTGATGTTCGGTCTGCCCGTTTAGAATCTTCTTTGGATCAGTTGGGAACTCCTTATTGGCTCCTGTACCTTTAGTAAGATTGACAATCCTCTGCACCATAGAAGTTTGGACAAGAACAACATTGTTATCTTCATGTGGATTCCTGGAGGGACCAGGAGTTGGTGCCTGTTCTATTGGTTTGAGTGCTTGATTTTCTAATTCAATCGTGAGACGGCTTTGGCCTACCCAAGCCTGAAGAAGTCCACTTCTTAGGTTGAGGTTGACTGCGTGATCGTAGATCCAGTCTTGGCCCAGGACCAGAGGTTCGGTCAGATCCTCGTCTTCACACACTAGCACTTTTGCTGGCATGAGGACCTCTTGTATGTAGAGGGGAAGATCCACCTCTCCCATGCAAGGGGTTTCAACACCTCCTAATCCTATCAGATATGCTTCTAGGGGTTTTACCTCCAATTGCAGCTGCTGGCAATAAGAAAGCCGAACTGCACTTGTGGCTGCTCCTGAATCAATTAAAGCTCTCACGCTTGTTGTGCTGTCTCTTTGTCCTATTTCTAAGGTCACAAAAGGTCGTCGATCCACTATCTTATGGGTACGTTCACCTGAAGCCTCACACATGGCCATGTGATAGCCTGGAGACTCTTGAGTGTCAATCATAGGCTGATCCCTCCCTTGTCTCCTCAACTTCATTCGTCTGATGCGCTCTAAGGCCTCTGCCTGTGCTTCTTCTCGAATTCATTTTTCCTCCTCTTTACGTTGCTTAGCAGTATTGAGTCGACTTAGCATTTCCTCCGTGAGGGGTTCCTGATACAACTTGACTCTGCATCCGCTAATATAGTTTGGGAGAACATCACCCTCTAAAGTGGCTAGTTGTACTGCTCCACTCGTGGAGATCCTATTGATGATCATAGGTCCGTAGCCTCTCTTTTCTAGCTTCCTTGCGTGTTGTTTCAATGTGTAGACTAAAACTAGATCTCCTGCTTTCAAGCCCTTATCCTTCACATGGGCATCAAAGTATGCCTTCTGTCTCTTCTTAGCTGCATATATCCTTGCAGCTGCTCTCAGTCTTGTTTCTCCTAATCGTTCAAGGTCAAAAAGTCTAGAGGAGAGTTCATGACCCGTCCATTCGTGCTCTTGTGCTACTTTCAATGTAGGTATTAAGAAGTCCAATGGTAGCACTGCGTTTCGGCCAAATACCATCTGAAAGGGGGTGGCTTGGAGTACTGTTTTGTAGGCGACTCGGTATGCCCAAACAGCATGGTGTAGCTGTTGGTCCCAATCAGAGCATTTATTGTTCACTAATTTTGTCAATACATTGCATAGGATCTTATTGGTGCTTTCGGCTTGCCCATTGGCTTGAGGGTGATAGGGGGCAGACTTTTTATGCACTACCAAGAATTCTTGGAGCAGATTTTCAATAACTTCATTCAAGAAGTGAGTGCCTCTATCACTAACTAGCTCTATGGGTAGCCCGTATCTTGTGAATACATTCTCAAACAAGAATTTAGCAGTTGTCTGAGGGTCATTCTTCGTTGTGGCTTTTACCTCCACCCACTTGGTTAGATAGTCCGTGGCAACGATGATATACTCAGCATGGGAACCCTTAGCTGGGGGATTGATAGGACCTACAAAGTCTATTCCCCACTTAGAGAATGCACGTCCGCCCATCATGGGCCTCAGGGGCATCTGATCTTTGCGTATAGGATACTGGGTTTGCTGACAAATCTCACACCTCTTCACATAGGTATGTGCATCCATGTGAAGGGTGGGCCACCAAAATCCTGCAAATAGAATTGCTTTGATCACCCTATCTGGACCAAAATGTCCTCCTGCTACACCCTGGTGAGCCGTTTCCAAAATCTTTAGATATTCACTCTCATGAACACAAAGTCTCAGGTAACCATCCTTACCACGCTTGTAGAGATTATCACCAATGAGTGAGTACTCTAGGGCTTCTTGTTCTAGACTTCTTTTCCTAACCAGAGTCATGTCTGGAGGGAATGTTTTCGTCCTAAGGAAGGATACTAGTGGTTCACTCCAATCTGGCACTATGGACACTTGATAAAGAGTGGCGTGTTCCACAGGTGGTTTAGTGCAACAGATTGGGCATTCCTTGCACAACTTTTGGACATCAGCTTCCATAGTTGGCCAATGCACTCCTAGTCTCCTCAGGGTCTGTAGGGTTCGTTGTTTTGAGTAGTGTTGCTCTAATGCACCTACATGTGCCAATTGCAACCACTTAGCGTACTCATCCTCTTCCACACAACAGGCCAAGATTCCTTGATCTGTGTGCTTGTACATACTTCCAGCCATAATGTGGTACTTTTGAGCTTTGACTACCTCCTTATCCTGTGTGTTTACTATTGGATGATTAGGTCCATATGTAAGTATTGGCACTAAGGGCTTGGCCCATTGGGGCACCACTTCCAAATTGAACAAGTATGCATCAGGTAAGTCATCTGACACTCCTTGTGGGGCCTCTCCGGATGTGAGCCTAGAGAGATGGTCTGCTCTCAAATGAGTCCTACCTTTCCTCACCACAACCTCAAAGTCATACTCCATTAGTAAGAGAAACCATCTTACTAACCTTCTGGTGTTGCATGGTTTGTTTACCAGGTATAGTAATGCTTGATGATCAGTAAAAAACTTAAACTTATTTGCAAGCAAATAATGTCTAAACTTTTTAACCGCATACACCATGCCTAGTCCTTCTCTCTCAGTGGTGGTATAATTCCGTTCAGCTGCATTTAGTTGTCTACTAGCATAGGCAATAGGGAGATCCATGTTACCTTCACCAGTAGGTTGAGCAAGCACACACCCAATGGCATAATTGGATGCATCCACATGAACATGGAAAGGCTTATTCCAATCTGGCGTGGTCAAGATTGGTGCTGAACATAATCGCCGTTTAAGCTCATTGAAGGAATTCTCACATTCCTCAGTCCACTCAAAGTTAGTCAGAAGTCCGTACATGGGCTTTGCAATGACAGCATACATGTGAATGAACCGGCGGTAGTAACCACAATGCCCCATGAAAGCTTGTACTTCCTTGACATTCTTTGGCCTAGGTAGTTCTGCGATGGCTCTCACTTTCTCTTCATCAGTGGATATGCCATTCTTTGACACTATGTGTCCTAGAATCTTGCCTTGCCTGACCATGAAAACGCACTTTTTTGGGTTCAAGGAGACTTGATATTCTCTACATTTGTCAAAGATTTGTCTGAGTTCAGTAATATGGGTTTGCCTAATGTTGGAATGGGCACAAAGATCATCAACATAGACTTCTAAGTTCTTTCTTAGGAACTCTTTAAATACATGGCACATCAGCCTCTGGAAGGTTGCTGGTGCGTTGGTAAGCCCAAATGGCATTACTCTAAAAGCAAAAATGCCCCATTCTGTGGCAAAGTTTGTCTTATGCTGATCCTCTGGAGCTATGGCTACTTGATTGTAACCCGAAAATCCATTAAGGAAGCTGTACACTTCCTTGCCTGCCACTCTTTCTAAGAGATGTTCTCTGATGGGAAGCGGATAGTTATCTCGAATTGTGGCTGCATTGACCTTCTTCAAGTTAATGCATACGCGCAGCTTTCCATTTTTCTTGGGCACCACTACGATGGGGGATACCCACTCAGTGTGCTCAATTTCATAGATAAATCCAGCTTCAACCAGTCTATCTATCTCCTCTTTAATCTTGGCAGCGTAATTATCGTTATATGTATAGGGCTTTTGCTTAGAAGGTTTAGCATCTGAAGTCATGGGGATGGTGTGTGAGCATATGTCTGGGTCAACACCCTTCAAATCCTTGTAACTCCAAGCGAATACATCTCTGTATTCTCTTAGCAAGGCTATTAACGCATGCTCTTCTTCCTCTGTTAGGTCATGGCCTATGTATGTGCATCTCTCCTCTCCTTCTTCTAGGGCCACTACTATTTTCTTCGTGGTTTCTTTGTTATCATAGGCCTCTCCTGATTGTGCCTCTCGTTTCGGCATTCTGATCATGACTCTCCTGTCATCTATCTCATATTTCTTAAAATTTTCTGGGACCTCAAACAAAGATTCTTCCTCTTCTGGTGAGACTTCTCTCTTCTTTCATTTCTTTCTTGCTTCCTTCGGGGTCACATGTGTTGCTAATCTTACATCATTTGTAAGCTCTCCATGCCTCTGGGGTTGAAATTCTACTTCATGGAAGTATTCTTCATCTGATGCAAAAGGTGGGTCCATAATGATTGATTCTAGATCGGAGTCACTTGCATCCTCCATTGCATCAGGGCTAGGTTCGCATTCTTCTAGAGCTGCCTCTCCCATGATTGGCTCTATGGAGAAGACTGAAATGTCATAGCCATCCTCATCACAGTGGGGTGTCCATTGTTCCTCATTGATGGCTACGTCCATTGTTGCTAGGATTTCTGCCCAGCCATGGGGTTCAAATTCCTCATCAGGAAAGACTACAGGTGCATAGGCTGGGTCTTGAATTGATCTATGGTTTTCTTTTGCACCTATCTCCCTAGCTTTTTCTCTCTTCTCTTCTTCTACTGCTACCTTACACATCCATAAGTGAGTGTCTTCATGCATCCATGAGGATCCTGATCCTAGGGAATGCACCGATTCTGTATCGTCTTTGGCTCTATGGATGGGGTTCCATTGGATGGGAGGGACATCTCTATGAGAGTAATCTTTGAGATTCACTTTGGTCGTAACACCTAAGTGCTGCAGGTACAAAGAATTGGTTCCCCAATCCTATACCACTTGCAACTGTCGCATAAAAGGTCGTCCCAAGATCATTTCATAGGCTTGGTTCTTGCTAAAATCACATATGGCAAAGGTATGCTCAAACTCGACACCACAGGTGGTGAGAGTTATTCCTTCTAGCAATCCTAAGGGTCTCTCAATATGACCATCGGCCATCTGCAATTTCATTCTCGTTGGCCTGAGTGCTGGCTTGCCCCAACGCTTCCATAGGGAAGTGGTGGCAATTGCAACTCTTGCACCTGAGTCCAAAATTGCCTTGGTGGTGTACCCCTGGTAGGTAATGGGAAGATACGTGTTCCCTTCTTCACCTTCACACATATCTCCTATCTTATCCAAGGGTATCTCTGGCACTGTCCTATGTGATCCTACCTGGGAACGAGGTTTTGCTATCTCGGGCACTTGATTGGCTACATGTTTCCACACTTCTGGTCTAACCTTAAGCAGCTCTTCCAAAGTGAGATTGCAGTGCACTTTGGTGTTCTTCACTACCTCTGTGTTCCTAGGTATGACTGAATCTTCGTTTCTTACCATGACTGTAGGTGCCCTCATACAGGTGGACTTTGCTTCCCATGGGCCTATGAAATGGGGTAGTTCTTGTAAAGAATTAGACTCGAAGTCTAATCTTTCTTGAGATTGGGTGCACTCCTACTCTCCATAAATGGATGGAAGGTCTTGTGGGAATTGATCGTGTGTGTCATCCACAAGTTCAATGGGAGGAGGGGCTTCACTTTCTTTAGCCCATTTGTCTTCTTGAATCTCGCGTAGGAATTCTGGTGTGAACCTATTCATAGAAGATGATGTGTCTGGCTCCGTAGAGTTAGGCACGTAGGCCTCAGGCACATAGGCTTTCTGGGTAGGAAGACCTACTCTTTCACTAGCCTTGTCATGGTGTTGAGGGGCGAGTCCCTTTTGTGATTGTGCCATTAGATTCTCTATTCTTTCTAGGGAGGGGGGGTTGTCTGGTTCAGTGGAATTGGGCACATAAGCTTTCGGTGGGGGATGGGTCATGTTTTTGCTTGCTTTATCTCTTTCTTGATTTTTTTCTTCCTTGGCAGATCTTGCAATTATGCCCTCTAACTTCTCTAGAAGTCCATCCAAGTGTAATTGTGTCTTGGCTGAGCCCGAGTAATTGAAAAGGTGACTGGCTTCAAACATAGTCTGAGCCAATGCGACCATTTTCGCGCAAAGCTTGGTTCTTTGTATCTCTAGGTCAGCTCTAGGGTAGCACTTGTCATGATCCGTTACATTTGGCCCTTCTTGGATTCTGGCCTGATATGCTTTAAGCATCATGTCTATGTCTTCAGGAGTGGGATCAGCTAATACTGATCCTTCTCGGGGTGGTGGGTGGGTTACGTGGGGTGTATTAGAGGGTGGAGGGATGGAGGGTGATGGGGATGGTAGCGGTGGGAATGTGTGAGAGTGCGGTTGAGATGTGATCTTTATGATTTTTGCTTTGGTTTCTCTCAAGCTTTCTTCAAGTTCGCTCATCTTTTTTGCCCATTGCCTCTTCATTCTTTCACGACTATCCTTCTAGGCTCTAGTCCTCTTTTTGGTTATGCTCTCTGTTTCACTCACCTCGGGGCTCTTTTCCTGACCAACACCTTGGTTTTGTTGTAGTGCTTGGGCTCTTGTGATCACTTGCACAGGTGCAATGGAAGTCACACTCCCTGTGGAGTCTACAACTAACCCAACAACATTGATAGGAGTGATTTTAGGCATGTTATTAGGGTTCTTTGGGCAATCTCGTAGGAGATGCTCTTTCCCGCAGTTTTGACAGAAACCCTGAATGGTTACTGGTTGAGGTTGTGTAGGGGCAGGTAGTGGACAATCACGTATAAGATGATCTCCCTGACATCTGAAGCATGGTCCTCTAAGAAATGGGGGTCGTACCTGCCTAGGTTGAGGTCTAGAGTTGGGGTTTGTGTACATGACATTGGCATACTCAAGTTCCCCACTATTTTCACTTGGGTCCTCATAATAGTATGACTCGTTATGCTCGGGTGACTGCATGTAGTAAGCCTGTGGGCTATCAATATGTGTGGAGTCAAAACTATGGTCACTTGGATCACTGTCTGATAGCAATGGGGTGAGTGGGACTATGGCTCTATTCGGATTTTCTTCAACAGATGCATATTTCACTAGGATCACATTGGTTGGAGCAGGGGGTTGCTGCACTAGGACTGGTTGAGGTCTCTGCTACCCTTGATAAGGTGGCTGATAAGTTTGCTGTGGTCTGTTGTATTGTTGTGGTGGGTACTGATTCTGGTATCTACCCTGTTGTGGATATGGCTGAGGGTAATTTTGCCTAACAGTTTGTTTGTTATATGGGCAGTCTTGTGCAGTGTGGTTGGTGTACCTGCGCTCTATGGTGCAGTACTGGCTACTAGGATTCGCCTGGGTTTGTGCCATAATGGGACATACATTTGCCATATGGTCACCGCCACAAGTGTAACACCACTTAACTGGGGCAAATCTCGGAACTTGTTTGCTAGAGACACCTAGTTTTTGAGCTACCTTCTCTGCAAGTTCCTCAATGGATGTGGATTGACCAGCTAGGAGGCTACTAAGCTATCAGAATCCTTATAGATTTTTAATAGTTCTAATTCCTCACCTAGATTGTCCTCAATGTCTATGCACATGCGCACGCACTCTTCTATCGTTCTGGGGTCCTTCAGATACACATATGACCTGAGCTTGGTGCTCAACAATCCATCTAAGAACAAGGCCACTTGTTTGGCTGGTGTGGGTAACTCCGGCATCGGGCATCTCTCCAGGTACTGCCTAAATCTTCTTCCAGCTAGTCTGACAGTCTCTTGAGGTGTTTGTTTGAAGCTATGAATTAGTGAGGAAGTGTTGTGCCTGATTCCACTCTTAGAAAACTCAATGATAAATGCCTCTAAGAGCTGGTCTATGTTTCTGAAATGCCTCTCGTTCAGTGGTTGAAACCACGTAAGGGCAGTGTTCCTAAGGGTTAGACCAAAAGCATTATATTGTGTGAATAGGTCCTCTACCTGTTCCGCTTTCAAGACTTGCCAAAATTCTGCCACATGGTCATAAGGGTCTCCCGTGCCATCGAAATGATTCTTCATGGACTTCACCAGTTGAGTTGGTCGCAGGGTCCTAGTGTGTTCTCTCGGCCTTGGCAAAGGAAAATCGTCAGTATTCCTTTGATTCCATGGGGTTCTATGTCTCTCAAGTTCCACTCTATTCCTTTTCGTTCCCGTTCTTTCTCTTCCCAGGGAGTTGGCAAAACTTACCTCCGGTTTGTCTCTACTTCTATCTCTTTGAGCTCCATGAGCTTGGGAGGTCCCAGCTCCTTGGTGACTGTATGACACATTAGTCCGAGGTTGGGGAAAAACAAATTCACCCTTCCATGTGTAGGCATGTCTGCCATGCTCAGTGACCATGAAGATTCTCTCTGATGCATTGTCTAGGTAGGTTACTTGGCCTGGGCTATTAGGGTCTTTAAACTCATAGATTGTGAGGGCACTCACTTCATGAGGTTGAGCAGATTTATATCTCCAAAAAGCCTCATCGGTTTCTCGGTTTAAAAGCAGATCTATGCTTTTATTATCCTGTGGAATCCACTCTGGAGTCATGATTCTGGTCAAGATAGATTTACCACGGGGGGTTCTTGGCTCTTTCTCTAAGTTCCCTTGCTCTATATCACCCATGTCGGTCTCAACAATCACATTTCGAAACTCATCAGTTCTATCAGGAAGAGTGGTGACTACATATATAGTCCCCTCTTTATCTAGGTATGCTCCATTCTCAAACTTGACTACCGGGTGGTCTAATCCATGGGGTTGATCGGGGTTTTGAATCTGGACCACCGATCTTCTCAGGCCATCTTCATAGATGCGAGCACCTAGACGATTAGTCCTGATGTATTCCAGTTGAGTCTTGTATGGTCCTTCTTGCTTTTCTAGATAAGCCAACCCTGAACTACCTACTGGTCTCTCCATGTGATAGGACATCTCAGAATCACTTGTTTCTGATCCGGGAGTGTATGGGTAATCACTCAACTGTTGGGCCCAAGACCTGGCAGTGTGATTGACACTAGCTTCAGAAGATCTGAGGCTTTGTCTGTCTCGGCCTAAGTGTCTGCCTGATCTAAGGTTCATATGCCTGATTTATCTACCCCCTTGGACCTAAGCACACTCTCGTTGCAGGTCAATTTGCACCAATCACTTTGTTCTTTTGAGTTGAATATTATGTTTATGGTCTTGTCTGAAATCGCGTCGTCAGGAGTACTTAAGTGAATTTCCGCACTTGATAAGTGATCGATTCCAGTTTACCTTTTCTCCCTTAGAGTTTTCGCACTTAAGACCTACTTAATTCTTGCACTTGGTTGATTAATACTCTTGGACTTGATTCGTGCCTAACGTTGCCCTAATTAATTACCACACCTAAGTCGTACTTAGCCTAGGCTAGGAATTGACAAAGGAGGGTTGAGAGATCTTCCAACCTCAATTAGCTGGTTGACCAGACTGCTACACAAGCCCAGGAAGCCTTCTCCCAAGCTTGGTACTCACCCTTGCTAGCTTGCTTTGGATTGCCTTGAGTGCACACAATGTTCCTGGAAAAGCTCACCAGTCAGTATAGCTCTATTACCACAAGTAATTGAAAGACACACATCAATATTTTCAGTCCCCCCTCGAGTAACTCACTGTACCCCCTCAATCTTAGGACCACCTAGTTCCACCTAAAGGTCAACTTAAAAATACATGTTCTAAAACTCCGCATATGATTCTTACAAAAACCAGTCAAGGTCCACGTAGGATTCTCAACGAGCTTTCCAACGAGACCAAAATCTCATCAATCGGAGTTCGTATGGTCAAGTTATGACCATTCAGGCACTAAAGGGTCAAAATAGGCTCTCAGGGTTTAGGAGATCCCTCTCTGGTTTCTAGGTCTTTTGCCCACTTCCAAAGTTCTAAAATCATACCAAGGTGCCTAAAATTAAGCTCAACTACCCTCCAATTCACTCAAAAATAACCCTAAATTTTCATGTGTTAAAGGCCGTGTATCGCGATAGGTCAGGTCAAGGTGTCTCGATAGGTCGAAGTGTCGCGATAGGTGGGAAGTGTCGCGATAGGTCGAAGTGTCGCGATAGGTCGGGTCGAGGTGTCGCGATAGGTCAAAAGTGTCGCAATACTCCCAAGTGTCGCGATAGCTCGTGAGGTGTCGCGATAGCTCGTGAGGTGTCGCGATAGGTCGTGAGTGTCGCGATAGCTCGTGAGGTGTCGCGATAGGTCGTGAGGTGTCGCGATAGGTCATGAGGTGTCGCGATAGGTCGTGAGTGTCGCGATAGGTCATGAGTGTCGCGATAGGTTGTGAGGTGTCGTGATAGGTCGTGAGGTGTCGTGATAGGTCGTGAGTGTCGCGATAGGTCGTGAGTGTCGTGATAGGTCGTGAGGTGTCGCGATAGGTCGTGAGGTGTCGCGATAGCTCGTGAGGTGTCACGATACCTCGAGGTGTCGCGATAGCTCGGGATATGGTGAATTTTTATGTTCTGTCTAGTGATCTTGGGAGCTCTAGGCCTGCGCAGTGTCGTGGTGCACTCAGAATCGTGATTGGGTGAAGTTTTCGGAGTGTCGCGATAGCTCGAGCTCGACGCCTCGGGGACTGTGCAGACAGATTCCGTACCTGCTGAGCTTGCTGGAGATGATGATGGAGCTGCAACCTGCAAGAAACATGCAAAAACACACAAAAACAAGCACACACACTCGCTCTCTCTCAAACTCGCACACAACAAATGAGGGGAATGACAAGGAAGAGGGAATATGTAGTGGAGAAGGAGGTGGAGGTGGAGATGGAGAAGGAGGTGAAGATGGAGATGGAGATGGAGAAAAATCAGAAATTTACCGACTACTTACCATTCCAACGCGTCCTCTCTACGTCTTACCATCACACGCTCGTCCTCAAAGCTCGAATCCCCGGCAACGACGCCAAAATTTGTAGCTCAGTGATGAGTAGCACCTCCTTTAATGTCAATCCGGGAAGACGTGAGGATGGTATGAAGACCACGAGCAAGTGGAAGCACAAGTGCGTGAGTGAGAAGCACACAAGCATGCACACACATACACGCACACGCACACACACGGCAAGAACAAAGAGAGTAAGACAATGGAATCTCTTCTATTGCAACCAACTTCTCATACAAGCTCAAAACTACAGGAAGCTAACCCAAAAATGAGCTCTCTAGCTCTATTTATAGTTTTTGACTAGCTTTGGCCCTGTCCAAACCTAGTGTCCGGCCTAGTTAAAATTAGGTTCCAGGGCTTATTTGAGGGCTCAAACGAGATCTAAAAAATATGAAAATTGGCAGGCAACTACTTCTAAGGCTCCTCAAGCTCGAGGACTCCTCGGCTTGTACAAAATGGAGCTACAAAAAGGTGAAAATGGTATTTACAGGGGTTTTTAGTGATGAGAATCACTTTAAAATGATGTAAGGGTTTTGAAAAAAATGAAGGGTTGCCTTAGTGCTAGATCTGCATGTGTGTCCGTACTTGCTTCTTCCCGTATACTGTCAACAAGGAGTACATTTACATTTAGTGTGCTGATAACATAAAAATGTCGAACCAAAATCTATATCAAGAAAATAATAAATTTTAGAGATAGAGAAAAAGACCTTGCATAGGAATCTCCTGCTAGGTTCTTCATTTGACTTGTATCAAAGTGCATGCATTTATCTCCCCCAACATGCTTCACCAAACTTATCTCAAAGTGCTCTTCATTAGTCATAATTTGAGGAGTGATAAAGTTGACCAGGAGGGGGTGAAATTATATGGATCACCAAGTGGATTCCATTGAGTGTCAGCCTATCATTTTATAGGTCAACAAGTTGATCCATGAATGTATGAATGTATTGACACATCTGAAATTTACATGCAATCTCTGCTAGTAATGTTTTATAGGATTGATATAATGGGAATAAGATAACTATCATTAGCAGCTCCCAAATTCTGTAGCCTCTTTTTAACACCACACGAGAGAGAGAATGAAAGCAAAACTATCCTAGTTTATCAAAAGACTTCTCTCACAAACATTATCATGAAATTACAATATCAAATGCTATAAGAATCTAAAAATTAAAGGAGGAATGGGAGAATGCAATATGACCTAGTCAATAAGTTAATAAGGTTATATAAAACCTAAAAAATTATCTAATCATTATTTCTTTTCTTTTTCATTTATGTCTAAGAGAAGAATTGATAATAAGAAAGTAGATGTGAAAAGAACTAAGAGCCCTTAAGGCTTGGGATAACTTCCTAATGATCCTCCTTCAAACCAAGAATTGGGCAATTTCTTGATTGAGAATACATCATGAAGGTCACATGATGTTGGAGTTTAAGATCTACAAAAGGACATGAACAACACAAGGAAGAAGAAGAAGCTTGGGGCACAACACACAATACTGAATGTATTACCAAGTGAATGTACAAAGATAAATGACCCATTAGGATTATAGGCATAAATACAAGATGGGGGGGGAGGGGACCTTCTAAAGGGGGGAAAAAGTGCCCGATGTTCCTAAGAGTATTCACACACATCAATACCAAAATATATCAACAAATCACCCTAAGAGTGAAGCGGTGAACAAGGAGCTGGCACTCATGTATAACAAAGTTCAAGCTATGTGAACATAGATCAATCCATAAAAGGAAATAAGCCCAAATCTTTGTGGAAATCTTCAAATGTCTCTCAAGGTAGAGCCTCTTTGTAAAGATTTTCAATGTTATCCTATGTGGGCACATACACCAAATTGATCCCCCCAGTAGAGAACCTCTCCCTAACATAATAATAATGCACCTCAATGTGTTGTGCAAGCATGGAACACAAGGTTCCTTGCAATTGCAAATGCGCTTTGATCATTAGTGAAGATGGTGTGGCAGAAGACTAACCAACACCCAAATCAGCCAAAATGCATCTTAGCCACACACTCAATAGTTGTTGTGAAAGCTCCCCTATACTCAGCCTGGCAACTCGAAGTGGCCACGATAGGCTGCTTCTTGCTCAACCAAGATATCCATAAGCTACCAAGCATGAAGCAAAAAACACTAGTGGACACATGAGTGTCATAGGTACCAGCCTAGTTAGAGTCAAAAAAGGCATGTAAATCTGGTGGCAATGATCCCCCCTTGGGATAAAACAATCCAAGTAGTTGAAAACCACTCAAGTAGCAAAAGATGCACTTAACTTCCTACCAATGCTTGACACATGGGCAATGCATAAACCTGCTCATCTGAGAGACAACAAACTAAATATCAGGCCAATTTATGCATAATTAAATCAAGCATCCAATAGCCTATTGATAGACAACAACATCAAATGCATCTCCAGCATCATGAAGACTCAACCCTAAACTTGTTTCCATAGGAATGGAAATAGGCTTGCAATCTTCCAGGCCAAAATGTTGCAATAATGTGTCAATATATTTTGTTTGACACAAAGCTATTCCACCATCAACTTGCATAAACAAAATGCCCAAATAATGATGCAAATTCCCCAAATTTGAAATTTGAGGCATACAAATCAGCATTAAAATCAGCAATATGCTTCTCATTAGGAATAAAGAGTAGCATGTCATCAACATAGACAAAAATGATAAGAAGCACATGATTTGAATGCTTAACATATAAGGTGCTTTCAGTTGGAATGTTCTCGAAACCATGTGCAATCAAGTAGGCATGTATCTTTTCATACCAAGCATGTGGTGCTTGCTTCAAGCCATACAATGCTTTTTTCAACATTGTTGACCTAAGTGTCAACTTAGGGACTTGCGGAGAAAGAGACTATACCTCAATCCCCTCACAAGTGCATATAGTGGGGATACACGCTTTTAATTATCAATCCAAAGAGTATACAAACCTAGCCGAGTGTATGAAGACATGCAATCATGTAATGGTCAACGCAAATGAACTACTCAAAGAATGTAAATGAGCCAAAGACTTATCCAAACAAGCTCCAACTGTTGGTCAAGACGAAACGATACTTGGTGCAGCAGCCGTCAGTATTTTGGACTTTTCTCCCAGCTCTGAACTCCAAATATAGCGAATAGCATATGCATTTCGAAGCTCTCGAGAAGACGCATCCAATGGCAGTGGTTTCACTCAATTCTGACGCTCCTACTTCACGTTATGAGCGAAATACTGAGTCGCGGGAATACTTTCCTACACTTCAACACTTCCTACACTTTGCACACACCTTTCCTACAGCAAAGAAACACTTTCATGGACAGACAACACTCACAAGCACTCTTTCCAAGCAACACACATGCATACAAGCTCACGAAGAAGAAGATAAAGAGGGAGGAAGACACAAATTCGAATTTTTGTGCTCTCTCTTCTCACAATGGCAAAAAGTTTTTTACAAAGAGTCACATTTGACTTATATACTAGTGCCCTAAAAAATGGTCCTTTCACACAAGTGACCGGCACTTTATTCACTAAGAGACTAATTTCCTACTATTGTACATGGGTATTCTCTACTTTTCTGTGGGGACTGTAAGACAATAGTTACGCAATATAACACAGGAGCAATAACAGAGAAGATAACAGATATAGGAGAATCTCAACAATTTTCTACTAGCAGCAAGTACAAAGATGATGGCGTTGTCCACCCGTGCGCTCTCAAGGTAGAGCTTAAATGGTGATCTAGACAACTCTAGATAGGGAGATACAAGGTAGAGGTATGCTGGCTCAACTCGGTGTCTTAGGTAGTGCAGAAGTCATGTATATATAGGATCATGGGTGGCCTGCCATGGACGGCTATACATGGGCGGTAGAGCGTGGGCGGCCACCGCCCGCGTAATTGCTATACACGGCTTAGACTGGTTGAACCGACCTAACAAATATAAATGATTTGTGACTCTGACAGGGAATATTCCATGGAATATTCCCTTTACCGTCGCGCCAGGGGGCCCTGCCCCCGGACCCCCACCAGGGGGCCCGCTGGCCCCCTGGGACCCCCCAGCCAGGGGGCCCGCTGGCCCCCTTGGACCCCCCAGCCGAGGCTGCTCACCGCTACCCCGGACCCCACAATTGGGGACCCTGATAACTCCCTTTCCTTATAATATCTTACATGGTCCAATATGACCTTCATCCAACATTCAAGTTGGGATTCCCATCAATTGGGTAATGCATGCTTGGCTTCTCCTCATAAAGGGGGCCTTACAAAATGTGCATACAATCATGAGGGGTAGACATTGATCATATACTAACACCCCCCCTCAATGTTTACCGATGATAAATCAAGTAGGTCTCGGTCCTATGCCCATCTGTTGAAGATGCTTGTTGAGCTGCTCTCTTCCAAGTGCTTTAGTGAATATGTCAGCACAATTTGCCTCTGTTGGGCAATATTCTAGCTCCACAATTTCATCTTCAATTAGCTCACGAATGTAATGGTACTGTACTTCTATGTGCTTGGTGCGAGCATGAAATACTGGGTTCTTTGCAATAGCCATACAACTTTGATTATCACACTTGAGTACAGTTGGCATATTTGATGGAAAGCCAAGATCTGTAAGAATTCTGCTTAACCAGACTGCCTCACAAGAAGCAAAACAAGCTGCTTTGTACTCTGCTTCAGTGGAGGAGAGTGCGAGAGTTGGTTGCTTCCTACTTACCCAAGAAAATATTCCTGAACCAAGTGAGAAACAATATCCAGAAACTGATTTTCTAGAATCACAATCTCCAGCCCAATCTGAATCACAATATCCTTGGAGTGTATCACCTGTGGTATACAAAATACCAAAATCCAAGGTTCCTGCAATGTACCTTAGAATTCGCATTCCAGCATTCCAGTGACTCTCCTTAGGTTTGTTGGAAAACCTGCTTAACACTCCAACAGCATAGCAAATGTCTGGTCTAGTGTTGCACAGAAAAATAAGACTTCCAACGAGCTTCCTATACTTCTTAGCATCTACATCAGGCATGTTATCATCCATAGATAGCTTATGATTTACCTCCATAGGTGTGCTAGTTGGTTTGCAGTCCATCATTCCAAATGCCTTGAGAATTTCTTTGGAATATTTTTGTTGTGAGATGAAAATGCCATCCTTCCTTTGCCATACTTCAATTCCCAGACAAAAATGGAGTAGACCTAAGTCTGTCATTTCAAACTCAGTTCCCAAGCTGATCCGAGTTTGATTGATGAGTTCCTGATGATCTCCTGTAATGATCAAATCATCTACATATACAATGACAACAACTAGCTTGCTATCCCTTTTCGTTACATACAAGTTAGCATCAGAAGTACTTCTTTCAAAACCCATATTTTTGAAAAAATGATCTATTCGTTGGTACCAAGCCCGTGGAGCTTGATTAAGTCCATACAAAGCTTTCTTCAACCTGCAAACTTTATTTTCTGAATTGGGCACCTCAAAACCTGGTGGTTGAGATACATATACCTCCTCCTTGAGGTGACCATTCAAAAATGCAGATTTGACATCCATCTGGAAAATAGGCCAAGACTTTTGTGCAGCTACTGCAAGTACCGTCCGAATAGTTGTCATGCGTGCTGTTGGTGCAAAAGTTTCTTGAACATCAAATCCTTCAATCTGTGAAAAACCCTGTGCAACTAATCGTGCCTTATACTTTTCTAATGTTCCATCAGCTTTATACTTAGCTTTCCAAATCCATTTAGTACCTATTACCTTCTTCTTTGGCGGCAAGTCGACTAGATCCCATGTATCATTTTTGAGTATACTATCATACTCAGACTGCATTGCCGCTCTCCAATCTGGATCATCAATGGCTTCTTCAATGGTGGTAGGTTCCTTTATCGAACCCATGATATCTGCCATTAGAGCCATGTTAACAATGTGTTCTGAGGCTCTTCTTTGCTCCTCTATTCTCTTTGATCTTCGTAATCCATCCGATGATGATTCTGGTACATCTACATGTGGATTAAGATCATCAAAGAGCTGTTGTGCCCACTTCGGTAGTGGCTTACGCTGTGCAGCTACAACTGGTTGGCTTTTTATTGAGGAAATTTCTCCATCAGATGTTTCCTCCTCCTCAACTTTAACCTGTCTTTTGATAGGCACAAGGTGAGATATTTCTCCGCTTGATGAGATAGTAGATTTACCTTTATCTTCTACTAAGTGTGGTCGTTCATCAAACACCACATCTCGGCTGACAAAAATCTTCCTTGCCTCAGGATCCCATAACCTGTATACTTTAGACTCTTCACTATATCCTAGGAAGACACACTTTTTGCTTTTTGAATCCAACTTTGATCTTGTTGAATTAGGAATATGTGCATAACAGAAACAACCAAAAATTCTGAAATGCAAAACTGAAGGCTTTTTACCAGAATATGCTTCTTGAGGAGTCATCCCCTTCAGTGCTTTTGTGTAGCTTCGATTGAGGATGTAGACTGCTGTATTGACTACTTCTGCCCAGAATGAATCAGGCATGTCTTGAGCCTTCAACATACAACGAGCCATTTCAACTACTGTCCTGTTCCTGCGCTCAACAACGCCATTTTGTTGGGGTGTATGAGCTGTGGTAAGTTGCCTTTTCACACCATGCTCCTTACAGTAATTGTTGAATTCTGTTGACAAGAATTCACCTCCTCTATCTGTTCTAAATTTCTTCAATTTCCTTCCTGATTCATTTTCTACATACTTATGCCACGTTTTAAATTTTTCAAAAGCATCAGCCTTCTCTCGAATGAAATAAACCCACATCTTTCTACTATAATCGTCGACTAACAGCAAGAAGTAGAAAGATCCTCCTAAAGCAGGTGTAGACATTTTACCGTAGAGATCAGCATGTACCAACTCTAGAGGAGCTTGAGATCGATTGCTGGTCTCTCTTGGAAATGCCTTTCGTTGTTGCTTGCCCATCATACAAGCTTCACAAGGTTCCTGCAACTCTGAAAATGCAGGCATATGAGCAACCATCCCTGTTCGTTGCATCTCCTTCAAAACTGCAAATCCGAGATGCCCAAATCGTTGGTGCCATAACCTGCTTACATCTTTATCTTCTGTAGCAGTTAAAGCACTTAACTCATACAAGTTATCCCGTCGTATGCCTTTACCTACAACATTACCTGATGAATCCATGATTTCCGCACCACTCTTATTGAAGTGAACTTCGAGTCCACGATCTGTTATTGCAGAAACTGACAACAAATTTCTTTTGAGTGTAGGTACATAGAGAACATCGGATAACTTTTTCTCAACACCTGGAGAAGTGATAAAAGAGATGGTTCCAGTTCCTTCAGCTGGACACTTGGAGTCATTTCCCACCACTACATTGATGGATCCCCGCAGAGGCACTAGGGAACTATACCAATCCTTTTTACTAGTCATATGGCGAGAAGCTCCACTATCTAAAATCCATGGCTCATCAACACGAGCTTGAGCAGATGAACATACCTCTTCAATAGCTACCCAAAGTTCCAGCTCTGTGTTGTTTGCAGACTCTTTGTTCTTCCATGATGATTTTACAGTCCCATTCCGTTCATCAGCTTGCTTCTTTCTGCAATCCTTGATGGCATGGCCTTTCTTTTCACAATAGAAGCAACTTCCTGTGAACTTTTTCTTCTTTGGCTTCTTCTTTGATCCCTCTGAAGAGCCTTTACCTTTTGCATTTGCTGAGAATGCAGCATCAGTTGTACTTTGCCGATTCTTCAGCCGCATCTCTTCTTCTAAAAGCATGGCACAAAACTCTTCAAATGTAAGAGGAGTTGGCCTTACCTGAGTGTTAAGGGCTGTTACTAATCCATCATACTTTGCTGGAAGAACACGTACAGATCTTCGAGCCAGCTCTTCTGGTGTTATAACAACACCAACTGTAGCCAATTGATCTTGAAGATGCTTTATCCGTTTGATAAAATCTTCAGCCTTTTCAGAATCAGAATGTTTTTCATTTGCCAACTGATTTTCTAAATTCTGTATCCTAGTGTGGTTCTTGGTCTCATATTGTCGAGCCAATATGCCCCAAGCCTCATGTGCTTTAGTAGTATGTTGAACTAAAGTAAGCACAGAATCACTTACACTAGTGACAATCGCACATAATGCATCAGCATTCCGCCTCTTCCAAGCTCGTAGAAGATCTGGATCTGGCTGAATCATCAATCTTGAATTTGCTGGATCTTCAACTGGTATAGGCTCTGGATCCAATCCCATCGGTCCCATGACAGTGTCACGTAATTCATAGGAGTCCAAAATTGCAGAAATTTTGAACTTCCAGAGTGTATAGTTGGTTCCATCCAGCTTCCCTTCAGTGAATGCAGGTGGACGAATTCGAATACGTGCAGCATTAACATTAGCTGAAGCACCAAGACTACTGTTCGATGATGAAGCCATCATGTAATCACTCGAATAATCTACTGATATTCTAGTCTGCTAATAGGCTAAAATAATGATACTTCTCAAGCTATTCGAACCTTACAGCTCTGATACCATGTAAGACAATAGTTACGCAATATAACACAGGAGCAATAACAGAGAAGATAACAGATATAGGAGAATCTCAACAATTTTCTACTAGCAGCAAGTACAAAGATGATGGCGTTGTCCACCCGTGCGCTCTCAAGGTAGAGCTTAAATGGTGATCTAGACAACTCTAGATAGGGAGATACAAGGTAGAGGTATGCTGGCTCAACTCGGTGTCTTAGGTAGTGCAGAAGTCATGTATATATATAGGATCATGGGTGGCCTGCCATGGACGGCTATACATGGGCGGTAGAGCGTGGGCGGCCACCGCCCGCGTAATTGCCATACACGGCTTAGACTGGTTGAACCGACCTAACAAATATAAATGATTTCTGACTTTGACAGGGAATATTCCCTTTACCGTCGCGCCGGGGGCGCTGCCCCCGGACCCCCACCAGGGGGCCCGCTGGCCCCCTGGGACCCCCCAGCCAGGGGGCCCGCTGGCCCCCTTGGACCCCCCAGCCGGGGCTGCTCACCGCTGCCCCGGACCCCACAATTGGGGACCCTGATAACTCCCTTTCCTTATAATATCTTACATGGTCCAATATGACCTTCATCCAACATTCAAGTTGGGATTCCCATCAATTGGGTAATGCATGCTTGGCTTCTCCTCATAAAGGGGGCCTTACAAAATGTGCATACAATCATGAGGGGTAGACATTGATCATATACTAACAGGGACGCATCTAGAGGACTCCTCTAGTGCATTTACAAGGGAAAATATATTACAAGAATGAATATGATACAAAAATATGTAGTCCAAATCGGAAAAATTTTGGGGCCCGTCTTTTTCTTTGCTTTGTGCGCTCTCTAGCTCTGCAACACTCTCCCCCTCTTCGTCTCTGTCGTCCCTTGACAGACTTTGCTTCGCGAACGCGTCCCATGGTCAGTGTGGCCTGGTTCTTGATCTTGCATTACGTTTTAGAGGCGCTCTGATTTATCCTGGTTGCACACATTGGACCTGGTTGCATTACTCCAAGCCGATTGATTCGGTTTGCCACGCACGCCATTAATGCACATATGCGGATGTAGCTCGTAAGCCTTGATCTGAATCCTCTGTAACTCAAGAGGTTGAAGCACCCACATATGTGATACTTGTTGACCCTGATTCCTCCTTTTAGCTGCGTGCTTTTCCTTGGTGTGTGCGCCCCTGCGGGGCTCTGTGCAGAGATGTACCTTCAAATCTTGCTTTTTAGTGAAGCTGCTTCTTCCGTTGTCTTCTTTTTTTCTTCTTTTTACTTGTCTCTCCCTCGACACTGCCCCCCTCCTGGACTCTGTCGTCCCCGACAGGCTTTGATAAGCGACGGGCATATGTTCGATATACTTGTTGCTCTGTATCATTTAGCAGATTGGCTTCACGTATCATGAGCTGTTTCCATTGTTCAGCTTTTACTCCATCGTTGGGCGGTTGTCGGTGATCTGCGAAGAAGCTTAATTCATATGCCACAAGTCTGGCATTCAGATTGGATGACATCTTCAAAAAGATCTCTGAATCTATTTCAAAAAATCCTGTAAAAAACGCTTCTTCGAATGTCTGCATATATGGACTTGGCAAAAACATCAGTCTGGAATAATATGCCATTATAGTTGGTCTGCTTGGCATCACTGATAGATCAAAAATAAGTATGTCGGTGCCCTGATTAATTCCAATAAAATTCAAAAATGTGTATGCCGCGTGTTTGAAAACTTTTATCACAGTGAGCAGCATACTAAGTATTTTATTTGTCATTTTGACAGCTAAATCTGGTACTGTCGCATAATTGTGTAGCCAAAATTCTATTGTCTTTACCATATAATCTTCCGTTGGCAAGTAATTATGTGGCGGGCTAGGTAACATAGGATAGTTTAGCCACTGTTTATGAATAGTGCCGCTGCGTTGCAAATCCAAAAATTCCCTAGTATCCCTTCTGCGTGGTATTGGACAAAATGAAGGGTTTACCTACAGGAAATATGGAGCAGCTTGCCAGTGTACCCTTAGTGTGGGATGTTTCTCCAAAAATTTCCTTCTCCATACTGGTTGTGCGGCTTCAAACTCTTCCTGAGAGTAAGTGAATGTATTATTGTTGAAGTTCAGCTGCTCGTCAGGACTTTTTTGTGTAACCTTCCTTATATATTGCTTTGCTTTCTCTTTCAACAATCCATATGGAATGTTGAAAGGCTTCATGATCGTTTCCAAGTCTTTAGCTTTGATCTTTGCTTCCTTCATGACCTTGATTACTTCATTTTCAAAATTTTCCGTCAATCGGGACACCACTAGTGCCCGTTCCTTCTGACTTATTTCTGCAGTGTATGGCATTGGATGTTCGTCATGTATGTCGGCCAACTGCTCATGTATTGGAGAATGATAGATCGGGGGAGATAGAGGGCTTACCTCCACCTCGTCAGTAGGATTTTCCTTAGTCGGCACTACTGGTGTCCCGATCGGTGCTTTTTCTTTTATTTGCGTCTTCAATTGTGCTATGCACTTATCTTTCTCTTTGACTTCTTGCATGGCTGCCCTGAGTGCTTCTTTAGCCGCTAGCAATTCATTTCCTACTTCAGCGACATTATCCATGTTTTCGCTGTAACTCTGTACCAGTTTGGCATTTACCTTTTGTAATTGACTTTTTAGTTCACTGGTTTCATTGGTGTACTTGCTTTTCCATTCTTCTGTCTGTGCTTGCTCTTGTCTTAGCAACTCTTCATATTTGTCCATTTGCTCCCTTAATTCTTTTTCTTTGTTTTCTGAGGATTCCTGCTGTACGATTGGTTGATCATATAATAAGGATTTCATTAATTCCTTATTTCTGTTGCTTAACGTGTCATTCTCTTCCATGTATAACTTGAGTTGTGTCTCTAGTAGAGCGCTTCTAGCCCTCATTCTCTCTTTGTCCGCTTCGCTTGCATCATATAATCTTTGTAAATCTGCGAGCTGTGTTTGCAGTTGATGATGCTGAGTGCTTAATGATTCATATTGCGTTTTTGTTTCCAGCAGCTCAGTGCTTTTGGTTGCTATCTCTTTTTGTACCTGAATTAATTGTGCAGACAACTGTTCACTCATAATTTGAAACTGATTCTTTTCCCTCATGACTTTGTCATAGTCTGCATCCGTGTCTATCATTTGTTGTTGGGTATCCATGGCCGTCTGAATCATCTGCTTGACTACCGGCTTCAATTGATTGACATCCACATTAAGCCATGTTTTTGGAATGCTTGGTGCTTCACCAGTTGTGACATCTTTTCCTTGGGTGACATGCAATGTAGTATCATGGGGCTGCCTAATGTGAAGTTGGATCCTTGGCTCAGCCACCATGTTGGCTTGATTTTCTTGAATTGTATCATCTGGCACCTCGATCACAATTTTTTCTTGGTTTTGTAGTAGCTCCGAATCCACATTCACTGGAGTTTGTGGTTCCTCTTTGATAGGAATTCTTACATGTGTACTGGTTACGGGAGCTTCGTTGATGCTAATCTTGGTAGTGTCATTCAATTGAATGACGTGTTCAGGTTCGTTAGCATCATTTACCTTCTGTATCTTTTCTTCGTGGTTGTCTGGTGTCACTTCCACTTGATTCATTTCTGATCCTTCTTCTTCATAAGTTTCTGTCCTGATATCAGTATCTAAAGTGTCTTTCTCAGGACTGGATTCCGTATTTGTACTAGAATCATCGATGCCCAATTCTTTGTATCTTCCCGGAGTTTTTAGGGTCTTCTCTTGAGGCTTTGGTGCTGCTTGACTGGCCTGTCTATAATGATGACCTTGGACGTTGAGATTCACTTGTCCTTGCATATATTGATGTGTTTCTTCAAGGGCAGCAGATAAATCTCTTTTTGTAATTGGCATTTGTACTACGGGGATTGTGGGTAACACATGTGTGCGTTTGGATTGGGGTGTAGCCTGAGCTTCCTCCTCCCGTAGACGCTTTGTACCTCTCATTTTTGGTTGAGAGCTGGTCCCTGCCTCTTCAATACCTGTAGCGATTTTCTTCTTTTTGGGAACTGTGGCGGATTTCACGTATTTAGCCAGCCCTTCTGAGGTTGGCATCTCCCTTAAGCAATTCTTCATATCCAAAGCTTCATATATCAGCAATGTTAAAGCTGAACTGCCATTCAAAAATTTCTTCTGACCCCATTTCTTTTGGGCTTCAAACAATCGTTCTTGTACATAGCCTGTCAGATTTACCTTGTTGCCAATCTGTCTCATGGCATGGGATAGTAACTGAACTACTATCTTTTGAGGTGCAGTGTACCTGTGCATACTAGGAAAACAGAAATGTTGATGCACCAATCTGACTGCATCTTCGATATCTATTCTGTTGATCTCTAGGAATGATCTTTTCTTTGGGTCGTGGCATTCATCCTTAATGTTAGTAATGCCCTCCTGACTCCATCCAAAAGCTTTATTGATCAATTCATGTGTGAATTGAATCGTCTTCCATGTACCAACTTTATCCAATACCTGTGCTTCTGGAATCGATATCTTTGTTGCAGCAGGTTGCATAGTATTCATTACTTGAGTGCACCGCTGAAAGTCTAGCACATAAATAGGCAATTTCAGAAATGCTTCTATTCCTGCCTGGGTCCATACGTCCTCGATATGTGGTAATCCTTGTACTATCGTTTTGAAATCCTGAGACATGATAGGGAAACAGTGATCCCTGTCCATAATCTTTATTGTTGCCATGAAGAGAAGTTCTGACACTGGTTGGTCATCCCGGAACCAATGGCCTCTTACTCTTGTGATCGACTCTAATGGAAAAAGTTGGACTTCTTCCTCTTGGGTGGCTTCAGAATTTGTTGATGACATCTGCACTCAATATAGAGTGTGAATTAGTGGCCATATATTATCAGAAATGTTCCTTTATTTGTCTTAAGCTTGACATTGCTCCGAGTGAATGGTGTCGTCCCTTTCCCGTGGGTGTGAGAAAGGTAATACCTGGAATTTTCTCAATGTTACGTATTTTTATATTTTCATCTGAAAAAGGAAAACATAAAGGTTAGTTCATAGCCGAAGCGGTTATTATTTCTGGAGTAATTTCCTTAGTGTATGTACAAGTGCTCTCCTATTTCCAAAGGGAAAATGTGCGTGACTATCCGGAAGTAGAAGGACGTTGTGCTGAATGCTTGGCCTTGTAATGTGGCCTTATCATGCATACTTTGGGTCCTGATAACTCCTCATGTGTGCAATTGGATTTTGTAGCTCTATGCATACAAGTTGCGGGATCCTTCGGCACCCAAATCTGCTTCATTTGGTGGGGATGTATTTCCTTCGGATCCTTCTTGATAAATGTGATTCTTCCCTTATAGTGTGTTTGCTCTATCTGCTTTTGGAATTTCGGTCTTCCTTGTGTTGCAGCTGCAGACTCCTTCTTTTTCCAATAGGTCTTCTTTCTTGGCTGGTGTGCCTGTTGACCATGTTGATGGTGATTGCCCTTCTGAGGATGCTCATTGTTTTGGTTGGTCGTCCTTGAAGTACATGACTTTGGGATCCATATTTGTGTTCGATCCGGTTGTGCAGTTATCAGTTTCTTTGGGATCCATATGCTAGTGAGTCGAGGTTGACCGTGGTGCTCAAAATTCTTTGTCTTCTTATTCGATTTGACACGCTGATGTCGAAGACTTTTCTGTTGTTGAAAATATGCCTTCTTTTGATCCTTCCTTATCCAAGCTAGTGAAGAATGTGGAATAGGGTGTACTTTCATAGGTGTAGACTTCAATTCTTGTAAAGGAGTATTCTCTCTTGTGCATTGTGCGTCACTAGGCTTGGTTTCAGGTTCATATGCACTCCTGAGACTTTCTATACTCGAAGATGGAAAGCACACAGAATTTATAGTATTCTCACGAGAAATACTAGAGGAAGGAACTTCTATAGTGCTATTGGGTATGTACTCCTGACTTTGGTCATTTGGTTGGATTTTTGACTCTATTTTCAAGGATTTGATTGGTCGTTCATCTAACAGACTAAATACCTCACGATGTCCTATTCTGGCTGAGATATATCCTAATGCCAATTGAATGGTCACCTCGTATTCATAAATCCAATCTTGACCTAACACAACCTCTTCAAGTAGATCTTGGTCGTGACACACTAACAGTTTTTGTTCCATAGTATTGTTACCAAGATGTAACGGCAAAGTGATCTCTCCTATGCACTGAGTAATGGTTCCTCCTATTCCTATCAATTGAGCCATTGATGGGCGGATTGTCTCTTTGAGTTTTTGGGTCAAAGAAAACTTAATGCAACTTACAGCGGCACCTGTATCAATAAGCGCATTTACCAAGTGATACTCCGTTTTTCCGGCTCCCAAATTTAGATATGGTTGTGTTCTTTGCGATCCCAGATTTTGAGTGGCTCTAAAATTAGCCATCGGGATGAGTTCTTCTCCTTGACGATATCTTTCATCTCGCTCTCTCATCCACTCTTTTCGTTTCTTTATCCTTTCCAATGCTTCTTGTCTCGCCTCTTCCCGTATTCTCTCCTCTTCTATGCGTCTATTTTTACCTTTGAGTAATCGTGACATAATTTCGTCAGTTAATGGTTCTAGGTATTTCTTTACTCTACACCCGCTGATGTAGTTTGGTAACACATCTCCATCTAGAGTTGCTAAGCTGATGGCTCCACCTGTAGATATACGATTAATGATTAATGGGCCATATCCTCTCTTTTGCAATTTCTTAGCATGTTGTTTCAAAGTGTATACCAAAACTAAATCTCCTTCCTTCAATTGTTTGTCCTTGATATGCGCATCGAAATAGGCTTTTTGTCGTCTTTTAGCAGCATAAATACCCGCTACTGCTTGTAACCTAGTTTCATGAAGTTTTTCTATTTGGTCCAATTGTGCTGATAATTCATGTCCTGTCCACTCGTAAGTAGTTGCTACTCTTAGGGTGGGAATTAAGAAATCAATTGGCAAAATAGCATTTTGTCCATATACTAAGTTAAAAGGAGTAGTGCCTATTGCAGTTTTATAGGCTACTCGGAATGCCCATAAAGCATGGTGTAACTGCTTATCCCAATCTGATCTACCGTTGTTAACGATTTTGGTGAGAACAGTACACAAGATTTTATTTGAACTTTCTGCTTGTTTATTTGCTTGTGGGTGATAAGGGGCAGATTTCTTATGAATTACTAAGAATTCATTCAATAAGGCTTCTATCACTTCATTAACAAAGTGCGTACCTCTATCACTCACAATCTCTATAGGTAGTCCAAATCTAGTGAAGACGTTCTCGAAGAGAAACTTGGCTGTAGTTCTTGTGTCATTTTTCGTTGTTGCCTTTGCTTCAACCCATTTGGTCAAGTAATCTGTGGCTACAATTATGTATTCGGCATGTGAACCTTTTGCAGGTGGGCTAATAGGTCCTATAAAGTCTATTCCCCACTTCGTGAAAGCTCTAGCACTCATCATGGGTCTAAGTGGCATCTCATCTCTTCTAATAGGATATTTCGTTCGTTGACAAGTATCACACCGTTGCACATATGTTATGGCGTCTTGATGTAGAGTTGGCCACCACATTCCAGCAAAGAGGATCATTTTTGCTGTTTTGTCTGCAGAGAAATGTCCTCCTGCAGCTCCTGTATGGGCCATCTCTAAGACAGAGAGATATTCATTTTCATGAATGCACATTCTTAATTGGTTATCTTTCCCGCGTTTAAAGAGTTGTTTTCCTATGATGGCATAATCCTTACTCTGTTCTTCAAGAGCACGTTTCCTTGCTAAGGTAGCTCCGTCAGGGTACTCTCGAGTTTTCAAGAACTTTACTAGAGGCATACTCCACCTTGGTGCTATTGTGGAATAGCATAATGTAGAGTTCTCATCTGGGGTTTGTTCTTGACAGGTTTGACAGGTTGACACATAGTTATGCGCATCTCGTTGCATGGTTGGCCAATATATGCCAAATCTTTTGAGTGCTTGCCACGTTCCATTTGCGTTCAAATGAGTGTTCCATTGATTTATGTGTGCTTTCTGAAGCCACATTTCTTGTTCCTCTTCTTCTACACATCTCATCAGCAATCCGCTTGAATCCTGGTGGTACAAACTTCCCGCAATGATGTGAAGGTTTTTGGTCCTCCAGAGATCTTGCGTTTGGTTTGGCGTGATCCCATCTTTAGGTCCATGTGTAAGTATTGGGATCAATTTTTCTGCCCATTGAGGACATACTTCTAGGTTAAAAAGATAAGTATCTGGTAGGTCATCGGGTACTCCTATGGGTGGTTCTCCATGGGTCATACGAGATAAGTGGTCTGCTCTGATGTGGGTGTTTCCTTTCTTGACTATTACCTCAAAATCAAATTCCATTAGCAATAGAAACCATCGTACTAGTCGTCCTGTATTGCAAGGCTTGTTGACTAGGTACAATAGGGCTTGATGATCAATGAAGAATTTGAATTTGTTTGCCAGTAAGTAATGTCTGAATTTCTTGACTGCGTATACCATCCCTAGGCCTTCTCTCTCCGTAGTAGTATAATTGCGTTCTGCTTGATTTAACTGTCTACTGGCATAGGCTATCGGGTGGTCTAATTTTCCTGTGTCAGCTGGTTGAGCTAAGATGCAACCAATGGAAAACTTGGAAGCATCCACATGAATGTGAAACGCTTTATTCCAGTTGGGAACTCGAAGGATGGGTGCTGAACTCAATCGATTCTTTAACTCATTAAAAGCTTTTTCGCATTCTTCGGTCCAATTGAATAGAGTCAATAATGCATAAAGAGGTCTAGCAATTATGGCGTACATATGTATGAATCTTCGATAGTAACCACAATGTCCCATAAATGCTTGAACTTCTTTAGCCGTTTTAGGTCTTGGCAAATCCAAAATTACTTTAATTTTGTCTTCATCTGTTGAAATTCCATTCTTAGAGACAATATGTCCTAAGATTTTCCCTTGTCGCACCATGAAGACACATTTTTCAGGATTGAGGCATACTCGATATTATCGACATTTGGCAAAAATCTTCTCAAGTTCAGGGATGTGCTCTGATCGTATAGCTGAATATGTACACAGATCATCCACGTACACCTCCATGCTTTTTCTCAGAAATTCTTTGAACACATGACACATCAATCTTTGGAAAGTAGCTGGGGCATTCGTTAAACCAAAAGGCATGACTCTAAAGGCGTATACTCCCCATTCAGTTGCGAATGCAGTCTTATGTTGGTCCTCAAGAGCAATGGCTACCTGATTATACCCTGAAAAGCCATCCAGAAAACTATAAACTTCCTTCCCTGCTACCCTTTCCAAGAGATGATCAATGATTGGTAAGGGATAGCTATCCCTTATGGTTGCGGCGTTCACTTTTTTCAAATTGATGCACACTCTTAACTTTCCATTCTTCTTTGGTACAACCACCAAGGGTGACACCCATTCCATGTGCTCAATTTCGTAGATGAATCCAGCATCTAACAACTTATCTATTTCTTCTTTTATCTTGGCTGAATATACATCATTATAGGTATATGGTCTCTGTTTTGAAGGCTTAGCTTCGGATGTCATGGGGATTCTATGCGCACATATAGATGGATCTACTCCCTTTAAGTCCTTATAAGTCCAAGCAAAGACATCCCGGTATTCTCTTATGAGTCGAATTAACTCTTGTTCTTCTTCTAATGAGACATCCTGTCCTATGAAGGTACATCGTTCTTCTCCTCCTTCCATAGTGACAACTATTTTCTTGGTTTGCTCCTTATTATCATATGCTATTCCAGGTTGTGCTTCTCTTTTAGGCATTTGAATAGCAATTTTCCTCTCTTCCACTTCATAGTTTTTAAAATGGGCTGGTACCTCAAATTGGTCTTGGGGTTTGTTCTCTTCATCTTCTGATTCTCTTTCAACTTCTAATTCCCTTTTTTGTGTGAGTTCCTTATGTTTTTCATTGGCAGTGATATCTATGTTGGTGGTACTAATCCCTAGATCCATGGGTTCTGGTTCCATTTCGATACTCTCGTAGTCCTCCTTCCAGTCTTTCTCGATCACTTCTCCATCTTCTGCCTCCTGAAGGACTACCATATACAGACTAACATCATAACCCTCCTCATCGATACATTCGTTCATGGTCACAACTTCTTCGTTTACACAGACATCGAGGGTAGCTAAGATCTCCATCCAACCGTGAGGTTCGAATTCTTCATCCGGAAATACTTGTGGCATATAGGCTGGATCTTGTACAGATCTCACTATCCCTTGTTTCTGCTGCCATCCTTTTCTTCTCTCCTCTTCCTTCTTTGCTGCTTGACATATCCATAGATGAGTGTCCTCGTTCATCCAGGATTGATCGCTAGAACCTGCACTATGAACAGATTGATCATCTTCCTCTTTATGGATTTGATTCCATTGTAGAGGTGGCACATCTTGATAAGTGTATGTCTGTAGGTTTATCCTAGTGGTGGTTCCTGCGTGTTGTAGATATACTGCATCTTTTCCCCAATCTTGTACGACCTTTAGTTGTCTCATGAATGGCCTTCCCAAGATCATTTCATAATTGCTTGGCCTTTCGAAGTGACAAATTGCTAAAGTATGTTCAAATTCCACTCCACAAGTAGTGAAGACTACTCGTTCCAACAATCCTAAGGGTCTTTCCATATGTCCATCTGCCATTTGTATTTTCATACGTGTAGGTCTCAATGCTGGTTGTCCCCATTTCTCCCAAATTTCTTTGGTAGCAATGCCAACACCAGCTCCTGAATCTAGTATGGCTTTGGTAGTGTAACCTCTATAGGTGATTGGAAGACAGGTATTTCCTTCATCTCCTTCACTAAAGTCTCCTACTTTATCCACTGGAATTCTCACCGTCTTCACTTCGTCAGCTACCTCTTTCTTTTCCTCCTTGACTTCCCATTGATTGATCAACTTCTCTTTTAAGTGTGGTTTTACCTTTAACAGTTCCTCGAATGTTAGGGTACATGGGATTTTCACCTCTCTAAGACGTTGTATGATTTCAGATGTTTGGACTGATGGGTTCATTTCCCGTCTCCTTATTGATGGAATGCGATACAATTCTGAGTTGTGCTCGTACTCCCCGGTGTAGTTGGGTAGTTCCTTTACACTTTCTTCTTCCTTGTCACTTGCATCCATCGGAAAAATTTCTTCTGAATTTAGTTCAGGGATTGACCCCTCTATTTCATTTTCTGCTTCTAATTCTTCAAAGGGCGGTTCCATTCCTTCTACCTTTTTCCATTTGTCCTCTTGCACTCGTGCCCATAAATCCTTAGTCCAATCTCCTTCTACTTCAGGGACTATGGATCCTTCCTTTCTCTCAATACCAAGTTCATCGTTCTGAGGTCTCTTTACTTCAGGCTTTTCCTGAGTGTTTAGGCACTCTTGGAATTCTCCTTCGGAAATTCGGTTATTTGGTAAAGGTGTTGCGGGTTTTTCTAAGGTTTGTTGGGCAACTTCTATCAGTTTTTTGCAGATTTCCAGTCTTTCTTTCTCTAAGTCGCCTCTTGGATATTCTCTATCATGTTGCTCTATGGTAGGTCCTGCTTTTATTCTCGCCTTGTATGCCTGAATCCACATGGCTAATTCTTCAGGCATAGGATCTGCTAATACTGATCCTACCTCCTCCCTTTTTCTCTCATTTCTATTTTCTTCTTCCACTTGCGGTTCCTTCGTTGGTTTTTGTTTACTCTTTTCGTTTTCCTTTTTTTGTAATAACTTTTTTTCTTTTATCTTATCTCTCCGGTTCTTCCATCTTTGGGATCTCTTACTGGTGATACTTTTCTCTGGTTCTTCGGAGTCTTCTACTCTGTGAGGGATGGGTATATTCCCCTCTTTGTCACTTTGATTACTCTCGTCCGTTTTATCAGGGTTCTCTCTAGCCTTGGCTCTTGTTATGGCCTTCAAAGGTACGGTGTACTCTTTATCGCTCCCTGATGATTCAATCACTTCTATCACATTAATCTGCACATTAGATGTGACTTTGTTGGGGTTCTTAGGACAATCTCTAAAAAGATGTTCCTTACCGCAATCGCCACAGTAGCCTTCCCAAATTCGTTGTGGTGGTGGTGGGTTTGGTAATGTACATTCTCTAATATAGTGGTCACCTCCACATCTGTAGCATGGTCCTCTGGGTACAGGCAGTCTATTCATTGGTCGAGGTGGCATGGTTGCTCTAGGAGCTGTGTACATTAAGGACACATAATCCTGCTCGTGTCCGTATGAACTGTCCGGTATTTCCATGCCATAAGCATATGGGTCATACAGTTGCCCATATTCTGTTATCGTGCTTTCATAACTAGGGTATGCTCCTTGACTAGGGTCATAAAATGAGTCATATGGTTCACTACTAGTCAAAGGTGTGACTGGCACTATAGCCCTTTCTAGATTTTCTTCTAGTTGTGCAATCTTGACTGGGACAACGTTCTGAGGGTGGGGCGGTTGTTGCCCTAGTACCGGTTGTGGTTGCGTATATCCCTGATATGTGTATGGTCGTGGTACTGGTGCCTGCGGCTGATAAGAGGGATATCTAAAGGCTTCACCTCCCTGTTGATTTTGCGGGTATCCATATGGTCTCACATAATGCTGGGTGGGTCTGGTTTGCCTATTGTAAGGGCAGTTCTCGGTGCTATGGTTTGTGTATCTCTGCTCTATACTGCAATATTGTAGCGGTCCGGGAACAGAGGGTCTATGAGGAGCATAGGCAGGTAGTGGGACTACTCCCCTAGGACACAAATGAGAAGGATGATCTCCTCCGCACTGCATACATCTTCTAAGCATAGGCATCCTCATGGGATTAGTGGGATAATTCCTCTGTCCTTGAACGTTCAGTTTTTTTGCTACTAAATCTGCTATTTCTTCCACATTGTTTTTGGAGTTTGATGTGCTACTGGCTGATTCTTCACTTTTCAAACTACCTGGAGGTATTTTCAAGTCTTCTGCAAGGTTATCTTCTAGGTCTATACATTCCTTCATACACTCTTGCAAGGTTTGAACTCTCTTTACATACACTAATGACCTCAAAGTTCCGTTCAACAGTCCTTCCAAGAACAATGATACCATTTTGTTTTGCGTCGGTCTCTCTTCCACAGGGCATCTATCTACGTACTGTTTGAATCTCCTTGCTGCCAATCTTACTGACTCGGTAGGGACTTGTTTGAAGCTGTGGATTAATGATGAAGAATTATTTTTAATTCCTGATTTGGTAAATTCTTCAATCATTTCTTGATATACCTGCTCCATGTTCTGAAAGGTATTCGGGTCCAATGGTTGAAACCAAGCCAAAGCTGTGTCTGACAAGGTGAGGCCAAAAGACTCATACTGAATCAGAAAGTCATCTACCTGCTCGGCTCTAACTACTTGTTTAAATTCTGCTATATGGTTGTAAGGTTCACTAGAGCCATCATAGTGATTTCTCATGCACTTGGCAACTTGGATCGGCCTTAATCGTCTTCCTGCTTCCGCACTGCATACATCTTCTAAGCATAGGCATCCTCATGGGATTAGTGGGATAATTCCTCTGTCCTTGAACGTTCAGTTTTTTTGCTACTAGATCTGCTATTTCTTCCACATTGTTTTTGGAGTTTGATGTGCTACTGGCTGATTCTTCACTTTTCAAACTACCTGGAGGTATTTTCAAGTCTTCTGCAAGGTTATCTTCTAGGTCTATACATTCCTTCATACACTCTTGCAAGGTTTGAACTCTCTTTACATACACTAATGACCTCAAAGTTCCGTTCAACAGTCCTTCCAAGAACAATGATACCATTTTGTTTTGCGTCGGTCTCTCTTCCACAGGGCATCTATCTACGTACTGTTTGAATCTCCTTGCTGCCAATCTTACTGACTCGGTAGGGACTTGTTTGAAGCTGTGGATTAATGATGAAGAATTATTTTTAATTCCTGATTTGGTAAATTCTTCAATCATTTCTTGATATACCTGCTCCATGTTCTGAAAGGTATTCGGGTCCAATGGTTGAAACCAAGCCAAAGCTGTGTCTGACAAGGTGAGGCCAAAAGACTCATACTGAATCAGAAAGTCATCTACCTGCTCGGCTCTAACTACTTGTTTAAATTCTGCTATATGGTTGTAAGGTTCACTAGAGCCATCATAGTGATTTCTCATGCACTTGGCAACTTGGATCGGCCTTAATCGTCTTCCTGCTTCCGCACTGCATACATCTTCTAAGCATAGGCATCCTCATGGGATTAGTGGGATAATTCCTCTGTCCTTGAACGTTCAGTTTTTTTGCTACTAAATCTGCTATTTCTTCCACATTGTTTTTGGAGTTTGATGTGCTACTGGCTGATTCTTCACTTTTCAAACTACCTGGAGGTATTTTCAAGTCTTCTGCAAGGTTATCTTCTAGGTCTATACATTCCTTCATACACTCTTGCAAGGTTTGAACTCTCTTTACATACACTAATGACCTCAAAGTTCCGTTCAACAGTCCTTCCAAGAACAATGATACCATTTTGTTTTGCGTCGGTCTCTCTTCCACAGGGCATCTATCTACGTACTGTTTGAATCTCCTTGCTGCCAATCTTACTGACTCGGTAGGGACTTGTTTGAAGCTGTGGATTAATGATGAAGAATTATTTTTAATTCCTGATTTGGTAAATTCTTCAATCATTTCTTGATATACCTGCTCCATGTTCTGAAAGGTATTCGGGTCCAATGGTTGAAACCAAGCCAAAGCTGTGTCTGACAAGGTGAGGCCAAAAGACTCATACTGAATCAGAGAGTCATCTACCTGCTCGGCTCTAACTACTTGTTTAAATTCTGCTATATGGTTGTAAGGTTCACTAGAGCCATCATAGTGATTTCTCATGCACTTGGCAACTTGGATCGGCCTTAATCGTCTTCCTGCTTCCGGTTGTCTAGGCATTACTGGGAAAATGGGTCTTCCTATTGGTATGCCTGGTCCTCTTACTACTTGTGGTCTGACTGGAGCATGAACTCCATGTCTTGGGTCAATAGCTGGTTGTGGCCGGTAGTTAGGGTTAATGGCAGGCATTGCAAATTGCACATGTGGTCTGACAGGGATCTGGGTTTGTTGTGTTTGTTGTGTTTGTCCCGACTGTTGATATGAATCATTCTGTGATGTTCCAAGTGGGTTCCGTGACGTAGTGGCTTGGTCCCTAGGGGGGAACACTGGGATGTTCTGATATTTCAACTCAGCTCTCTCTAATTCTGTTATTGGCCAATATCTTCTGTGATTTTTATCCAAATATGTGATGATGGTGGGGAACTCAGGGTCTTGTAACTCATAGATGGTAACTGGATTAGGAGCAGCTTCCCATATAGAGGAATGGGCTCTGAGCAGGTGCTCCATTCCGTTGATCAAATACACATCTATTAGAGTGTCATCCTGGGGAATTAGGTCTCCTCTCCAAATTTTAGTAATTGTAGACCTCCCTCTAGGTGTAGTTACTTGCTCTTCGTTTTCACCTCCATTTAAACTCGAAGCATTATTTTCCTCACCACGCTCATTAATGATTTCCGGGTGTTCTGTGACCATGTATTGAATATCTTGTTTGTCCATGTAAAAACCTCCTACGTATTTGACGGCTGGTCTAGGCACTATGTAAGGCTCTGAAGCCATCTTCAGTCTGGCCACCGATCTGTTTAGACCATCCAAATAGATAGGGATCTCATTGCGGTTGGTGTTCACATACTCCAAGGAAGTTCTGTATTCTCCCTCGATGATTGACATCATGCCAATCATGGGCACTGTGTTTTGCATATCCTCTGAAGCCATGGGAATTTCTTCCTCTGACTCACTGGAAGTCTCAGAGTAATGTGACCGGCTACTTGGTTCGGCCACACTCCCTACAGAAGAGATTACACTTCTTCGGCTTCCTAGGGTTCTTCCGGATCTCAAGTTCATCCACCTCTAAGCTCCGATCAGTCTTTGTTAACCTTTTAGCCTTTGGCACCCTTCACTCTGAGTTAGAAATATAGGAAGAATTTTGGCTAAAAATTGACTGAAATTCACTTGTCAAGTCACGATACTTAGCCTCCAAAATCCACGATCTCTGGCTACAGACGATACTTGGAACTGGCGATACTCACCCTCCGACGATACACGATACCTGACCCTCACGATCTCTAGCAAACGATCGCTGACGAAACGATCGCTGGCAACGATCTTTGACCAAACGATACTTGATGGACACGATACACGATATCTGAGTGAAAACGATATACGATACTTGAGTCAAAACGATACTCGATCGCTGGCAAGTATCGCGATCTCTGAGACGCGATACACGATACTTGGACCAAAACGATACACGACCGACGATACCTGCACCGAACGATACACGATATCTCGTATGAAACGATACACGATATCTCGCTAAGACGATACTTCAGAAACGATCTCTAATCGGAACGATACCGATCTCTGATCAAGATCGCGATCTTTGAACCAAGCGATACACGATCGCTGATCCAAACGATACACGACCAGCGATATCTGACCGAAACGATACCGATCTTTAATCCAAACGATCGACGATCTTTGGCAAGTATCGCGATCTCTGGAAAATGATACACGATACTTGAGCCAAACGATACACGATCTTTGGGCTCAAACGATCTCTGATCGAAACGATACCGATATTAGGGAAATATCGCGATACTCGACCACAGGAGTCCACGATACTTGACAAGTATCGCGATACTCGACCGCGGGAGCAAAAACGATACTTGACCCCTTTTTTTCAAATTTTTGCAAGATTTTTTCAAGGTTTGATTCAATACATTTGTTCTACTAGTCCTTCTACCCACTCCTCACTCTCTGTATCAACCCAAATCACTCCTTTTCACCTCTCAACAACCCAAACGATACCTGACGCAGATCGTTTTTCTTCCCTAAGTTGGTTTTACAGAAAATTTGTGATCCAGAGATGGGTTAGCTTACCTTGGTAGCTCCTCTAACCTCTTTGTCAGATTCCCTTGCTCTGTGCACTCCCCTATTGCTTGTTTCCTCGCCCACGATCTCTGCTACAGCTCACGATACTCGACACTGGCACTCACGATACTTGCTTAAACAAGTGACTTGCAAAATGAAATTTTTTGGCTTTTATAGTTGGAAGTTTCTAGCTTACAAAAAGGAACTTTTTTTGAACAAAACTAAAACCTACTCTAATGATTTGGTCCACTCTCTACTCACTCCTACTCTACTCCTTCTACTCACTTCCCTAAACTAACAACTCACTACACACACTCCAAGAATGAGAAGTAGCAAGTGCGGCTGAAAATGACTTACCAAAGAAGAGAAGATTTCCACTCCTCCACTTACTTCAAAGCAAAAAGCTACTTACCATCACACGAATGCCTCGGTTTGATTCGTCACTCCCCGGCAACGGCGCCAAAAAGTGTGTTGACCTAAGTGTCAACTTAGGGACTTGCGGAGAAAGAGACTATACCTCAATCCCCTCACAAGTGCATATAGTGGGGATACACGCTTTTAATTATCAATCCAAAGAGTATACAAACCTAGCCGAGTGTATGAAGACATGCAATCATGTAATGGTCAACGCAAATGAACTACTCAAAGAATGTAAATGAGGCAAAGACTTATCCAAACAAGCTCCAACTGTTGGTCAAGGCGAAACGATACTTGGTGCAGCAGCCGTCAGTATTTTGGACTTTTCTCCCAGCTCCGAACTCCAAATATAGCGAATAGCATATGCGTTTCGAAGATCTCGAGAAGACGCATCCAATGGCAGTGGTTTCACTCAATTCTGACGCTCCTACTTCACGTTATGAGCGAAATACTGAGTCGCAAGAATACTTTCCTACACTTCAGCACTTCCTACACTTTGCACACACCTTTCCTACAGCAAAGAAACACTTTCATGGACAGACAACACTCACAAGCACTCTTTCCAAGCAACACACATGCATACAAGCTCACGAAGAAGAAGATAAGGAGGGAGGAAGACACAAATTCGAATTTCTGTGCTCTCTCTTCTCACAATGGCAAAAAGTTTTTTACAAAGAGTCACATTTGATTTATATACTAGTGCCCTAAAAAATGGTCCTTTCACACAAGTGACCGGCACTTTATTCACTAAGAGACTAATTTCCTACTATTGTACATGGGTATTCTCTACTTTTCTGTGGGGACGCATCTAGAGGACTCCTCTAGTGCATTTACAAGGGAAAATATATTACAAGAATGAATATGATACAAAAATATGTAGTCCAAATCGGAAAAATTTTGGGGCCCGTCTTTTTCTCTGCTTTGTGCGCTCTCTAGCTCTACAACAAACATGCACACTTTTTTTCATACCCTTTTTACACAAAACCACAAGGTTGAAATACATACACTTCTTCATGTAAGTCCCCACTCAAAAATGGAGTTTTAATGTTCAACTGATGTACTTTGCAACCATGATCATCTGCAAGTGCACAAATGCTGTGAACCATGGTCATTCAACATATGGGAGCAAAGGTCTCTTCAAAATCAATGCCTCTCTCTTGATCATAACCTTTTGCAACAAGCCTAGCCTTATACTTGTCAACCGTTCCATCAGGCTTACATTCAACTTGTATACCCATTTAGTGCCAATGGCCTTTTTGCTTGGAGGCAAATCACATAACGACCAAGTCCCATTCTTCATAATAGCATCATATTATGATTGCATAGAAACTATCCAAGTTGTTGAATTTTGTGCTTCATCAAAAGAAAAAAAACTCATTCTCATGACAAAGACTAGAGGCAATCATGCATACCACTTGGATGCAAAACATGCACTATGAGAACTTGAACGAGTATGATGTGATAGAGGTGCATCTAATTTGCCATCTCATAAAGTCTACGCTAGCCATCTGGGCATAGTTTCTGCCTCCTCTATATCAACCCTCTCATCAATAAGTGCATCATGTAAATCTCCGTAAGAAATGGAATGATTTGCATCATCATGTGAAACCTCTAAAAGGTTGAGAAATTGCCTCTTTTGGACCAGAACTTGCCTGTCCTTCCGTAAAAAGAGGTAGCAACGTGTCATACACATCTTTGGAGCTAAGTGATGTCTTCTTAGTGCATGAAAGTAATGGCTGAATTGCATCTTCCACAAAAACAACATCACACCTGACCAAAATGTGTTCAGCCTATGGATGATATTGATGATAGACTTTGCTTTCGGAACTATACCCAACAAAAATACCTTTCATTAATTTATCATCTAATTTTTTGCGTTGTTGTTTAGGCACTAATACATATGCCAAAAAACTTAAGACATGGAAATGAGCAATAGATGACTTGCAACAATGCCCAATCTTATATGGAGTGATAGACTGCAATGCTTTGGTGGGATACCTACTAAGTACATATGTTGCACATAATAGCCTCAAGCCAGAAGCTATGTGGTAAAGCTTGACTTTTGACCATGCACCTTGCCATCTCCATGAGAGACGTTCTTTCTTTTAGTAGCTCCATTCTATTAGGATCTATATGGCACTATACACTGATGTTTCATCCCACGTTCAACCATAAATGGATTAAAATCAGAAGACATGGATTCCCCCCTCGGTCAGAATAGAGGGTGCCCATTTTACATATGATAGATTTTAGCCAAAACCAATTTTTTTTTCAATCACTTAAACACTTCAAAATTTGCTTTCAATGGATACACCCATGCATACAACGAAAAATCATTTATAAAAGTCACAAAGTAAAGGTAGTTCCCAAAAGAAAGTGTCTACATAGGACCACAAACATCACTATGAACAAGCTGCAATTTCTGAGTGGTTGGAATTGAACCATCTTTTAGAAAGGACGAATCTACATTTTATCCAAAATATACCCTTCATAAACATTTCATATTTGGTGCCTCAAGTTTGGGGCCGAGAAGACAACATTTCATATTTTTGCAGGCATAACAACTAGCAAAATTTAGATGAACAAAGCATGTATGCCAAAGCTTTGCATCTAAAATAGCTTGAGAATCTTGAAATGCACATGCTAAATCATTGATAGATTTTGCATAGTCTATGAGCTCATATAGTCCACAAAATAAAAGGTCAGAAACATTAATCGTATTACCATCTGATAGACCATGAACTATACACCTGTCACCAAGAAATTTCACAACCAAGCTGATCTTGGCTAATGCTAAACTAACAACATATTTTTCTTGATCCCTAGCATCTTACAGTGTGAAAGAACTACCATCAGTAGTAGTCATAATGATCTTACAAACTCCCATTATAGAATAAGAGGAGTTGTTAGTGCATGTGATAGTATTCCCATAGGGGCAGGCTCAAGTGAATTGAAGAAATCGCACAACGAGGTAATATGTTTGGTTGCCCCAGTGTCAAAGTACCAAACATCAAAGTCTATTGCAGTCATACACTCTTCATGAGAAGATGGGTCATACTTGCAAAGAGTATTAAACACCCATTCTTCATTGTACACAAGATTAGAAAACTCTATTTTAGGTGTAGAGGCCTCTGCAACAACCATTCTAGCCTCTATCTTTTCCTCTTTTGTAGCCAATTTTGGATAACTCTCTCTGAAATGATCATTGTTGATATATTTAGGTAGTGATGTGTGTGAACAAACTAGGACCACCGGGGCACTTTTTTCCCTCTTTAGGAGGTTTTTTTCCCCCGGCTTGTATATACGCCTATAGCCCTAATGGGCTACTTATCTTTGTACATTCTCTAGTAATACATTCAGTATTGTGTGTTTGTGCTCCAAGCTTCTTCTTCTTCCTTGTGATGTTCCCGTGCTTCCGCAGATGTCTAACTCCAACAATTGGTACCAGAGCAGGTCGTCGCTTCATCTAGGGTGCCGTCGACACTCATCCATTTGCAGTCTCAGATTTGCACGAAATTTGGTGAGCATACTCAAGGTGTCTCAGCTCGTTTCGGCCTCCGAACGCACTATTGCAGCGCTTGTGCAGGCTATTTTGTCTTTTTGTGCCAAAGGTATATACCAGCTTTTGTTCGCCAGTTTAAGCGTCTCAAGGTCTGCTATAGGTCTAGCAGAACTCATTTGGGTAGTTCTGTTCAACTTTTTGAGATATAGTCAATTTTCTGCATCAAGCTATTTTAGTCATCGACCATGGCTAAAAGCAGTGATGTATTCCGTATGTTGGCTATTGAGGATAAGTTGGTACCCATTGTGGGCTTATATGATGTGACATGTATTGGTTGCAAAAGGATTATGGAACATTGTGCAGGGTGTTGAAAGACGTCCTGTTACACCTCTGACTACAAGTACTGCAAATATAGGTGCTAGAGCTGATGAAGATGGTGTCGAAGATGATATTCCGCAGATTCCTATTCGTGCTACTGTTTCTGTTGCATCTACTACAGAGCAGATTTACTGGGATGGCAGAGATGCCCAGGCACATGCATTGATAGCTTTGTCTGTCAAACGTGCCATTATTCCTTATATTCGCTCTTGCAAAACAGCTAAGGATGCTTGGATACACTTACCACATTGTACCAAGCTAGGAATGAGGCTCGTGTTGCTTACCTCCGATAACAGTTGGAGAGTGAGCACATGAATGAAGGTGATTCTATGGACAGTTTCCTAACAAAGATCAAAGAATTGAAGGAATAGTTGATTTCTGCTGATGAGGTTATACCAGATAGCTCACTTGTGTAGACCGTTCTGAATGGTCTTCCTGATTCATATCAGAGTTTTGCTTCTACTCTTCGGTTGATGATGAAAGGCAATCCAAATGCCTTATCATTTGAGGAGTTAGTCTCTGTTCTATTGCAGGAAGATCAATCCAGGCAAAACAGGTCCATTATGCGAGTTGCAGATCAAGCTTTCCTGGCTAGTCAGAAGGGCAAAGGAAAATGGAGCTCTTCAACTAGTAAGCAGAAATATGCTAATTCTGCATATTCGAAGAAGGAAGATAAAGATGAGAAGAAATCAAAAAAGCAGAAATTGTTTTTTAAGTACTATAAAGGGAATGATCATATCATAAAGAACTGTCCAAAACTGGCTGCTAAAGAGGCAAAGAAGAAAGAGGCTGGAATGGTTGTTGCAGAGGCCTCTACACCAAAAACAGAGTCTGCAAATCTTGTGGAGGAAGAAGAATGGGCGTTTACTACTATCTGCAGTTTTGACCCATCTTCTCATGATCAGTGCATGTCTGCAGTAGACTCAGATGTTTGGTATTTTGACAGTGGGGAAACCAAACATGTTACCTCACAGCGTAGTTTCTTCTCTTCACTCGAGCCTGCCCCTACAGGGAATACTATTACATGCAACAACAACTCCTCTTATCCGGCTATGGGAGTTGGTAAGATCATTTTGACTACTGCTGATGGTAGTTATTTCACTTTGTCAGATGCTTTATTTGTGCCAGGGATAAAAAAGAACTTGTTATCAGTTTCTACATTAACCAAGATTGGCTTGGTTGTGAAATTTGTTGATGATAGGTGTACAGTTCATGATCTATCAAATGGCGATGTGATTATTGCTTCTGGCATTTTATGTCATGGGCTGTATAAGCTCATAGACTATGAAAGATCTATAAATGATTTGGCATGTGCAGTAAATGATTCCCAGGCTATGTCAGATGCAAAGCTTTGGCATGCACGTTTTGGTCATCTGAATTTTGCTAGTTTGCTACGCCTACAAAAATATGAAATGGTGTCCTCTTTGCCCAAACTAGAGGCACCTAGAAAACATGTTTGTGAAGGCTATATTTTGGGCAAAATGCAGCATTCCTCCTTTCCAAAAGATGGTTCAGATCGGGCTACATAGAAATTGCAGCTTATACATAGTGATGTATGTGGTCCTATGCAGACACCCTCTTTTGGAAATTACCTTTACTTCGTGACTTTCATTGATGATTTTTCCAGGCATGCATGGGTATATCCACTCAAAGCAAAGCTTGAAGTGTTCATGTGCTTTAAATAGTTTTTGGTTTTGGCTGAAAATCTGTCAGCATGTAAAATGGGCACCCTCCGTTCTGATCCAAGGGGGGAATATATGTCTTCTGAATTTAATGCATTTCTGGCTGAACGTGGGATAAAACACCAGTGTACAGTGCCGTATACACCTCAATAGAATGGAGTTGTTGAGCGAAAGAACATGTCACTCATGGAGATGGCGAGGTGCATGGTCAAGAGTCAGGCTTTACCACATAGTTTCTCGCTTGAGGCTGTGATGTGTGCAGCATATGTACTGAACAGGTGTCCTACTAAAGCGCTGCAATCTATCACCCCATATATGGCTTGGCATGACCGCAAGCCATCTGTTGCTCATCTGCATGTTTTTGGTTTTTTGGCATATGCACTAGTGCGTGAACAACATCGTAGAAAAATAGATGATAAGGCAGTAAAATGTATTTTTGTAGGGTACAGTTCTGAAAGTAAAGGCTATCGTCTGTATCATCCACAAACTAAACGCATTCTGGTTAGCCGTGATGTTGTATTTCTGGAAGATGCTATTCAGCCATTGCTTTCATGTACTAAGGAGACATCTGTTAGCTCCAAAGACATGTATGATACTTTGATGCCTCTTTTTATAGGTGGACAGTCTAGTGTTGGTCCAAATGAGGCAACTTCTCAGCCTTTGCAGGTTTCATATGATGATGCAGATCACTCCATTTGTGATGCAGATTTACATGATGCACTTGTTGATGAGAGAGCTGATATTGAGCAGGCAAAAACTATGCCAAAATGGCTGGTGCAAACTTTGCGTGATAGTAAATTAGATGCACCTTTGTCATTTCGTACTCGTTCAGGCTCACATAGTGCCTCCTTTGCATCAGATTGCTATGCTATGGCTGTGTCTAGTCTCTGTGATGAGAATGAGCCTGTTTCTTTTGATGAAGCACAGAATTCAAAAAATTGGATGGCTGCTATGCAATCTGAATATGATGCTATAATGAAGAATGGTACATGGTCTTTATGTGACTTGCCTCCTGGCAAGAAGGCCATTGGGACTAAGTGCGTATACAAGCTGAAGCGTAAACTTGATGGTACTGTTGACAGGTATAAGGCTAGGCTTGTTGCAAAGGGTTATGCGCAAGAAAGAGGCATTGGTTTTGATGAGACCTTTGCACCTACATGTCGTATGACTACTGTTCGGAGCATTTGTGCACTTGTAGCCCATCATAGTTGGAATGTAGATCAGTTGGACATTAAAACAACATGTTTGAATGGTGACTTGCATGAAGAAGTGTATATTTTTCAGCCCCGTGGCTTTGTGCAGAAAGGGCATGAAAACTAGGTGTGCAGGTTAAAGAAGGCATTATATGGTTTAAAGCAAGCACCATGTGCTTGGTATGAGAAGATACATGTCTATCTGGTTGCACATGGTTTTGACAACAGTCCAACTGAAAGCACCTTATATGTTAAGCGTGCTAATGATGTGCTTCTGATCATTGTTGTCTATGTTGACGACATGTTGCTCACTGGTCCTATTGAGAAGCATATTTCTGATTTCAAGGCTGATTTGCATGCCTCATTTGAGATGTCTGATTTGGGGCATTTGCATCACTATTTGGGCATTCAATTTATGCAAGTTGATGGTGGAATGGCTTTGTGTCAAACAAAATATATTGACACATTATTGCAGTTTTTTGGCCTTGAAGACTATAAGCCTATTGCCACTCCTATGGAGATTGGTTACGATTTAGTCTTCATGATGTTGGAGATGCATTTGATGATGTTCTCTATCAGTAGGTTGTTGGATGCTTGATTTACTTATGCATTACTCGGCCAGATATTCAGTTTGCTGTCTCACAAATGAGCAGATTTATGCATTGCCCAAGAGTCAAGCATTGGCAGGCGGTTAAGCGCATCTTTCGCTACTTGAGTGGTACTCGGCTACTTGGGTTGTTTTATCCCAAGGGGGGATCACTACCGCCAGATTTGCATGCTTTTTTTGACTTTGATTGGGCTGGTTGCTATGACACTCGTGTGTCCACTAGTGGCTTTCGCTTCATGCTTGGTAGCTCATGTATATCTTGGTTGAGCAAGAAACAGCCTACTGTGGCCACTTCCGATTGTGAGGTTGAGTATAGGGCAGCTTTCACAACTACTGTTGAGTGTGTGTGGCTCAGACGCCTTATGGCTGATTTGGGTGTTGGTCGGTCTTCTGCCACCACCATCTTCACTGACAATCAGAGTGCATTGGCAGTTTTGAGGAACCCTGTGTTCCATGCTCGCACTAAGCACATTGAGGTGCATTATCACTATGTCAGGGAGAGGTTCTCTGCTAGGGAGATCAGCTTGGCATATGTGCCCACGCAGGAGAACATTGCAGACCTTTTCACAAAGGCTCTGCCTAGGGAGAAGTTTGAAGCTTTCTGCAAAGCTTTGGGCTTACTTCCTTTTGTGGAGTGATTTCCACATAGCTTGGCACTTCCTTATACATGAGTGCCAGCTCCTTGTTCAGCGCATCACTCCCAAGGGGGATTTGTAGATATATTTAGGTAGTGATGTGTGTGAACACACTAGGATTGCCGGGGCACTTTTTTCCCTCTTTAGGATGTTTTTTTCCCCCGGCTTGTATATACGCCTATAGCCCTAATGGGCTACTTATCTTTGTACATTCTCTAGTAATACATTCAGTATTGTGTGTTTGTGCTCCAAGCTTCTTCTTCTTCCTTGTGTTGTTCGCATGCTTCTGCAGACGTCTAACTCCAACAATCATTTCCTTTATAGTATTTGGAGAATTTTTTGCTTCTCTATTTTGTTCTCATCTTTGTCTTCCCTTTTTGACTGTGCAAAATTAGCAGAATTTTTGCTTACTAGTAGATGAACTCCATTTACCTTTGCCCTTATGACTAGCTTAAAAATTCTGATCTACAACATGCATGATGGAATTGTTCTACCTAGACTGATCTTCTTGCAATAAAACATATACTAAGTCCTCAAATGTTAAGGCATTTGGATCGCCTTTCATCATCAATGGAAGAGTAGAAGCAAAACTTTGATATGAATCATGAAGACCATTAAGAACGGTCTGCACAAGTGAACTATCTGGGAAAAATTCATATGCAAAAATCAATTGCTCTTTCAAATCTTTGATCTTTGTCAAAAAAATGTCCATAAAATCGCCTTCATTCATATGCTCACTCCCCAAAAATTTTTGGAGGTAAGCAACATGAGCCTCATTTCTTGCTTGGTACAAGGTGATAAGTGTATCTGAAACAACCTTTGCTATTTTGCAAGAGCAGATATGAGGGATAATTGCAGGTATGATAGAAAAAGCTATCAATGCATGTGCTTGAGCATCTCTGCAGTCCCAACAAAGTTGCTCTATAGTAGGTGCAACAAGAACCATAGCACGAATATGAATTCAAAGTTCTTCATCTCAATGCCATTTGCATCACTTCAATAACTATATTTTAAGGTGTAGTAGGTCATTTTTCAACACCCTACACAATATTACACAGTCCTTTTGGTAGCAATACATGAGGCATCATATATGCCCATAATGGGTAATTGGTACCATCCAATTTGTCCTTAACAACAAGCATACAGAATACATTAGTGCTTTCAACCATGGCCAGTGGCTTAAATAATCTTATATAGAAAAATGATCTTATCTCAAAACATTGAATAGAAGTACCTTGTTGATCTCTGCTATACTTGTAGCATACTTCGAGGCACTTGTACTAGAAAACCGAAACCTGTATATATGTTTGGCACAAAGGGACAAAATTGTAGTAAGTATGTTCACCAATTTTCATGCGATTCTAAGACTCTGAGAAGATTGAATGTGTTACCAAGTGAATGTACAAAAATAAGTGATTCGTTAGGGTTATAGGTGTATATACAAGCCAAGGGAAAAAAACCTCCTAAAGAGGGAAAAAAAGGTGCCCTGACAATCCTAAGTGTGTTCACACAAATCATTATTGAAATATATCAACACATGATACATTAGGTTAGCCTCATGTATTCCTTATGGATTCGACATTAAACAACTAAGATCACATGGTTCACAAGGAGGTTCACTTGTGGATACAACTCCAAGGATACATCATATAGATACAGTTAGGTTCACTAGGTTTACATCGTGTTCTCATGGAAGCTTACTAGGTCTATGGATATAGTTAATGGTTCACACAATGCCTAATAAGCCCTAAGGGTTGAATAGGATTTATGTTGGTCAAATGGGTTTTTTATTTAACACTATGCACAAATACAAGAGAAGTACTACTACTTGAAGAAGTTTGTCATAAGTGACATTTGAGGTTGATGGAGTTTTTTGTCAGATTCGAACTCAAGACCTACCGGTTAGGAATACGATGGGCTAACCACTTGCCCCAAAATCCATGGTTGAGGATTACTTCCTAATCCTCCCTCTTAGAGTGTGGTTCAACCATCTCCGGCCCGTCATATCTTGAGTGTAACACTCTCTTTCCCTTGTAGAGATCATTGTCCTCAATGATCAACCTTTGATCTCCCCATGGATTGATGTCCTCACCCTTGCATAGTCCCTTGAACCTTCTTGTTCTCAACCTTGGTCTCTTGAGCCCTTGCTCTCAACCTTGGTCTCTTGAACCTTGTTTTTCCACTTCCTGCCACTTGCCTATAGACTTGCCTTGTTCGCAACCTTGGTCTCTTGAGCCCCTTATTCTCAACCTCAGTATCTTGAACCTGTTTCTCACCCATGCTAGGTATCTTGGATCCTCAATCTAGTGCTTCCATTGGAACTCTCATTTTGAGAGCTTTCTAACGGTATCTTACATGTCTAAATTTGCCCTATGGATTGGGAGATACACTCTAATCTTGGATGGTCTCACCTTTGAAAGCGACACGCATGCGTTCCTTGCCCAAGCCTACTTCCTAGGTTCTAATACCAATTGTGGGATTCGAACTCAAGACCTACCAGTTAGGAGTACGATGGGCTAACCACTTGCCCCAAAATCCATGGTTGAGGACCACTTCCTAATCCTCCCTCTTAGGGTGTGGTTCAACCATCTCCTGCCCGTCATATCTTGAGTCTAACATTGTCGCTAAGATCTATTTATCCTTTATCTTTGGAAGATAGTCGTACACATGATAAACATCTCCATCTTGTGATTGTTCATCCTTGTCTTGATCATATTCAACTTCACTTTCTTCACTTTGACTCTCAATGATGTATGTCTATCCTTTTCCTTTGGTCGTCTTCTTATGACACCTTAGGGACGTATGTCCCTTTCTTCCACACTTAGAACATTGAAGTAACTTAAAGTGATCTTCTGTATCATGATTTTTAAAACCACAATTGGAACATTCTCGAATCTTGTCTTTTTCATTACAAATGCTTCTCTAACGATAGGAATATCCACCATATTCTTCATATTCTTTGTAAGAAGTTTATGATATTCTCAAAAGAGGGATATGATTCCTTCTCTTTGATAATAATTACAATATGATTACATTTAGGAGTTAATTCCTTTAAGAGTATTGTAACTTTAACTTTCTCCCTAATGTTACATCCAATTGGTGACAATTGCATACATATTCTTTTGAGTTTATTTGTGAGGAAAAGAGAGTATCTTCTTTATGCCAGGTGAGAACATAGAGCTGCATTTTAATTGAATATTTTTTATGATTTTCTTTTGTTATGAAAGTACCTTCCAATCTCTTCCAAGCTTTTCATGCCAAAGATGCTTCATTGATGTGATTGATGAAGTTGTTGTTGAGGCTTGAAATAACAAGTCTAAATGCCCCCTCACTCATTGAGCAAAAGAAAGGTCTTTGCTCTTGCTTGTGTTAGTGCTCGTTGATGTGTTTTGTCTCTCCATTTGGTTTGAAAACACTCCATAGCCTCTTTTTCATAAGTTAGTCCTTTACCTTAACTTGCAAAATGTGAAATCCAACTCCATTGAACTCGACTAGGGAATCATTCCCCATAATATACAAATTTTCATATGAAATGAAAAGGTGTAGGAAAGAGTAGAAAGGTCCTACCTGGACACTAGGTGGTGTCTATCCCTTTGACAATAGAAGATGGTAGTGATGCAATACTATCATTATGAGATACACTATTCATATCTTTTTAAATAAATTTTTATCATGAAAAACACAAAGAATTTTTGTTCATAAGAGGAATAAGAGAAATGGTGACAAAGAAAACATGTTTTTGGAGCTCCATGAATTTTGAGGTAGTCGATAAATGGATGTTGCCCATGGTGCTCCAATGCACATCTAGCTACAAGATCGTGGTTCAAGAAAAATGGTATTCATATACAATAATGTCAAGAGATGATAGCGCGATATCAAAAATGAACAAAAATAGCACATCTTAGCGCTCAACTTCTTCGTGAAAAGTTGTGACAAAGCTTTATCTTATTCCATAGAAGGAAACCAAGTAGCGCTTATGTTCAAAATATAATGCAAATGTCCATCATCTATTCTTGGAATAGTGTTTGCTCTTTTTCCATATCCTAAATTTGACAGCACAATTTCACTTATGGCCCTTGTAGGAGGCTTATCTTATCTCCATCTTTCCAATAGTATGATATTCTCCATAGGCTAGCTTTACTAAACAAGAAATGATGTGGCTTGTTTGCCCCCTTCATCTATGGTAACATAACATTGCACAACCATCACTCCACTATATCTCTTAATGTGCAACTTTTAGCATAGGGTGCATTCACACGTCTGTTGCTCTAGCACAATGGTGAGAACCACGTTAAGAAGCTCCACCTCCTTAATGTCGATTCGCGGAAGAGATAGGATGTGATATGAAGATCGTGAATGTGAGATGACGTGAGAGTGAAGGTGAGAAGCATAGAAATGCACACACACATACACACACACAACGAAGAGACAAGTGAAACACAATGGAAGGTGAGAAATCAACTCTATTACTCAAGAACACTCTTACAAGCTCAAAATAGCTCTAAGCTCTTCTCTACTCAAACAAGCTAACACTAAGTAACCTCAAAAATGAGCTCTCTAGCTCTTTTTATAGATTCTAAACTAGTTCTGACCGGTTTCACATCTAGTGACCGGCATAGTTAAAAAATAGGTCCTAAGTGCTATTTGGAAGGGTAAACGGTGTCTAAAAATAACCAAAATTGATAGGATCATTCTACCTAAGCTCCTCAAGCTCGAGGAATCCTTGGCTTGCACAAAATGGAGCTATGGATTACAAAAAGGGTTTTTCTATGTTACATATGTTACAATAGTGATGAAAATCAATGTTGGAGGTTTTGAAGAATATTTATAAAACATAAATCTTTGAAAACTTGATTCGACTGGCTGCCTGCTCTATCTTTACATGCTTCCGCGTCTTCTATGCCTCTGGCTACTGCTACTTCCAACACCCCCCCCCCTCTCGCTTCTGTCGTCCTCGACAGAACCTTGTTGTGCAGTCTGTCGGATGTAGTTCTGTAGGAGGTCTTGAGCGAGGGTGTGTTCTGATATTCGAATGCCTCGGGCCAAATCTGCCTCGAGTTTCTCCCAATCAATTGGTTGCGGTTCATCAGGTGGTGGGAGTCGATAATGTGTGGAATAAACCATCTGTTCACAGGTGAATAATTGAAGCAAGTGGGTGGGCCTGGTGATGAACACTTCTGAATGGTATTCCCAGAATCCGATTGTGAACATTTCTTCGAAGTTTTGCTTGTAGCACGCCGGTAAGTATTTGATTCTGCAATGCCAGGCGTAACACACCCGTAGCGATGGCATTGTACTCATATCATATGCAAGATCTAGATTGCCATGCTCGAAGCCTGGGGTGTTTACATGGGGTGCCTTGACGCATCTGAAGACTTTAAAAACCATCTGCATCATGTCAAAGATTTTGACAGTCATGTGTGCTGCTATATCGTCCATATGTTTCAAGCAAGGGATCCAGTGGCGAATCGTGGCCATCATGTATCCGATTGTAGGTGGTCCTGTAGATGGCCTGAAGTATGGGTAGTTTAGCCAATCCTGACATTGCTTGTTGTTTTGTATCTTAATCACAAATGCCTTCCAGGAACGGCGACGTGGCACTGGTCCCCAACATGGGTTGTATTTTAAATGTAGTGGTGCCTTAACCCAAGTACTCATCATCTCAGGATATTCTTGTAAAAGATCTTTACGCCAATCTGGTTGATAGATCTCGCCTTGCTGCGCATCCAGTGGCAAATCCTCAGGTTCAAATTGAGTAGCGTGAGATGGTTTCTTGCCTGTTTCTTTCTCTATGGCCAACTGATATTCGGCCATTAACATGAAATACGGTTTGTATTATAACTCATGCCTTGATATATATCTACGCGGGGCCAAGTGAGCAAAGTAGGGCGACTGTAAAATTCTTTCCTCAATCATTGCCATGGCGTGCAACTGCGCCTCTACTCGTGTAGAGTGGGTGGTTCCAAGCTCTTCAATTGTCTTCATCCATGCGGGAGTAGGAAGTTCGTAAGTCGTCTGGCCTTCAGCCGTGACTCGTCCGCCTGGGATGGGTTGGGGCTCGTAGGCTTCTTCAAAAGTTTCCTCCACTGGAATAGTTACATTTTCTTCATCAACTGGGAGCTTTGGTAGGGAATCTGGCCTTGGTGGTGCTTCATATATAGCTATCCGCGATTCAAGAGTTGATACCTGGGCCCGTAATGCGTTGAGTTCCTCTAGGATGTCAAGAGATGGGTCCGCAGGCGCAGGTAGTCCTTGTGTTGCCGGTGCTCTGAGATGGATTAGCTTATGATCGTCTTTTAGCTTCTGATATTCTTCGTTCATTCGATCGTATTCATCGAGCAATCTGATGTGATCATCGAGCAACATTTTCATTGATTCGGAGGGCACTGCTTTGAACCGGCTAGGACTTAATGGTTGGTCTGGATGATCGAGATCAGCTTCTAAATTTTCCCTATTCTGCTCTTCTAGCCGCTGGTTCTCTTCCTTTGCTACTGCTAGATGTCTTCTGAGTAAGCCCATGTTCCGTGTAAGCATTGCATTGCGAACTGTCTGGGCCCTTAACAAATTGTCAAGATCAACAGTGGCCTCTTTGGCTTTCTCTTCACTTTCTACTTCCAGTTTGTGGTATGCCTTGTGTAATTCTTGGTATCAAGTATTCAATGAGGCATTCTCAATCGACAATGAATTAAGCTGCGACTGTAAGTCGTTGGTTGTCCTCTGCAGCTGCTGATAATTATTTCCAAGAGATGTGAACTCATCTCTTACTTGCATCATACACGTGAACATCTGTCGAAATGCTGTGTCTATAGTGGGTGATAATATTAATGGTGTGCTAAGTGAAGATGCAGTGGGTGTAGATGCAAAGGGAACGGGGAATGGGGGTGGGAAAGTGGATGCTGTGGTGATTGTGGAAAATTGTGGTGTGCTTAAATATTGTGCTGCCACAAATGAAGTGAGTGAAGGTGCAGTGGGGGGTGATATATCCATATCGCTAGATGTGGTGTCGAGTGCAGTGACTGTGAATAGTGGTGTGATCGTGGGTAAGTGTGTGGGTGTAAATACAGGATTTACAAAGGTTGACAAGTAATTTACAGAGGGGTTGTCTTGGACAGCTTGGTGGAAAGGGGAAAGAGGGGTTACGGTGGGTCGGGGAGGTCAGATTGGGGAGAAGGTTAATGGAGGTGGGAATGGGAAAAGGGGTCTTGGAGGTGTGGGGAAGGATGGAAAAGATGGATGGAGAAACAGGTTGGATAGAAAGGTGGATGTGTTAGGGGGTAGACTAGGTTGAGTGGGTGCGGGAATTGTGGGATGAATGGGAGTAAGGACGACTTTTGCTACTCCACCGGAGAAGGAGGATGTTGTTCGGGGAGGAGGAGGCTGTATGGGGGAGACTGGATGGATGGGAGGTGATGGAGGAGCGATTGGGGTGGTCGGTACTTCGACGACTGTGGTGGTATGTAGAGCGGTAGTACGGGGTGGGGAGTCGACGATAATGGTGTCCTCTACCAATGAGCTTTCAGGGACGAGACGTGCTTCCGTGGCTTGTTCTCAAGATTGTCCGCCGGTGGGTACCCAAATGTATTCACCAGGTTTGGTTAGTAGGTGTGTGCTCGTGTCACCTTGGGTGTCGGTTTGTTGTCCTTGTTTGTCTGTTTGTCCATGCTCTTGGGATTCGTGAGTGCCCTGGCTGGCTTCGTCATTGGCTTCATCTTCGTCGGTTTCTGTTCTTTCTTCCTTGGAACTAGACACTACTTGTCCTTGTGGTTGATCTCGCAGTGTGGTAGGATAGCTCGGCCTTTCATATTCCTGAGAGAAGATCTGGCCTTCTGAAAACTGAAATTCATTTGAAAATACATCCTGCATCTCAAAATCAAATGTGGTGTCTGCTTGTTCTACTTCTAAATGGGGTATCGAAAAAGAGAAAGCTTCCGCACCAATAGTGGTGGGAACTTTTGCTGTAGTGGTGGTAGGTCCTGGGACTATGGTTGCTTGAGTAGTGACTGTGCTGGTAGTGCCCTCCGTTGTAACTAGTCTTGATAACCTTATGCGAATGGGTTGTACAGGGGGTTCAGTAGGAGACTTTTCAGGAGAGGGTTGTGGTGAGGGTGATTCTGGCACCTGAAGGCAGGGGATAGTTCCTCTCATTCGCTTTCCTTCTCTTCCTTTGCTAGGCTTTTTAGCTTTCTTTGTTGTTCCCTTGAAGGCTTTCAGCTCCTCGCTTGTCAATGCACGTTCGATCGGCAAGTCATATGCTAAGCACATATATACAATTCTAGTCAGTGCGCAACATCCATTTGATGATTTTCTTTCTTTCCCATCTATGTTGTGCTAAATACATCTGATCAATGATCCAGCTAGCTAGATCAACTGTCTGGGGTCCAATACAAGATAAATACAAACCAAACCATACTCGTTTGTGAGGCATTGTGAATCTGTCCTGAGCAGGGAAAGCAAAATGCTGCATACATATCCTCAACGGTTTTGAAAGCTCAGGTGTGATCGCCGAAATCTCCTCCCACTTTGTAACATCCCCACATTTCATAGGTTCTGAAACTAGCCGTTCTCGTTCCGTTGGAGTGTGCGTACCATGGATCTTGATGGCAGCTCGAATCAAATCTTTAGAAAGATAAAACCTTTTATATGGTGGATCGTTCACTAAGGATGGCAGGATGAAGGTGCCTGGCAGATCCTTGTTCTCTGAAGCTATCAAAGTGGTGATTAAGTAATAGCATCTGTAGAAGTCAAGTTTAGGCAAAGGGTCACTGAAATACTCTAGGAAGCCGACTCTTGCCCAAACATGTGTTAAGTCTTGTGTGTTCTGTAGCCCTTCGACCTCTCTTGAGAGAGACTGATATTTGCCCCAGGTACGGTCATCAAAAGTCAAATTAGCCTAAATATAAACTCAACATCCGCCAAGGGTCCTGCTAGCCCTTGAAACCAATGAGAATTACGATGAATCTTCTCAGTATACCCTCTAGGAGGATCGTCAATAGGCATCGGTCCTGGGAAACCTTGAAATTCTGGCGGTGGAGCCGTCGGATGGGGCTCAGCAAGTAAATCACTAATAGTAGCCCTCGGTATACTGGTTCTAGCTTCAGATGGTCCTTCTTCGGTTTGCATGATGATTGACGTGCTAATGGAAAAGATATGCTACAAAAGATTAGCACATTAGTATGGAAATTAATTATGATCCCATTAAGGTGAGACCGCAATCCCTTTCCATAGCCGATGTGGAACCCGTGTAGCCAAGTGTTGTGATGTGATTGATGCAATGCTTCTTGCAGAACTAGTGCATGTCTCTAGTCACCTATATGTTTTCAGATATTGCATGCAGTTCTTTGATGAGATGTTCTTACAGGTGATGTTGGGTTATAGTGTGTGGATTTATACAAGGTTCAGTCATGAATGAGTTATTACAAGATTGTAGATAAGTCGGGGTGGTAGTTATGTTAGACAAAGGGTTAGGAGAAGACTTTTGGATACGTTTCGGTATCCACTTCCTAAGAGTTCGTGTGCGGGTGATAGGCTTCTGTTCCGGGGCAAAAGATGAGATCAGACGTGGTGGTATTGAGGGTTGAGGAGATTTCTGAGGGGTGTATAATACATGGCTTGAGGGTTGAGCTATAATACACTGTTTGGGTACCCAAGGGTTGGTTCATAAGGTACTTCTTGGCGATTCAAATTTGTCAAATGTTTGTAGTCGTAGAAGAAGATCGAGGAGACTTTGGATATTGACTCTGCTTCTGCCTTGACTTCTTTTTGTCATTGTTTGCATTGTTGAAACTTGTCGGTAGTTTATGTCTTTTTGGCACCCATATTTGTCTTGTGCTTTCTGCTCTGAGGTACTGATACTGCTGCTTTCTTTGTGTCGTCTGATATTGTCGTCGGTCTGGGTTCCTTCATCGTGGTTGACTCTTTTGTGGTTGAGGTTGAGAGGTCAAATGGACACTCTACTTTGGAAAAGAAGGGAGGTCCAACACTTGCGAAACCTGCCCAGTAGGAAGTGCTCCATTTTGTACTTTTAATCTAGGCCAGTCCGCAGTAAGTGTGGAAGAATGGGCACCGCAGGTGATAGTGTCCATTTGTCCGCTGATGTAACCCTCCTGACCCATCTGTTGGGTGGTTACCCCTTCTAGTTTGCAGGAAGCCCAAGGGAAAATCTCCTGACGTCCTTTAGATTGACAATTGTCCATCGCCAAGCCCGCATGGGTTGGTGTAGAGGTAACGTGACTGATCTGACCAAAGATCTTCCGTTCTTCCGTCGCATGCATTTCATAGGGTCTAGGGCTACAAACCTCAGTCGGAATGCCATTAGAGAAGTCAAGCGGTATCACTCGCTTGTGATCTAAGGTTCCAATCTACAAGGAGCCTTGTCTAGGATTTAGGTCCACTGAGTGATCGTATAGCCAATCTTGGCCAAGGATTAGGGGTTCTATCAGGTCGTCGTCATGGCACACTAGTAGCTTCACTGTCAAGGTCACTTCGTTTATGAGGATAGGAAGGTACACCTCACCCATGCAAGGGGTTTCCATGCCTCCTAGCCCTATGAGGTATGCCTCAATTGGCCGCATTTCTATTCTTGAATCCTTATAGTGGGACCATCTAATCGCACTAGTCGCAGCACCTGAATCAATTAAAGCCCTGAGCTCTTGGCAAGGGTTGCCGTGCTCTAGCCTGAGCTGTAATGAATGGTCTCCGATCCACTATGCTAGGATGGGTACTTGACTTTGTTTGACACATGGCCATGGGGTATCTGGGTGATGTTTCTAGATGGTTACAATGTTCTCTCCCTAGTCCTTGTCTTCTTAGCTTCATGCGCTTAATGCGTTCTATAGCTTCTGCCTGAGCTTCAGCTCGTATTCTATTTTCTTCCTCCTTACGCTTCTTTGCCAACGTGATTCGTCTAAGCATATCCTCAGTAAGAGGTTCTTGGTATAGCCTGACTCTACAACCACTAATGTAATTAGGCATTATATCTCCTTCTAAGGTGGCTAATTGTATTGCTCCACTTGTCGAGAGTCTGTTAATGATCATAGGTCCATAGCCTCGCTTTTCTAACTTCCGTGCATGTTGTTTCAGCGTATATACTAGAACTAAATCTCCTTCTTTCAAGCCTTTATCTTTTACATGTGCATCAAAATATTCTTTATGTTGCTTCTTTGCTGCATATATTCCTGCTTCTGCTTTCAGCCTGGTTTCTCATAATCGTTCCATGTCCATTATTCTTGCTGATAATTCATGGCTGGTCCACTGATGTTCTTGTGCAACCTTAAGGGTTGGTATCAAGAAGTCCAGAGGAAGCACAGCATTCTGACCAAAAACCATCTGAAAGGGAGTTGCATTGAGTACGGTCTTGTAGGCCACTCGATATGCCCAAACAGTGTGGTGTAACTGTTTGTCCCAATCTGAACGTTTGTTGTTCACAAGTTTCGTCAGTACGTTACAAAGGATCTTGTTAGTGCTTTCAGCCTGACCATTGGCCTGAGGATGATATGGTGCGGATTTCTTGTGAATCACCATAAAATCCTATAACAAATATTCAATGACGGTTTAGAAAGTGAGTTCCTCGATTGCTCACTAACTCTATAGGCAATCCATATCTTGTAAAGGCATTTTCAAATAAGAATTTTGTAGTCGTGTGTGCATCATTCTTTTTTGTGGCTTTTGCCTCTACCCATTTGGTAAGATAATCTGTCGCAACAATAATGTATTCCGCATGTGTACCTTTTGCAGGGAGGTTAATGGGTCCAACAAACTCTATACCCCACTTAGAAAATGCATGTCCGCCCATCATGGGTTTTAATGGCATTTCATCTCTGGGAGTAGGAAACTGAGTTCTTTGGCACACATCACATCTCTTTACATAGGTATGTGCATCCATGTGAAGAGTGGGCCACCATAATCCTGCAAAGAGGATGGCTTTAATTATCCTATCTGGTCCAAAGTGACCTCCTGCAACACCTTGGTGTGCAGTCTCTAGTACGCGCAAATACTCGCTTTCATGAACACATTGTCTTAGGTATCCGTCTCTTCCTCTTTTGTATAGATTATCGCCAATAAGTGAATAGTCCTGAGCTTCCTGCTCTAGACTGCGTTGTCACGCTAAAGTCATTCCTCGAGGGAATGTTTTCGTCCTCAAGTACGTCACTAAAGGTTCACTCCTGTCTGGTGTGAGAGACACGTGATATAATGTAGCATGCTCTACTGGTGGTCTTTCACAACAAACAGGGCATTCTTTACACAATTTGTAGACATCTGCTTCCACCGTAGGCCAATATACTCCTAGTCTATGCAGAGTCTGCAAAGTTTGATGTTTTGAATGATGTTGCTTTAATGCACCTATGTGTGCTGATTGCAACCAATTTGCATGTTCTGATTCATCTACACAACAAGCAAGAATCTTTTGATTATCTTGTTTATATATGCTTCCTGCTATGATTTGATATCTTTGAGACTTTGTAATCTCTCATTCCTGGATCTTTATCCTACGATTCTTGGGTCCATATGTGAGAATGGGGACAATAGGCTTAGCCCATTCTGGTGCTATCTGAAGGTTAAACAAGTATGCATCTGGTAATTCATCCACTATTCCTTGAGGAGCTTCTCTTGTGGTTAATCTTGAAAGGTGGTCAGCTCTGAGATGTGTCTTTCCTTTCCGAACTACTACTTCAAAATCATACTCCATGAGTAATAGAAATCAACGTATTAATCGTCCTGTGTTACATGGATTGTTGACTAAGTACAATAGTGCTTGATGATCTGTAAAGAACTTGAACTTGTTTGCCAACAAATAATGCCTGAATTTCTTTACTGCGTAGATCATCCCTAATCCTTCTCGTTTCGTAGTGGTGTAATTTCTTTCTGCTGCGTTCAACTACCTACTCGCGTGAGCTATGGGAAGATCTATATTTCCTTCATTCGTGGGTTGTGCTAACACACATCCTATGGCATAATTAGATGCATCCACATGTACATGGAATGGCTTACTCCAATCTGGGGTTGTCAATATAGGTGCTGAGCACAAACGTCATTTGAATGAATTCTCGCATTCGTGTGTCAATTCAAAATGGGTCAAAAGAGAGTACAAAGGTTTGGCTATGATTGCATACATGTGTATGAATCATCTATAATAACCGCAATGGCCCATAAATGCCTGTACCTCTTTTACGTTAGTTGGTCTAGGTAATTTTGCAATTACTTTCACCTTTTCTTCATCTGTCAAAATTCCATTCTTTGACACAATGTGTCCTAGAATTTTTCCTTGTTTGACCATGAAAACACACTTTTCTAGGTTCAAACAAACCTGATATTCTCAACATTTGTCAAACACTTGCCTTAACTCTGGGATATGTGTCTGTCTAATATTCGAATGAGCACATAAGTCATCGACATAAACTTCCAAAATCTTACGTAAGAATTCCTTAAAAACATGACACGAATCGCTGGAAAGTAGCGGGTGCATTTGTGAGCCCAAAAGGCATCACATGAAATGCAAATATGCCCCATTCTGTGGCAAAAGCCATCTTGTGTTGATCTTCTAGAGCAATGGCTACTTGATTATAGCCTGAGAAACCATCAAGAAAGCTATAAACTTCCTTGCCCGCAAATCTTTCCAATAAATGTTCCGTGATAGGAAGAGGATAACTATCTCTAATCGTGGCGGCATTAACTTTTTTAAGGTTGATACACACACGCAATTTTCCATTCTTCTTGGGCACAACCACAATGGGGGATACCCATTCGGTATGCTTGATTTCGTAAATAAATCCTGCTTCTATCAAACGATCTATCTCCTCTTTAATCTTCGCAACATAATTATCATTGTACGTGTATGGTTTTTGTTTTGTCGGTTTTGCATCTGGAGTCATAGGGATTCTATGAGAACATATATCCGGGTCTACTCCTTTCAAATCTTTGTAACTCCATGCGAACACGTCTCTATATTCATGCAATAGGGCAACCAATTCTTCTTCTTCTTCCTTTGTCAAATCATGCCCTATGTATGTACATTTTTCTTCTTCTCCTTCTATGGCCACTATTATTTTCTTGGTTTTCTCTTGATTATCATATACTTCTCCAATGTCAGTTTCTTTGTTCGGCATTCGTACCATGATTCGTCTATCTTCTATTTCATATTTTTTGAAGTTCTCGGGAACCTCAAACAAGGATTCTTCTTCTTCTGACATGGTTTCTTTCTTCTTTCTTTTCTTCCCTTCACTTTTAGTGGTCATTTGTGTAGCTATCCTCACCTCATTCATGATTTCTTCCTGTCTCTGAGGATGATTTTCTACTTCGTAAAAATATTCTTCCTCTGATGCAAATGGAGGGTCCATAATAATTGATTCTAAATCGAAGTCACTTGCATCCTCGAATGCATCAGTGGTAGGTTCACGTTCTTCTAAAATTGAATCACACATGATTGGCTCTATTGTGAAAACTGAAATTTTATAGCCATCCTCGTCACAGTGGGGTGTCCATTGTTCTTCATTGATGGCTACATCCATGGTTGCTAGGATTTCTGCCCAACCATGGGGTTCAAATTCTTCATCTGGAAATACTACAGGTGTGTACGCTGGGTCTTGAAGGGTTCTTGGATGTTGTTCTGCACCTAAGGTCCTGGCTTCTAACCGTTCTTCTTCTTGTTTTGCAACTTTACACATCCATAGATGAGTGTCCTCGTGTAACCATGAGGGGTCTGACTCCAAAGAGTGTACTGATTCTTTTTCTTCCTTTGTCTTATGGATGGTATTCCATTGTATTGGGGGTACATCTCGATGTGAATAGTCTTTAAGATTGACTTTGGTAGTCACTCCTAAATGTTGCAAGTACAAAGAATTAGTTCCCCAATCTTGTACAATTTGCAACTGACGCATGAATGGTCGTCCCAATATCATCTCATAACCATGATTCTTCGCAAAATCACAAATGGCAAAGGTATGCTCAAACTCCACACCACAAGTGGTGAGAGATATGCCTTCTAGTAAGCTTAATGGTTTCTCTATGTGTCCATCAACCATTTGTAGTTTCATCCTGGTAGGTCTTAATGCTGGCTTACCCCAACGTTTCCATAAAGCGGTGGTAGTGATGGCTACTCCCGCTCCTGAATCTAAGATGGCTTTTGTGGTGTAGCCCTGATGGGTTATTGGAAGATAAGTGTTACCTTCCTCTCCTTCACTTACATCTCCGATCTTTTCTATGGGTATCTCTGGTACCTTCTTATGTGATCATATCTGTGAGGGAGTAGTAGCAAGCTCACGGAATTGATTTGCTACGTGCTTCCACAGTTCTGGTTTAACCTTAAACAACTCCTCTAGAGTGAGGTTACACTGTACTTTAGTGTTCTTGATCACTTCCGTGTTTCTTGGGATTACTGATTCTTCATTCCTCACTATTATCATGGGTGCTCTCATACTAATAGACTTTGCTTCCCAAGGTCCTGTGAACTGAGGTAATTCTTGTAAAGAATTGGATTCAAAACCTGTATGTTCACTCAGTTGTTCCTCCTCTACATCATCGTAAATAGAGGGAATATCTTGGGAAAATTGTTCCTGCAAGTCGTCTATTTCTTGAATAGGAGGATGGGTTCCTTGTTCTTTTCTCCATTTCTCTTCTTGTATTTCTCTCAAAAATTCATGTGAATATCTATGTATGGAAGACACGTTGTCTTCCCCTTCTGTGTTTGGCACTTGAGATAAGGATGGTGCATTCCTTTCCTGTGTCTCTGGGACACTAAGATTCCTGTGCTAATCCTTTTTCTCTTTGCTTTCTATCAAGCATTCTAGCCTCTCCATTAGACCTTGAAAGTGTAATTCCGGATTTGCCATGTTATTCCAATTTAGATATCTAGAGGCTTCGAACAAAGCTTGTGCTAATTCTACCATCTTCATGCAAAGTTTAATCCTCTCAATTTCTAAGTCTGCTCGAGGGTAGTTCTTACTCATTTCAGCTATTTGAGGTCCTTCGTTTATTCTAGCTTGATATGCACGAAACATCATGTCTAGGTTTTCCGGCATGGGTTCTGCTAAAATTGATCCTGATTTCTGAGTTGGGTTCTCTTCATTTAATTCTTGTGAAGTCAATTCTAGGATTTTGGCTCTCGATTCCTTGAGACTTCCTTCCAATTCTGTTATCCTTTTACTCCACTTTCTCTTAATTCTCTCTCAAGAATCTTTCCAAGATTTCATATTTTTACTACTAGATTCTCCAACTTCACTAGTTCCAGCTACTTTCTCCTGATTAAGCTGTTGGTTCTTTAAGAGCGCTTGAGCTCTTGTTATAGCTTGGATAGGCACGTATGTAGGGTTGGATCCATCTGCATTATTTACAATACTTATCACGTTGATCGGTGTCACATTTGAAGTATTAGCAGGATCCTTAGGACAATCTTTTATGATGTGCTCTTTGCCACAGTCGGCACAAAAGCCTTGTATGTTATAGTACTGTGATTGTCCTGCTATTGGAGGATGTGGACAATCCTTTATGAAGTGATCTCCTTGGCACCTAAAGCATGGTCCTCTAGGGCCCTGTGGTCTTTGTTGTCTCAATTGGGGCCGCGGATTCGGGTTTGTGTACATCACATTAGCATAGTCAGGCTCCCAACTCGATTCCACTGGTGGACTATCATAATGATATGTTTCTACGTGTTCTGGTGACTCTCTGTAGTATGCGGGTGGACTATCTACATGAGTAGAGTCAAAACTGTTTGAGTTTGGATTACTGTCAGTAATTAGGGGTGAAACGGGAACTAAAGCTCTATTGAGATTCTCTTCTACAATAGCATATTTCACTGAGATGACATTCGCTGGTGGGGGTGGCTGCTGAGCTAAGACAGGTTGAGGTCTTTGTTGAGCCTGATATGGATAATTTTGAGGAGGCCTATAGTAATAAGGCTGAGCATTGTATTGGCCTTGATACCTACCTGGCTGCGGGTATGGTTGTCGGTAGTTCTGTCTCACTGCTTGTTTGTTGTATGGGCAGTCTTGAGCCGTGTGATTTGTGTATCTTCTCTCAATTGTACAGTATTGGCCACTAGGGTTGGCTTGCGGTTGTGTCGCACTCGGACACACATTTGCCAAATGATTTCCACCATAGGTGTAACAACGTACGTTAGTTGTTAAATTGGGCATCTATTTACTAGAAACTCCTAGTTTCTCGGCCACTTTTTCTGCTAGGTCCTCTATCGAGTTAGACAATTTCGTGGATGCTAGAGATGAACAATCTGAGTCCTTGTAGACTTTTGAGAGTTCCAACTCGTCTCCTAAGTTGTCCTCAATGTCTATGCATATTCTTACACACTGCTCTAGCATTCTGGGTTCTTTTAAGTACACATAGGAGCGTAGTTTAGAGCTCAACAAGCCATCTAAAAACAATGACACTTGTTTGGCTTGTGAGGGTAGCTCTTGCATAGGACATCTTTCAACATATTGTCTAAACCTACGTCCTGCAAGTCTAACTGTTTCCTGAGGGGTCTGTTTGAAACTATGGATCAACAAAGACGTGTCATGTCTGATTCCACTTTTAGAGAATTCAGTGATGAATGACTCTAAAAAGTGATGGATGTCTCTAAATTGCCTTTGTTGCAATGGTTGGAACCAAGTTAAAGCGGTATTCTTTAACGTTAGTCCAAATGCATTATATTGTGTGAACATGTCTTCGACTTGTTCTGCTCTATTGTCCTGAGGGATCCATTCTGGAACTAGTACTCGTGTCAGTACAGATTTCCCTCTGGGTGTTCTATGTTCTTCTAATGGTTCTTTTCCTTGGGATTTAGCTTCCGTCTCTAATTGAATTACGCCAAACTCATTTGTATTGTTTGGCTGCGTACTTAAGATGTACATCGTTCCTTCCTTGTCTATGTATGCATCTCTTTCAAATTTCACCACTGTACGTTCCAATCCAATGGGTTGATCAGGGTTGTGCATTTGCACCACTTGTCTTCTCAAACCATCCTCATAGATGTGAGCACCTAAGCAGTTGGTTCGGAGAAATTCTAATTGTGCTCTATAGGGTCCTTCAGGTCTTTCTAAATTTGCTACGTTTGACCCTCCTTCTGGCCTTTCCGTGCTGAAAGCCATTTCTGATTCACTCGTGTCTGAGCTCTCATAGGGGTAACTTGTGTTCAATTGTTGAGCCCACAATCGTGCAGTTGTGCCTACACTTGCTTCTGATGATCTAAGGCTTCGTCGGTCAGACTTACCTATGTGTTTACCCGATCTAAGGTTCATGAATTTACTTCCTTGCACACTTAGTACATGCTCAGATCGGGAATGATTCTTTGTTCTTACTTTTTTTATTCTTTTTAAATCCCTTTAGATTCTTGTCCAATTGTATGCGTCAGGAATCGACTTTCCGTGGTACTTTGAGTTCTCGTTTCGTCAGACTTATGTTCTTTCCCTTAGGTTTTCGTATCACACACCTTTATTTTAGTCTTAGACTTGATAAATTTAAGTCTCTTATACTTGAGGTGTTCCTATCGTCGTTAATCCACAAAGCTACCGTTTAGCCTAAGCTAAGAATTGACTAAGGGGGTTGAGTAATCTTCCAACCTCGAGTCAGCTTTGTTGGTTGCTTTGATGCCCAAGAAGCCGCGCTTCCCAAGCTTTATGCCCTTCACTGCCTTGCCTTGAATGCCCTTGATTGCCTTTGCTAGAGCTGGAAAAATCCAATATTAGACCGATATCCCAATCGGATGATCAAGCACTTGAGTATATACACTTTTAAAAATCCTTTCCCTTTTGCCCAAAATTTTCTTCCAAAGCCCCATTTCTTTCCTAGTCCCACAGATGGTCAACCTCAAAAATATCCTCTCAAAAAATCAACGTAGTACTCGTCAAGATCTTTCTAACGAGCTATAAATCTCAAAAAACGGACTTCGGATGAGGAAGATATGACTGTTCAGGCCCTGGGGGGTGAAAACTCACAAACAGGTTTTCCTTCAAATATGAGCTAAGGGGTCTCCTATGAGTGCAATGATCCAAAAATTTTCAAAAAATAGCCCCAAAATTGGTCAAAAAATCAAAACCTAAAAATTTGCGTTTGGGTGAGCAATCGCGATGATTTGAGATGATCGCGATGGACTGGGATCGTCACGATGGTCCAGGTGAACTGTTGCGATGGCGTGTGCGCGAACCGTCGCGATGGTCTGAAGTGCACGGTCGCGATGGTCTAAATGTGAGCAATCGCGATGGTCGGGGTGAGGCGTCGCGATGGTCTGATTGAGTGAACAATCGCGATGGCATCAGTCAACGGTCAACGTGAACCGTCATGATGGTCCGAAGTGAACCATCGTGATGGTCACAAATGCGATGGTGTGAGCCAATCTCGATGGTCCAAATTTTGAGCTGTCGCGATGGTGTAAGGGTCTCGTCGCGATGGCGTGGCTAGTGAGCAATCGTGATGGTCTAGCTTGACATGTGGCACTATCGAGGCGATGGCATGGGCCAATCGCGATGGCGTGGGGTCGACGGGATCGTCGCAATGGTTCAAGTGAACCGTCGCGATGGTCCGAAGTGAACCGTCGCGATGGTGTGAGCCAATCGCGATGGTGTGACACAATCGCGATGGTCTGAGCCAATCACGATGGTCCACCAAAGTGTGAATTTTCAAGATGCATCTGTGGATTCCTATGTGCGCAAGTGTGCTCTACACGCTGGTGTGGTCGGCTACCTCAAATTCCGAACTTTGCAGACCATCGTGATGGTCTGACACAGTCGGCAATTTCTGACAAAGAGTACATTTCTTACCTTTCTGCAGCTTTCCTGATGCTCTGGAGCTTTGTACCTGCAAGAAAACTCAAAAACACACAAGTACACACAAGCACAAAAGCTCTCTCTCTCTCTCACACATGCACAAATGAGGGGAAATGAGGAGAATGGGTGGATATGGTGATTTTTCTGATTTTTTTGGAGTTGGAGATGATGATGCGGTGATGAAGATGGAGTGTGGGGGAGGTGAAAAACACAAAAAACTAACTAAAAACAACAACAAAAACTGAAATTATTACCTTCCAACGCCACTTCTTGCTATACTCTTACCATCACACATTCATCCTAGACTCGATCCCCGGCAATGGCGCCAAATTTGGTGTTGCTATAGCACAATGGTGAGAACCACGTTAAGAAGCTCCACCTCCTTAATGTCAATCCGCGGAAGAGATAGGAGTGATATGAAGATCGTGAATGTGAGATGAAGTGAGAGTGAAGGTGAGAAGCATAGAAATGCACACACACATACACACACACACACACAACAAAGAGACAAGCGAGACACAATGGAAGGTGAGAAATCAACTCTATTACTCAAGAACACTCTTACAAGCTCAAAATAGCTCTAAGCTCTTCTCTACTCAAACAAGCTAACACTAAGTAACTTCAAAAATGAGCTCTCTAGCTCATTTTATAGATTCTAGACTAGTTTTGACCAGTTTCACATCTAGTGACCGGCATAGTTAAAAAATAGGTCCTAAGTGCTATTTGGAAGGGTAAACGGTGTCTAAAAATAACCAAAATTGATAGGCTCATTCTACCTACGCTCCTCAAGCTCAAGGACTCCTCGGCTTGCACAAAATGGAGCTATGGATTACAAAAAGGGTTTTTCTATGTTACATATGTTACAATAGTGATGAAAATCACTGTTGGAGGTTTTGAAGAATATTTATAAAACATAAATCTTTGAAAACTTGATTCGACTGGCTCCTTGCTCTATCTTTACATGCTTACGCGTGTTCTATGCCTCTGTCTACTGCTACTGCCAACAACGTCCATAATTTATCAATTCATTAAGAGTAGATCTCAACCTAGTTGCAGTTGGTGGCATGATCAGATGTAATGGAGGGGTGTCAAATAGAGTGATGAAAGCACCTCCCCTCGATAGACTCCAAGTGCATCCTCATCTGCCAAGTCTACAAGACCAAATTCCAAGCATCGGGATCCTTCTACGATGGATGATCCATGGTGGATGACATTGACCAAAAGTGAAGTCACCCTCCACTAGCGATTGAGATGAGCACATAGACAAGTGCGACCTTCCCCAAGCTCAAGATCATATATTTTGATGTGCACATATCTGATGCTTCCAAGCCCCTTGCTATCCAATGACTTCAAGGATGCATTGTTATCCAATGCTTGCAAAGGTGCTATGCTAACTGATGCTTCAAATAGTGTTGATCACCAAAATGCTTTCAGTTACCTTAATATTGATCAATTAGATGTGTGCCTTACCTCAATTTGAATCTCTCAACAAGTACTACAACTACAAAAGGTGAAAATGTAAAAAGAGTAGGTTTAAAACCCTATATAGAGGTCTGGAACCTTCATAATTTCTTCTCCTTAATCATTAATCACCTAAAAAAAGAAATTTATCATGCTTAATGACTTCAAAATGATGCAAAAAAGGTGGATAATGCATCCATAAATGATTCAAACAAGTTAGATAATACCTCCATAAATCATAAACAAGTTTTAAAAATCCACAATTAATCAGCACACTCATTCAACATGCATAGAGAAGCACAAGTATGAATTTGCAAGAAGAAATCCCACAACTTCATTCAAACAAAACGTTATTCTACAAGTGAGGTATGGGCCTTTATATATGCTTCTCTCAAGGCCCTTCCTTTTTTATTTGAAAAAGGTCGAAAAAAAGAAAAAAGAGAAAACTTTAAAACTCTTCTCTCTTGCAGGGTTTTTTAGGGAAGACTCTTCCCTACAATTAAAAAGAAATTCTAACAAATTCTTGACTATATATAACTCTTCTGGATACAATATTTAAGGGGATTTTTACAATCATACATAAAATACAAGGGTTATCTATTTAAAAATGAGTAAAGTTGAAAGTAAATTCAAAGAATTTTGAAGAAGTTATGGGCCCTGCCATAGCTTTGTAACACCCCCTCCTAGATCTTATCATCCTTGACAAGAGCATTGCTGAGTGTGGGTAGGTGGTCCTATCGATTTGAGTAATCCATGCACTAATCATCATCTATGGTGTCTAGATCATCTGGAACCATATGGAATCTATTACTAAATAGATGTTGGATTGTGGCCTTTGTCTTCTACGGAATGTATTCAACATCGTCAATCCTGGATATCCTAGATTAGAGCATGTGCATGGGTGGTAGAAGAGATGTGCCTCATGCATTGCCATGTAATATGGCCCTATGCATGCATACTCAAGGAATGCAAAAACACGTCGGTGGAAAAGATGGATTGAGTAGAGTGCCCAAGGTATGCCAATGAAGAAGTTTCCTAACTAGTAGGTACGAGTGTAAGAAACATATTTGACATGAGGTTGTTGTTCGCCAATGTGATCGCTTCCAAATAGAAAGTGCATAGATGGACGATGTTGCCAAATTCATAGTGGCTCGAGATTCAAAGATTGCAACGGATAATCATCATATATTTGGATTGAACATAGCATTTTTGGTATTTTTTTGTTGTTTTATCTACATTTTTTCTTTTTCTTTTCTTCTATCTTTTCATTTTTTTCTTCTTTTCTTCTCTTTTATTTTTCTCTCCTTTTTTTATAAAAAGGTGCATGAATCAAAACGTGAAGAATTCTAGTTCTATCTAGACGAGAAAATGATAAAAAGAATTTACAAAAATCATAATTATCGAAAGGGATGCTAGCTAGCAATGGATCTGCATGCAATTGCTTAGTGTCTGTTAAGCTCCTTTGTGTTGAGCTTCCCCCTCCTAGCATTGCCGAAGAAATTTAAGTGCCTAAGACTTTCAACTCTTCATTTTAATAAAAGGAGAACAAATTTAACTGCCTAAGACTTTCAACTCAAGACATGAAGATCACTGAAGATTTTAACCACCCATTTGATGTCTCTATTCTTCCAAATACAATTGGCCAAGAAGGGTTTGGGATTTGGGTAATAAGGCATATCCCTATCTCACTGCAAGGAGACACATTTCATATGACTTTTGTCATTCTTAGCTTACGTGATTCTATTTTAGATTATAATCCCCTCTTTGGATAACCATGGTTAAGGTAGGCCAAAGTAACATAGGATTGGTCTTCACATCAACTAATATAATAATTTAAAATATGTGGTTTCCTTGGATGAGTTTGCACCCTGTGAGTGAGTCATTCTAGACAAGGATGAGTACTACATCAAGAAGCTCAACCTCCTTAATTTTCACTCCTTGGAGATATGAGGATGATATAACAATTGTGAATGAGTGATGTGCACAAAGGTGAAGGTGAGAAGCACACTTGATGAACACACACATATACACAGACAAGGTAGAGACAAGAAGAGGAAATGGAATGAAGAATGCTTCTATTCAATCACAAGATCTCTCTTACAATCACATTCAATCTCTAAGAGTCCAACCTAAAAAATAATCCCTCTAGCCATTTTATAGTTTGCCAAGAACTTTGGCTGGTTTCATACCTAGTGCCCAACATAGTTAAAAAATAGGTTCTAAGCTACTCTTGAAACATCTAATGAGTTCTAAAGTCTTTTGATCCTCTTTTGAACAACTTGATCCTTCAAGAGTGTGTGTATGTGTGTGTTCTGAGAGTCGTGAAGTCTCATCTTCAATCTTCATGAATATCCTACAATCCAATCATTGATTTAAAACCTGCAAAGTTTTGTACCATCTAATGCTTTAGTCAACAAATTTGCACATTGCATAGTAGTTGATACATATGCGAACTGAATGTCCTTGCTCAATAGATTTTCTCTCGCATAATGATAGTGGACCTCTATATGCTTGGTCCTAGCATGTTAAATAGGATTAGCTGCAAGATGTAGTGAGCTTGTATTGTCTCCAAAAACCCTTGGAGATGTAATATGCAATCCAATTCTCTATACAATAATCTCATCCATATGGCCTCTTGAGTAGCATTGGCCAATCCTCTATACTCTACCTCTGTAGAAGATAAAGCAACAGTAGGTTGCATCTTTGAAGACCATGATATTGGCTCATCACCTGCAAATGATAAATATCCTCAGGTACTCCTCCTATCATCTTTGCATCCTGCCCAATCTACATCTAAATAAATCTTGATGTCCAAATCTGATGTATAAGGGAAATACAACCCATGATGGTGAGTACCCTTAAGGTACTTCAAGATCCTTTTGACAGCCTCCAAGAGAGGTGCCCTAGGCTTGTGCATAAACTCACTTAGAACACTTACTCCATAAGCAATGTCAATCCTTGTCAAGGTAGCATAGTTCAAGCTTCCCACTACGCTTTGGTAACCTGCAATGTTCTCAAGTACATCACCTTCATGAGCACTTAATTTTACATTTACCTCCATTGGAGTACTTGCAAATTTGGCGTCCTGTAAATGAAACTTTTTTGACATATCCTGTATATACTTTCTGTGAGTAATGTAAATTCTAGAGTTAGTATAGACTAACTCAAGTCCAAGAAAATATTTTAGTGATCCAAGGTCACTAATTTTGAATTCCTTCATCATCTGATTCTTGATCTGTTTGATGCCATTAGCATCATTACCTGTAAATATGATATCATCAACATATACACATAGGTATATTACCTCTAAATTACTCCTCCTAATGAACAAAGAAGTATATGTTTTACTCATCACAAAACCTTGATCCTGCAAATATGTGGTCAACCTATGGTTCCATGCCCTAGGTGCTTGCTTCAATCCACAAAGATCTTTGTTCAATTTACATACATATGTTATCTTGTTTGGGTCCTCATAGCCAGAAGGTTGAGACATGTACACCTCCTCTGAAATCCAGCCATTTAGAAATGCATTTTTTACATCCAGCTCATACATGTTCCAATTCTTTGATGCAGCCACACTTACCAATACCCTAATGGTTGGAATTTTGGCCACAGGTGAGAATGTTTCTTCATAATCGATTCCTTGGGTTTGTGCAAAACCCTTGGCCACAAGTCTAGCTTTGTACCTGCTTATTGACCCATCACAATTCCTTTTGATCTTATAGATCCATCTAGAACCAATTAGCTTCATAGGCTCCTTCTTTGGTACTAGTTCCCAAGTATCACTCTCCTTGAGTGCTTCAATTTTCTCATCCATAGCTTCCTTCCATTCTACCTTCGTCTTTGCCTCTTCATATGATGTTGGTTCTTCCATGGACAAATCTTTTGCAAGATAAACAAAGTGCTTAGTAACTAGGGAAGTATCATACCCATATCTGATTGGTTTCTTGCTCTTCCTTTGTGATCTTCTAATTGCTTAGTTGGATGATTCAGGTATGTCCTCCAATTTCTTCATTTTGACTTTGCCTTTGGACTTCCATGCCTTGTATTCTTCAAGATTGATGATGTCCTCATCATCTGAATTGATGTCTCCATTTTGAGTAGGGTCCTCCTTAGTGAGTCTTGGAAACTCCTCTTCCAAGTCATAAGGTAGTTTTACTTTCCTACATTCACTATCAAATCAAGAGTCATTTTCATCAAAGACAACATCTCTACTCACTATGAATCCCTTGGTTGAAGGATTGTAGAACCTGTATCCTTTCTGATTTAGATCATATCCAATGAGGATGCACTTCTCTGCCTTAGGGTCTAGCTTACCTCTTATCTGAGAAGGGATATGCACATAAGCTACACATCCAAAAATCCTGCAATGATCAAGTGAAGGTCTTCTATCATGCCATGCTTCATATGGGGCCATCCCATCAAGATATTTGGATGGCAACTTGTTTACAAGATAAGTGGCAGTAGATAAACTCTCTGCCCACAAGTAGTTAGGTAATTTTTTCTCATTTAACATTGACCTAGCTATTTCAACAGTTAATCTATTTTTCCTTTCTGCCACCCTATTTTGCTCAGGGGGATACCTTGTTGAGATTTCTCTTTTAAATCCTCTGTCCTACAAGAATGCATCAAAATCATTTGAGAAATACTCACCTCCTCCATCTAAACTTAGTCTTTTTAGATTTCTCCCTGTTTGATTCTCAACAAGTGCAAGATACTATTTAAAACAACTGAATACTTCATCTTTGTGCTTCATAAAGTACAATACGGTCCATCTATTGTAATCATCAATGAAAGATACATAATACCTTGATCCAGAGATTGAGGGATCTTTACTCGGTCCCCATACATCTGCATGAACAAGTTCTAGGTAGTCCTCATGCATGTAGCCTTACCTTGAGAAATGTAACCTGTGAGACTTTCCAAACTGACAAGCACCACATTTATAAATCATGTGTTGCTTGGATACACATTGATCTTTGCATATTTGTTTCAAAGTTCTTTCACCAACACGCCCTAACCTTTTATGCCAAATTTCAAGCTCTGATAATGTTTGATCTTTATAACTATAAAGTGCAATGTTCCTTGTATCTTTAAGTTCAAAAGTAAATAGTCTACCTAACTTGTCTCCTTTGGCAATTCTCTTGAACCCATGCTTGGGATCCTCCACAAATGCTCCATATTGGTTGAATCTAACTTGAAAACCCTTTTCCACAATTTGTCCAAGAGATTCTTGGTAATTGTTGGTACATATAGAACCGTACTCAACAGATTCTTGTTTCTAGCAAAGGTCTTAACATTCCCTACGTCAATCATTGAGTGCTTGGTGTCATCACCAGTTTGTACTCAAGGTCAGAGAGAAGAGCTACACTGCTTGCCACATGGTTTGAGCATCTTGAGTCAATGTAGAAGAGATGCTTATCATTTATACCTGGTTTTGATGTCATGTTCATGATGAGAAGATTATCTTCTTGCTCCTCGGTGTAGTTGTTGTAATCCTTCCTTGATTTGTAGCCTCCTTGGTAGTTCCTATTGTAATTGTTGTTGTAGTTGTTGTTGTATCCTTGATGGTGATTGAATCTCCCTCTTGATTGTGTATATCAACCTCTTTGATATCCTCTAGCTCTCTGATTCTTGAAGTTCCTCAAACACTCATCTATAGTATGATTTGATACAACACAAATATTGCATGGTGAGGAGTTATAAGATCTCCCCTTGCCTTGCTTAGCTCCTCTCTCTCTTCCTCTTGAGGTTCTACCTCTCCCTGCATACTTGGCTTGAGAGGTAGTTCCTTCATCTTCAACCTTTTTGTTCTTGCCTTTCTCTTTGGACTTACTTTTATCATTGTATAAGGGAGAAGAGCTATTACCTCTTGATGAATCTCCATTCTTGTTGAGCTTGGCTTCATCGGTAAATAGTTTCCCCATGTATGTGGTAAGGTCTGGAATCTGCATGTCCATGTATAGGTCCATGCAAGTTGTGAAGCTCTACCATTTGTCATCAACTTTAATACCATTGATTACTTGCCTTACAATCTGCTCCTCTTCAATTTCTTCTTCTATGCTTGCCAGATGATCTGCTACATCTTTGACTTTAGTCACATACTCTGAGATCCCTTGCTTAGGTTTCTTTCTTTGAGTGGTGAACTCAATCAACAATTGATTCTTCCTGGCCCTTGTGTTGGAAGGGAAATAAGAAGACAATGTTTCCCAAGTCTCTTGGGATGTCTTACAGTTCCTAATATGTGGAAGAAGAAAATCAGAGATTGTGTTAAGTAAGTAGGACCTTGCTAATGCATCCTTGGCACACCATATGTTGAGTCTTTCATGCTCCTCTCTTGTAGGTTGTCCTTTGCTTTTGAATATGGGCATCTCCTTATCTCCTAAGATGTATCCATAGAGGCTTCTCCCTTGCAAGTATGTCTTCATCCTTAAGAACTATGCTTGATAGTTGTTCTTGTCTAATTTATCAATGAAAGAAGGAAAACCATCTCCCATTTTACCTTAGCTTAGCTTTGATACCATTGTTGGGAAAGATGGATGGACACTCCAAGAAATGAGTAGGTATTGACAAATCCTGCATAGTACAAGCCCTTTGTGACTTCAGAGTTGATATGTGGGCCCTCTTTGCTTTCCATAGACACTATAAAAGTGCCTATGAACTTTGGAAATGATGTGTGAAAAGATTTAGTCAAAACAGACTACTTTCAAATAGGAAGATGGAAGAAAACCTTCTATTTTTTATCACACACCTGCTTCTTGTAATGCTCACTGCTACCAGTATACTAAGAAATAGAAAAATTGCCTTTAGACATATCTAATTAGCTTATTAAGCTAATGATTCCAAGTGGAATCACTTGAAATGATGCACTACACAGAGAGCAATCAATTTAGCAAATAAATCATTACCCCAGATTTTTTAGGACCTCTGTGGAGTTTGACCAATGAGTGCTTCAACATGCTTTTCTCCAAATTGGCTAAATGGATTTGCTTCAAAAATTTTAAGCACGTAGATAAGGTGGAGCTAAGTCCAACAAGCTATAGATCATTGAATTTAATGAAGAATTGATCGAGATATGAGCAACACAAGTTGATAGTTAGGAAGGACTATAACAAAGATATCATAGATGAACAATATAGATGTATTGTATTAATGAACAATATTGTACAAGATCATAGGCTTGATGATAATAGCCTAAGGATATAGATTAGTTTAGGCTACAATGGAGGCCTCACACTTTTACACAATGGCAATAGAGAGCTCACAAGTTGAAGCTACTAACCATGACTTTTTCAAGTCACTTTATATAGGTGTTACATTCAAATTTGAATTTGAATTCAACTTTTGACTCTCTCTAAAAATGATCCTTCAATCTAGAAAATATTCCCTCAATGAAGTAGATGCTTTTCTAACTAACAGGTCCATGAGTTTTTGGTAGGTAATTATAAATATTCTCAAGTAAAAAAGAATGACTTTTACAAATGGTAAAGATGTAACTCTTTCCTAGAAATGTTTTCCATGGAGCTTCAAATGTATATGAACTTCAAGCCAAATGTGTGGGCTTGGACTTTGCACCAACACATTGGGAGTTGGCTTCTCCTTAGTGAGTCTTGGAAACTCCTCTTCCAAGTCATAAGGTAGTTTTACTTTCCTGCATTCACTATCAAACCAAGATCCATTTTCATCAAAGACAACATCTCTACTGACCATGAATCCCTTGGTTGAAGGATTGTAGAATGTGTATCCTTTCTGATTTAGATCATATCCAATGAAGATGCACTTCTCTACCTTATGATCTAGCTTACCTCTTATCTGAGAAGGAATATGCACATAAGCTACACATCCAAAAATCCTGCAATGATCCATGCTTCATATGGGGTCATCCCATCAAGAGACTTGGATGGCAACCTGTTTACAAGATAAGTGGCAGTAGATACACTCTCTACCCACAAGTAGTTAGGTAATTTTTTCTCATTTAACATTGAGCTATTTGTTTCAACAATTAATCTATTTCTCCTTTCTGCCACCCCATTTTGATCAAGGGTATACCTTTTTGTGATTTCTCTTTTAATCCTTTTGTCCTGCAAGAATGCATCAAAATCATTTGCAAAGTAGTCACTTCTTCCATCTGACCTTAGTCTTTTTAGATTTCTCCCTCTTCAAATCTCAACAAGCGCAAGAGACTTTTTAAAAAAATTGAATACTTCATCTTTGTGCTTTATAAAGTACAATACAGTCCATCTACTGTAATCATCAATGACAGATACATAATACCTTGATGCAGAGACTGAGGGATCCTTACTTGGTCCCCATACATCTGTATGAACAAGTTCTAGGTGGTCCTCATGCATGTAGCCTTTCCTTGAGAAGGATAACCTATGAGATTTTCCAAACTGACAAGCACCACATTTATAAATCATGTGTTGCTTGGATACATTAGGTATCCCAAGCACACATTGATCTTTGCATATTTGTTTCAAAGTTCTTTCACCAACATGCCCTAACCTTTTATGCCAAATTTCAAGTTCTGATAATGTTTGATCTTTAAACTATAAAGTGCAATATTCCTTGTATCTTCAAGTTCAAAAGTAAATAGTCTAGTTGAATTTTCTCCTTTGGAAATTCTATTGAACCCATGCTTGGGATCCTCCACAAATGCTCCATATTGATTGAATCTAATCTGCAAACCCTTTTCCACAATCTGTCCAACACTCATCAGATTCTTGGTAATTGTTGGTACATATAGAACCCTACACAACAGATTCTTGTTTCCATCAGAGGTCTTAACATTCCCTAATTTAAACACTGAGTGCTTGGTGTCATCACCTATTTGTACCTAATGCTTACCCTTTGGTTCCCCAAGGTCAGAGAGAAGAGCTACATTGCCTGCGATATGGTTTGAGCATCCTGAGTCAATGTAGAAGAGATGGTTATCATTTATACCTGAATTTGATATCATGTTCATGATCAAAAAAGAATCTTCTTGCTCCTCTATGTACTTGTTGTAATCCTTCCTTGATTTGTAGCCTCCTTGGTAGTTTCTATTGTAATTGTTGTTGTAGTTGTTGATGTATCCTTGATGGTGATTGAATCTCCCTCTTAATTGTGAATATCCACCTCTTTGATATCCTCTACCTCTCTGATTCTTGAAGTTCCTAAAACAATCATCTATAGTATGATTTGATAAACCACAAATATTGCATGGTGAGGAGTTATAAGATGTCTTCCTGCCTTGCTTACCTCCTCTCCCTCTTCCTCTTGAGGTTCTACCTCTCCATGCATACTTGGCTTGAAAGGGAGTTCCTTCATCTTCAACCTTTTTGTTCTTGCCTTTCTCTTTGGACTTACTTTTATCAGTGTATAAGGCAGAAGAGCTATTACCTCTTGATGAATCTCCATTCTTGTTGAGCTTGGATTCATGGGTAAATAATTGCCACATGAGTGTGGTAAGGTCTGGAATCTGCATGTCCATGTATAGGTCCATGGCAGTTGTGAAGCTCTCCCATTTGTCATCAGCTTTAATACCATTGATTACTTGCCTTACAATTTGCTCCTCTTCAATTTCTTCTCCTATGCTTGCCAACTCATCTGCTACATCTTTGACTTTAGTCACATACTCTGAGATCCCTTGCTTAGGTTGCTTTCTTTGAGTGGTGAACTCAATCCACAATTGATTCTTCCTCACCCTTGTGTTGGAAGAGAAATAAGAAGACAATGATTCCCAAGTCTCTTGAGATGTCTTACAGTTCCTAATATGTGGAAGAAGAAAATCAGAGATTGATTTAAGTAAGTAGGACCTTGCTAATGCATCCTTGGCACACCATGTGTTGAGTCTTTCATGCTCCTCTCTTGTAGGTTCTCCTTTGCTTCTGAATATGGGAATCTCCTCATCTCCTAGGATGTATCCATAGAGGCTTCTCCCTTGTAAGTATGTCTTCATCCTTAAGGACCATTCTTGATAGTTGTTCCTGTCTAATTTACCAATGAAAGAAGGAAAACCATTTCCCATTTTACCTTAGCTTAGCTCTGATACCACTGTTGGGAAAGATGGATGGACACTCCAAGAAATGAGTAGGTACTACCAAATCGTGCTTAGTACCAGCCCTTTGTGACTTCAGAGTTGATATGTGGTCCCTCTTGGCTTTCCAATGAAACTATAAAAGTGCCTATGAACTTTGGAAATGATGTGTGAAAATATTTACTCAAAATAGACTACTTCCAAATAGGAAGATCCAAGAAAACCTTCTATTTTTTATCACACACCTGCTGCTTGTAATGTTCAATGGTACTAGTATAGTAGGAATTAGAAAACTTCCTTTTATAAGTATCTATATAGCTTAGTAAGCTAATGATTCCAAGTGGAATCACTTGAAATGATGCATTGTTGGGGATGTAAGGGTCATGTGCCCTTACCTCCATATTCATATATATACATCATATATAGAGCATTGCCTCAAGAGAGTTCATTATGTGGGTTTCGAGGCTTCCACACATGTCCGCGCGTCTCTCCTCTCTTCTCTCTCCCTCCATCTCCTCCTTCCTCCTCTTGTTCTGCACACCAAAGCCCTTCATTGGTATCAGAGCATGCTGAAGGCTGGTGTGCAAGAAGCTGCAATGGAAGCTTAGGTGAGAAGAGGTAGAAGTGCAAGTCGGCATCTCTTGACAACAGTTTAGTATTTCGGTCATAACTCAAGCTAGGAAGCTTGGATTGATGCATTTTAAAAGTTCTCTGTGTAGCTAACACAGAGAGCTACAACTTCACAGAAGGGCGCAAAATCTGGTTCGGACTTTTAGAGTGCCGAAAATTCGAAAAACACAGACTGCTCTAGAAGGTGAATCTACATTCAATAGGACAGCAGGTCAGTTTTTGAGTTGTAACTTGAGTTCTACAACTTGGAATGCGATGATTGAACTTGTTGTGTGTAGCGTGGAAAGATAGCTACAACTTTGTAGAAGAAGTCAGATTCAGATTCTCAGTGCAAGGTCGCCGAAACTGCAAAATACAGAGAAGCAGTGTTATAGGTGATAGTGAAATCGGCAGCAGGTGCTTGTCTTAAGCATATCTTGAGCTACGCACCTCCGATTGAGGTGTTCTTTATCTTGTTACGTAGCCAAGACTCAGATCTTGAAGTTTGCTGATGAACAAAAGTTCAGATTCAGAGATTATCACCTCTGAAACAGCAAAACACGAGCAGCACATCTTCACTAATTACACTTGGAGGTTGAATTTGCTTTGGAACTTCTTCGAGAGATAATTTATGGTCTGCAAGCTCTTATTTTCAGAGCTTCAAAGCATTGTACATGTATGATCATTGTGGTAGCTCCTCCATATGAGAGTAGAGCATGATCTTGTCACGCGTTTGGCATGTAAGATGACATTGTGGTATACTCTTTTTTGAGGTTTATGTCATCATGAGTTTGATCATGGATGTATAGTGGCATTGTGGTCTATAGCTTGCTTATGCCACTTGGTTATGGATTTAGTTACCAATTGCACACAATTCTGTGAGAGTTGATTGTGGAACTTGGTTGGTACTTGTATCTTTGTTTTCTTTGCAGGTACATGATCCAAATTGGAGCCTCAGTTACACATTTGTTTGTCACCGTTATTAGCATTTGATCATTGATTGATATGTATTTGCCAGTGTAATTCTTGGCATATGTGGATGGTGATTCCCACATGGTTATTTTGGTTCTAGAGTCCATTTTACAGAGGAGATGCTGCCAAAATTTCATCGGCTTTTATGCTAGAAAGGAGCTCTAGTGGATCTTGAAGCTTGTGTGATAGCTTTGGATCATTGTTTATCTCCATTCATTTGGACTTGATCACAGGTTATTTGTGATAGGTTGGACCATCTTGCAGGATTCATTCTTGAGTGGGAGATACATCATCATTGTATTGGCATGTATTGCTATTAGTTTTTGGCATATGTAGTTGCCATTATCTTTGGTTGGATCAGTGACAGGTGGTGACAGATTACTCATTGTTCTTTTGTTATTTGTTATCTTGTTTGATTGCTCAGTTTACAGGGGATACTCTGTCGAATTCTTTCTAGGATTGTTTCATATCTACTTGGTCACTTTGGAGACTTGGTGAGCAAGCTTATGCTCATGGTTTTATGTGCATGCTAGATGCATGGTTATGTGATAGGTGGTTCACATGGTTTTCTTCTCCACAGAGACATATGTGATGTGAGTTATGCATATGGATATGCAGGTGTGATCCTATTGAGGATTGAGTATTGTCCAAGTCTCTTGTTACATTGCTAGTCTTGGATTGCCAGCATGGTATCTTCTCAGTTTGATGGCACTGACTTTCCGAGATGGAAAGCTCAGATGTGGCATACATTGGTTCGTGCATGGTTACACATGTATGTGCATAGAGATGCACAGAGGCCTTGTGACATGCCCGACCACATATGGATGGATATGGATGCATTGGCCAACTCCACTATCCGATTACAGCTTGTGGATTCTATATATGAGTCTGTTATGTATGAGGAGACGAGTAGTGCATTATGGCAGAGACTACATGATATCTATGCGAGTCCATTGGCTCGTGTGAGACGTAGATCATGTCGACGACTTCGATGTTGGCATTGTGGTCATGAGGGCCATATTCGACGATGTTGCTTTAGGCGGATGCGACGACGACGTCAGAGACATGCATGTGATGCAGGTCAGGTAGTGACTTCAGGAGAGTCTATAGCTATTGATTATGCTATTGATTATGCTAGTGATTATGCTAGTGATGGTGATATCACTTTCTTATATGGTTCATCTCAGGATTCCTCTTATTCATTGGATAGCACACATATGGCTTGGTTTCTTGATGCATTAGTCAGTTTTCATGTTACTCCACATTGTGAGTGGTTTTGTCGACTCTCAGGTGAGAGTCGTGGATGTGTGCAGTTGCCTGATGGTACAACATATAACATTGAAGGTGCAGGAGATGTATGCCTTATACTACCTAGTGGAGCATCACTTACACTCAGACATGTATGTTATGTGCCTTCATTCCCTATGAGCTTGATTTCAGTTAGCCAGTTACAAGAGAGCAGATGTTATGCATTCCTTGGTGAGCATCATTTTCAGTTGCAGTTGGGACAGCTTATGCTTGTCAGAGGTGCTAGGATTGGGCACAAGTATCCACTGCAGGTACTTCATGTGAGAGACAGTCTCGTCTCAGTGGGAGTTCAGCCTTATGTGCGATGTGAGACTCATCATGTCTCATTTTGTCTACCTAGAGATAGGTCTATTGACATTCATGATGCACATGTCTGGCAAGATTCAGATGCTCAGATGGATGCACATGTAGAGCATGTTTTGGATGCTCATGATGCTTATATAGAGCATGATTTTCTTGATCATATGGATGCTCATATGGAGCACACTTTGGATGATCAGTTGCATGCTTTAGAGCATGATCTGGATGCTCACATAGAGCATTGTGATGATACTCAGTCAGAGTGTGATCATCAGTTTGATCTTGGTGTTGATGTTGTGCAGACAGCTCATGTGGAGCATGATGATACACTTGGTGTGGTAGAGCAGGATTGCTCTCATGGTACACAACTTATACCAGAGCATATTAGCTCTCAAGATGCACAGCTAGACACATCTTTGGTTGATAGGATGGTTGATTTGGATGCTGAGGAGTCAGCAGTTATGCAGTCATTCTTGGATTCGCTCATGCCAGATATTGACACAGATATGGCAGGTCATGTTGGTCTTGATGATAGTGCTTTGGATGCCTTGGATACAGGCATGGCTGACATGCTTAGGTTAGCCGGGATAGCACATGTTTCGTCAGCATTCGGGAGTCTGATGTACAAGTTGTTATGCTCGAGACGAGACATTGCAGTTGCTATTGGAGCATTTGCACTTGGCGTTGTCAGTCGTTCAATGATTGACACAGGCATAGAGCGAGTGGGAGCTTTGTAGGAAATTCATGAGTTCTTGCATCAGTTAGATATGAGCTCGACTCTTATCGATATGAGTTTAGAGCAGTTTGAGGTGCATGGATACACCTTGTTCAAGGCGGTTGGTGTAGGCTGATCTGGTATGGGTTGAGATCCGGACTCATCCTGTACATTATTGTATAGTCCTACATCATTCTTTGTATATGTTACCACTTATGGTCACATTGACCCTTAAGTGGGAGATTGTTGGGGATGTAAGGGTCATGTGACCTTACCTCCATATTCATATATATACATCATATATAGAGCATTGCCTCAAGAGAGTTCATTATGTGGGTTTCGAGGCTCCCACGCATGTCCGCACGTCTCTCCTCTCTTCTCTCTCCCTCCATCTCCTCCTTCCTCCTCTTGTTCTGCACACCAAAGCCCTTCATGCACTAACCACAGAGCAATCAATATAGCAAATAAATCATTACCTCCGATTGTTTAGGACCTTTACAGAGTTTGACCAGTGAGTGCTTTGACACGCTTTTATCTACATTGGTTGAATGTATATGCTTCAAACCTTGTCAACATGTAGATAACGTGGAGATGATTCCAACAAGCTATAGATCATTGAATTTGGTGAAGAATTGATTGAGATATGAGCAGCACAAGCTAAGAGTTAGGAATGACTATAAGAGACATATCATAGATGAACAATGTAGATGTATTGTATCAATGAACAATATTGTGCAATATCATAGGCTTAATGATCATACCATAATGATAAAGGTTAGTGTAGGCTACAATGGAGGGCTCACACTCTTACACAATGGCAATAGAGAGCTAGGGAGTTGAAGCTACTAACCACGACTTTTGCAAGTCACTTTATATAGGTGTTACATTCAAATTTGAATTTGAATTCAACTTTTGGATTGCTCTAAAAATGATCCTTCAATCTAGGAAATATTCCCTCAATGAAGGAGATGCTTTTCTAACTAACAAGTCCACGAGTTATTGGTAGGTGATTACAAATATTCTCAAGTAAAAAAGAATGACTTTTACAAATGGTAAAGATGAGACTCTTTCCTAGCAATGGTTTCCATGGACCTTCAAATGTGTATGAACTTCAAGCCAAATGTGTGGACTTAGACTTTGCACCTACACATGATGAGTTGGCTCCTCCTTAGTGAGTATTGGAAACTCCTCTTCCAAGTCATAAGGTAGTTTTACTTTCCTGCATTCACTATCAAACCAAGAGTCATTTTCATCAAAGACAACATCTCTACTACCCATGAATCCCTTGGTTGAAGGATTTTAGAACCTGTATCCTTTCTGATTTAGATGATATCCAATGAAAATGCACTTCTCTACGTTAGGGTCTAGCTTACCTCTTATCTGAGAAGGGATATGCACATACGATACACATCCAAAAATCTTGCAATGATCAAGTGAAGGTCATCTATCATGTCATGCGTCATATGGGGTCATCCCATCAAGTGATTTGGATGGCAACCTGTTTACAAGATAAGTGGCAGTAGATACACTCTCTACCCACAAGTAGTTAGGTAATCTGTTCTCATTCAACATTGACCTAGCTGTTTCAACAATAAATCTATTTCTCCTTTCTCCCACCCCATTTTGTTTAGGGGTATATCTTGTTGTGATTTCTCTTTTGATCCCTCTCTCTTGCAAGAATGCATCAAAATCATTTGAGAGGTACTCACCTCCTCCATCTGACCTTAGTCTTTTTAGATTTCTCCCTATTTGATTCTCAAGAACTGCACGATACTTTTTCAAAGAACTGAATACTTCATCTTTGTGCTTCATAAAGTACAATATAGTCCATCTACTATAATCATCAATGAAAGATACATAATACCTTGATCTAGAGATTAAAAGATCTTTTCTTGGTCCCCATACATCTATATGAACAAGTTCTAGGTAGTCCTCATGCATGTAGCCTTTCCTTGAGAAGGGTAACCTGTGAGACTTTCCAAACTGACAAGCACCACATTTATAAATCATATGGTGCTTGGATACATAGGTATCCCAAGCACACATTGATCTTTGCATATTTGTTGCAATGTTCTTTCACCAACACACCCTAACCTTTTATGCCGAATTTCAAGTTGTGATAATGTTTGATCTTTATAACTATAAAGTGCAATGTTCCTTGTATCTTCAAGTTCAAAAATAACTTCTTTGGCAATTCTCTTGAACCCATGCTTGGGATCCTCCACAAATGCTCCATATTGGTTGAATCTAACCTGCAAACCCTTTTCCATAATCTGTCCAACACATCACATTCTTTGTAATTGTTGGTACATATAGAACCCTACTCAACAGGTTCATGTTTCCATCAAAGGCCTTAACATTCCCTACTTTAATCACTGAGTGCTTGGTGTCATCACCTGTTTGTACCTGATGCTTACCCTTTGGTTCCTCGAGGTCAGAGAGAAGAGCTACATTGCCTGCCACATGGTTTGAGCATCCTGAGTCAATGTAGAAGAGATGGTTATCATTTATACCTGATTTCAATGTCATGTTCATGATCAGAAGAGAATCTTCTTGCTCCTTTGTGTAGTTGTTGTAATCCTTCCTTGATTTTTAGCCTCCTTGGTAGTTGCTATTGTAGTTTTTGTTGTAGTTATTGTTGTATCCTTGATTGTGATTGAATCTCCCTCTTGATTGTGCATATCCACCTCTTTGATATCCTCTACCTCTCTCATTCTTGAAGTTCCTGAAAGACTCGTTTGTAGTATGATTTGATAAACCACAAATATTGCATGGTGAGGAAATATAAGATCTCCCCTTGCCTTTCTTACCTCCTCTCCCTCTTCCTCTTGAGGTTCTACCTCTCCCTGCATAGTTGGCTTGAGAGGTAGTTCCTTCATCTTCAACCTTTTTGTTCTTGCCTTTCTCTTTGGACTTACTTTTATCTGTGTATAAGGCAGAAGAGCTATTACCTCTTGATGAATCTCCATTCTTGTTGAGCTTGGCTCCATGAGTAAATAGTTGCCCCATCAGTGTGGTAAGGTCTGGACTCTGCATGTCCATGTATAGGTCCATGGTAGTTGTGAAGCTCTCCCATTTGTCATCAGCTTTAATACCATTGATTACTTGCCTTACAATCTGCTCCTCTTCATATGCTTGCTAATTGATCTGCTACATCTTTCACTTTAGTCACATACTCTGAGATCCCTTGCTTAGGTTTCTTTCTTTGAGTGGTGAACTCAATCCACAATTGATTCTTCTTGGCCCTTGTGTTGGAAGAGAAATAAGGAGACAATGTTTCGCAAGTCTCTTGGGATGTCTTACAGTTCCTAATATGTGGAAGAAGAAAATTAGAGATTGAGTTCAGTACGTAGGACCTTGATAATGCATCCATTGCACACCATGTGTTGAGTCTTTCATGCTCCTCTCTTGTAGGTTTTCCTTTGCTTCTAAATATGGGCATCTCCTCATCTTCTGAGATGTATCCATAGACGCTTCTCCCTTGCAAGTATGACATCATCCTTAAGTACCATGATTGATAGTTGTTCCTGTCCAATTTATTAATGAAAGAAGGAAAACCATCTCCCATTTTACCTTTGCTTAGCTCTGATACCACTGTTGGGAAAGATGGATGGACACTCCAAGAAATGAGTAGGTACTACCAATTGTTGCTTAGTACCAGCCCTCTATGACTTTAGAGTTGATATGTGGGCCCTCTTGGCTTTCCAATGACACTATAAATGTGCGTATGAACTTTGGAAATGATGTTTGAAAAAATTTAATCAAAACAGACTACTTCCAAATAGGAAGATCCAAGAAAACCTTCTATTTTTTATCACACACCTGTTGCTTGTAATGATCAATGCTACCAGTACAGTAGGAATTAGAAATATTCCTTTTAGACATATCTATATAGCTTAGTAAGATAATCATTCCAAGTGGAATCACTTGAAATGATGCACTACACACAGAGTAATCAATTTAGCAAATAAATCATTACCCCCGATTTTTTGGGACCTTTGTAGAGTTTGATCAGGGAATGCTTTGACATGCTTTTCTCCATATTGGCTAAATGGTTTTGCTTCGAAATTTTTCACGATGTAGATAACTTTGAGCTGATTCCCACAAGATGTAGATCATTGAATTTGGTCAAGAATTGACTGACATATGACCAGCACAAGTTGATAGTTAGGAATGACTATAACAGAGATATCATAGATGAACAATGTAGATGTATTGTATTTATGAACAGTATTGTACAAGATCATAGGCTTGATGATCATAGCCTAATGAAAGAGATTAGTGTAGGATACAATGTAGGCCTCACACTCTTACACAATGGCAATAGAGAGCTCGAGAGTTGAATCTACTAATCGCGACTTTTTCAAGTCACTTTATAGAGGTGTTACATTCAAATTTGAATTTGAATTCAACTTTTGGCTCTCTCTAAAAATGATCCTTCAATCTAGGAAATATTCCCTCAATGAAGTAGATGCTTTTCCAACTAACAAGTCCACAAGATTTTGGTAGGTGGTTACAAATATTCTCAAGTAGAAAAGAATGACTTTTACAAATGGTAAAGATGAAACTCTTTCCTAGCAATGGTTTCCATGGAGCTTCAAATATGTATGAACTTCAAGCCAAATGTGTGGGCTTGGACTTTGCACCAACACATTATGAGTAGGCTCCTCAGTATGTCTTGGAAACTCCTCTTCCAAGTCATAAGATAGTTTTACTTTCCTACATTCACTATCAAACCAAGAGTCATTTTCATCAAAGACAACATCTCTACTGACCATGAATCCCTTGGTTGAGGGATTGTAGAACGTGTATCCTTTATGATTTAGATCATATCCAATGAAGATGCACTTCTCTGCCTTCGGGTCTAGCTTACCTCTTATCTGAGAAGGGATATGCACATAAGCTACACATCCAAAAATCCAGCAATGATCAGGTGAAGGTCTTCTATCATGCCATGCTTCATATAGGGTCATCCCATCAAGAGATTTGGATGGAAACCTATTTACAAGATAAGTGGCAGTAGATACACTGTCTGCCTAGAACTAGTTAGGTAATTTTTTCTCATTTAACATTGACCTAGTTGTTTCAAAAATTAATCTATTTCTCCTTTCTACCACCCCATTTTGCTCAGGCGTATACCTTGTTGTGATTTCTCTTTTAATCCCTCTGTCTTGCAAGAATGTATCAAAATCATTTGAGAAGTACTCGCCTCCTCCATCTAACCTTAGTCTTTTTCGATTTCTCCCTATTTGATTCTCAACAAGTGCAATATACTTTTTCAAACATCTGACTACTTCATCTTTATGCTTCATAAAGTACAATACAGTCCATCTACTGTAATCATCAATGAAACATACACAATTCCTTGATCCACAGATTGAGGGATCTTTACTTTGTCCCCATACATCTATATGAACAAGTTCTACGTAGTCCTCATTCATGTAGCCTTTCCTTGAGAAGGGTAACATGTGAAACTTTCGAAACTGACAAGCACCACATTTACAAATCATGTGTTGCTTGGATACATTAGGTATCCCAAGCACACATTGATAACTGCATATTTGTTTCAAAGTTCTTTCACCAACATTCCCTAACCTTTTATGCCAAATTTCAAGCTCTGATAATGTTTGATCTTTATAACTATAAAGTGCAATGTTCTTTGTATCTTGAAGTTCAAAAGTAAATAGTCTACTTGACTTTTTTCCTTTGGCAATTCTCTTGAACCCATGCTTGGGATCCTCCACAAATGCTCGATACTGGTTGAATCTAACCTGCAAACCCTTTTCCACAATTTGTCCAACACTCATCAAATTCTTGGGAATTGTTGGTACATATAGAACCCTACTCAACATATTCTTGTTTCCATCAGAGGTCTTAACATTCCCTACTTTAATCATTGAGTGCTTGGTGTCATCACCTATTTGTACGTGATGCTTACCCTTTGGTTCCTCAAGGTCAGAGAGAAGAGCCACATTGCCTGCCACATGGTTTGAGCATCCTGAGTCAATGTGGAAGAGATGGTTATCATTTATACCTGGTTTTAATGTCATGTTCATGATCAGAAGAGAATCTTCTTGCTCCTCTGTGTAGTTGTTATAATCCTTCCTTGATTTGTAGCCTCCTTGGCAGTTTCTATTATAGTTGTTGTTGAATCCTTGATGGTGATTGCATCTCCCTCTTGATTTTGTATACCCACCTCTTTGATATCTTGTACCTCTCTAATTTTTAAAGTTCTTGAAACACTCATCTGTAGTATGATTTGATAAACCAAAAATATTGCATGGTGAAGAGTTATACGATCTCCCCCTTCCTTGCTTACCTCCTCTGCCTCTTCCTCTTGAGGTTCTACCTCTCCGTACATAGTTGGCTTGAGAGGTAGTTCCTTCATCATCAACCTTTTTGTTCTTGCCTTTCTCTTTGGACTTACTTTTATCAGTGTATATGGTAGAGGAGCTATTACCTCTTGATGAATCTTCATTCCTGATGAATCTTCATTCTTGTTGCTCTTGACTTCATGGGTAAATAGTTGCCCCATGAGTGTGGTAAGGTTTGGAATCTGCATGTCCATGTATAGGTCCATGGTAGTTGTGAAGCTCTCCCATTTGTCATCAGCTTTAATACCATTGATTACTTGCCTTACAATCTGATCCTCTTCAAATTCTTCTCCTATGCTTGCCAACTGATCTCCTACATCTTTGACTTTAGTCACATACTCGGAGATCCCTTTCTTAGGTTTCTTTATTTGAGTGATGAAGTCAATCCACAATTGATTCTTCCTAGCCCTTGTGTTGGGAAAGAAATAAGAAGAAAATGTTTCCTAAGTCTCTTGGGATGTCTTACAGTTCCTGATATGTGGATGAAGAAAATCAAAGATTGAGTTAAGTAAGTAGGACCTTGCTAATGCATCCTTGGCACACCATGTCTTGAGTCTTTCATGATCCTCTCTTGTCGGTTGTCCTTTGCTTCTGAATATGGGCATCTCCTCATGTCCTGAGATGTATCCATACAGGCTTCTCCCTTGAAAGTATGTCTTCATCCTTAAGGACCATGCTTGATAGTTGTTCTTGTCCAATTTATCAGTGAAAGAAGGAAAACAATCTCCCATTTTACCTTAGCTTAGCTCTGATACCACTTATGGGAAAGATGGATGGACACTCCAAGAAATGAGTAGGTAGTACCAAATCCTACTTAGTATCCCTTTGTTACTTCAGAGTTGATATGTGGGCCCTCTTGGCCTTCCAATGACACTATAAAGGTGCCTATGTACTTTGGAAATGATGTGTGAAAATATTTAATCAAAACAGGCTACTTTGAAATACGAAGAAAAGAAAACCTTCTATTTTTGGATCACACACCTGCTGCTTTTAATGCTTAGTGCTACTACTACAGTAGGAATTAGAAAAATGCCTTTTAAAGGTATCTAATTAGCTTAGTAAGCTAATTGTTCTAAGTGGAATCACATGAAATGATGTACTACACATAGAGCAATCAATTTAGCAAATAAATCATTACCCCTGATTTTTTAGGACCTTTGCAGAGTTTGACCAGTGAGTGCTTTGACGTGCTTTTCTCCAAATTGGCTGAATGTATTTGTTTCAAAATTTTTCAGCATGTAGATAACTTGGGTTCAATTCCACAAAGCTATAGATCATTGAATTTAGTGAAGAATGGACTGAGATATGAGCAGTACAAGTTGACAGTTAGGAATGACTATAACAGAGATATCATAGATGAACAATGTAGATGTATTGTATTAATGAACAATATTGTACAAGATCATAGGCTTGATGATCATAGCCTAATGATAGAGATAAGTTTAGACTACAATTTAGGCCTCACACTCTTACACAACAGCAATAGAGAGCTCGGGAGTTGAGCTTCTAACCATGAATTTTTCAAGTCACTTTATATAAGTGTTACATTCAAATTTGAATTTGAATTCAACTTTTGGTTCTGTCTAAAAATGATCTTTCAATCTAGGAAATATTCCCTCAATGAAGTCGATGCTTTTCTAACTAAAAAGTCCATGAGTTTTTGGTAGGTGATTACAAATATTCTCAAGTAAAAAAGAATGACTTTTACAAATGGTAAAGATGAAACTCTTTCCTAGCAATGGTTTGCATGGAGCTTCAAATTTCTATGAATTTCAAGCCAAATGTGTGGGCTGGACTTTGCACCAACACCTACACTAAGTGAAACAATCTCTACAACATATTCTAGCTGATTGTATATGGGAGATGGTCACACAATGACCATTGTAAGCCTTTCTCCAAAATTAACCAAAGAATAAAACTCAAACTTAATTGAACTTTAGATAATTATAATTGCTACTAAATGAGAACCAAATCATAGAAAATTTATAAATATGGAAGTGTAAATAATGGCTACAACTTAGAGATAAATATCTCTAAGAAAGCTTTCACATAGAGAGAGAGAGAGAGAGATGAGCAACTGTAGTTCACTATTTTTCATTTTTCTTAGTGCTTACTCAAAGTATGAACTAGATACTTGGTGAGCCAAAAGAAGACTATATTTGCTAATGAATGGGTTGTGGTCGGTATATTTTTGCTCAATATGATAGTACACATTGGGCCCTTGATTTGGCTGTCTATTGTATGAGTTGGGTTGTGGCAATCCTTATCCTCCTCTCGTGCAGGCATGGGATGGATGGTCTCCACCACATAGGGTGAATCTTCTCAACATAGGCATTCTCAATGGGGGATTTTGATAGTTCCTTTGTCCGTGCACTCCTAATTTTTTAGCCACCAATTCTACTAATTCCTCCACATTACTTGAGCTAGATGTCATATTGCTCCCTGAGTCCTGTGATTTAGTGGAGCTTGGTGTATTTTTTAGATCATCCGCTAGGTTATCTTCCAAAACAATGCATTCTTGGAGACACTCGATCAATGTCTGCAACCATTTTATGTAGACTAAGGTTCTCAATGTTCCATTAGTCAATCCATCTAGAAATAGGGATATCATCTTTTGCTAGGAGGGCCTCTCCATTACTGGGCATTTATCAATGTATTGGTCAAATCTTCAGGCCGTAGTTTTCACTGTTTCATTTGCAGCTTGTTTGAAACTATGAATCAGTGATGATGAGTTGTGCTTAATCCCACGCTTGGTGAATTCTCCAATAAACTCTTGGAAGAATTGTTTGATATTACAAAACCGGTTTGGATCCAAGGGTTGGAACTAAGTTAAGGTTGTTCCCATAACAGTTAGCCCAAAGGATTCATATTGCATAAAAGATCATCTACTTGTTCTGCTTGCAACACTTCTTTGGATTCGATGATATGTTCATAGGGCTCTCCCATGCTGTTGGCACACAAAGCAACAGAGGAATCATGCACAATACGGCAACAAGGCCAGATCATTTTTTCCCTTAGATTATGTACAACTCAAGTGATTTTAATCACTACACAAACATTGTAAATTCCGTTTTTGGTAGATTAGACTCCATTTTGTGCAAGCCGAGGAGTCCTCGAGCTTGAGGAGTATTAGAAGTACCATCGTACCAATTTTCATAATTTTTAGACTTCGTTTGAGCCATCAAATAAGCCCTGGAACCTAATTTTTAACTAGGCCGGACACTAGGTCTGGACAGGGCCAAAAGCTAGTCAAAAACTATAAAAAGAGCTAGAGAGCTCATTTTTGGGGGTAGATTGTAATTGAAACGAACTTGTAAGAGCATTTTGAAAGTAATCTAAAAGCTCCATTGATTCTCGCTCTTTGTCTTGCCGTGTGTGCGCGTGTGTGTGCATGTGTGTGCATGTCAGTGTGCTTCTCACTCACGCACTTGTGCCGCCACTTGCTCGAGGTCTTCATACCATCCTCACGTCTTCCCGGATTGACATTAAAGGAGGTGCTACTCATCATTGAGCTACACCAAATTTTGGCGCCGTTGCCGGGGATCGAGCTTTGAGGACGAGCGTGTGATGGTAAGACGTAGAGTTGACGCGTTGGAGTTGTAGGTATTTTCTTCACTCTCATCGATTTTCTTTTACTTTCTTCACCATCATCATCATCACCATCTCCCACGTCCATCTCCATCATCGCGAAAAATTCAGTTTTTGACTATATCCCCACCTCCACCTCATTTCCCTCATTTCACTTGTGAGAGAGAGCGAGAGAGCGAACTTGCATGTGCTGTTTTTGCATGTTTTCTGAGCTATTTTGCAGGTTTTTTGCTGTACCATCATCCCCAGCAGTGTGCGCAGGTACGACAGGCTCTGCACGGGTCCCGGGACGACAGCCTCTGTCTATCGCGACAGACAGAAAATCTTAACATTTTGTGAATGCATGTTTATCATTGTAACCTACACCTTGAGGGCACTCTAGATCACTAGAAGTTTTTCAAAAATTTGCATTTTTTCAGTCTATCGCGACAGACACTGTCTATCGCGACAGACACCGTCTATCGCGACAGACACCGTCTATCGCGACAGACAGAAATCCACGATAGACACCGTCTATCGCGACAGACACCGTCTATCGCGACAGACAGAAATCCACGACAGACACCGTCTATCGCGACAGACAGAAATCCGCGATAGACACCGTCTATCGCGACAGACACCGTCTATCGCGACAGACAGAAATCCGCGACAGATACCGTCTATCGCGACAGACACCGTCTATCGCGACAGACAGAAATCCGCGACAGATACCGTCTATCGCGACAGACACCGTCTATCGCGACAGACAGAATTTCACGATAGACACCGTCTATCGCGACAGACACCGTCTATCGCGACAGACAGCCCCCACGATAGATTGTGTCTATCGCGACAGACACCGTCTATCGCGATAGACAGGCATTTTCGGCAAAAAATTAAGGTGTGAATTTTTGGAAATTTAGGCTAAATTTTGGGCATATTTGCACTTTCATGTACTCATATACTTACGAAGGCCTTAGAAAATGCATTAAAACCCCCGAAAGGTTCTGTTTGTCTAGTTAACCCCTAAACCCTGAACGGTCATAACCTTTTCATACGAAATCCATTTTCTGAGCTCTAGGGCTTGTCGGAAAGCTCGTGACATATACTACACGCCCTCAACTGTTTTTTATAAGAATAACGCGTTGATTTTCAGATAGGATATTTGGAAGTTGACACACTGAGGGGTAGGAACACCAAGGGAGCTCTAGAGTAAATTTCTAACAATGCAAAAGGGGGAATAAGGGTCATTAAAAAAGTGTCTGAAATAAATTGTCTGTCAATTGAAAGGTCTACTTGGAGCTAATCTTGAGATTTATGCAGGCCTATTGAGAAGCAATTGAGAGTATCCAAGCAAGGGTGTGGCACACGCTTGAGAATCAACTTCTCGAGCACTAAAGAGCAAGGTTCGGCAAGAAAGGTCGGAATATTCTCAACTCCTCTTCGTCAATTCCTAGCCTAGGCTAAGAGCGATTAGAAGTAGGAGTAAGTCAGGGCGACGATAGGCCACTATCAAGTTGAAGACTACCTAAAAACTCAAGTTCAAGCTAAAAACTTAATCTCTGTACTGTCGACAACATAAAGGAAAGAACCTAACGTGGAACGATCAACCTGAAAGTACGAAGAACATTCAAGTATTCCTGACGACGTAATAGCAGACAAGACTTTAAACACGAGGAATAACTCAAAAGAATCAAGAGACTGGTACCAATTGATCGGCAACGAGGTTGTACTCCGGAAAAAAATTGGGCTAATCAGTTAGGCATATGAACCTTAGATCAGGACGACACCTAGCAAGAGAAAGACAAAGCCTTAGGTCTTCAGAGGCTAGTGTCAACCACACTGCAAGGTCTTGGGCCCAGCAGTTGAGTCGCCACTCTCATTACCCTAACTCTGATACCAGTGAGTCAGAGATGTCTCAAGGCATGGACAGACCTACGGGAAGTTCAGGTGTGCCTTATTTGTACAGGGTGGAAGGCCCTTACAAAACACAGTTGGAATACCTTAGGACCAACCGATTAGGTGCTAGCATCTATGAGGACGGCCTAGGAAGATCCGTGGTCCAGATTAAAAACCCTGACCAATCCATAGGACTAGAGCACCCAGCTGTCAAGTTTGAAAACGGTGCATACCTGGACAAGGAAGGAACCATATACGTAGTCACCAGTCATCCAGATAGGACAGATGACTTTGGAAATGTAATCTCAGAAGCGGACTTAGGTGACTTGGAACAAGGAAACATGGGAGTGGAACCTAGAACCCCTCGAGGTAAATCAGCTCTCACTAGAATTATCACGCCTGAGTGGGTCCCCCAAGATAACAAGTGCATAGATTTGCTTCTCAATCGAGAAACAGACGAAGCCTTTTGGAGGTATAAACCGGATCACCCAATTGATATAGGAACAATCATGATCTATGAGTTTAAGGATCCGGATAGCCCAGGCAGAGTGACCTACCTAGATCATGCTTCAGAACGGATCTTTGTGGTGACAGAAAATGATAGGCATGCTTACACTTGGAAGGGTGAATTTATTTTCCCCCAACCAAGATCAAATGTATCCTATGGTCACCCTGGGGCTGGAACTTCCCAAGCTCATGGTACGCAAAGAGATAGAAGTAGAGATAGACCAGAAGTAAGTTTTGCCAACCCAGTGGGCAGAGAAAGAACGAGAACAGAGACGAATAGGGTAGAACCTGAGATGCATAGAGCCCACAGGAACCAAAGAAATGTAGATGGATTCCCTCTGCCGAGGCCTAGGGAGCACACAAGAACTTTGAGACCCACCCAGCTAGTTAAGTCCATGAAGAATTACTTTGACGGCACAGGAGATCCCTATGATCATGTGGCAGAGTTCAAGCAAGTCTTGAGAGCTGAACAAGTGGAAGATCTGTTCACACAGTACAATGCCTTCGGTCTAACCCTTAGGAACACGGCACTTACATGGTTTCAGCCATTAGATGAGCGTCAGTTCAGGAGCATAGACCAACTCCTAGAGGCATTCATTGTAGAGTTCTCCAAGAGTGGCATAAGACACAACACCTCCTCACTGATTCACAGCTTCAAGCAAACCCCTCAAGAGACTGTGAGGCTTGCAGGAAGAAGATTTAGACAATATCTTGAAAGGTGCCCTATTTCGGAGCTACCCACATCTGCTAAACAAGTAGCCTTATTCCTTGATGGACTACTGAGTCCAAAATTGAGATCCTACGTGTATCTGAAAGACCCTAGGACCATAGAAGAGTGTGTACGTATATGCATTGACATTGAAGATAACCTAGGAGAAGAGCTAGAGCTGTCCAAAATTTACAAAGATTCAGACAGTGCATCTAGTCACTCTTCCATGCAATCCACATCAATTGAGGAACTCGCAGAGAAAGTGGCCCAGAAATTAGGAGTAACTAGCAAACAAATCCCAAGGTTTGCCCCAGTGAAAAGATGCTATACATGCGGTGGTGACCACATGGCGAATGTCTGTCCCATTATGGCTCAACCCCAAGTAAATCCTAGTAGCCAGTACTGCACCATAGAACGGAGATACACCAACCACACCGCACAAGATTGCCCATACAACAAGCAGGCGGTTAGGCAACCCTACCCTCAGCCCTACCAACAAGGCAGATACCAGAACCAGTACCCTCCACAACCATATGGCAGGCCACAACAAAATTTCCAACCTCAATATCAAAACCAACAAAGGCCTCAGCCTGTGCTAGCACAACAACCCCCAGCCCCAGCTAATGTGATCCCGGTAAAGTATACTGCTGCAGAAGAGAACCTGAATAGAGCTATAGTCCCTGTAACATCCTTGATCTCTGAAAATGACCCAAGTGACCATAGCTTTGATTCTACCCATGTGGATAGCCCCCAGGCTTACTACATGCAGTCCCCAGAACATGGAGAGTCCTACTATGGTGAAGAGTCGAACGAACCTAGTTGGGAGTCAGATTACACGAACATCATGTATACAAACCCCAACCCTAGACCTCAACCTAGGCAAGTCAGACCTCCATTCCCAAGAGGGCCGTGCTACAGATGCCAAGGTGATCACCTCATTCGTGATTGTCCCTTACCTCCGCCTACACAAACTCAGTCCGTGACTATCCAAGGCTTCTGCCAAGATTGCGGAAAAGAGCATCTCTTACGAGATTGCCCAAAGAACCCCAATAGCATGCCAAAAATCACCCCTATCAACGTTGTTGGGTTAGTGGTAGACTCCTCAGGAAGCGTCACTTCCACTGCACCAGTACAGGTAGTCACTAGGGCTCAGGCATTGCAGCAAAACCAAGGGGTAGGCCAGGAAAAGAGCCTAGATGCTAGCGATACTGAGAGCCAAAATAAAAAGAGACCAAGAGCTTGGAAAGATAGCCGCGAACGCATGAAAAGGCAATGGGCAAAGAAGATGAGTGAACTTGAGGAAAGTCTACGAGAAACCAAGGCTAAAATCATAGAGATCACGTCTCAACCGCACTCTCACACATTCCCACCGCTACCATCCCCATCACCCTCCATCCCTTCACCCTCTAAGACAGCCCACGCAACCCACCCACCACCCCAAACAGGATCAGTATTAGCTGATCCCACTCCCGAAGACATAGACATGATGCTTAAGGCATACCAGGCCAGAATCCAAGAAGGGCCAAACGTCACGGATCATGACAAGTGCTATCCTAGAGCTGACCTAGAGATAGAAAGAACCAAACTATGCGCGAAAATGGTCGCATTGGCTCAGACTATGTTTGAAGCCAGTCGCCTGTTCAATTACTCAGGCTCAGCCAAAACGCAATTACACTTGGATGGATTCCTAGAGAAGTTAGAGAGGATAATTGCAAGATCTGACAAGGAAGAAAAAAATCAAAACCAAGAAAAAGCAAGCAAAAACAGGAATCATTCCCAATCAGAAGTGTATGTGGCCAATGCCCCTAAACCGGACAACTTCCCCTCCTTAGGAAGAATAGAGAGGCCAATAGCACAGCCAGAAAAGGAACCTACCCCTCAAAGAAAGGAAAGGGCAAGAGAACGGGTAAGCCAGCCTCTTCAGGAAGCCCGTGGGCCTCCTCAAGAAGCTTATCTTCCACCCCAAAAGGCAGATGAGCCTCCCTCGAAAGCTCAAGTACCTCCACAGGTTGCCTACATTCCTTCTCAGGGAATGTGTGAGCCTGTTCGGAAAAGTAATAGAATAAGTAATCCTCCCCAAGAAGCTTGTGCTCCAGCCATTTGCGAGAACGAGGAGAGAGTCAACAATAGAATCAGCCCTCCTTCACAGGTTGCTTATGCGCCCAATTCTACGGAGCCAGACACTTCTTCTTCTATGAATCGGTTTGCACCAGACTTCCTACGAGAGATTCAAGAAGACAAATGGGATAACGAAAGCGAGGTCGCCCCTCCTTTTGAACTTGTGGACGATGCACACGACCAATTCCCACAAGACATCCCATCTATTTACGGGGAACATGAGAGTACTCAGTCTCACGAGAGATTAGACTTTGAGTCGAATTCCATACAAGAGCTACCCCACTTCACAGGCCCATGGGAAGCAAAGTCCACATGTATGAGAGCACCCACAGTCATGGTAAGGAACGACGACTCAGTCATTCCTAGGAACACAGAGGTAGTGAAGAACACTAATGTGCAGTGTAACTCAAGTTAGAAGAGCTACTCAAGGTTAGACCTGAATTATGGAAACATGTAGCCAAACAAGTACCAGAGATAGCAAAATCTCGTTCCCAGGTAGGATCCCATAGGACAGTGCCAGAAATTCCCTTGGATAAGATAGGGGATATGTGTGAAGGCGAAGAAGGGAACACCTATCTTCCCATCACCTACCAAGAGTACACCACCAAGGCAATTTTAGACTCAGGTGCAGGAGTTGCAATTGCCACTACTTCCCTTTGGAAGCGTTGGGGCAAGCCGGCACTCAGGCCGACGAGAATGAAATTGCAGATGGCCGATGGTCACATAGAGAGACCCCTAGGATTGCTAGAAGGGATAACTCTCACCACTTGTGGTGTCGAGTTTGAACATAGCTTTGCTATATGTGACTTCAGCAAAAATCATGCCTATGAGATGATTTTGGGAAGACCATTTATGCGACAATTGCAAGTAGTACAGGATTGGGGAACCAACTCCTTGTATTTGCAACACTTGGGTGTTACGACCAAAGTCAATCTCAAGGATTATTCTCATAGAGATGTCCCTCCTATCCAGTGGAATCCCATCCATAGAGCTAAAGATGACACAGAATCGGTGCATTCCATAGGGTCTGGATCCTCATGGATGCATGAAGACACTCATTTATGGATGTGCAAGGTAGCAGTGGAAGAAGAGAAAAGAGAGAAAGCCAGAGAGGTAGGTGCGAAAGAAACCCATAGATCAATCCAAGACCCAGCCTATGCACCTGTAGTTTTTCCAGACGAAGAATTTGAACCTCACGGCTGGGCAGAAATTTTAGCAACAATGGACGTAGCCATCAATGAAGAACAATGGACACCTCACTGTGATGAGGATGGCTATGATATCTCAGTCTTCTCCATAGAGCCAATCATGGGAGAGGCAGTTCTAGAAGAATGCGAACCTAGCCCTGATGCATTTGAGGATGCAAGTGACTCCGATCTAGAGTCAATCATTATGGACCCACCATTTGCATCAGATGAAGAATACTTCCATGAAATAGAATTTCAACCCCAGAGGCATGGAGAGGTTACAAATGATATAAGATTAGCAACGCATGTGACCCCAAAGGAAGAAGGACAGAAACGAAAGAAGAGAGAAGCCTCACCGGAAGAAGAAGAATCTTTGTTTGAGGTCCCAGAAAATTTTAAGAAGTATGAGATAGATGACAGGAGAGTCATGATAAGAATGCCTAAACGAGAGGCACAATCAGGAGAGGCCTATGATAACAAAGAAACCACAAAGAAAATAGTAGTGGCCCTAGAAGAAGGAGAGGAGAGATGCACGTATATAGGCCATGACCTGACAGAAGAAGAAGAGCACGAATTGATTGCCTTGCTAAGAGAATACAGAGATGTATTCGCTTGGAGTTACAAGGATTTGAAAGGGGTTGACCCGGATATATGCTCACACACCATTCCCATGACCTCAGATGCTAAACCCTCTAAGCAAAAGCCATATACATATAACGATAATTACGCTGCTAAGATCAAGGAAGAGATAGATAGATTGGTTGAAGCTGGATTTATCTACGAAATTGAGCACACCGAATGGGTATCCCCCATCGTAGTGGTGCCCAAGAAGAATGGCAAGCTGCGTGTGTGCATTAACTTGAAAAAGGTTAATGCCGCCACGATTCGAGATAACTATCCGCTTCCCATCACAGAACATCTCCTAGAAAGAGTGGCAGGCAAGGAAGTGTACAGTTTCCTTGATGGATTCTCGGGTTACAATCAAGTAGCCATAGCTCCAGAGGATCAGCATAAGACAGCCTTTGCCACAGAATGGGGCATTTTTGCTTTTAGAGTAATGCCATTTGGGCTTACCAATGCACCAGCCACCTTCCAGAGGCTGATGTGCCATGTGTTTAAGGAGTTCCTGAGAAAGAGTTTAGAAGTCTATGTTGATGATCTCTGTGCTCATTCCAATGTTAGGCAAACCCACATTCCTGAACTCAAACAAATCTTTGACAAATGTAGAGAATATCAAGTCTGCCTGAACCCCGAAAAGTGTGTTTTTATGGTCAGGCAAGGCAAGATCCTAGGACATATCGTGTCAAAGAATGGCATATCTACCGACGAAGAAAAAGTGAGAGCCATAGCGGAGCTACCTAGGCCAAAGAATGTCAAGGAAGTACAAGCTTTCATGGGGCATTGCGGTTACTATCGACGATTTATACACATGTATGCTGTCATTGCAAAGCCCATGTACGGACTATTGACAAACTTTGAGTGGACGGATGAATGTGAGAATTCCTTCCAAGAACTTAAACGAAGATTATGTTCAGCACCAATCTTGACCACACCAGATTGGAATAAGCCATTCCATGTTCATGTTGACGCATCCAATTACGCTATTGGATGTGTACTTACACAACCTACTGGTGAAGGTAATATGGATCTTCCAATTGCCTATGCCAGTAGACAATTGAATGCGGCTGAACGAAATTATACCACTACTGAACGAGAAGGATTAGGCATGGTATATGCAGTTAAAAAGTTTAGACATTATTTGCTTGCAAATAAGTTTAAATTTTTTACGGACCATCAGGCATTGTTGTACCTAGTAAACAAGCCATGCAATACAGGTAGATTAGTAAGATGGTTTCTCTTACTAATGGAATACGACTTCGAGGTTGTGGTAAGGAAAGGTAGGACTCACTTAGGAGCAGACCATCTCTCTAGACTCACATCTGGAGAAGCCCCACAAGGAGTGTCAGATGACCTTCCTGATGCTTACTTGTTTAATTTGGAAGTTATACCGCAGTGGGCTAAGCCATTGGTGCCAGTATTGACGTACGGGCCCAACCATCCAGTGGTAAACACACGGAATAGAGAGATCGTAAAAGCCCAAAAGTATCACATCATGGCCGGAAGCATGTACAAGCACACAGATCAAGGGATCTTGGCTTGTTGCGTAGAAGAAGATGAGTACGCTAAGTGGTTGCAATTAGCACATGTAGGTGCGTTAGAGCAACACCATTCAAAGCAAAGAACTTTGCAGACTCTAAAGAGATTCGGAGTGCATTGGCCAACTATGGAAGCTGATGTCCAAAAGTTGTGCAAAGAATGCCCAATCTGTTGCACTAAACCACCAGTGGAACATGCCACTCTCTATCAAATATCCATTGTGCCAGATTGGAGTGAACCTCTAGTATCATTCTTGCGGACAAACACATTCCCCCCAGACATGACTCTAGCTAGGAAAAGGAGTTTAGAACAAGAAGCCCTGGATTATTCACTCATAGGTGATAATCTATATAAACGCGGTAAAGATGGTTACCTGAGACTGTGTGTCCATGAAAGTGAGTATCTTAAGATCTTAGAAACTGCTCACCAAGGTGTAGCAGGAGGACACTTTGGACCAGATCGAGTAATCAAGGCAATACTATTTGCGGGCTTTTGGTGGCCTACACTTCACATGGATGCACATACCTATGTGAAACGGTGTGATATCTGTCAAAGGACTCAGTATCCTATACGCAAAGATGAGATGCCACTGAAACCTATGATGGGTGGACGTGCATTCTCTAAGTGGGGAATAGACTTCGTAGGCCCTATTAATCCCCCAGCGAAAGGTTCTCATGCGGAATACATCATTGTGGCAACAGATTATCTCACCAAGTGGGTAGAGGTAAAAGCTACAACCAAGAACGATGCTCAAACAACTGCCAAATTCTTGTTTGAGAATGTATTCACGAGATATGGACTACCCATAGAGCTTGTAAGCGATAGAGGCACTCATTTCTTGAACGAAGTGATTGAAAATCTGCTCCAAGAATTCTTGGTAATACACAAGAAGTCTGCCCCTTATCACCCTCAAGCTAATGGACAAGCTGAGAGCACTAATAAGATTTTATGCAATGTACTGACGAAATTAGTGAACACTAAACGCTCTGATTGGGACAAACAGCTACACCATGCTGTTTGGGCATACCGAGTTGCCTACAAAACGGTACTCCAAGCCACCCCCTTTCAGATGGTATTTGGCCAAAACGCTGTGCTACCCTTGGACTTCCTGATCCCCACATTGAGAGTAGCACAAGAGCACGAATGGACAGGTCATGAGCTCTCCTCTAGGATCTTTGACCTTGAACGATTAGGAGAAACAAGACTGAGAGCCGCTGCAGGGATATATGCAGCCAAGAAGAGACAGAAGGCATACTTTGATGCCCACGTGAAGGATAAAGGCTTGAAAACGGGAGATCTAGTCTTAGTCTATACACTGAAACAACACGCAAGGAAGCTAGAAAAGAGAGGCTACGGACCTATGATTATCAATAGGATCTCCACAAGTGGAGCAGTACAATTGGCCACATTAGAGGGTGATGTTCTCCCAAATTATATTAGCGGTTGCAGAGTCAAGTTGTATCAGGAACCCCTCACGGAGGAAATGCTCAGTCGACTCAACACTGCTAAGAAACGCAAAGAGGAAGAAAAGCGAGTTCGAGAAGAAGCTCAAGCTGAAGCTTTAGAACGCATCAGAAGGATGAAATTACGAAGGCAAGGTAGAGATCAGCCTGGAGCGAATGACTATGCAGACCAAGGATTTCCTATGGCCATGTGTGAAGTCGCAGGAACAAGCTCGCATAGGATAATTGATAGACGTCCTTTCGTAACCTTAGATATAGGACAAGGAAAGAGTGCAAGGACCGTAAGAGCCTTGATTGACTCAGGAGCAGCCACTAGTGCTGTTAAATTGTCGTACTGCCAAGAATTACAATTGACTGTCAATCCTGTGGAAGCATATCTTATAGGATTGGGAGGAGTGGAAACCCCTTGCATGGGCGAGGTGGAACTTCCCCTCTGCATTCATGATGAGGCAATGACAGTTAAAGTACTGGTGTGTCAAGATGAGGATCTCACTGAACCTCTAGTCTTGGGTCAAGATTGGATCTATGACCAAGCAATTAACTTAAACCTAAGAAGTGGACTTCTCCAGGTTTGGGTCAATCATAGTCGAGTTACAGTAGAATTAGACAATGGAGCACTCAAGGAACTAGGAAAGGCACAGACTCCTGGTCCTTCCAGGGGTACACATGAAGATGACCATGCTGTTCTTGTTCAAAACCCTGTGTTGCAGAGGAATGATATTTGCAAAAAAGGAGTCAGGGATGCAACGGAACTCCCTTCTTTTCCAAAGGCCAGAAAGAGGCAGCAACCAAGGGCGGATCACAAGCAGAAGAAGCCGAGTACTACCTATGTCCGAGATCAAAAGTACCTGCGCAGCAGAATGTCCCAGAAAATAAACCTGGTGTGGGTGCGGAAAGGCGAACGACCGGGTGCACCACCGTCAACTACACGGGCAAAGCCTCTTATTAGTAACCAACAACACGACGCTAATAAGAAGTCTGTCAGAAATTCTTCGGCTAAAGTAAAATCTATTTGGGTGCCCAAGAAGTCGATGAAGGCAAGCCCACAATCTAGACAAATTTGGGTGCCTAAGGCTTGCTTGAGGGCACAAGTAGTTACGCCAAGGCCACAACCTATGCAGCATAACCCATCTACGAGTACAACCAGTATTCCCTCGTGCTCAATACTTAGGAACACACCAAGACCCATGAGCATGCATGTAATCACTTATAAGTGGGTCCCTAAAAGGCCCCATTCCCAAACAGCGACACCGACACAGCTCTCTGGAGTCTCTACGAAACCGAAAGCAAAGCCCATCCACTGCATTTGGCAGTCTAAGATCTGTAATAAACCCCCCGACCCCGATTTGTAAATTCACCCCACTTACTAACGGCATTAGTCTCCTAGGAATACACAAACGTTAACTACACTCACTGTCTTCGTGCACTTACTAACCACTAACTCACCATATACCTCATGTTAATGTTGTAACGGGGACAGCAACGGATTTAGTCTGTCCATTACGATGTTAACACATGCTTCTATATTCTCACAGAATCAGAAGGCAAGCAGTAAAATGGCAGAAGCGACAGGTTCGGGCTCACAAGTAGGGATACTTACTGCAGGAATTGATGTGGATAGCCTACCTGTGGACGTGCCTCCGACTGAACGACCAGTGGAGATGCAACACCTTCAGCAACTCCCGGTGCCGGATCCACCTACAGGCATCACGGAAAGAGTTCATGCGAATTCTCATTGGTTCAATGGCATGCCCGGTCCATTAGGTGAGGCCAAGTATATCTGGGAGTCTAAATGCGAGTATGACAGATCATGGGTGCGATTCCAATTTTTCTCCAAAGAGTTCGAGACTTTACAGAACACAGAAGATCTACAGATCATATGGCAACGAGCAGGATTGGCGGAATATTTTGAAGCCCCACTACCTAAACCCGATCTCCTCCGATGTTACTATTTGGTCTCCACACTACAAGCTAATGAAGATAAGGACCAACCCGGATCATTTGTTCTCCCTTCATTGCTGGGCAACAACGAGTTGAAGAGGTTTGAGCTTACTGTGGAGTTGGTAAGTGATGCTTTAAATATGCATGGCACGCATGTACCCTCAGAAAAGGATGCTCTCGTTCCCACCAACATGAAGGACAGGAAAGTAGTGAAGCTGAAAGACATGGCAGCACTCACCCCAAATGTGTCCATCCCTCTCCGAATGTGCATGCAACACTTCGCCTTCCCCGGTCAAGACCGATTCACGCAACCACACAAGAAGATCTGGTTTGCTCTCTACTTGGCGGTAGCAGGTGCGTTACCTATTAAGCTACCAGTGTGGATTATAGATCAGTTGTATGAAGCAAACAAACGGGCATCTAGGAAATTAGTGGTGAACGGATGCTGCGCACTCACACGCATCATTTATCGATGCTTGGCATATGATGTCCCCATTGAGCGTGCCTTAACTTGTGCACAATTACAAATGTTTAAAAGGCTCAAGACATCCACACATCAGTCCAAGCGCATGAGGGGCGCGATCCCTTGTGTCCAAACAAGGGAAGTCCTGACTACTCCTGAGGCATCACCATTAAGAGAGGGCACTGTACCCCCCTTTACCATTAGGATACCCAGGTCGGAATCTGACACTACGGCGCAACCTACCCCATCGGCTCCTCCTGTTACACCTGAATTCGAATTTGCTGCCACTGGAGAGGCTGAAGGACTGGACCCCCAGGATTTCGAAGCATTCCTACAAAGCACACAATTCTCTGATGTGGAGTTTTATTCAGAGGCAGAGGAGCAGGGCACATCCTCACGAAGAAGACGAAGGTCTACAGACGGTAGACATGTCCATTGGAGTGACGCTCAGCAAAGTCAACAACACGGACACCCGGAAGAAGAAGAAGCGTATGAAGAAGAGACCACTGAAGCCCCAGCATATACAGCAGAACTCCGAAGGCTGTATCAGATTATGGAAAGAGTACGATCGCAACAATTACTCACTGAACAGAGCAGCAGAGTACTTATGACTCAGTTGTTGGAAGAAGCGGGAGTTGACTCAGAGTACAGGGAAGGTCTCTTATTAATGGCAGAAACATATGGAGTTGTAGAAGCTGTGCGCACTGCCATTCAGAGGCCTTCAGTTCAATATGACCCACGAAGGTTCCAGACACGACCTCGCCCAGGTAAAAATATACAAATTCCCGTTACAGTTGCAGAAGAGCCGACTACTACACCTGAAACTATCAGAACAACCTCCCAGACAGCTAGCCAACAGCACCCAGCCACCCATGAGGAGTCCACCGAACCACTACCACCTACTCCCCCGCCATCACCTCCTAGAGGAGAAACAGTAGAAACCACATCGACTAATCAACCCACCGACCCCACCTTCATCTTCCGTACTCCGATCTCCAGTGCCACCCTATTCTCTACCACTGATAATCCTATCTTCGAAGGCAACCCCAACACTACACAATCCGCCGAACCCCTCCTAGACCCTGCCCTAGGGCAACCATCCCCAACGCCCTCAGCCACGGGTCATCCTGACCCTAGATCCACATTCATGGGCTTCCCTGCTACCACGCAACCCTTTCAGCCCTCCTCAACTTTACGACCCCAACCCCCGATATCCCTCTCTCCATTTCTACAATCCCTCCAGGACATCTTTGCTAGGGCTTTTCAACCAGGCCCTCAACCATTCCCTGTCTTTTCAGCTCCTCACCCCACTTCACATCTATTCACCACTTCCACACACACACCACCTACCATACCAGTGTATATGGCAGGTCCCACACTAACACCCACTCCTGAAGGAATGGACATTTCACCACCCACGGCACCTCCACCCACGGGTTCACCTCCTCCCATTCCCCCTCCACCAATTACACCCACACACACAACTTTCGTAGACACATCATTCACTGTCTCCCTTCCCCAATTCCCTTCCCATGCATCTTCCACGGTAAACACCCCCCACTCATCTATAGGTAATGCATTGGACACCATGTTGGCTTGTATATCAAATTTAAGAACAGATTACATTCAGCTTCAGCAACAAAACGCACGCCTGCAAGAGCACTCAGCGACACTACAGCTCCGCCTTGCGGTACTAGAGGAGGAGAACACTCGTCTCCACACACAGTTCCACACCCTACAAGAAGCCCACAATATATTGGAAGTACAGCTACAGAACGTAGATCAGGAAGCAGTGCAGGTGGTAGAAGGTCACCTACGGACACAACTGGAACGCAACTCAAAACTTCAGCGCAATATGGCGCTACTTAAACGCCATCTTGCGGCTGCGCAGGAAGAGAATAGACGCCTGCAATTACAAAATCAAGAGAACCTGGAAGCAGCTATTGAGAGCACACCGGGGGCACCCATCAGCCCATCCAAGTTTCAAGCAGTGACCCCCGATAACATCAAGATTATATTGGAAGATTATGCCATGCTACTCGAAGCACATGATAAGCTATCGGAGGAGCTAGGACAACTGAAGCAGGAACACCAACAAGGCCCAACAGCTGCCCCTCCAACTACCCCCTCTGCAGCTTCGCTTCCCTCCGACGCAGAGGCCATAAAAGATCTCCAGCAACAGGTAACTGAATTGCAGACACGCCTACTACAATATGAGAGGCCATCTTCCCCTCCGGAGGCTCCCACGGACGAAGAAGTTGTGCAAATTCCTGTGGAACAAACGTTTGATGAAGAATATGATCCGCAACCATTCCCAGGAGGCCAACAAACAGAAGAAGCGCAGGACACGTTCGAGGCACCACGGCCGCCATGGTTACGACAAGTGGAGGAAATAGGGACCTCGCATGAAGAGCGCACTGTAGTGCAAAATCAGGCTATGAGGGTCATAGAGGAGACTGTTTTACAATCAGATTACTTCAAGAACTTGTCATCGAGACGCCTGATCCTCTCATCGGAACTCCAGTACAGGCCATATTACATTCTCCTGGCTGATTATAATGCTGAAATACAAAGAGTCACGGGTCAGATTCCTACTTTTGCGACCCAATTTCAACCCGAAGACCTTCCTCCAGAGGTGCGAAAAGGCAAGATTCGTCAACCAACATGGCGGCAGAAACTTTTAGAGACTTATCCAGAAATGCTACGCACATGGAACAGCGCGCCGCTGCACCTCCTGTACAACCCATGCTACGGTCCAGTCCCCCGCCGCAGGTCGTGGAAGGCATTTAATATCAAGGTACAGAACAATGCGCAATGCAAGGAATGGCTGAACTACCCGTACATCGCGCCACCACAAGGACCACCATCGGTAGCATATATGATGGGGACCATTCGCCACTGGATGCCGCGCTTGAAGCCCATGCAAGATGTAGCAGCGCAAATGATGCTTAAAATCTTAGATATGATGCAAGTAGTGCTGAAGACCTTTAGAAATGCAGCCGCACCACAGGTACGTCTTCCGGGGTTTAGCAATGGAAATTACGACTTGGTGTATGACATGAGCACCACCCCCAGTATCCGTGTGGCTTACGCTTGGCATGCACGAATCAAGTACCTCCCCGCCTGCTACAAATAGACCTTCGAAGAAATGTTCAGATCAGGTTTCTGGGAGTACCACTCGGAGATTTTCGCACCAAAGCCGACACATCTACTTCAACTGTTTGCTTGTGAACAAGCAATGTATTCAGAGTACTACACCACCCCGCAACCAGAAACCCCCGGTGCAATAAATTGGGAGGCATTGGAAGCCGATCTAGCCAGAGGCTTAAGGATAGGAGAACATGAACTGGCCACCAATGTCATCCAATATTACATCGACCACCCGCGCGAACAAAGGTCTGTCAGGGGCGACAGACGCTAGGAAGGGGGGAGTGTTGGCACACAAAGCAACAGAGGAATCATGCACAATACGGCAACAAGGCCAGATCATTTTTTCCCTTAGATTATGTACAACTCAAGTGATTTTAATCACTACACAAACATTGTAAATTCCGTTTTTGGTAGATTAGACTCCATTTTGTGCAAGCCGAGGAGTCCTCGAGCTTGAGGAGTATTAGAAGTACCATCGTACCAATTTTCATAATTTTTAGACTTCGTTTGAGCCATCAAATAAGCCCTGGAACCTAATTTTTAACTAGGCCGGACACTAGGTCTGGACAGGGCCAAAAGCTAGTCAAAAACTATAAAAAGAGCTAGAGAGCTCATTTTTGGGGGTAGATTGTAATTGAAACGAACTTGTAAGAGCATTTTGAAAGTAATCTAAAAGCTCCATTGATTCTCGCTCTTTGTCTTGCCGTGTGTGCGCGTGTGTGTGCATGTGTGTGCATGTCAGTGTGCTTCTCACTCACGCACTTGTGCCGCCACTTGCTCGAGGTCTTCATACCATCCTCACGTCTTCCCGGATTGACATTAAAGGAGGTGCTACTCATCATTGAGCTACACATGCCATCATAATGATTTCTCATGCATTTGGTGACTTGGATTGGTCTTAGCCTTCTAGTTGGCTTTGGGGGTTTGATCACTACAGGAACTACTGGTCTTAATGGTTGCATTCTTGGTCCTACACCTGGTTGTGGTCATGCCCTCATCAATGGTCTATTCATACTTCCTATCCCTGGATTAGCTTAATTGTGTGAATGCATTCCTAGCATAGTGAATTGAACATGGGTTCTAGTAGGGATGCTCTATTGACTAGTTTGTCCTGACATAATGTTCTCCGTTCTTTGATGGGGTCCAGAAGGGTTTTGCAAGGTAGCTGCCTGTTCTCGAGGAGGGAATATAGACAATCCCATGTATTTTAGCTGAGACCTATTAACTTTTTCTACTATCCAGTATCTCCTCCGATTTTGGTCTAGGTATGTGACTCTAGATGCATCCTCGAGATCATTCAGCTCATATATAGTTACCGGGTTTACTCATTCCCCCCATCTAGGTGAGTCAGTTTGTAAAAGTAGATCCGATCCATGAATCAAATACATGTCCACCAGGTAATCATCTTGAGGCATTAGATCCCCTTTGAAGAGTTGGGTTACTATAGACTTGCCCTGTGGAGTAGTCATTATGTTTCCGTTGTTAGGTCCTTTTGAAGTTCCTTTCCCTTCTAGTTCCCCTCTGCCATTGATCTGATTTGGGTTTTTAGTCACTACATATATCTGACCCAACTTGTCCATATAAACTCCTCCTCCATACTTGATGGCTATTTTTGAATCAATAGTGTTTACCATTCATGCTACTGACCTATTTATGCCATCAAGATAAATGGGTACTCCTTGTAGCTTGGTGGACACGTACTGTAGGGACATTCGGTATTCTCCCTCTATGGTGGACATAAAGCTCTCCCTTGGGACTAAACCGTGCATGTCCTCAAAGTTCATGTGTATTTCCTCCTCTGAGTCACTAGATGTGTCAGAGTAGATTGAATAAGAATTTGGTTGGGCAACACTTACTACCAACGATATGCCACTTCTTTGACTGCCTAACACTCGTCTGGATCCAAATTGATTCACTGCTTGGGTCCTATATTTTTCGTATTCTCTCCCCAATGTTTTTGTTTCTCTCACTTTTCATTTTCAAGTTGTTGGAGTTTTCCACGATACACAATACTAATAAGGCCGATACCAATTCTAGGGAATACACAATACCACTGAGGGTGATACTTGATAGCCACGATACAATACTGCTATATATGATTTGATACTTAGATGAGTCACGATACGATACCACTGGACTAGTGATACACGATACTGTTCCTCTGATGATACGATACCTAGTAGCTAACGATACATGATACCTTCTAATCTCATGATATGATACCTTTGTGGATCACAATATGATACCATATTCCTGATGATACGATACCTCTTGGCTGACGATACATGATACCTCCTATTGTCGTGATACGATACCTCTTTGGATCACAATAGGATACCATAAGGCTCCATCATACAATACCTCTCATATCTGCGATCCGCAATACCTTAACTTGGCGATAAACGATACCTTGATGGTATTGCGATACCTCAAGGAGGCACTCACAATATGATATCTGGTGAGTATCGTGATACTAGGGAATTTTGGTATGGTGATACCAAAACTCGACCGATTGTGATACTATAGCCAAATGTGGTCTAAACTTAAAAAGCTTTTGTGCAAAGTGCTTCCTCCTCACTCCTTTTCAGTCTTGACTCTCTGTAGATGAAAAAATCTCTCTCAAGTCCCTCTGTTCTACCCTGCAATACCGGTATTGTGCTAAATCACGTCTGAGAGTGTTCTTTTGATTTTTTGAGATTACTAGTTACAATGATCACCTCTAAGAGTATATCTTCCAAATTTTGCCCTCAACCAATTGCTACACTCCAAGTTCTTTGTGATACTAGATGCATGATATTGCATGCTGCTCTCCTAGGATACTTGCATTAGACGAATGACTGAGAGCTCAAATGATTCTGGGTTTTATGGCCTTGGATGGCCAAGTGCCTAAACTGAAAGGAACTTTTTTTTTTCTTTTTAGAATTTTCTGCTAGAAACTTCTCTATCCTAATCCTACCTCTCTCTCTTTCCTAAACCCTAACTCTTCCCAATTCCTCACTCCTAGTCCTAGAAACTCATTACACACACTCCTAAGTGTGAAGTATTCGGTGCTTGCCACTGACTGAAACTACCTCTACACATACAATTCATTCACTCCGTAGCTATAACCATCATTGTTGGCATCATATGGGAAGAAGCCAAGTATGGGCATGCATGCGGATCTAGCACTAAGGCAACCTATTAAAATTTTTCCAAACCTTACATCATTTTAAAAGTGATTCTCATCACTAGAAACCCTTATAAATACCGTTTCATCTTTTTGTAGCTCCATTTTGTACAAGCCGAGGAGTCCTCGAGCTTGGGGAGCCTTAGAAGTATTTGCCTGCCAATTTTCATATTTTTTAGATCTCGTTTGAGCCCTCAAATAAGCCCTGGAACCTAATTTCTAACTAGGCTGAACACTAGGTCTCGACAGGGCCAAAGCTAGTCAAAAACTATAAATAGAGCTAGAGAGCTCATTTTTGGGGGCTAGCTTCTTGTAGTTTTGAGCTTGTATGAGAACTTGTTTGTAATAGAAGTAATTCCATTGTCTTACTCTCTTTGTTCTTGCCGTGTGTGGGCGTGTGTGTGTATGTGTGTGCATGTTTGTGTGCTTCTCACTCACACATTTGTGCCTTCACTTGCTCGAGGTCTTCATACCATCCTCATGTCTTCCTGGATTGACATTAAAGGAGGTTCTACTCATCACTGAGCTACACCAAATTTTGGCGCCGTTGCGGGGGATTCGAGCTTTGAGGACGAGCGTGTGATGGTAAGACGTAGAGAGGACGCGTTGGAATGGTAAGTAGTAGGTAAATTTCTTGTTTTCTTCTCCATCTCCATCTCCATCTCCATCTCCACCTCCTTCTCCACTACATATTCCCTCTTCCTTGTCATTCTCCTCATTTGCTTTGTGCGAGTTTGAGAGAGAGCGAGTGTGTGTTCTTGTTTTTGTGTGCTTTTGCATGTTTCTTGCAGGTTTCAGCTTCATCCTCATCTCCAGCAAGCTCAACAGGTACGGATTTTCTCTACACAGGCCCCGAGGCATCAAGCTCGAGCTATCGCGACACACCGAAAAGTTGACCCAATCATGATTCTGAGTGCACCACGACACTGCGCAGGCCGAGAGCTCCTAGGATCACTAGACAGAACAGAAAAATTCACCATATCCCGACCTATCGCGACACTCCCAAGTATCACGACACCTCGAAGTATCGCGACACTCCCAAGTATCGCGACACCCCTAGGTATCGTGACACTCCCAAGTATCGCGACACCTCGACCTATCACGACACCCCCAGGTATCGCGACACCCTGACCTATCGCGATACCCCTAGGTATCGCGACACCTCGACCTATCGCGACACTCCCAAGTATCGCGACACCCCGACCTATCGTGACACCTCCACCTATCGCAACACCTCGACCTATCGTGACACTCCCAAGTATCGCGACACCTCGACCTATCGTGACACCCCGACCTATCGGGACACCTCAACCCGACCTATCGTGATACATGGGCTTAACGCATGAATTTTTAGGGGGAATTAATTGACTGTGTTGAGGTACGTTAAGGGCTTAATTTTGGACACATTGGGATGATATTAGAGTCTTAGAAGTGGGCAAAATACCTAGAAATCAGGGAGGAATTTCCTGAACCCTGAGAGCCTGTTTTGACCCCTAACTGCTTGAATGGTCATAACTTCACCATATGAACTCCGATTGATGAGATTTTGGTCTCGTTGGAAAGCTTGTTGACCTTTAGGTGGGACTAGGTGGTCATAAGATTTTGGGGGTGCAGTGAGTTACTCCAAGGGGGGGCCAGTAATTGTTGATGTGTGTCTTTCAATCCATTGTGGTAAAGGAGCTATATTAACTTGTGAACTTTTGCACGAACATTGTGTGCAAGCAAGGCAATTCAAAGCAAGCTAGCAAGGGTGAGTACCAAGCTTGGGAGAAGGTTTCCCGAGCTTGTGTAGCAGTCTGGTCAACAAGTGAATTAAGGTTGGAAGTTCTCTCAACCCTCCTTTGTCAATTCCTAGCTTAGGCTAAGTACGACTTAGGTGTGGTAATTAATTAGGGCAACGCTAGGCACACATCAAGTCCAAGAGAACTAGTCAACTAAGTGCAAGCATCAAGTAGGACTTAAGTGCGAAAACCCTAAGGGACAAAAGTAAACTTGAATCGATCACTTATCAAGTGCGAAATCACTTAAGTATTCCTAACGACGAGATATCAGACAAGATCCTAAACATAATATTCAATTAAAAAGAACAAAGAGATTGGTGCAAATTAACCTGCAACGAGAGTGTACTTGGGACCAAGGGGGTAGAGAAACCAGGCATATGAACCTAAGGTCAGGTAGACACTTAGGCCGAGACCGACAAAGCCTCAGATCTTTTTAAGCTAGTGTCAATCACACTGCTAGGTCTTGGGCCCAGCAGTTGAGTGATTACCCATACACTCCCCGATTAGAAACCAGTGATTCTAAGATGTCCTACAACATGGAAAGACCAGTAGGTAGTTCAGGGGTGGCATACCTAGAAAAGCCAGAAGGACCTTACAAGACTCAATTGGAATACATCAGGACTAATCGTCTAGGTGCTCGCATCTACGAAGACGGCCTGAGAAGATCAATGGTCCAGATTAAGAACCCTGATCAACCCCATGGACTAGAACACCCGATAGTCAAATTCGAGAATGGAGCATACCTAGATAAAGAAGGGACTATTTATGTAGTCACCACTCTCCCAGATAGAACACACGAGTTCGGGAATGTGATCACAGAAACCGACATGGGTGATATAGAGCAAGGGAACTTAGAGAGAGAGCCGAGGACTCCTTGTGGTAAATCAGTCTTGACCAGGATTATGACTCCAGAGTGGATTCCCCAGGATAATAAAAGCATAGATTTTCTTTTAAACCGTGAAACCGATGAGGCTTTTTGGAGGTATAAGCCTACCCAGCCTCATGAAATAGGATCCCTCACAATCTATGAGTTTAAAGACCCAGATAGCCCAGGCAAAGTAACCTACCTAGACAATACATCAGAGAGGATCTTCGTGGTCACTGAGCATGGCAGACATGCCTACACATGGAAGGGTGAATTTGTTTTTCCCCAACCTCGATCCAATGTTTCCTACAGCCACCAAGGAGCTGGGACCTCCCAAGCTCATGGAGCTCAAAGAGATAGAAGTAGAGACAGACCTGAAGTAAGCTTTGCCAACTCCCTAGGAAGAGAAAGGATGAGAACAGGGATAGATAGAGAAGAACTCGAGAGACCTAGAGCCCAAAGGAACCAGAGAAATGCCAATGATTTCCCTTTACCAAGGCCGAGAGAACACACTAGGACCCTGAGGTCAACTCAGCTGGTGAAGTCCATGAAGAATTACTTTGATGGCACTGGAGACCCTTACGACCATGTGGCAGAATTTAGGCAAGTCTTGAAAGCCGAACAGGTAGAGGACCTATTCACACAATATAATGCTTTTGGTCTAACCCTTAGGAACACTGTCCTCACGTGGTTTCAACCACTGAATGAGAGGCAGTTCAGAAACATAGACCAACTCCTAGAGGCATTTATCATTGAGTTTTCTAAGAGTGGCATAAGGCACAACACTTCCTCACTAATTCATAGCTTCAAGCAAACACCTCAAGAGACGGTCAGATTAGCAGGAAGACAGTTTAGGCAATACCTAGAGAGGTGCCCAATGCCTGAGTTACCCACACCAGCCAAGCAAGTGGCTTTGTTCTTAGATGGATTGTTGAGCACCAAGCTCAGGTCATATGTGTATCTGAAGGACCCCAGAACTATAGAAGAGTGCGTGCGCATGTGCATAGACATTGAGGATAATCTAGGCGAGGAGTTAGAACTATCAAAAATTTATAAGGATTCGGATAGCTCTAGTAGCCTCACATCTGGCCAATCCACATCCATTGAGGAACTTGCAGAGAAGGTAGCTCAAAAATTAGGTGTCTCTAGCAAACAAATTCCAAGATTTGCCCCAGTCAAGAGGTGCTATACGTGTGGAGGTGACCATATGGCAAGTGTTTGTCCTATTATGGCCCAACCCCAAGTGAATCCTAGTAGCGAGTACTGCACCATAGAGCGAAGGTACACCAACCACACCGCACAAGACTACCCTTATAACAAACAAACTGTCAGGCAAAATTACCCTCAGCCATATCCACAACAGGGTAGATACCAGAATCAGTACCCATCACAACAATACGGCAGACCACAACAATCTTATCAGCCACCTTATCAAGGGCAACAGAGACCTCAACCAGTCCTAGCGGAGCAACCCCCTGCTCCAACCAATGTGATCCCAGTGAAATATGCATCTATTGAAGAAAATCCGAACAGAGCCATAGTCCTAGTCACACCATTGCTATCAGACAGTGATCCAAGTGACCATAGTTTTGACTCCACACATATTGACAGCCCACAGGCTTACTACATGCAGTCACCCGAGCATAACGAGTCATACTATTATGAGGACCCAAGTGAAAATAGTGGGGAACCTGAGTATGCTAATGTCATGTACACAAACCCCAACTCTAGAACTCAACCTAGACAGGTACGACTGCCATTTCCTAGAGGACCTTGCTTCAGATGTCAGGGAGATCACCTCATACGTGATTGTCCACTGCCTGCCCTACACAACCCCAACCAGTGACAATTCAGGGCTTTTGTCAAGATTGCGGGAAAGAGCATCTCTTGCGAGATTGCCCGAAGAACCCCAATAACCTTCCTAAAATCACTCCTATCAACGTCATTGGGTTAGTGGTAGACTCTACAGGAAGTGTAAATTCCACTGCCCTAGTGCATGTGGTCACTAGAGCTCAAGCCTTGCAGCAAACCCTAGGAGTAGGGCACGAAAAGAGTTATGAGGTTAGTGAGACAGAGAGTATAACCAAGAAGAGAACAAGAGCATGGAGAGATAGTCGGGAGAGAATGAAAAGACAATGGTCACAGAAAATGAGCGAACTTGAAGAGAGCTTGAGAGAAACCAAAGCAAAGATAAGTGAACTCGCATCTCAAAACCACTCTCACACTACCCCACCCCCACCCTTTCCATCTCCCTCCAACCCATCACCTTCCATCCCCCAACGTGCTAATCCACCATACATCGCCCACCCACCACCCAGAGTAGGATCAGTCCTAGCCGATCCTACTCCTGAGGAATTAGACATGATGCTTAAAGCATATCAGGCCAGAATCCAGGAAGGTCCAAACGTGACAGATCATGATAAATGTTACCCTAGGGCCGATCTAAAGATAGAGCTAACAAAGCTTTGTGCTAAGATGGTTGAATTGGCGCAAGTCATGTTTGAAGCCAGTCGCTTGTTCAATGGCTCTGGCTCCACTAGAACACCGTTGCATTTTGATGGTCTGTTGGTTAGATTGGAGAGGTTACTTACAAATTCTGGAAAAGGAGCCACCACCCAGGCTAAGGAGAGGGCAAGTGATAGAATAAGCATTCCCCCCCAAGAAGCTTATGTGTCTAACTCCACTGAACCAGACACCTCTTCTTCTATGAATAGGTATTCACCAGAGTTCCTGCGAGAGATCCAAGAAGAGAAATGGGCAAAGGAAAGTGAAGTCCCTCCCCCCATTGAACTTGTGGATGATGCACATGATCAATTCCCACAAAACATCCCTTCTATTTATGAAGAGCAGGAGAGTGCCCAATCTTATGAGAGATTAGATTTCGAGTCTAATTCCTTACAGGAACTACCCCATTTCACACGCCCATGGGAAACCAAGTCAACTTGCATGAGAGCACCCACGGTCATGATAAGAAACGAAGATTCAATCATACCTAGAAATACTGAGGTAGTGAAGAACACTAAAGTGCAATGTAACCTCACTTTAGAAGAGCTACTCAAAGTTAAGCCAGAAGTGTGGAAACACGTAGCCAAACAAGTGCCAGAAATAGCGAAATCGCGTCCCTAGGTAGGATCACATAGAACAGTGCCAGAAATACCATTGGAAAAGATAGGAGATATGAGTGAAGGAGAAGAAGGAAATACCTATCTCCCAGTTATCCATCAGGAATACACAACCAAAGCAATTTTGGACTCAGGTGCAGGAGTTGCAATTGCTACCACTTCCCTATGGAAGCATTGGGGCAAGCCAGCACTCAGGCCGACGAGAATGAAATTGCAAATGGCCGATGGTCATATTGAGAGACCTTTGGGATTGCTAGAAGGAATAACTCTCACTACATGTGGTGTAGAGTTTAAGCATACATTTGCTATATGTGACTTTAGCAAAAACCAGGCCTATGAGATGATTTTGGGGAGACCATTTATGCGGCAGTTGCAAGTGGTACAGGATTGGGGAACCAATTCTTTGTACTTGCAACACTTAGGTGTTACAACCAAAGTAATCTCAAGGATTAGTCTCATAGAGATGTACCCCCCATCCAATGGAATCCCATCCATAGAGCCAAAGATGATACTGAGTCAGTGCATTCCATAGGATCCGGATCCTCATGGATGCATGAAGACACTCACTTATGGATGTGTAAGGTAGCAGTAGAAGAAGAGAAGAGAGAGAAAGCCAGAGAGGTAGGTGCAAAAGAAACCCATAGATCAATTCAAGACCCAGCCTATGCACCTGTAGTTTTTCCTGACGAAGAATTTGAGCCTCACGGCTAGGCTGAAATTTTAGCAACAATGGATGTAGCCATCAATGAAGAACAATGGACACCCCACTGTGATGAGGATGGCTATGACATTTCAGTCTTTTCAATAGAACCAATCATGGGAGATGCAGTTCTAGAAGAATGCGAACCTAGTCCTGATGCTTTTGAGGGTGCAAGTGACTCCGACTTAGAGTCAATCATTATGGACCCACCTTTTGCATCAGATGAAGAATACTTCCATGAAGTAGAAGTTCACCCTTAGAGACATGAAGAGATCATTAATGATATGAGATTAACCACACAAGTGACCACTAAAAGTGAAGGAAAGAAAAGGAAGAAGAGAGAAGTCATACCAGTAGAGCAAGAGTCCTTGTTTGAGGTCCCTGAGAACTTTAAAGAATATGAGATAGACGATAGGAGAGTCATGAAAAGAATGCATAAACGCGAGGCACAATCAAGAGAGGCCTATGATAGCAAGGAAACTACCAAGAAAATAGTGGTAGCCATAGAAGAGGGAGAACAAAGATGCACCTACATAGGGCATGACCTCTCGGAAGAAGAAGAGCAAGAGTTGATAGTGTTGCTAAGGGAATATAGAGATGTTTTTGCTTGGAGTTACAAGGACCTGAAAGGTGTAGACCCTGACATATGCTCACACACGATCCCCATGACCTCAGATGCCAGACCCTCTAAACAAAAGCCATACACATACAATGACAACTATGCTGCCAAGATCAAAGAGGAGATAGATTGCTTGGTTGAAGCTGGATTTATCTATGAAATTGAGCACACTGAATGGGTATCCCCCATTGTAGTGGTGCCCAAAAAGAATGGCAAATTACATGTATGCATTAACTTGAAGAAGGTTAACGCAGCCACTATCAAGGAATAGTTATCCGCTTCCTATCACTAAGCATCAATTAGAAAGGGTAGCAGGCAAGGAAGTGTACAGCTTCCTGGATGGGTTCTCTGGCTACAATCAAGTGGCCATTGCACCAGAAGATCAGCATAAGACGGCTTTTGCCATAGAGTGGGGCATATTTGCTTTTTGGGTAATGCCATTCGGGCTTACCAATGCACCTGCAACCTTCTAGAGGCTGATGTGCCACGTGTTTAAAGAGTTCTTGAGGAAAAATTTGGAAGTCTATGCTGATGATCTTTGCGCTCATTCCAACATTAGACAGACCCATATACCTGAACTCAGGCAAATCTTTGACAAATGTAGAGAATATCAAGTCTGCTTGAACCCAGAAAAGTGTGTTTTCATGGTCAGGCAAGGCAAGATCCTAGGGCACATAGTGTCAAAGAATGGCATATCAACGGATGAGGAGAAAGTGAGGGCCATTGCAGAACTACCTAGGCCAAGGAACGTCAAGGAGGTACAGGCCTTCATGGGGCATTGTGGTTACTACCGTCGGTTCATTCACATGTATGCCATTATTGCAAAGCCTCTATATGCTCTTCTAACTAACTTTGAATGGACTAATGAATGTGAGAACTCTTTCAAGGAGCTCAAACGAAGATTATATTCAGCACCAATCTTGACCACACCAGATTGGAACAAGCCATTCCATGTGCACGTAGATGCATCCAATTATGTTATTGGATGTGTACTCGCACAACCTACTGGTGAAGGTAATATGGATCTTCCAATTGCTTATGCCAATAGACAATTGAATGCAGCTGAACCAAACTATACCACCACTAAACAAGAAGGATTGGGCATGGTGTATGCGGTTAAAAAGTAAGATTAGTAAGATGGTTCCTCTTACTAATGGAATACGACTTTGAGGTAGTGGTGAGAAAGGGCAAGTCTCATCTGAGAGCAGATCATCTATCAAGGCTCACATCAGGAGAGGCCCCACAAGGAGTGTCAGATGACCTACCTGATGCTTACTTGTTTAATTTGGAAGTTGTACCGCAGTGGGCTAAGCCATTAGTGCCAGTACTCACATACGGTCCTAATCACCCGGTAATGCACACAGAAGATAGAGAGATAGTAAAAGCTCAAAAGTATCATAACTTGGCAGGAGGTATGTACAAACATACGGAGCAAGGAGTATTAGCCTGTTGTGTGGAAGAGGACGAGTACGTGAAGTGGTTGCAATTAGCACATGTAGGTGCATTAGAGCAACACTACTCAAAACAACGAACCCTACAGACACTCAAGAGACTAGGAGTGCATTGGCCAACTATGGAATCAGATGTTCATAGAATGTGCAAGGAATGCCCAATCTGCTGCACTAAACCACCAGTGGAACATGCCACTCTTTATCGAGTGTCTTTAGTGCCAGATTGGAGTGAACCATTAGTAGCCTTCTTGAGGACGAAAACATTCCCTCAAGATATGACTTTGGCTAGACAAAGGAGTTTGGAACAAGAAGCCTTAGATTACACAATCATTGGTGATAATTTATACAAACGTGGTAAAGATGGTTACCTAAGACTGTGTGTCCATGAGAGCGAATACCTCAAGATATTAGAGACTGCTCACCAAGGTGTAGCAGGAGGACACTTCGGTCCAGATAGGGTGATCAAGGCAATACTATTTGTAGGATTTTGGTGGCCCACCCTTCACATGGATGCACATACCTATGTGCAGAGGTGTGAGGTTTGTCAGCGAACCCAGTATCCCATACGCAAGGATGAGATGCCATTGAAGCCTATGATGGGTGGACGTGCATTCTCTAAGTGGGGAATAGACTTTGTGGGTCCTATTAATCCCCCAGCTAAGGGTTCCCATGCTGAGTATATCATTGTGGCCACAGACTATCTAACCAAGTGGGTAGAAGTGAAAGCCACTACGAAGAATGATGCTCAAACAATAGCAAAGTTCTTATTTGAAAATGTGTTCACTAGATACGGATTGCCAATAGAATTAGTAAGTGACAGAGGCACACACTTCTTGAATGAAGTCATAGAAAACCTTCTCCAAGATTTCTTGGTAGTACATAAGAAGTCTGCCCCCTATCACCCACAAGCTAATGGCCAGGCTGAGAGCACAAATAAGATCTTATGCAACGTGCTCACTAAATTGGTGAATAACAAACGCTCTGATTGGGACAAATAGCTACACCACGCTGTTTGGGCATACCGAGTTGCCTATAAAACGGTACTCCAAGCCACACCCTTTCAGATGGTGTTTGGCTAGAACGCGGTGCTACCATTGGATTTTTTGATACCTACGTTAAAGATAGCACAAGAGCATGACTGGTCAAGCCATGAACTCTCCTCTAGAATCTTTGATCTTGAACGTTTAGGGGAGACACGATTGAGAGCTGCAGCAGGAATCTATGCAGCCAAGAAGAGGCAAAAGGCGTATTTTGATACACATGTGAAGGATAAAGGCTTGAAAGCAAGAGACCTAGTCCTAGTCTACACATTGAAGCAACATGCACGAAAATTAGAGAAAAGAGGCTATGGACCAATGATTATCAATAGGATCTCCACAAGTGGAGTAGTACAACTAGCCACTCTGGAAGGCGACATACTACCAAGTTACATAAGCGGATGTAGAGTCAAGTTATATCAAGAACCCCTAACTAAAGAAATGCTCAATCGACTCAATACTGCAAAGAAACGTAAGGATGAGGAAAAGAGAATTCGAGAAGAATCACAGGCTGAAGCTTTAGAACACATTCGACAAATGAAATTGAGAAGGCAAGGTAGAGATCAACCCATGACTGACGCTCATAAAGCTCTAGGTTATCACATGGCCATGTGCGAGGCTTCAAGTGAACTGTCCTGTAAGATAGTTGATCGACGACCTTTTGTGACCTTAGAAGTAGGACAAGGAGAGAGTGTAAGGACCGTAAGAGCTTTAATTGATTCAGGAGCTGCCACTAGTGCAGTTCGGCTTTCTTATTGCCAACAATTGCAATTGGAGGTAAAACCCCTAGAAGCATATCTGATAGGATTAGGAGGTGTTGAAACCCCTTACATGGGAGAGGTGGAACTTCCCCTCTACATTCAAGAGGTCCTCATGCCCGCAAAAGTACTAGCATGTGAAGATGAGGATCTTACCGAACCTCTTGTCTTAGGCCAAGACTGGATCTATGATCACGCAGTCAACCTCAACCTAAGAAGTGGACTTCTTCAGGTTTGGGCAGGCCAAAGCCGCCTTACAATTGAATTAGAAAATCAAGCTGTCAAACCATTAGAACAGGCACCAACTCCTGGTCCCTCCAGGAACCCACGTGAAGATAACAATGCTGTTCTTGTCCAAAGTTCTATGGTGCAGAGGATTTTCACTCTTGCCAAAGGTACAGAAGTCAAGGAGGAACTCCCATCTATTCGAGAGAAGAATCTAAAGGGGAAGGCTCAGCAACACCCGACACTGAGGAGACCGATGAACAAGAAGCATGAGCACCAACTTCGACAGTATGAAGTGCCTCGTGGCATGAAACAAATATGGATACGCAAGGGGGAAAAAGTCACGGCCCCAAAGACAGGGTCTCAAAAGAGCATCAAGCAAGCCACACTAGCAAGGACTAAAACAAAGGAGATCCCTAGTCAACACTATAGGCATACCATGTCTATTTGGGTCCCTAAGCGGTGAATGAAGGCTAGCCCCAATGCTAGACAGATATGGGTGCCCAAATAGCTCCAAATCTAGTCACTAGCATAATTCAACACTCACAAGTCCTCTTGACAAACAACTCAGGAACTCTACTTACATCCCACACTAGCACGCACTCGGTCAAACCTAGGAATGTCTGGAAATGGGTACCCAAACGGTCCCAAATCCAGCACAATCTAGTCCATAAACCTTTAACCGTCATCAGCTCAAGGAGCCACAAATCCTCAAACAAAGTCTGGAGAATTAAACCTTGTATGAAACCCCCAGACCCAATTTTGTAAATCTATCCACTTTGAAGTAGATGCATTTTGAGTACCTTGCATATCCAAAGTATGCATCTAGAATGACGCTAACCACTAACCACCACTCACATCTATCACAAACACTTCACCTCTAACCACTAACTATCTCGATTGTCATGTTAGTATTGTGGAGGGAACACTATTACATCCTGTTTCTTATGCAACACTAATGTGCCTCTCTTCTGCTAGCAGATAAGCATCAACTACTTCAAGGAGTCTTATGGCAACAGCAGCAGGAACAAGCTCCCAGGCAGGCACTAGCACTCAAAGTAAATGGGATACCATGCCTATGGAAGCTCCAGTGGCAGCAAGGCCTGAAGAGCTTTTGAATGTGAGAAGAATTCCTATCTCGGATCCTCCAAGTGGCCTAACAGAAAGAGTGAAGGGGCATTCTCATTGGTTCAACGAGATGCCAGGAGACTTGGGAGATGTGGACCACATATGGGAGTCCAAGTTGGAATTCAGATGAGTATGGTGGACATTTCAATTCTTCTTGAGAGAATTTGAAACATTACAGAATGCAGCTCCTCTTCAAGATATTTGGTTGAAAGCGGGATTGCAAGATTATTTTAGTGCAGCTTTACCTAAACCTGATTTTCTTCGGTGCTACTACTTGATTGCCACACTGAAGGCGACAGGAGATAAAGATCATTCAGGCACATTCCTGGTGCCCTCTCTATCAAACCAGGAGGAAATGAAGATGTTTGAGTTGAATATTACTTTAATCAGGGAAGCCCTTCAGATGTATGGCACCCACATACCTTCCGATCGAGATCCTTTGATACCGGAGTCTATGAAGAACAATAAAATCAAGAAGTTTAAAGAATTGTGTGCCCTCACCCCCAACATCGCCATACCATTACGGATGTGCCTTCAACACTTCGCTTTTCCAACGCAAGACCGGTTCACCCAACCTCATAAGAAAATCTGGTATGGATTATACCTAGCAGAGACTAGGAGCTTACCAATTAAAATGTCAGTGTGGATCCTGGACCAGTTATATGAAGCAGGCAAACGAGGCGTGAGGAAGCCTACCTTGAATGGTTGTTGTGCAATGACAAGAATTATCTACAGATGCCTTGCCTATGATGTGCCGATCGCAAGGGCCCTTAAGTACTCACAACTGGAATTCTTCAAGGGGCGGAAGTCAGGGGTTCAACCCGCAAAAAGAATGCGTGGTTCGCTTTCACAGGTTCTAATCCCTCGTGAGGCCACCACAGAAGCTTCCCTCAGAGAAGAGGAACAAGTACCCCCTTCACTATCCATCTCCAAGGACCACAATCAAGAAGCATGGTACAGCCCACTCCATCTGCCCCTCCACTACCCACAGATGCTGAGTTTGCATCCATGGCTACTTTGGCAGAAGATACATCTTTTGACTTCGAAAGCTTCTTGCAGACAGCCCACTTATATGAGACTGAATTCTTCTCAGACACGGATGGCCCCGAATCATCATCCCAGAGAGGACGGACACATAGTGAAACCCGAAGAGTGCATTGGGAAGATGAGGCACAACATACTCTCGCGGAAGGCACACATGAACAAGAGGAGAGTGAGGAAGAAGCCCCCGCCTACACTTCACAACTCAAACGACTCTACAAAACTATCAAGAAAGTGCAGAAAAGGCATAAGTTGTCAGAGGAGGCACATAGAGCACTGGTGAACCAGATGCTGCAGGCAGAGAATGTAGACCCTCAATTTGTAGAATCATTGAACCTTTTAGCAGATACATGTGGAATAGTGGAAGCCATGAGGACCATGGTATATCGTAATACCCCTCAATATGACCAACGAAGGATCCATACAAGACCACGACAGGGAAAGATGATTCAGATGGAAGTCTCTACCTCACTCCCTACAAACACTCAGGAAGATGTTCACATGGCAAGCCCATCCAATAGTGATGAACCAGATGTACATATCCAGATACCATCTCCACCATCACCTCCCATCCAGCCCTCAGAACCCCTCACCACTAGCCATCCTGAACAACTAGTATCCACCCATAGTGAACCCGTTCTACACACGACCATTTCTCCATCCTTCCCTTTACCTACATCCACCACTTCCAACCCATTTTCCGAACCCCAGATAGATCATCCCATCACCGATCATACCGTAATAGGTCACCCATCGTCTCTCCCACCTCTCGGACATCCACATGACCCTACCCAAACATTAACACACCCAATTCCCTTCACACATACTTTTCCTCTCTCCCAACCCCAACCCATTGGGCCACTCCTAACCTCCTCAGTGCCTACACAAGTCACCCTACCTCCGTTCTTGGCAAACCTTGTGGAGAAAATTGAGAATTATAGGAGAAAATCCCACTCCCACCCCACCTCCCCCACATTCACGGCAACCACTAACACACCACCCACCATTCCTGTGTTCACGATTCACACTTCACACACCATCACGTCTGATCCCATGGACATTTCGCCATCCACAGGAGCACCCACCACCACATTTGTTCCAACATCCTCACATTTCACTTCACTCATAGGCACATCATCCACTTTCCCCTTCCCCATTTCCCAATCCTTTGCATTTTCCACCTCTACCCCTGAATCCACATCATTTAGTCATGCATTAAACACCATGTTCGAAGCGGCCACTCAACTTAAGCAAGAGTATAGATTACTAGAAGTTAATAACACAGAGTTGTGCAATCTCTCGGCTCAACTCCAAGCACGTGTCAATGCCTTGGAGCTAAGTAATACAACACTACAACATGAAGTGACCACCCTCCAACAATCCCAGGTGGAGCTCGAAGCCAAACATACAGAGACGACTAGGGCAACGGAAGAACAACTCAGAGATCAGTTAGCTCGTAATGCTAGACTACAACGAAACATGGCTCTACTCCGACGCCACCTAGCGGCTACACAAGAAGAAAACAAGAGATTACAGCAACAAAATCAAGACAACCTCGAAGCCGCCATAGAAAATACTCCAGGGGCACCCATCGACCGTGCTAACTTCTGGGCCATCCCTTCAGAAAGCATACAACAAATATTGGAAACCTATGCCAACCTCTTAGAAGCACATGATCAGCTTGCCGACCAAGTCAAGGAATTACAAAGATCCCAAGTGCCTGCACCACACCCACTAAAACCTACAGAGATGTGCTGCTACTTCACCAGAACTTGAACCTTCAACGGCCAATGAGGTACTTGAGCTACAACAACAGATTGCAAAATTAAAGATTAAGTTGCTACAATACGAACGACCCCCCTCTCCACCTGATCAACCAACAGAGGAGGAGGCCATAGCCATTCCAGTGGAGGAAACATTTGATGATACTTATGAGCCTCAACCTCTTCTAGGAGGCACAATCACTGATGAGGGACAAGACACATATGAGGAGCCCCCGTCGGCATGGATGAAACAGGTAGAATAAATGGGGACAACTCATGAGGAACGTATCTCCACTCAGATGCTGGCAATGAGGACCATTGAAGAAACCATACTCCAATCAGAGTATTTCAGACACCTTGCCTCTAGAAGACTGATAACTAGTTCAAAATTACAATATAAACCATACTTTGTACTGTTGGCAGACTACAACACCGAGATCAAATGCAAAACCAACAAGTACCCTACTTTTTCTACCCAGTTTGAACCTGAGGACATTCCAGAGGACGCCCACAAAGGGAACATATTCCAACCAACCTGGAGGTAAAAGTTACTGGTGACCTATTCGGAGATGCTACAAACATGGGATCACGCGCCCATGCACTTGAAGTATAACAATTGCTACGGGCCAGTGCAACGGAGAAGATCATGGAAGGCATTAGCCATAAAAGTTAAGAACAATGCCAATTGCAAAGAATGGCTCAATTACCCCGCCATTGCACCCCCAACCGGCACACCTACTATAGCTTACATGATGTCTACCATCAGACATTGGATGCCACGCCTCCACCCCATGCCTGACGTCGCTGCACAGATGATGCTCAAGATACTGGACATGATGCAAGTGGTGTTAAAGACTTTCCAAAATGTATGTAATATTCAGCCGCCAATTTCGGGCTTCATCAACGATAACTATGATTTACTTTATGATATGAGCACGACCCCGAGTATCAGAGTGGCTTATGCATGGCATGCATGAATAAGATATCTCCCTGCTTGCTACAAGCAAACGTTTGATGACATGTTCACCACGGGGTTCTGGGAAGCACACTCAGAAGTGTTTGTGCCATGCCCAACTCATCTCCTACAATTATTCGCCTGCGAACAAACAATGCATTCAGAGCTCTACACCACGCCACAACCTGACCTACCGGGTGCAGTTAATTGGGAGGCCCTGCAGAGAGACCTGGTCAAAGGACTACGGATTAAAGAACAAGAATTGGCAACCGACATACTACAGCAGTACACTGATCAAACCGTGGAGCAAAGGTCTCTCAAAGGCGACAGACGCTAGGGGGGGGAGAGTGTTGGCATCATATGGGAAGAAGCCAAGTATGGGCATGCATGCGGATCTAGCACTAAGGCAACCTATTAAAATTTTTCCAAACCTTACATCATTTTAAAAGTGATTCTCATCACTAGAAACCCTTGTAAATACCGTTTCATCTTTTTGTAGCTCCATTTTGTACAAGCCGAGGAGTCCTCGAGCTTGGGGAGCCTTAGAAGTAGTTGCCTGCCAATTTTCATATTTTTTAGATCTCGTTTGAGCCCTCAAATAAGCCCTGGAACCTAATTTTTTAGATCTCGTTTGAGCCCTCAAATAAGCCCTGGAACCTAATTTTTAACTAGGCCAGACACTAGGTCTGGACAGGGCCAAAGCTAGTCAAAAACTATAAATAGAGCTAGAGAGCTCATTTTTGGGGGCTAGCTTCTTGTAGTTTTGAGCTTGTATGAGAACTTGTTTATAATAGAAGTTATTCCATTGTCTTACTCTCTTTGTTCTTGTCGTGTGTGCGCGCGTGTGTGTATGTGTGTGCATGTTTGTGTGCTTCTCACTCACACATTTGTGCCTTCACTTGCTAGAGGTCTTCATACCATCCTCATGTCTTCCCGGATTGACATTAAAGGAAGTGCTACTCATCACTGAGCTACAATCATGAAGGCACCTTGATTGGTCTAATCTCTAGCAACGACACCAAAAACATGTGTACCTAGGTCGTGAAGCCTTACAGACTTGTGTCGACTGAGATTGTATCTCGATCGCCCCACAAGTGCGTATAGTGGTGGGTTAATACATGTTTAATTATCAATCCGAGAAATTAGATGCACGTCATGATACCTATTACAGTAGTAAGCACAAATTCGAACCTTTCTCTTGGCTCCCAACTTCGAATGTGGTCAATGGCAGGTTTCTTTTGAAGCTCTCAACGAGACGCATCTAATGGCAATAGTCCACTTGAATTTGACAAATGTGCTTCAAGTTATGAGTGAAATAGTGAATGGCGAGAAACACCAACACTCACTCAACAACTCCTCAAGCTTCACACATGCACTATAGTAGTTCAAACATGAAGGGGGAGGTAGAAAATAGTCCTACACACATTTCAAGCAAGAATCACACACACAACCTCCTAGAGAAGAAGATAATCACCAAGAAAGAGGCAAATTTGAAAATCAGCTTCAGTTCTCACTATGGAAAAAAGTTCTTGACAAGAGTCACCAAGTGACTTATATACATGTGCCCTAAAATTGGTCCTTTCACACAAGAGACTGACACTTTTATTGATAAAAACTAACTTCCTACTATGTTAGAAGGATTATGTTACAATAATTGGGGCTTATGCATCTAGAGGACTCCTCTACTGCATTTACATGGCTTCATGAGGTTTTCATAGGAATTTGAAGAAGAAAATTTATGCCCATAATTTGAAAATTTTTGGGCTCCCTTTTCTGTGCTCTGTTTCTCTACAACAGAGAGATAGAAAGAAAGAGAGAGGTAGAGAGAGAGGTAAGGGGGAAGGAGAGAGAGATAAAAAAACACACACACAAAGAGAGAAAGATATATAAATATAAACACACACATAGAGAGATAAAAATAAACATAGAGAGAGAAAGATAAACATAGAGAGAGAAAGATAAACATAGAGAGAGAAAGATAAACATAGAGAGAGATAGTGATAGAGAGATAGATAGATAAAATAGAGGGAGAGCGAGGGATTGAGAGAGAGAGAGAGAGACAGAGATAGGTAGATAGGTAGTTAGATAGATAGTAGTTAGCTATCTATCTATCTATCACATTACTAATTAGTTATTACTAAGTGGTTAGTCCTTGGTTAGTTGTTTGTGACTAGCTATTACTAATTAACTTGTTACGAGTTAGCTATTACTAAGTAGCTAGTTCTTAATTAGTTGTTAGTAATTAGCTATTACTAATTAACTTCTAACTAATTAGTTATTACTAAGTAGCTAGTTCTTGGTTAGTTATTACTATTTAGCTATTACTAAGTAGCTATTACTAAGTAACTATTACTAATTAGCTATTACTAATTAGCTATTACTAATTAGCTATTGCTAATTAGCTATTATGAATTGTTGGAGTTAGACGTCTGCGGAAGCACGCAAAAACCACAAGGAAGAAGAAGAAGAAGCTTGGAGCACAACACACAACACTGAATGTATTACCACTATAATGTACAAAGATGAGTAACCCGTTAGGGAAATAGGCATATATACAAGCTGGGGGAAAAAACCTCCTAAAGAGGGGAAAAAGTGCCCAGGTGGTCCTAGTGTGTTCACACACATCGCTATCTAAATATATCAACAAATCCCCTTTGGGAGTGATGCGGTGAACAAGGAGTTGGCACTCATGTATAACGAAGTGCCAAGCTATGTGGAATCAATCCACAAATGGAAGTAAGGCCAAAGCTTTGCGGAAAGATTCAAACTTCTCCTTAGGCAAAGCCTTCATGAAAAGGTCTGCAATGCTCTCTTGCATGGGCTCATATGCCAAGTTGATCTCTCTAGCAGAGAACCTCTCCCTGACATAATGAATAATGCACCTCAATGTGCTTAGTCGAGCATGGAACACAAGCTTCCTCGCAACTGCCAATGCGCTCTGACTCTCAGTATAGATAGTGGTGGTAGAAGACTGACCAACACCCAAATCAGCCATAAGGCATCTGGGCCACACCCACCTAACAATCGCTGTGAAAGCTTCCCTATACTCAACCTCACAGCTAGAAGTGGTAACAGTAGGCTGCTTCTTGCTCAGCCAAGATATGCATGAGCTACCAAGCATGAAGCAAAAGCAACTAATGGAGACACAAGTGTCATAGCAACCACCCTAGTGAGAGTCAGAAAAAGCATGCAAATTCGGTGGTAGTGATCCCCCCTTGGGATAAAACAACCCAATTATTCGGGTACCACTCAAGTAGTGAAAGATGCACTTAACTGCCTATCAATGCTTGAAACCTGGGCAATGCATACACCTGCTCATTTGTGAGACAACAAACTAAATATCTGGCTGAGTAATGCATAAGTAAATCAAGCATCCAATAGCTTGTTGATAGAGAAGAGCATCAAATGCATCTACAACATCATAAAGAATCAATCATAAACATGTCTCCATAAGAGTGGCAATAGGTTTATTCTTCAAGGCCAAAATGCTGTAATAATGTGTCAATATATTTTGTTTGATACAAAGCTATTCCACCATCAACTTGCATAAACGGAATGCCAAAATAATGATGCAAATGCCCCAAATCAGACATCTCAAATGAGGCATGGAAAGTAGCCTTACAATCAGCAATATGCTTCTCATGAGGACTAGTGAGCAGCATGTCATCAACCTACACAACAATGATCAGAAGTACATCATTAGCACACTTAACATGTAAGGTGCTTTTAGTTGGAATGTTCTTTAAACCATGTGCAATTAGAGAGGCATGTATCTTTTCATACCAAGCAGGTGGTGCTTGATTTAAACCATAAAATGCCTTCTTTAACCTACACACCTGGTTTTCATGCCCTTTCTACACAAAGCCATGGGGCTGAAAAACATAAATTTCTTCATGCAAATCACCATTCAAAAATGTTGTTTTAATGTCCAACTGATATACGTTCCAACCATGATGAGCTGCAAGTGCATAGATGCTATGAACAGTAGTCATTCGACAAGTAGGAGCAAAGCTTTCATAAAAATCAATGCCTCTTTCCTACACATAAGCTTTTGCAACAAGCCTAGCCTTATACCTGTCAACTGTTCCATCATGTTTATGCTTTAGTTTGTATACCCACTTAATAGAATTCTTTCCATGAGACAAGTCAAATAAAGACCACATACCATTTTTCATGATAGCATCATATTCAGATTGCATTGCAGCCATCTAATGTTCAGAATTTTGTGCTTCATCAAACGAAACAGGATCAATCTCATCATAGAGACTAGAGGTAGCCATAGCATAGCAATCAGATGCAAAAGAACTATGAGAGCCTGAACGAGTACAATATGACAGGTGCATCTAATTTGTTGTCACGCAAAGTCTGCACTAGCCATTTTGGCATAGTTTTTGTCTCCTTGATATCAACTCTCTCATCAACAAGTGCATCCTGTAAATCTACATCAGAAATGGAATGATCTGCATCATCACATTAAATATGCAATGGATGAGAAGTTGCCTCATTAGGACCAACACTAGACTGTCCACCTATAAAAAGAGGTAGCAAAGTATCATACATGTCTTTGGAGCTAACAAATGTCTCCTCCGTACATGAAAGTAAAGGCAGAATAGCATCTTCCACAAAATCAACATCACGACTAACCAAAATGCGTTTAGTTTGTGGATGATACAGACAATAGCCTTTGCTCTCAGAACTGTACCCAACAAAAATACATTTTACTACTTTATCATTCAATTTCCTGTGATGTTGTTCAGGCACTAATGCATATGCTTGACAACCAAAAACATGTAGATGAGCAACAGATGGCTTGTGACCATGCCAAACCTCGTATGGAGTGATAGATTTTAGTGCTTTAGTGGGACACCTGTTAAGTGCATATGTTGCACACATGATAGCCTCAAGCCAGAAACTATGTGGTAAAGCCTGAATCTTGACCATACACCTCGCCATCTCCATGAGTAATCTGTTCTTTTGTTCAGCAACTCCATTCTGTTGAGGTTTATATGGCACTATACATGATGTTTTATCTCACATTCAACCAGAAATGCATCAAAGTCAGAAGACATATATTCCCCTCCTTGATCAGAACGGAGGGTGCCCATTTTACATGCTGATAGATTTTCAGCCATAACAAAAAAATGTTTGAAGCACGTAAACACTTCAGACTTTGGGTTGAGTAGATATACCCATGCATGCCTAAAAAAATCATCAATGAAATTCGTGAAGTAAGGATAGTTTCCAAAAGAAGGTGTTTGCATAGGACCATAGGCATCACTATGTACAAGCTGCAATTTTGAGTAGCCCGAAGTGAACCATCTTTTGGAAAGGAGGAACACTGCATTTTGCCTAGAATAGAGCCTTCACAGACATGTTTTCAGGGTGCCTCAAGTTTGGGCAAAGAGGACACCATTTCAAATTTCTGCAGGTGTAGAAAACTAGCAAAATTCAGATGACCAAAGCATGCATGCCAAAGCTTTGCATCTGACATAGCCTGAGAATCATGTACTGCACATACTGAATCATTCATAGATGTTTCATAGTCTATGAGCTTATACATCCCATGATATAAAATGCGAGAAGCAATAATCATGTTGCCATTTGACAGATCATGAACTATACATCTGTCCTCAACAAATTTCACAACCAAGCCAATCTTGGCTAATGCAGAAACTGATAACAGATTTTTCTTGATCCGGGCACAAATAAAGCATCGGACAAAGTGAAAGAACTACGATCAGTAGTAGTGAGAATGATCTTACCAACTCCCATAACAGGATAAGAGGAGTTTTTGGCACATGTGATAGTATTCCATGTAGGGGTAGGCTCAAGTGAAGTGAAGAAACTCTGCTACGAGGTAATATGTTTGGTTGCCCCACTATCAAAATACCAAACATCTGAGTGTATTGCAGACATACACTACTCATGAGATGATGGGTCAAAATTGCAAATAGTAGTAAATGCCCATTCTTCATTTTGCACAAGATTAGCACACTGTGTTTTTGGTGTAGAGGCCTCTGCAATAACCATTCCGGCCTCTTTTTGCTTTGTCTCTTTAGTGTCCAGTTTTGGATAGCCATTAATGACATGATCATTTGCTTTAGAGTCTTTGCAAAATAATTTCTGCTTTTCTGATTTCTTCTCATCTTTGTCTTTCTTCTTCGAATGTGCAGCATTTGCAGATTTCTACTTACTAGTAGATAAGCTCCATTTACCTTTGCCCTTCTGACTAGCCACGAAAGCTTGATCTACAACATTCATAATGGACATGTTCTCCCTAGATTGATCTTCCTATAATAGAACAGAAACTAACTCTTCAAATGATAGGCATTTGGATTGCCTTTCATCATCAAACAAAGAGTAGAAGCAAAACTCTGACATGAATCAAGAAGACCATTTAGAATGGTTTGCATAAGTGAGTTATCTGGTATAACTCCATCAGTAGAAATCAATTGTTCCTTCAAATCCTTGATTTTTGTTAGAACATTGTCCATAGAATTACCTTCATTCAGCTAACTCTCCAACTGTTTTCGGAGGTAAGCAACACGAGCCTCATTTCTAGCCAGGTATAATGTGATAAGTGTATCCCAAGCATCCTTAGCTATTTTGCAAGAGCGAATGTGAGGAATAATCGCATGTTTGACAGACAAGTCTATCAATGCATGTGCCTGAGCATTTTTGCCATCCCAACGAATTTGCTTTGCAATAGGTGCAACAGAAATAGGAATCTAAAGAATATCATCATCTTTAGTGCCATCTGCATCAGCTTCAATACCTGTATTTGCAGGTGTAATAGGATGTTTTTCAACACCTTGCACAATGTTCCATAGTCCTTTTGCAAACAATACATGTTGCATCATATAAGCCCACAATGTATAATTGGTACCATCCAACTTATCCTCAACAACCAACATACATAATACATCACTACTTTTAGCCATGGCCACCAAATAAAATACCCTGATGCAAAAAAATGACTGTATCTAAAAAAGTTGAATGGAACTACCTTGATGAATTTTGCTAGACTTGTAGTAGACTTCGAGATGCTTATACTAACGAACCAAAACATGTATATATCTTTGGCACAAAAAGACAAAATAGTCTACATAAGCACTACGATAGTGCATTCAGAGGTCAAAACGAGCTCAATTCGTGATTTCAGACCACACAACAAAGCTATTTTGATCTCCTAATCACCTTGAGTATGCTCACCAAATTTCATGCAAATTTGAGATTGTGACTAGAGGGATGTCGACGACACCTTAGATGAAGCGGCAACCTGCTTTGATACCAATTGTTGGAGTTAGACGTCTGCGGAAGCACGCGAACAACACAAGGAAGAAGAAGAAGTTTGGAGCACAACACACAATACTGAATGTATTACCACTAGAATGTACAAAGATGAGTAACCCATTAGGGCAATAGGCATATATACAAGATGGGGGAAAAAACCTCCTCAAGAGGGAAAAAGTGCCTCGATGGTTCTAGTGTGTTCACACACATCACTACCTAAATATATCAACATGAATTAGCTATTACTAAGTAGCTATTACTAAGTAGCTATTACTAAGTTGCTATTACTAATTAACCATTTCTAATTAGCTATTACTAATTAGCTATTACTAATTAGCTATTATGAATTAGCTATTACTTATTAGCTATTATGGATTAGCTATTATGAACTAGCTATTACAAATTAGCTATTACTAATTATCTATTATGAACTAGCTATTACAAATTAGCTATTACTAATTAATTATTACTAATTAGATATTACCAATAAGTATTACGAATTAGCTATTACAAATTAGTTATTACTAATTATTATTATGAATTAGCTATTATCAGTTAGCTATTACTAATTAGATATTAGTAATTAGCTATTACTAATTAGTTATTACGAACTAGCTATTACTAATTAGCTATTACTAATTAACTATTACTAATAAGCTATTACTAATTAGCTATTACTAATTAGCTATTACTCATTAGCTATTATGAATTAGCTATTATAAATTAGCTTTTACTAATTAGATAATAATAATTAGCTATTAGTAATTAGCTATTACTAATTAGCTATTACTAATTAGCAATGACTAATTAACTATTACTAATTAGCTATTAGGAATTAGCTATTAGGAATTAGATAATAGGAATTAGCTATTAGGAATTAGATATTACAAATCAGTTATTATTAATTAGAAATTACTAATTAGCTATTAATAATTAACTATCATAAATTAGCTATTACTATATAGCTATTACAAATTGGCTATTACTAATTAGCTTGCTACTAATTAGCTATTACTAAGGAGCTAGTTCTTGGTTAATTGTTAGTAATTAGCTAGTTCTTGATTAATTGTTAGTAATTAACTAATTAACTAACTAATTACTAACTAGCTAGTTGAGCTATTACTAATTATCTCGTTACTAATTAGCTATTACTAAGGAGATAGTTTTTGGTTAGTTGTTGGTAATATGCTATTCGACTAATTATCTATACCTATCTAAACTCCAGCCATCCATCAACTACCTATCTTTTTCTTACTCTTTAACCCTCTACCAAAACACTAATCTAGCTGGTTTCATTGTGCTAAGGAGTTGCTCATACCTCAATCAAAGCAATTACAACAATGCTGATGTTGCATACAATATGGAGCTTGGGATAAGTGAGAATGTTGGATGTACACCATTTACTCAAAGTAAGACTTATGCCCAATCTTCAACATCCAAAGAAAGAGACAATATTCCATCCTTCCTCTAAACCTAGTCTAACAATGGATGGCAATGTGGATCCTTGTACAATTGACCACATGCATGATGCAGAGTCCACATGCATTGAATTTGATAGTGGTCTAGACCAAATGATTGAGAATGTTCTTGATCCAACTAGCAGCTCAAATATTCATCTAACTAGTCACAACTTTGTAGTTGATAAAGAGGTTCCTCTTTCTATCCACATGTTTTTTGCTTTTCAATTTGAATCTACTCTAGTGTTTGGCTTTAACCTAGATGACATCCCCCAATGGGATCTTCCTCCATGGTTTGATCCAAATACTCATCCAAATCAAGTTCTTCCTTCAAATACTGATCTTTCAAAGAAAGTTCCTCTGCCAACTAATGATCCTGTCATTTGTTCAAACAAATATCATCTACATAATCCAACTTTTGATCCTAATCACAGTCCAAACAAAGATGTTCTTCAAATGAATGCTGAAAATGAAACCTCCTTGTAGCAAAACTATTGTAGGTTGGCCTCCGTTTCTTACATATGTGGATCCCCAACAAAAGTTGTAGGCATTGATGTACAAGAAGATGCCACTTTAGCACAGATTATGGCAAATGCAAAAAGAAATTTGCGAGCACTTGTGAAACGATAGAAGAAGCCAAGCCATTTGCACCCAATTACAAGACTACTCGATCACACTTGAACATAGGCATTGTAACTAATATAGGAGATCGTTTGAAAGAATAGAGCCAATGTTCACTGTAGCTCAGTGATGAGTAGCACCTCCTTTAATGTCAATCCGGGAAGACGTGAGGATGGTATGAAGACCTTGAGCAAGTGGCGGCACAAGTGCGTGAGTGAGAAGCACACAAGCATGCACACACATACACACACACGCGCACACACGACAAGACAAAGAGAGAGAATCAATGGAGTTCTTTAGATTACTTTCAAATGCTCTTACAAGTTTGTTTCAATTACAATCTAACCTCAAAAATGAGCTCTCTAGCTCTTTTTATAGTTTTTGACTAGCTTTGGCCCTGTCCAGACCTAGTGTCCGGCCTAGTTAAAAATTAGGTTCCAGGGCTTATTTGAGGGCTCAAACGAAGTCTAAAAATTATGAAAATTGGTACGGTGGTACTTCTAATACTCCTCAAGCTCGAGGACTCCTCGGCTTGCACAAAATGGAGTCTAATCTACCAAAAACGGGATTTACAATGTTTGTGTAGTGATTAAAATCACTTGAGTTGTACATAATCTATGGGAAAAAATGATCTGGCCTTGTTGCCGTATTGTGCATGACTCCTTTGTTGCTTTGTATGCCAACACTCCCCCCTTCCTAGCGTCTGTCGCCCCTGACAGACCTTTGTTCCCTCGGGTGGTCGATGTAATATTGGATGACATTGGTGGCCAGTTCATGTTCTCCTATCCTTAAGCCTCTTGCTAGATCGGCTTCCAATGCCTCCCAATTTATTGCACCGGGGGTCTCTGGTTGCGGGGTGGTGTAGTACTCTGAATACATTGCTTGTTCACAAGCAAACAGTTGAAGCAGATGTGTCGGCTTTGGCGCGAAAATCTCCGAGTGGTACTCCCAGAACCCTGATCTGAACATTTCTTCGAAGGTCTGTTTGTAGCAGGCGGGGAGGTATTTGATGCGTGCATGCCAAGCGTAAGCCACACGGATACTGGGGGTGGTGCTCATGTCATACACCAAGTCGTAATTTCCATTGCTAAACCCCGGAAGGCGTACCTGTGGTGCGGCTGCATTTCTAAAGGTCTTCAGCACCACTTGCATCATATCTAAGATTTTAAGCATCATTTGCGCTGCTACATCTTGCATGGGCTTCAAGCGCGGCATCCAGTGGCGAATGGTCCCCATCATATATGCTACCGATGGTGGTCCTTGTGGTGGCGCGATGTACGGGTAGTTCAGCCATTCCTTGCATTGCGCATTGTTCTGTACCTTGATATTAAATGCCTTCCACGACCTGCGGCGGGGGACTGGACCGTAGCATGGGTTGTACAGGAGGTGCAACGGCGCGTTGTTCCATGTGCGTAGCATTTCTGGATAGGTCTCTAAAAGTTTCTGACGCCATGTTGGTTGACGAATCTTGCCTTTTCGCACCTCTGGAGGAAGGTCTTCGGGTTGAAATTGGGTCGCAAAAGTAGGAATCTGACCCGTGACTCTTTGTATTTCTGCATTATAATCAGCCAAGATAATATAATATGGCCTGTACTGGAGTTCCGATGAGAGAATCAGGCGTCTCGATGACAAGTTCTTGAAGTATGCTGATTGTAACACAGTCTCCTCTATGACCCTCATGGCCTGATTTTGCACTACGGTGCGCTCTTCATGCGAGGTCCCTATTTCCTCCACTTGTCGTAACCATGGCGGCCGTGGTGCCTCGAACGTGTCCTGCGCTTCTTCTGTTTGTTGGCCTCCTGGGAATGGTGGCGGATCATATTCTTCATCAAACGTTTGTTCCACAGGAATTTGCACAACTTCTTCGTCCGTGGGAGCCTCCGGAGGGGAAGATGGCCTCTCATATTGTAGTAGGCGTGTTTGCAATTCCGTTATCTGTTCCTGGAGATCTTTGATGGCCTCTGCGTCTGTGTGAAGCGAAGCCGCAGAGGGGGTGGTTGGAGGGGCAGCTGTTGGTCCTTGTTGGTGTTCCTGCTTCAGTTGTCCTAGCTCCTCTGATAGCTTATCATGTGCTTCGAGCAGCATGGCATAATCTTCCAATATAATCTTGATATTATCGGGGGTCACTGCTTGAAATTTGGATGGGCTGATGGGTGCCCCCGGTGTGCTCTCAATAGCTGCCTCCAGGTTCTCTTGATTTTGTATTTGCAGACGTCTGTTCTCTTCCTGAGCAGCCGCAAGATGGCGTTTAAGTAGCGCCATATTTCGCTGAAGTTTTGAGTTGCGTTCCAGTTGTGTCCGTAGGTGACTTTCTACCACCTGCACTGCTTCCTGATCTACGTTCTGTAGCTGTACTTCCAATATATTATGGGCTTCTTGGAGGGTTTGTAACTGTGTGTGGAGTCGAGCGTTCTCCTCTTCTAGTGCCGCAAGGCGGTGCTGTAATGTCGTTGAGTGCTCTTGCAGGCGTTCGTTTCGCTGCTGGAGCTGAATGTAATCTGTTCTTAAATTTGATATACAAGCCAACATGGTGTCCAATGCATTACCTATAGATGAGTGGGGGGTGTTTACCGTGGAAGATGCATGGGAAGGGAATTGGGGAAGGGAGACAGTGAATGATGTGTCTACGAAAGTTGTGTGTGTGGGTGAAATTGGTGGAGGGGGAATGGGAGGAGGTGAAACCGTGGGTGGAGGTGCCGTGGGTGGTGAAATGTCCATACCTTCAGGAGTGGATGTGGGTGTGGGATCTGCCATATACATTGGTATGGTAGGTGGTGTGTGTGTGGAAGTGGTGAATAGGTGCGAAGTGGGGTGGGGAGCGGAAAAGGCAGGGAAAGGTTGAGAGCCTGGTTGAAAAGCTCTAGCAAAGATGTCCTGGAGGGATTGTAGAAATGGAGAAAGGGATATCGGGGGTTGGGGTCGTAAATTTGAGAAGGGTGGAAAGGATTGCGTGGTAGTAGGGAAGCCCATGAATGTGGATCTGGGGTCAGGATGACCCGTGGCTGAAGGCCTTGGGGATGGTTGTCCTAGGGCAGGCTCGGGAAGGGTTTCGGTGGGTTGTGTAGTGATGGGGTTTGCTTCAAAGATCGGGTTTTCAGTGGTAGAGAATAGGGTGGCACTGGAGATGGGAGTACGGAAGGTGAAGGTGGGGTCGGTGGGTTGAGCAGTCGATGTGGTTTCCACTGTTTCTCTTCTAGGAGGTGATGGTGGGGGAGTGGATGGTAGTGGTTTGGTGGACTCCTCATGGGTGGCGGGGTGCTGTTGACTAGCTGTTTGGGAGGTTGGTGTAGTAGTTGGCTCTTCTGCAACTGTAACGGGAATTTGGATATTTTTACCTGAGCGAGGTCGTGTCTGGAACCTTCGTGGGTCATATTGAACTGAAGGCTTCTGAATGGCAGTGCGCACAGCTTCTACAACTCCATATGTTTCTGCCATCAATAAGAGACCTTCCCTGTACTCTGAGTCAACTCCCGCTTCTTCCAACAACTGAGTCATAAGTACTCTGCTGCTCTGTTCAGTGAGTAACTGCTGCGATCGCACTCTTTCCATAATCTGATACAGCCTTCGGAGTTCTGCTGTATATGCTGGAGCTTCAGTGGTCTCTTCTTCATACGTTTCTTCTTCTTCCGGGTGTCCGTGTTGTTGACTTTGCTGAGCGTCACTCCAATGGACATGTCTACCGTCTGTAGACCTTCTTCTTCTTCGTGAGGATGTGCCCTGCTCCTCTGCCTCTGAATAAAACTCCACATCAGAGAATTGTGTGCTTTGTAGGAATGCTTCGAAATCCTGGGGGTCCAGTCCTTCAGCCTCTCTAGTGGCAGCAAATTCGAATTCAGGTGTAACAGAGGGAGCCGATGGGGTAGGTTGTGTCGTAGTGTCAGATTCCGACCGGGGTATCCTAATGGTAAAGGGAGGTACAGTGCCCTCTCTTAATGGTGATGCCTCAGGAGTAGTCAGGACTTCCCTTGTCTGGACACACGGGATCGCGCCCCTCATGCGCTTGGACTGATGTGTGGATGTCTTGAGCCTTTTAAACATTTGTAATTGTGCCCAAGTTAAGGCACGCTCAATGGGGACATCATATGCCAAGCATCGGTAAATGATGCGTGTGAGTGCACAACATCCGTTCAACACTAATTTCCTAGAAGCCCGTTTGTTTGCTTCATACAACTGATCTATAATCCACACTGGTAGCTTAATAGGTAACGCACCTGTTTCCGCCAAGTAAAGAGCAAACCAGATCTTCTTGTGTGGTTGCGTGAATCGGTCTTGACCGGGGAAGGCGAAATGTTGCATGCACATTCGGAGAGGGATGGACACATTTGGGGTGAGTGCTGCCATGTCTTTCAGCTTCACTAGTTTCCTGTCCTTCATGTTGTTGGGAACGAGAGCATCCTTTTCTGAGGGTACATGCGTGCCATGCATATTTAAAGCATCACTCACCAGCTCCACAGTAAGTTCAAACCTCTTCAACTCGTTGTTGCCCAGCAATGAGGGGAGAACAAATGATCCGGGTTGGTCCTTATCTTCATGAGCTTGTAATGTAGAGACCAGATAGTAACATCGGAGGAGGTCGGGTTTAGGTAGTGGGGCTTCAAAATATTCTGCCAACCCTGCTCGTTGCCATATGATCTGGAGGTCTTCGGTGTTCTGTAAAGTCTCGAACTCCTTGGAGAAAAATTGGAAACGCACCCATGATCTGTCATACTCGCATTTAGACTCCCAGATATACTTAGCCTCTCCTAATGGACCGGGCATGCCATTGAACCAATGAGAGTTGGCATGGACTCTTTCCGTGATTCCTGTAGGTGGGTCTGGCACCGGGAGTTGCTGAAGGTGTTGCATCTCCACTGGTCGTTCAGTCGGGGGCACGTCCACAGGTAGGCTATCCACATCAATTCCTGCAGTAAGTATCCCTACTTGTGAGCCCGAACCTGTCGCTTCTGCCATTTTACTGCTTGCCTTCTGATTCTGTGAGAATATAGAAGCATGTGTTAACATCGTAATGGACAGAATAAATCCGTTGCTGTCCCCGTTACAACATTAACATGAGGCAGATGATGAGTTAGTGGTTAGTAAGTGCACGAAGACAGTGAGTGTAGTTAACGTTTGTGTATTCCTAGGAGACTAATGCCGTTAGTAAGTGGGGTGAATTTACAAATCGGGGTCGGGGGGTTTATTACAGGTCTTAGACTGCCAAATGCAGTGGATGGGCTTTGCTTTTGGTTTCGTAGAGACTCTAGTGAGCTGTGTCGGTGTCGCTGTTTGGGAATGGGGCCTTTTAGGGACCCACTTATAAGTGATTACATGCATGCTCATGGGTCTTGGTGTGTTCCGAAGTGTTGAGCACGAGGGAATTCTGGTTGTACTCGTAGAAGGGTTATGCTGCATAGGTTGTGGCCTTGGCGTCACTACTTGTGCTCTCAAGCAAGCCTTAGGCACCCAAATTTGTCTAGATTGTGGGCTTGCCTTCATCGACCTCTTGGGCACCCAGATAGATTTTACTAAGAAGAATTTCTGAAAGACTTCTTATTAGCATTGTGTTGTTGGTTACTAATAAGAGGCTTTGCCCGCGTAGTTGACGGTGGTGCACTCGGTCGTTCGCCTTTCTGCACCCACACCTGGTTTATTTTCTGGGACATTCTGCTGTGCAGGTATTTTTGATCTCGGACATAGGTGGTACTCTGCTTCTTCTGCTTGTGATCCTTCTTTGGTTGTTGCCTCCTTCTGGCCTTTGGAAAAGAAGGGAGTTCCGTTGCATCCCTGACTCCTTTTTTGCAAATATCGTTCCTCTGCAACACAGGATTTTGAACAAGAACAGCATGGTCATCTTCATGTGTACCCCTGGAAGGACCAGGAGTCTGTGCCTTTCCTAGTTCCTTGAGTGCTCCATTGTCTAATTCTACTGTAACTCGACTATGATTGACCCAAACCTGGAGAAGTCCACTTCTTGGGTTTAAATTGACTGCTTGGTCATAGATCCAATCTTGACCCAAGACAAGGGTTTCAGTGAGATCCTCATCTTGACACACTAGTGCTTTAACTGTCATTGCCTCATCATGAATGTAGAGGGGAAGTTCCACCTCGCCCATGCAAGGGGTTTCCACGCCTCCCAATCCTATGAGATATGCTTCCACATGATTAACAGTTAACTGTAACTCTTGACAGTAAGACATTCTAACAGCACTAGTGGCTGCACCTGAGTCAATCAAGGCTCTTACGGTCCTTGCACTCTTTCCTCGTCCTATATCTATGGTTATGAAAGGACGTCTATCGATTATTCTATGCGAACTTGTTCCTGCAACTTCACACATGGCCATGGGATATCCTTGATCTGCATAGTCATTTGTTCTAGTCTGATCTCGGCCTTGCCTTCGTAACTTCATCCTCCTGATGCGTTCTAAAGCTTCTGCTTGAGCCTCTTCTCGAATGCGCTTTTCTTCCTCTTTGCGTCTCTTAGCAGTGTTGAGTCGGCTGAGCATTTCCTCCGTGAGGGGTTCTTGATACAACTTGACTCTACAACCGCTAATATAGTTTGGGAGGAGATCACCTTCTAGCGTGGCTAATTGTACTGCTCCACTCGTGGAGATCCTATTGATGATCATAGGTCCGTAGCCTCTCTTTTCTAGCTTCCTCGCGTGTTGTTTTAGTGTGTAGACTAAGACTAGATCTCCTGCTTTCAAGCCTTTATCCTTCACATGGGCATCGAAATATGCCTTCTGCCTCTTCTTGGCTGCATATATTCCTGCAGCGGATCTCAGTCTTGTTTCTCCTAATCGTTCAAGGTCAAAGATCCTAGAGGAGAGCTCATGACCTGTCCATTCGTGCTCTTGTGCTACTCTCAATGTAGGGATCAGGAAGTCCAAGGGTAGCACAGCATTTTGGCCAAATACCATCTGAAAGGGAGTGGCTTGGAGTACCGTTTTGTAGGCCACCCGGTATGCCCAAACAGCATGGTGTAGCTGTTTGTCCCAATCAGAGCGTTTAGTGTTCACTAATTTCGTCAGTACATTGCATAAAATCTTATTAGTGCTCTCAGCTTGTCCATTAGCTTGGGGGTGATAAGGGGCAGACTTCTTGTGTATTACCAAGAATTCTTTAAGTAGATTTTCAATCACTTCGTTCAAGAAATGAGTGCCTCTATCACTTACAAGCTCTATAGGTAGCCCGTATCTTGTGAATACATTCTCAAACAAGAATTTGGCAGTTGTTTGAGCATCGTTCTTGGTTGTAGCTTTTACCTCAACCCACTTGGTGAGATAATCTGTTGCCACAATGATGTATCCCGCATGAGAACCTTTAGCTGGGGGATTAATAGGACCTATGAAGTCTATTCCCCACTTAGAGAATGCACGTCCACCCATCATAGGTTTCAGTGGCATCTCATCTTTGCGTATAGGATACTGAGTCCTTTGACAGACATCACACCGTTTCACATAGGTATGTGCATCCATGTGAAGGGTAGGCCACCAGAAGCCCGCAAATAGTATCGCCTTGATTACCCGATCTGGTCCAAAGTGTCCTCCTGCTACACCTTGGTGAGCAGTTTCCAAGATCTTCAGATATTCACTTTCGTGGACACATAGTCTCAGGTAACCATCTTTACCGCGCTTATATAGATTATTACCGATGAGTGAGTAATCCTGGGCTTCTTGTTCTAAACTCCTTTTCCTAGCTAGAGTCATGTCTGGAGGGAATGTGTTTGTTCTCAAGAATGATACTAGAGGTTCACTCCAATCTGGCACAATGGATACTTGATAAAGAGTGGCATGTTCCACTGGTGGTTTAGTGCAACAGATTGGGCATTCCTTGCACAACTTTTGGACATCAGCTTCCATAGTTGGCCAATGCACTCCGAATCTCTTTAGAGTCTGCAAAGTTCTTTGCTTTGAATGGTGTTGCTCTAACGCACCTACATGTGCTAATTGCAACCATTTAGCGTACTCATCCTCTTCTACGCAACAAGCCAAGATCCCTTGATCTGTGTGCTTGTACATGCTTCCTGCCATGATATGGTACTTTTGGGCTTTTACGATCTCTCTATTCCGTGTGTTCACCACTGGATGATTAGGCCCGTATGTCAATACTGGTACTATTGGCTTGGCCCACTGCGGTATAACTTCCAAATTAAACAAGTAAGCATCAGGAAGGTCATCTGACACTCCTTGTGGGGCTTCTCCCGATGTGAGCCTAGAGAGATGATCGGCTCTCAAATGAGTCCTACCTTTCCTTACCACAACCTCAAAATCGTATTCCATTAGCAAGAGAAACCATCTTACTAATCTACCTGTATTGCATGGCTTGTTTACTAGGTACAACAACGCCTGATGATCAGTAAAAAATTTAAACTTATTTGCAAGCAAATAGTGTCTAAATTTCTTGACTGCATAAACCATGCCTAATCCTTCGCGCTCTGTAGTGGTGTAATTCCGTTCAGCCGCGTTCAGTTGTCTACTGGCATAGGCGATTGGAAGATCCATATTACCTTCACCAGTAGGTTGTGCAAGCACACATCCAATAGCATAATTGGATGCATCCACATGAACATGGAATGGCTTATTCCAATCTAGTGTGGTCAAGATTGGTGCTGAACATAATCTTCGTTTAAGCTCTTGGAAGGAATTCTCACATTCATCCGTCCACTCAAAGTTAGTCAGAAGTCCGTACATGGGCTTTGCGATGACCGCATACATGTGGATGAAACGTCGGTGTAGATATGCCATTCTTTGACACTATGTGTCCTAGAATCTTGCCTTGCCTGACCATAAAAACGCACTTTTCTGGGTTCAGGCAGACTTGATATTCTCTACATTTGTCAAAGATTTGTCTGAGTTCAGGGATATGGGTTTGTCTAACATTGGAATGGGCACAGAGATCATCAACATAGACTTCTAAACTCTTCCTCAGGAACTCCTTAAACACATGGCACATCAGCCTCTGGAAGGTAGCTGGTGCGTTGGTAAGCCCAAATGGCATTACTCTAAAAGCAAAAATGCCCCATTCTGTGGCAAAGGCTGTCTTATGCTGATCCTCTGGAGCTATGGCTACTTGATTGTAGCCCGAGAATCCATCAAGGAAGCTGTACACTTCCTTGCCTGCCACTCTTTCTAAGAGATGTTCTGTGATGGGAAGCGGATAGTTATCTCGAATCGTGGCGGCATTAACCTTTTTCAAGTTAATGCACACACGCAGTTTGCCATTCTTCTTGGGGACCACCACGATGGGGGATACCCATTCGGTGTGCTCAATTTCATAGATAAATCCGGCTTCGACTAGTCTATCTATCTCTTCCTTGATCTTAGCGGCGTAATTATCGTTATATGTATAAGGCTTTTGCTTAGAGGGTTTGGCATCCGAGGTCATGGGGATGGTGTGCGAGCATATGTCCGGGTCAACACCTTTCAAGTCCTTGTAACTCCAAGCGAATACATCTCTGTATTCTCTTAGCAAGGCAATCAATTCATGCTCTTCTTCTTCTGTCAGGTCATGGCCTATATACGTGCATCTCTCCTCTCCTTCTTCTATGGCCACTACTATTTTCTTGGTGGTTTCCTTGTTATCATAGGCCTCTCCTGATTGTGCCTCTCGTTTAGGCATTCTTATCATGACTCTCCTGTCATCTATCTCATACTTCTTAAAATTTTCGAGGACCTCAAACAAAGATTCTTCCTCTTCTGGTGAGGCTTCTCTCTTCTTTCGTTTCTTCCCTTCTTCCTTCGGGCTCACATGTGTTGCTAATCTTACGTCATTTGTCAGCTCTCCATGCCTCTGGGTTTGAAATTCTACCTCATGGAAGTATTCTTCATCTGATGCAAATGGTGGGTCCATAATGATTGACTCTAGATCGGAGTCACTTGCATCCTCAAATGCATCAGGGCTAGGTTCACATTCTTCTAGAACTGCCTCTCCCATGATTGGCTCTATGGAGAAGACTGAAATATCATAGCCATCCTCATCACAGTGAGGTGTCCATTGTTCTTCGTTGATGGCTACGTCCATTGTTGCTAAGATTTCTGCCCAACCGCGAGGTTCAAATTCTTCGTCTGGAAACACTACAGGTGCATAGGCTGGGTCTTGGATTGATCTATGGGTTTCTTTCGCACCTACCTCTCTGGCTTTCTCTCTCTTCTCTTCTTCTACTGCTACCTTGCACATCCATAAGTGAGTATCTTCATGCATCCATGAGGATCCAGACCCTATGGAATGCACCGATTCCGTGTCATCTTTGGCTCTATGGATGGGATTCCATTGGATAGGAGGAACATCTCTGTGAGAAAAATCCTTGAGATTGACTTTTGTTGTAACACCCAAGTGTTGAAGATACAAAGAATTGGTTCCCCAATCCTGTACCACTTGCAACTGTCGCATGAATGGTCTTCCCAAAATCATCTCATAGGCATGATTTTTGCTAAAGTCACATATAGCAAAACTATGCTCAAACTCAACACCACAAGTGGTGAGAGTTATGCCTTCTAGCAATCCTAGGGGTCTCTCTATGTGACCATCGGCCATTTGCAATTTCATTCTCGTTGGCCTGAGTGCCGGCTTGCCCCAACGCTTCCAAAGGGAAGTGGTGGCAATTGCAACTCCTGCACCTGAGTCCAAAATCGCTTTGGTGGTGTATTCCTGGTAGGTGATGGGAAGATAGGTGTTCCCTTCTTCACCTTCACACATATCTCCTATCTTATCCAAGGGAATTTCTGGCACTGTCCTATGGGATCCTACCTGGGAACGAGGTTTTGCTATTTCTGGTACTTGTTTGGCTACATGTTTCCCTAATTCAGGTCTAACCTTGAGTAGCTCTTCTAACTTGAGATTACACTGCATGTTAGTGTTCTTCACTACCTCTGTGTTCCTAGGTATGACTGAGTCGTCGTTCCTTACCATGACTGTAGGTGCTCTCATACAGGTGGACTTTGCCTCCCATGGTCCTGTGAAGTGGGGTAACTCTTGTATGGAATTAGATTCAAAGTCCAATCTCTCGTGAGATTGAGTACTCTCATGTTCCCCGTAAATAGATGGGATGTCTTGTGGGAATTGGTCGTGTGCGTCATCCACAAGTTCAAAAGGAGGGGCGACCTCGCTTTCGTTATCCCATTTGTCTTCCTGAATCTCTCGTAGGAAGTCCGGTGCAAACCGGTTCATAGAAGAAGAAGTGTCTGGCTCCGTAGAGTTAGGCACATAAGCAACCTGGGAAGGAGGGCTTATTCTCTCGTTGGCTCTTTCCTCGTTCCCATAGATGGCTGGAGCACAAGCTTCTTGGGAAGGATTACTTATGCTATTACTTTTCCGAACAGGCTCATACGCTCTCTAAGAAGGAATGTGGGTCACCTGTGGAGGTACATAAGCTTCCGGGGGAGGCTCATGTGACTTTTGGGGAGGAAGATAGGCTCCTTGAGGAGGCACATGGGCTTCCTGAAGAGGCTGGCTTATCCGTTCTCTTGCCCTTTCCCTTCTTTGAGGGGTAGGTTCCTTTTCTGACTGTGCATTTAGCCTCTCTATTCTTTCTAAGGAGGGGAAACTGACTGGTTTAGTGGAATTGGCCACATAAACTTCCGATTGGGAATGATTCATGTTTTTGCTTGCTTTTTCTTTGTCTTGATTTTTTTCTTCCTTGTCAGATCTTGCAATTATCCTCTCTAACTTCTCTAGGAATCCATCCAAATGCAATTGCGTTTTGGCTGAGCCTGAGTAATTGAAAAGGCGACTGGCTTCAAACATAGTCTGAGCCAATGCGACCATTTTCGCGCATAGTTTGGTTCTTTCTATCTCTAGGTCAGCTCTAGGATAGCACTTGTCATGATCCGTGACGTTTGGCCCGTCTTGGATTCTGGCCTGATATGCTTTGAGCATCATGTCTATGTCTTCAGGAGTGGGATCAGCTAATACTGATCCTGTTTGGGGTGGTGGGTGGGTTACGTGGGGTGTCTTAGAGGGTGGAGGGATGGAGGGTGATGGGGATGGTAGCGGTGGGAATGTGTGAGAGTGCGGTTGAGACGTGATCTCTATGATTTTAGCCTTGGTTTCTCGTAGACTTTCCTCAAGTTCACTCATCTTCTTTGCCCATTGCCTTTTCATGCGTTCGCGGCTATCTTTCCAAGCTCTTGTTCTCTTTTTATTTTGGCTCTCAGTATCGCTAGCATCTAGGCTCTTTTCCTGGCCTACCCCTTGGTTTTGCTGCAATGCCTGAGCCCTAGTGACTACCTGTACTGGTGCAGTGGAAGTGACGCTTCCTGAGGAGTCTACCACTAACCCAACAACGTTGATAGGGGTGATTTTTGGCATGCTATTGGGGTTCTTTGGGCAATCTCGTAAGAGATGCTCTTTTCCGCAATCTTGGCAGAAGCCTTGGATCGTCACCGACTGGGTTTGCGTAGGTGGAGGCAAGGGACAATCACGAATGAGGTGATCTCCTTGGCATCTGTAGCACGGTCCTCTAGGAAATGGTGGTCGTACTTGCCTAGGTTGAGGTCTAGGGTTGGGGTTTGCATACATGACGTTCGTGTAATCTGACTCCCAACTAGGTTCATTCGGCTCTTCACCATAGTAGGACTCACCATGTTCTGGGGACTGCATGTAGTAAGCCTGGGGGCTATCCACATGGGTAGAATCAAAGCTATGGTCACTTGGGTCATTTTCAGAGATCAAGGATGTTACAGGGACTATAGCTCTATTCAGGTTCTCTTCTGCAACAGTATACTTTACCGGAATCACATTAGCTGGGGCAGGGGGTTGTTGTGCTAGCACAGGCTGAGGCCTTTGTTGGGCCTGATACTGTGGTTGGTAGGTTTGTTGGGGTCTAGCATATTGTGGTGGTGGATTTTGGTTCTGGTATCTGCCTTGTTGGTAGGGTTGCGGATAGGGTTGCCTAACTGCCTGCTTGTTGTATGGGCAGTCTTGTGCGGTGTGATTGGTGTATCTCCGTTCTATGGTGCAGTACTGGCTACTAGGGTTTACTTGGGGTTGAGCCATAATGGGACAGACGTTCGCCATATGGTCACCACCGCATGTATAGCACCTTTTCACAGGGGCAAACCTTGGGATTTGTTTGCTAGTTACACCTAGTTTCTGAGCTACTTTTTCGGCAAGTTCTTCAATTGATGTGGCTTGTGTGGAAGATTGACTAGATGCACTATCTGAATCTTTGTAAATTTTGGACAGCTCTAGCTCTTCTCCTAGGTTATCTTCAATGTCAATGCACATACGTACACATTCTTCTATAGTCCTAGGGTCTTTCAGATACACATAGGATCTCAATTTTGGGCTCAGCAATCCGTCAAGAAATAAGGCTACTTGTTTAGCAGATGTGGGTAGCTCCGAAATAGGGCACCTTTCAAGATATTGTCTAAATCTTCTTCCTGCAAGTCTCACAGTCTCTTGAGGGGTTTGCTTGAAGCTGTGAATCAGTGAGGAGGTGTTGTGTCTTATGCCGCTCTTAGAGAACTCTACAATGAATGCCTCTAGGAGTTGATCTATGCTCCTGAACTGACGCTCATCTAATGGCTGAAACCATGTAAGTGCTGTGTTCCTAAGGGTTAGACCGAAGGCATTGTACTGTGTGAACAGATCTTCCACTTGTTCAGCTCTCAAGACTTGCTTGAACTCCGCCACATGATCATAGGGATCTCCTGTGCCGTCAAAGTAATTCTTCATGGACTTAACTAGCTGGGTGGGTCTCAAAGTTCTTGTGTGCTCTCTAGGCCTCGGCAGAGGGAATCCATCTACATTTCTTTGGTTCCTGTGGGCTCTATGCATCTCAGGTTCTACCCTATTCGTCTCCGTTCTCGTTCTTTCTCTGACCACTGGATTGGCAAAACTTACTTCTGGTCTATCTTTACTTCTGTCTCTTTGCATACCATGAGCCTGGGATGTTCCAGCTCCAGGGTGACCATAGGCTACATTTGATCTTGGTTGGGGGAAAATGAATTCGCCCTTCCAAGTGTAAGCATGCCTATCATTTTCTGTCACCACAAAGATCCTCTCCGAAGTGTGTTCTAAGTAGGTCACTCTACCTGGGCTATCTGGATCCTTAAACTCATAGATCATGATTGTTCCTATGTCAGTTGGGTGATCCGGTTTATACCTCCAAAAGGCTTCGTCCGTTTCTCGATTGAGAAGCAAATCTATGCACTTGTTATCTTGGGGGACCCACTCAGGCGTGATAATCCTAGTGAGAACTGATTTACCTCGAGGGGTTCTAGGTTCCGCACCCATGTTCCCTTGTTCCAGGTCACCTAAGTCCGCTTCTGAGATTACATTCCCAAAGTCATCTGTCCTATCAGGGTGACTAGTGACTACATATATTGTTCCTTCTTTGTCCAGGTATGCACCGTTTTCAAACTTGACAGCTGGGTGCTCTAGTCCTATGGATTGGTCAGGGTTTTTAATCTGGACCACGGATCTTCCTAGGCCGTCCTCATAGATGCTAGCACCTAATCGGTTGGTCCTAAGGTATTCCAACTGTGTTTTGTAAGGGCCTTCCACCCTGTACAAGTAAGGCACACCTGAACTTCCCGTAGGTTTGTCCATGCCTTGAGACATCTCTGACTCACTGGTCTCAGAGCGAGGGTAGTTCGAGTGGTGGCTCAACTGCTGGGCCCAGGACCTAGCAGTGTGGTTGACACTAGCCTCTGAAGACCTAAGGCTTTGTCTCTCTCTTACTAGGTGTCGTCCTGATCTAAGGTTCATATGCCCAACGGATTAGCCCAAACTTTTTTCAGAGTACAACCTCGTTGCCGATCAATTGGTACCAGTCACTTGATTCTTTTTAGTTATTCCTCGTGTTTAAAGTCTTATCTGTTATTACGTCGTCAGGAATACTTGAATGTTCTTCGTACTTTCAGGTTGATCGTTCCACGTTAGGTTCTTTCCTTTATGTTGTCGATAGTACAGAGATTAAGTTTTTAGCTTGAACTTGAGTTTTTAGGTAGTCTTCAACTTGATCGTGGCCTATCGTCGCCTTGACTTACTCCTACTTTTAATCGTTCTTAGCCTAAGCTAGGAATTGACGAAGAGGAGTTGAGAATATTCCGACCTTTCTTGCCGAACCTTGCTCTTTAGTGCTCGAGAAGTTGATTCTCAAGCGTGCGCCACACCCTTGCTTGGATACTCTCAATTGCTTCTCAATAGGCCTGCATAAATCCCAAGATTAGCTCCAAGTAGACCTTTCAATTGACAGACAAATTATTTCAGACACCCTTTTTTTTAATAACCCTTGTTCCCCCTTTTGTATTGCTAGAAATTTCCTCTAGAGCTCCCTTGGTGTTCCTACCCCTCTGTGTGTCAACTTCCAAATATCCTATCTGAAAATCAACACGATATTCTTATAAAAAACAGTTGAGGGCGTGTAGTATATGTCACGAGCTTTCTGACAAGCCCTAGAGCTCAGGAAATGGATTTCGTACGCAAAAGTTATGACCGTTCAGGGTTTAGGGGGTTACTAGACAGACAGAACCTTTCGGGGGTTTTAATGCATTTTCTAAGGCCTTCGTAAGTATATGAGTACATGAAAGTGAAAATATGCCCAAAATTTAGCCTAAATTGCCAAAAATTCACTCCTTAATTTTTTGCCGAAAATGCCTGTCTATCGCGATAGATGGTGTCTGTCGCGATAGACACAATCTATCGTGGGGGCTGTCTGTCGCGATAGACGGTGTCTGTCGCGATAGACAGTGTCTATCGCGGATTTCTGTCTGTCGCGATAGACGGTGTCTGTCGCGATAGACACTATCTGTCGTGAAATTCTGTCTGTCGCGATAGACGGTGTCTGTCGCGATAGACGCTATCTGTCGTGGGTCTCTGTCTGTCGCGATAGACGGTGTCTGTCGCGATAGACAGTGTCTGTCGCGAAATTCTGTCTGTCGCGATAGACGGTGTCTGTCGCGATAGACGGTATCTGTCGCGGATTTCTGTCTGTCGCGATAGACGGTGTCTGTCGCGATAGACGCTATCTGTCGTGAAATTCTGTCTGTCGCGAAAGACGGTGTCTGTCGCGATAGACGCTATCTGTCGTGGGTCTCTGTCTGTCGCGATAGACGGTGTCTGTCGTGAAATTCTGTCTGTCGCGATAGACGGTGTCTGTCGCGATAGACGCTATCTGTCGTGGGTCTCTGTCTGTCGCGATAGACGGTGTCTGTCGCGATAGACAGTGTTTGTCGTGATAGACAGTGTCTGTCGCGATAGACTGAAAAAATGCAAATTTTTGAAAAACTTCTAGTGTTCTAGAGTGCCCTGAAGGTGTAGATTACAGTGCTAATCATGCATTCACAAAATGTTAAGATTTTCTGTCTGTCGCGATAGACAGAGGTTGTCGTCCCGGGACCTGTGCAGAGCCTGTCGTACCTGCGCACACTGCTGGGGATGATGGTACAGCAAAAAACCTGCAAAATAGCTCAAGAAACATGCAAAAAACAGCGCATGCAAATTCGCTCTCTCGCTCTCTCTCACAAGTGAAATGAGGGAAATGAGGTGGAGATGGGGATATAGTCAAAAAACTGAAATTTTCGCGATGATGGAGATGGACGTGGGAGGTAGTGATGATGATGATGGTGATGAAGATGGTGAAGAAAGTAAAAGAAAATCGATGAGAGTGAAGAAAATACCTACAACTCCAACGCTTCAACTCTATGTCTTACCATCACACGCTCGTCCTCAAAGCTCAATCCCCGGCAACGGCGCCAAAATTTGGTGTAGCTCAGTGATGAGTAGCACCTCCTTTAATGTCAATCCGGGAAGACGTGAGGATGGTATGAAGACCTTGAGCAAGTGGCGGCACAAGTGCGTGAGTGAGAAGCACACAAGCATGCACACACATACACACACACGCGCACACACGGCAAGACAAAGAGAGAGAATCAATGGAGTTCTTTAGATTACTTTCAAATGCTCTTACAAGTTTGTTTCAATTACAATCTAACCTCAAAAATGAGCTCTCTAGCTCTTTTTATAGTTTTTGACTAGCTTTGGCCCTGTCCAGACCTAGTGTCCGGCCTAGTTAAAAATTAGGTTCCAGGGCTTATTTGAGGGCTCAAACGAAGTCTAAAAATTATGAAAATTGGTACGGTGGTACTTCTAATACTCCTCAAGCTCGAGGACTCCTCGGCTTGCACAAAATGGAGTCTAATCTACCAAAAACGGGATTTACAATGTTTGTGTAGTGATTAAAATCACTTGAGTTGTACATAATCTATGGGAAAAAATGATCTGGCCTTGTTGCCGTATTGTGCATGACTCCTTTGTTGCTTTGTATGCCAACATTCACCCTCTTACATCACTTTCCTTTGTAATGGTACTATCCCCATGTGTGGCATCATCCAAATCTATTAGCTATCACCGCATTTTCTAATCAGTCTATTTTGTATCAATGTTATTAAATATTTTGTTTTCTGTGCTTCATATTATATACTCTATACATATTTGATAGCTCAACTATGTCATTGATTATAATGATGTTTGACTTTAGGGGTGGATGGAGAACGGAATTCCATGCACAACTTTTGCAAAAGATAATTCTCCAAATCAGTGTGACGCTAAAATAGAAGTTGAGCACAAACTTAGGAATACATAAACTTGCATGCATGGGACATTCTCACATACCAAATATCATTCTCTCATTTAAACAATCCTTCTTTTGGTATTCTATGGATAAACTGGCATTTTTCTATAAGTTAAGCATAAATTTAGAAATAATTTGAAGTCTTAATGTCATCATAAACATTAGGAATGCATTTGTAAGAATTTTACAATCATTCCTCTCATGATGTCTCTTCACAATGATATGGTTTGAAAAGTAGTAAATAGTTTCAAAGTAAGGAAACTGATTTCACTATTCGGTTCTAGTGTTCACTTTCTTAGTCAACACCTCTTTGTAATGGTTACTATTCACACATGTGACATTGTCCAAATTGATTAGCTCTCGTAGGATTTTGTATTTAGCCTATTTTGTAATGATATTATTAAAATATATTCTCTTCAATGGTTCATGTTATAGACCTCTCTACATCTTTTGATAGATTAATAGTGTAATTGATTGTAAATTGTAACGATGTTTGGCTTATAGATCAAATAAAGAACAAAGTTCCATCCACCACTACCACAAAAGATAATGCTCCATCCTCAGCAAGTCAATGTCAGACTGTAACAAGCGTTGAGCACAAAGATGCCCAAGAAGATAAAAAACTAAACAAAGTATTTTTTTCCCACTCAAACTCATCATATTTCAAGTCGAACATGTCCTATTTCAACTCAAACTAATCCTATTGTAGCAAATGTTGACCAGATAGTATCAATTTCAAATCAAAATAATCTTCTACTATTGTTTACACCACAAGGGAAACAAGAGCCTAAAAAAATACCAAGCAATTCAAAAAAACAAAAGGGGTTCGATCATGTGGTAATGGAACCTGAATTTATTGGGAGAAAAATGTGAAGAGATGGATAGGTATGTGCTTGAAGATGAAGAGGCGTTGCAAAATCCTTGATCTAAACCAACCAAATGAACTCCATGATTATGTGGTGGGCCCTTTTAGCATGCCAATGGATGTATTAGACACCCTATGTACCTTGGAAGATCACTCTCAAAAAGATAGATCAAAACAGATAAGTTGGAGTTAGCTCAGAGGTGAAGAACTTGCTATTTTGGTTCATACACCTATCTAGTGTTTTGCATAATTCTCTGAGCACAACAATAATTAGCTTAATTCCTTTTGGGGAAGTCTAGTTAACTTAAAGCGATAACTCTCAAGAGTAATCTCATAAAAAATAATGAACCACACATTGAGAATGATATTTAACAAGTGATGACATTATCCCGATTTTCAAGGGCTGCTACAATAATGAGACCAATGAGCAGAAACATGAACATGGCTCAAGATTTAATAATCCAATGATCATGAAAATTTGTATGATTATACTAGACTATATGTAGAATTTAGCAAGCTTTAAATCATTGAATTGGGGTAAGTACACACTGAGAAACAACTCTGACAAGATGAGTAAAAAGTTGGGTACCTGACAGAGAAGTGAAAATGAACAGACAGGGTTGACTTCAATTGAACATAACTGAATATTGAAACACCCAAATGAAATGAAAATTTTTCAGCATATAGTAGACTTATAGAGCTAACTTTATTAAGTTAAATCACTGAAAAATTATGCACCAAGTGCGAAGAAACCATCTCTGCAGTCTGATTGAGAAAACTAAGAGATATGGCAGTGAGTAGTACACTTCACAAGAACATGGAAATATGAACTCAAATGATCCTGAAAATGAAAGTATATTGATTTTACAACACAACGGACTTAGTGATGCATATGTGTGCCTTAAAACCACACCTTGATATGGCATAAATCTTAGCTCTTCGAGTTCTTCTCTGAGGTCTCTCTAACCATGACTAAAGTTGCCAGCTATTTATAGTTGAGCTTGGGAGGCTAACTTCCAATCAATTAGTGATTGATTTGATTCACTATCTACCACAAATCACAAATTCATGGCTCCTCTTTCCCTTTTTGATCAAGTGGACTCAACCACTTAAGATTCTTTCCCTTTTACATTAAGTAAAGTCTTCAAAAGTTACAAGAGGTAGTTCACAAGTGAACTTTACATTGTCTTCATTTTAAGGCTTCTTCTTTGAATTTGTGGGACTCAAGCCAATACTTAGGCTTTTCATAGACTTGATCCAACAGCTCCCCCTCAAGCCAAGTATGCTTGAGATCTTCAATCTTCCAAGATTACCTGCAAACCAATCATGGCTTTGAATTTGCAAAGCTTTGTACCATCCAATGATTTGGTTAGAATATCTGCACATTGTTGATGAGTGGATACATATGATATTTGAATTTCCTTGCTCACAATCTTCTCTCTTACATAGTGATAATGAACTTCAATATGTTTAGTCCTTGCATGAGAAATTGGATTAGTAGCTAAGTGAATAGAACTCATATTGTCACAAAAAATAGTTGGAGTTCCAAACTCCAATCCAAGATCTTTGAATAATGTCTTCATCCACATAGCTTCTTGTGTAGCTATGGCAAGACCTCTGTATTCAGCTTCAGTAGAAGAGAGAGAAACTGTGGGTTTCTTCTTGGATGACCATGAAATAAGCTTTGAACCTACAAAGGTAAGATAACATGGAGTGCTTCTTTTATCTTTCTTGGAGCCAGCCCAATCAGCATCAGAAAATAGCTTCAACCCTAAATCAAATACATAAGGATAATAAAGTCCTTCATTTATGGTTCGTTTGAGATATTTGAGTATCCTCTTAGCGGCATCCATGTGTGATTTCCTTGGTGTGTGCATAAATTGACTTAACACACTCACACTATAGCATATATGTACCCTTGTCAATGTGGCATAGTTGATACTACCCACAAGGCTTTGATATGATGTGATGTCCTCTATGAGTTCACCTTCATGTGAGCTCAATTTATGGTTGACCTCCATTGGAGTACCTGCAATTTTACAATCCTCCATCTTGATTTTTGCTAACATATCCCTGAGTTACTTCCTTTGAGTGAAAAATAAACCATGATCTTTGTAGACAACTTCCAAACCTAGGAAGTAGGTAAGTGATCCTAAATCACTTATCTTGAATTCTTCTCTCATTTGATCTTTGATCTTCTTCATACCATCTGCATCATTCCCTATCAATATAATATCATCTACATATATACATAAGTAGATGACCTCAGGATTACTCTTTTTGATAAAGAGTGAAGGATCTTCCTTGCTTGGTTGAAAGCCTTTGTCCTACAAGAATGAAACAAGCCTGAAATTCCAAGCTCTTGGAGCTTGCTTAAGACCATACAATGCTTTGTTAAGTTTACACACATAATCAGGATAAACTTGATTCTCAAAACCAGGTGGTTGTGCCATATATACCTCTTCTATTATCCAACCATTCAAGAATGCATTCTTTACATTTAGTTGAAGTATCTTCCAATTCTTGGAAGAGGCAATACCAAGCAAAACCCTAATAGTAGGCACCTTTGCCACATGAGAGAAGATCTCCTCATAATCAATTCCCTGAACTTGTGCAAAGCCTTTTGCTACAAGCCTTGCCTTATACATGTTAATGGAACCATCAGAATTCTTCTTGAGTTTATAGACCCATCTTGAGCCTATTACCTTCATGGATGAAGTCTTGGGCACCAAATCCCAAGTGTTGTTTTCCTCAAGTGCTTCAATCTCTTCCTTCATTGCATGCTTCCATTCTGATTTTGTTTTGGCCTCTTCAAAGGATGATGGCTCCTCTTGATTTATGTCTTGTGCTATGTAAATAGAATGTTTAGTTACTAATGAGGTTTCAAACCCATACCTTTTTGGTTTTTTTTTCTTTCCCTTATAGATCTTCTTAAGCCATGTTATGATGATTCTGCCTCATGTCCAAGTTCTTGCAATTTTGCTTTACCTTTAGACTTCAATGCTTTGATTTTTTCCATCTGAGTTTCTTCATCATCTTCTGAAGTATCTTGTTCTTCAATCCTTGGTTGATGTTCTCTACCAAGCTTTGGGAAATCTTCTTCAAGGTGATATGGCAATTTGACCTTCCTGCATGAATATTCATACCATGAATTGTTCTCATCAAAAACTACATCTCTGCTTACCAAGAATCCTTTGTTGGTAGGGTTGTATAACATGTAACCCTTTTGATTGTTGTCATATCCAATAAATACACACCTTTCTGCCTTTGGATCCATCTTGCCTCTAACCTGTGAAGGAACATGAGCAAAAGCAATACATCCAAAAATTTTACAATGATCTAAGCTAGGTCTTCTTCCATTCCAAGCCTCATATGGAGTCATCCCATCAAGGGATTTTGAAGGCAACCTGTTAATCAAGTAAATGGCTGTAGAAACAACCTCAACCCATAGATAATTAGGCAAATGCTTTTCATTTAACATGGACCTTGCAGCTTCAACAATTGTCCTATTCCTCCTTTCTGCCACTCCATTTTGCTCAGGAGTGTACCTTGTAGTTACCTCTCTTTTGATTCCTCTTGAAGAAAAGAATCAAAATCATGGGAGAAGTATTCTCCCCCTCCATCTGACCTTAGCCTTTTTAGTGATTTACCTATTTGGTTCTCCACAAGAGCCAAATATCGTTTGAAACATGAAAAAACTTCATCTTTTTGTTTCACAAAGAATAGGATAGTCCATCTGCTGCAATCATCAATAAAGGAGACATAATACCTTGATCTAGATATTGAAGCTTCCTTGCTAGGTTCCCATACATCTCTATGAACCAACTCCAAGAGATCTCCATGCATATAACCTTTCTTCATGAATGGTAACCTGTGAGACTTTCCAAATTGACATGCACTAGACTTATAAATCATATGTTGTTTTGACAAGTTAGGGAGTCCAAGTACACTTTGGTCCCTACAAATTTGCTTTAATGAACTTTCACCAATATGTGCTAACCTTTTGTGCCATACTTCCAATTTTGTGAGTGTTTGACTACCATAATTAAAGAGAGCAATGTTTATAGTGTCTTGTAATTCAAATGTGAACGATCTACCTGTCTTTTCACCTTTTGAAATTCTTCTGAATCCTTGACTTGGATCTTCAACAAATGCTCCTACTTTTGTGAACCTGACTTGCAACCCTTTCTCTACTATCTTCCCAACACTTATCAAATTCTTTGTAATGGTAGGGACATAGAGTACCTTACTGAGTAGGTTGATGTTTCCATCAGGTGCTTTGACATTTCCTATTTTCTCCACAAGGTGTCTTGTATCATCTCTTGTTTGTACCTCATGCTTATTCCTTGGATCTTCTAAATCTGATAGGAGTGCCGCATTTCCTGCCACATGATTTGAACAACCTGAATCTATGTAGAAAACATGCTCATTAGATTTACCTTGTGGCATAGCCATGTTCATGATCAATAATAAATACTCTTTGTTTGAGTCTTCTGTGTAGTTATTGTAAGTCTCTCCTTCCTTTGTAGCCTCCTTGATAGTTTGAATGATTGTATTTGTTTTAGTTGCCATGATAATTGTTGAACCTTCCTCTTGAGTAGCCATAACTTCCTCTATTGTATCCTCTGCCTCTTTGATTCTTGGAATTCCTAAAGCAATTTTCAGTTGTATGATTAGTTAATCCACAAATAGAACATGAGTTGGGGACTTGGGATCTCCCCCCGCCTTGTCTACCTCCTCTTCCTCTACCTCTGCCATGTCTTCCTCTACCTGCATAGTTAGCTTGATATGTTCCTGCTTCATCATCCACTTTCTTTGACTTTCCTTTGTTTTCTTTGGACTTGCTTTTATCAGTATATAAGGCTGAAGATTGATTACCTTTAGAGCTTTCTCCATTTTTGATAAGCTTTGCCTCTTGAGTAAGTAGTTGTCCAATGAGTGTATTGAAATCAGGTACATGCATGTCCATGTACAAATCCATAGTTGTGGAGAATGCTTCCCACTTGTCATCTGCCTTCAAGCCATTGATGACCTTCCTTACAATTTTCTCTTCATCTATTACCTCTCCAATGCTTCCCAACTGATCTGATATGTCCTTGAGCTTTGTGACAAAATCAGTCACATTTTGTTTGGGAGCCTTCTTGAGAGTTGTGAAATCCAGCCATAGTTGATGCTTCCTCGCTTTAGTACTTAAAGAGAAGAAAGATTCAAGTGCATCCCACACTTCTTGAGATGTCTTACTACTTCTAATGTGAGGCAACAAAAAATTTGAGATAGAGTTAAGGAGATAAGGCCTTGCAAGTGCATCCTTGGAGCACCATGTGCTCAATCTTTCTTGCTCTTCATATATTGGTTGACTTTTGTTCCTGAAACTTGGCATAACTTCATCTCCAGCCACATAACCATATAAACTTCTACCTTGGAGATAATCTTCCATTCTTAATGACCAAGCTGAGTAGTTACCTCTGTCCAATTTGTCAATTGATGAAGGAAATCCATCTGCCATCCTTGCTCGGATACCACTGTGAAGAGATGGATAGGTATGTGCTTGAAGATGAAGAGGTGTTGCGAAATCCTTGATCTACACCAACCAAATGAAATCCAAGAGTATGTAGTGGAACCTTTTAGTATGCCAATGGATGTATTAGAAACCCTATGTACCTTGGAAGATCACTCTCAAAAAGATAGATCAAAACAGATAAGTTGGAGTTAGCTCAGAGGTGAAGAACTTGCTATTTTGGTTCATACACATATCTAGTGTTTTGCATAATTCTCTTAGCACAGCAGTAATTAGCTTAATTCCTTTTGGAGAAGTCTATTTAACTTAAAGATTTAGCTTGCAAGATTAATCTCATAAAAAATAATGAACCACACACTGAGAATGATGTTTAACAAGTGATGACATCATCTCGATTTTCACGGGTTTCTATAGTAATGAGACCAGTGAGCAGAAAATGAATATAACCCAAGATTTAAGAATCCAATGATTATGAAAATTTGTATGCTTATACTAGACAATATGCGAAATCCAGAAAGCCTTAAATCATTGCATTTGGGTAAGTACACAATGAGACACAGCTCTAACAAGATGAGTAAAAAGTCGGGTACCTGACAGAGAAGTGAAAATGAACAGATAGGGTTGACTTCAACTAAACATAACTGACGATTGAAACACCCAAATGAAATGAAAATTGGTGAGCCTATAGTATACATATAGAGATAACTTTACTAAGTTAAATCACTAAAAATGATGCACCAAGCGCAGAGAAATCATCTCTGCAATCTGACTGAGAAAACTGAGAGATATGGCAATGAGTAATACACTTCACAAGAACATGGAAATATGAACTCAAATGATCATGAAAATGAAAGTATATTGATTTTACAACACAATGGACTTACTGATACATATGTGTTCCTTGAAACCACACCTTGATACGGCATAAAGCTCAGCCCTTTGAGGTCTTCTCTGAGGTCTCTCTAACCACGACTAAAGCTGCCATCTATTTATAGTTGAGCTTGGGAGGCTAACTTCCCTCAATCACTCTCCAATCAATTAGTGATTGATTTGATTCTCTATCTATCACAAATCATGAATCCATGGCTCCTCTTTCCCTTTTTGATCAAGTGGACTCAACCACTTAAGCTTCTTTCACTTTTACATTAAGTAAAGTCTTCAAAAGTTACAAGAGGTAGTTCACAAGTGAACTTTACATTGTCTTCATTTTAAGGCTTCTTCTTTGAATTTGTGGGACTCAAGCCAACACTTAGGCTTTTCATTAATTTTCTCCAACAAAAAAGGGACCCCCCAAAGATTCAACATGGCACGGTAGAGGAGGAGATACAATAATCAAACCTATTCACAAGGATTTATAGCTTAGGGCTCTAATTCTGGAAGTTGACATATTTATGAACATCAAAAGTAACTAGGGTTTTCTTGATAGTAAGCCTTTTCTATGATGGTACCTTAAACATCACAATGTCTGGATTTGGAGTGCTTATGATCTAGACAAGGTTAATAAATACATTGATACAATCTTCTCGGGGTTCAGGAAGCAATTTATGGGTATTTGGGAAAGGGATGAGTGTTTATGGAATTTTTCAATCCATTTCAAGAGAGAAGCTCATTTATAGGACAGGAATGTGGAGTACGAGCACGAGAATACATTAATAATTGATATTGCTACTCACAAGTTATTTTACAACATTAGAAGATGTTGTCTCACAGGACCAAAGTTGAAAATCAATGAAAGATGTAACTATCTACTAGGAACTCTTTGTGGTCAACTTTGAAAATGGTTAATAGCCATAAATCATACCGAGTATGCAGATATTATTTTAAGATCTATTCCTCTTGATGAAGAGATCTTAGATATATATCATGGAATACATCAAGAGCATAGTCGAGATCATAAACAAAAACACTGAGTATGCAAATAACAACACATTGTGTACAATGATTCTTATAGACTTATGTTAAATACTTTTATTTTAAAAAGAGCATTAGCTATGTTGATCCAATTTTTAGCTATATTTCTCAATTGTTAGCTATTTGCATGTTAGCTACTTTAAGTCTATGGGCGCATTCAAACTATTCTGGTGGTACATAGATGGTATGTCCTTCCAAACTTGTGCTTCCACCCTCTTGATTAACACTTGTTCCACTGGAACTCAAACATTAAATTACTGTGATCATTGGATTTAAAGAAAAAACCTTTACAACCATGGGTAGTTGATAATAATTAGCTATTAATAATTATCTTGTTACCAATTAGCTATTACTAAGTAGTTGATTCTTACTTAATTGTTAGTAATTAGTTATTAGTAATTAGCTTATTACCAATTAGTTATTATTAAGTAGTTGGTTCTTGGATAGTTGTTTGTAATTAGCTATTACTAATTAGCTTGTTAGTAATTAGCTATTACGAATTAGCTTGTTACTAATTAGCTATCAATAAGTAGCTAGTTCTTGGTTAGTTGTTAGTAATTAGTTATTACTAATTATCTTGTTACCAATTAGCTTGCTCGTTCTTGGATAGTTGTTAGTAATTAGCTATTACTAATTAGCTTATTACTAATTATCTTGCTACTAATAAACTATTACTAATGAGCCAATTTTTTGGTTAGTTGTTTGTAATAAGCTATTACCGAATAACTTGTTACTAGTTAGTTATTACTAAGGAGCTAGCTCTTGGTAACATGTTAGTAATTATCTATTACCAATTAGCTTGTTTCAAGTTCAGCTGATTGAAAATAGGATTACCTGAGATACATCAAGAAGGTGAACAAGGTGCTCCAAATATTGATTTTTGCCATGTCACTTCCTACTTAAATCCTTCTTATTTGGTGACACCCTACTCTGTGTTGTCCAAAACATGATAATCTGATCCTGGACCTCTTGTGTGATACATGTTGTACATGTTGATCTACCAGTTTTCTTCAGAAAGCTATGATCAGACTCAACTGTAGTTAACCATCCAATCATATCATACACAACCTTCCTACTTACTCCTAATACCCTAGAAATTCTTGAAATATTTATCTGATTTGTTGATGAATATGCATCACTATTTAGAATCATCATCAATGTTAATCTCTTCAACTCAAGGTGCTCTTCAATGATGCAGGTGGAAGAATTGCCCAACCTTGCCATAGGACATGTATGCTAGTTTTTCATAGGTGCTTGATAAGCCTAGTTGGCTTCTTTCCATTGAGTCATTACATGCAATGGAGTTAGTGATTCACTATGGACGTTCACATGTCATGATTCACTATGGACGTTCACATGTGAAGACTCATAGTTTTATGAGTTTTCTACATTGACCGTATGGTCATTTTTTAGAGGAGAATTTAGAAAAAAAATCAATCTCTTTGGTTGGAAATTGCTATTCATTTATCCATTTTAGTGATATTCTCTCAGATTTGACACTTTGTCATTTTCTTGACCCTTATTGGTGTTTGGACTCTTCTAGCTCCATTATCGTTCTAGTCAACTTGTTATCATCATGGCATCAAAGGTCTTAGGCACATCTTGTGGATTGGGATCTAGTGCCAATGCTCCTAGGAGGAGCTATAACTTGAAGGATAATGATCATTTTGAGATTCAGAATTTTTATGGCACAAAATTTGCTTTATGGAAGAATCATATTAAAGATGTGCTAATTCAGAGGAGGTATTGGAAGCCAGTAAATGGAATCTCAAAGAAGCTTGTTGGCATGGATGATGATGATTAGAATGAGTTGGATGAAATGGCTAGGTCTACCATTTGACTGCACTTGGCAAATAATGTTTACTTTATAGTATTGGCATATGAAAGTGCAAAGGAGCTTTCAAAGAAGTTATGCAATACATATGAAAAAGAAACAACATCAAATAAAGTGCATCTAATGAGAACGTTATATCGTCTTTGCATGAAGGACATAGGTAGTGTCACTACTCATCTAAATGATTTTGATGATATATTCTCTAAGTTACAAGCTTAGAAAATTAAGATGGATAAATAAATGAAATCAACCTTGTTTTTGTGCACCTTTCCATCATCATGGGACACATTTTTCACAACTATTAGCAATAGTGAACCTAGTGGTAAACTGTTCAATGATTACATATGTGGAGCACTCTTGAGTTATGAGATCTGTAGAAAGTCTATGGTTGGCACTCATAGTGGAGATTCACATAATCTTCATGATTCTTAAAAAGGAAAGAATTAACAATGTGGCAGAAGCAAGAAGAAGGAAAAGAATGATCAACAGAATAAGAGTAGAAGTAAATCAAGGAAGAGGAATATCAAGTGCCATTATTTTCATAAGAAAGGAAATATGAACAAAGATTGCTACATGTTGATGGGCATGTCAAACAATTACCTACACCATCTAATTTGATTGTGAAGATAGAAGAAATTAATGTTGTTTTTTATAATGTTGATGTGTTGACACTTGCGAGTATTGTGTTTACTAAGACTCTTATGAATAATTTTGTTTCCCATGCCTACCTACCAGATTATGTTGCTTCTTTCCATGTGACATCACATAGAGAATGGTTCTCTTCTTATGCAGCAAAGTCTCTCGATGCCATCACTATGCATAATGTACACTATGTGCCTCATTTATAATGTACTTTAATGTCACTTGGTCAACTTCATGAACTTGTTTACAAAGTGTTTTTCTATGCTCATTTCTTTCACAAATCAAAGTGCAATATGGTTATTTCAAAAGAAGCCAAAGTAAGCTCACTTTATCCTTTATTTCTATCATAGAAAGAACACTTGTTAGCTATTATCGAACAACCTATGTCATGTATTTGGCATGGCCATTTGGACCATATCTCATAGTGAAATGGAAAATCTTTCTCATTTTGTGTACTAACCTATGTTACCTTTCTCCCATTTTTCATTTTTGAGCATTTTCAATATGGAAAGAAAACTAGGAATGTGCATAAGATGCACCTTGAATCTTGAAATCAGCCTTTAGATCTCGTTCATACAAATGTTTGTGGTCCTATGCCCATAACATCAATAGGTAGTTCTCTTCACTTTGTCACATTCATAGATTTTGCTACCATACAGGTCTGGGTATATCATATCAAATCTAACAATGAGGTGTTACATACTTTCAAAAAATGGCTTCCTCCAATTGAGACCAAAAAAAAGAACTAAGCTCAAGCATTTATGTTTTGAGAATGGAGGTGAGTATATCTCACATGAATTTAGCCCTTTCTATGAGTCTAGATGAATTTGTAGAGAGTTTATAGCTCCTTATACCCTAGTACAAAATGGCATAGCTTGTAGGATGAATATAACTATTCAAGATAGAGTAGTTTCCATGTTGCATCATGCAGACCTTTCACAAGGTTTTTGGGCAAAAGAAATCTTGACTGTAGTTCAACTGATTAACCTTTCCCCTAGTTCTACCAAAGTTTTGTAAGTGGCACAAGAGTTATGGATAGGGAAACCACCATAGTATAATCATCTTCAAGTTTTTGGGTGTGAAACATATGTTCATATACCCAATAAGTATATAAAAAAGTTGGACTATAAGTCAAGAAAATGCATTTTTCTTGGATATGGTCAAGATGGTCAACTTGGACATCGCTTATGGGATCCTAAAACATGGTCAGTGATCAGAAATAGTAATGTCATTTTCAATGAGTTTAAGATGCATAAAACATCCATTAAGGAGTTTGAAGTGAGAAGAGTGGTGTTTTAGGATACTTGTCCTCCAATTAGCATGCATAAGAATGTTACACATAGGGATGTTTAGGGCAATGTCACTCAAATCAATCTACAAATTTTCTTGCGGAGCAACCATTGAGATGTTTTGCATGTGTCTCACATCCACCTGATAGATATGTTAAAGGTTTGAATTTTTTTATGTTGATGGATGTTGGTGAGCCTTCTTGCTACAAAGAGGCTATGTAGAAAAAGGATCATGTCCGGTGGGAGCATGCCATGAAGAGTGAATTAGATTCTATTTGTAAGAATGGTACTTGAGATTTGATAGCTTTTCCAAATGGAAAGAAAGTGTTACCATGTAAATGGTTATATACGTTGAAACTCACATCGGATAGTGCTTCTCCAAAGTATAAAGCATGACTAGTTGCAAATGGTTTTAAGTAAGAAAATAGTGTCAACTTCTAGGATATCTTCTCTCCGATAGCAAGACGATTACACTGCTCATGTTGCTTGAATTCATTGCAATGGAGGACTTAGAGCTAGTCCAAATTGATGTCAAAACTACTTTCTTGCATGGAGATCTTACAGATGAGATCTATATGGAACAATAAAAGGGTAATGTAGCTCCTAGAAAAGAGAATCTATTTTGTATATGAAGAAGAGCTTATATGGACTTCAATATTCCTCTAGACAATATTACCAAAATTTTAATGCTTTTATGAAGTCTCAAGGCTATTCTCAAAGCAATGAGGAACATTCTCTCTTCACAAAGAGATGCTCAAATGCTAGCTTGATATGCTTGATACTTTATGCCGCTGATATGTTGATTGCTTGGAAGTCCTCTGATGACTTGTCATTGCTCAAAAAAGAAGTTGACTGAGACATTTGATATGAAGGATTTTTGGGGTGCAAACATATTCTTGGCATGCATTACTTGTGATAGGAGTAAAAGATGCATATACTTGTCTCAAAGTGAGTATATGTTGAGAGTGCTTCATAGGTTCAATATCTAGGGTGGGAAGGCATTGAGTAAACCTTTACGTACATATGTGAAATTGAGAAAGCATGATTTCCTCAAATCAAATTAGAAAAGGAATTCATGACCAAAATGCCTTATCAATTTGTTGTTGGTAGTCACATACATGCTATAGTAGCTACGAGACCGGACATTGCATTTGCAGTGGGATTTGTGAGTAAATATATGTCTTATCTTGGCAAGAAGCATTGGGAAGTTGTTAGTATGAGTTTGAGATAATTGAATGCACTAAGAACAAGTGTCTATGCTTGGGGAGAGGAAAGGGTCCTGTTATTGGTTACAAAGATTCCAATTATGCTAGTTGTGTAGACAATCCAAAGTCTATATCAGGGTACATTATGATAGAAACAATGTCAAGGTAGTCCATAGGTCAAACACTGCACCCATATTATGTGTAGTTTGTAGAACTCTACACAAAAAAAAGTTGTGGGATCTTGGCTTAAGAAAAATTACTTGAGAGCAAGAAAAGGTGCTTGTATCCAATACCCATAGGCAGCGGTAGCACAAGAACATGGTGTTGCTTTCATTTAATTACGAATCAAGACTCCGATTGGCTTTTTTGTGCATTGATCCTGATTTTAGATCATAGCCTTCGCACTAATTTTCACGATCATAGTTGATTGTGCTTTTTTTATAGCTTTTTGCAAGAGGTTCAATGATATATAAGAAGGCCAAGGTCATTGATTGAATCATCCTCTCAAGGAGATCAATCTTCTCAATGAAGCTTTGGAATTGGGAATTGAAATATAGATAGTGTAGGTGAGCATCCTAGCTTACCATACACTTTGAAAATTTGTCTATTCTCTCTCTATCTCTCACTCATCATCATTTTAAGTATTAAAGTGTGTATGCTAAGGTTCATGTGTTGGAAGATCCTATAAACTTGTGATTTATTATTATTATTATTAAGACCCATCCACTTCCAACACATTTTCCCCTTTGCTGGAGGTGATATCTCTTGGAGATCTCTTTCTTTGAGAATGTACAACTATTTTCACTACAGAAGTAGAGTATGTTGCAACTAGTGAGTCATGTAAGGAAGTATTATGGGTTTCTCCTCTTACTTGTGATATGGTTCTACCTCAACATGTACCTCATTCTCTCAATGATAGTCAAAGTGTCATTGCTTTGGCTAAGAATCTAGTCGATCATGCAAAGATCAAGCACATTGTGGTGAGGTATCACTTCATTAAAGATTGCTTAGCCATTGAGTGCATTATCCTTGAGAAGGTTCATACTCAAGTACATGTTGGAGATTCTTTGACTAAAGCCCTATCACAATATAGATTTTGACACTATTGTGACTGGATGGGGTTTAGTTGATTCATGATCTTGCATAGTCCTCTACATTATCTAACATGTCCATCAGGTGGAAGGTATAGTTTGAATACTTACACTTAGGTATTATTCTTTATCACTCTTTATTTTTTTCTCCCATAGTCACTTTGGTCTTTAGTAAGAGATGGTTATTGTTAGTGTCCATGAAAGGTCAAATATATGTATCTAGGCAAAAATAGGAACTAAATATAAGAAATTGTGTGCCTAAGAGGTATGAAGAGTGTGTGTATGAGAATATGGAGAATACAAAGAACTATTTTATAGCAAACCCAAATTCAAATCAACCTAAATAAAAAACGAGTGACCTAGCAAGTAAGAATGGAAATAGAACTGCTACTCACAGTAAATCAACAGCTGATGTTGATGGAAAGCTGGCAGAATCTCCTCCAGATAATCACCAAGATGTAGACCACAACTCCTCCAAGGGTGTGAGCACTCCTCCTCCAAGATAGAGCACCTCCTAGTGATCACCAACTCAAGAGTGTGTGAACACTCTCCCTCCAAGAAGACCTCCTTGTTTTGAGCTAGAAGATTGAGCTTGCTCCTTGAGATGATGATAACAATGAGCCAAGGGCCACTTATTATATATGTTGTGTACCCCTATAAAAAGCTAAAAGCACATAAAGAAAAATCACTCATGACCACAAAACAAAAAAATCCACGAAGAAGATCATTGTTTCCACCCAACTTATTTCTTTTTTTCACATTGATTTCCAAAAGCTTCTTTCATGTTGTGCCTATCGGGAATTGAACCCAGATCAAGTCTATGGGATCATTCTATACTAGCCATGTAGCCATGTCACTTATTGTGAGGGTTATTATATAGAATATGTCATATACCAGCTCTACTTGAGGATTTTTGTACAACTTGTATGAAATTATCTCCAACAATCCCCCCTTCAATGTCATAATGGTACAAGCTTTAATAACATATAAAACTTCATGAGATTGCAAATATCTCTTAACTGATTTCCACTAAATATTGAGCTGACTGTGCATGAACCTGTATACTTGAGAAACTGCAAACTGAATGTCCAGACATGTATTACATAGATATATCAAGCAACTAGTTGCTTGACTATATAATGTAGCATCAAATGGTTCTGAATCTGCTAACAACTATAATAACACATTGACATCCATAGGTGTTTGCATAGGCTTAGAATCTGTCATCTCAAACCTTTCTAATAATTTCTCAATGTGTTTCTATTGTGTCATGTAGATACACTCATCTCTGTATATGAACTCAATCTTGGGACTTGTGATAATCATATCACTTTGTAGTGCATCTTGAACACTAGCTGGTTCATTCTTAATTGAAGTAAGAGCTAAAATATCATGAATCTTAAAATGTTTTGCATAATTTACATGGTCTCCTTGTTTGAGTAAGCAATAGTGAGTTGAAGAGAGATACCTGTGTCTTCAAGAAAAGACTTAAAGTCTTTAGACATGTACTCTCCTCCTCTATTACTTCTCAAAATCGAGATCTTTGACTGACTTTTATTTTCAACCATAGCTAAGAACTTCTTGAAAGTAGGAAAAACATCTGGCTTCACTTTAAGACCGTAAATCCACGAATATCTTGAGAAATCATCATTGAATGAAACAAAGTACCTATAACCTTGAATAGAATATGTTCTCATCATAACATTCACATTTGAATGTATGATCTACAACTTCCTTGTGGTCTTGATATCCCATGCTTCTTGAAAGGTACTTTATGAAGCTTTCCTTCAAGACATCCTTCATATGATTCTGCATCATCTGGTAAAGCAAAAGAAGGCAATGTTGAAATGAAAAAGGACTACTCCTACTCTATTCACATGCACACATCAAACAAGCTAAGGAGGAAGGAACAAAAGATAAAAAAACATTATGAATGAATTAAAATGGAAATGGAAATGACTTACATGAAATGCTCTATGAGCATGGAGACTCCACGAGGAGTGGAAGTGCACTCTTGGAAATGAGCTAGAGTGGAATGACTTGTGATGGAGTGAAGGGAGGCCTTGCTTATATGGAGTTTGGGAGAATTCCCTTGCATGTGGGATAAATGTGCTTGCATGAGAATGAAAGTGAGTTTGGACGAAAGGGTGGAGCATGGAATTTTTCAACACCCCCCCTCCATGTGATGACCCTTTTGTTTTTAATATGGGGGACTAGTGACATATGGGATCACTTAGTCCATTGGTTTTTAGAATCTAAGGACATATGGGATCCTTAGACATAACTTGGACCTATGGGATCCAAGTTGGGACATATGGGATCCAAGTGGTTTTTGTTGGGATCTTGGGACATATGGGATCCCAAGGCATTTTACTTGGACATTTGGGATCCAAGTGGTTTTTGTTGGGATCTAGGGACATATGGGATCCCTAGACATATAGAGGGTTTACATCATGGGGTAGGTGGTGCTTTTGATCCATTTGCCTCTCCTTGGATTTTGATTTGTTGAAGGCCTTTGTTGATGGTGCATCCTTCTTTTATCCATTGATGGGATCTTTGGTAGCCTCAACTTCTTTGTTGTGAACTCTTTGGTACTCTTCTTGATTAATGCCTTAGATGTGTGGAATTTGACCCCTCTTTTGACATGAGAGGTGTTCTTAGCCTATTTGGGAAGGTCTTACCACTTTATTATGTGGTAGTGTCTACTGCCTTCACAAGCGCCTATAGATATATATGCACTAAGATGCTTTTGAATCTAAGGGCATTGAGAAGGTCCTACTATGCTTAAGCATAGTGGTGTCTAGTCCCATTACAAAGGGGCCATATACGTGTTACAAAATTCCCTTCTTGTAGATATGATGGAAAGACAAGGGGAGAGAATTCAATTTCTAATGTCATGTAAAAATAGAATATAGCTTGTGTTCCAAGTGATGATGGAGAGGCGCCAATATATGCTCTTCTCTACGAGTCGCTGAAAAATTTCCCTCTTTGACATAGTTGATGATGTCATAGATTATTTGAATCAATTCGTGACTCCAATGGCCAAATTTTAGATATCTATCATAAATGCTATTTTGAGTAAGCTTTCCAGCGCAGCCTTCTCTCTCTTTTGTCTGCTACCGTACCGACTCTTAGAGATTTAATCGGCGCAAAAAAAACTCCGACGCAGCTGACAAATGGTTGTTGCTGCTAAAAATCTCCAAGGCTTGCAGATGATTGGCGATGAATTTATGTGAACTTGGCTCTGCATGATTGATCCAGCTTATGATATGCAATGACAAATCGAGATACACTAAATTCTAGCCAAGCAAAGATGTTGCATCATCGCTCAAGCTTTCCTATTGTGATAAACAGCTCCAGCGCTGAATTCCCAGTCAGCCATTAGGCATTTCAAGCTGAGATGGATCCCATTGTGTTGCGGCGTGACTCGAACACCAAGTTACAGCAAATTCCAATGATGCCATGAAACGTAAGCGATGAGAGCACTCTATAGGTCCATGGTTGCTTCCACTTCTACTGCAATTTCCCTCCCGAGACTAGCAGCAACCCGTTCTGCTCTAGCTGCGCAAATCTTGCAAGTTCGTGTTCATTGTTTGCAGCTGATATCTCTGATGCACAGCACTAGGATCAACGAAAGTTGAAGCTACTACTCTCTCTCTTTCTCTCTCTCTCACGACATAACTTTCTCTGAATTCATATTCAATAATAGGCAGTTGCTATCATTCTCTACATCACATAGGAGTTCACAGCAGGCCTTCATGAAGGCGCGTCTCACGCTTTGGAGTTAGTGGAGAAATTTTCCCACCTTGTGGAGGCACAGCTCATCACCACAATTTGTGACTAGTGTATTGCTAGTGTTGCGGCAACTTAATGAAGTGCTAACCTACCTTTGAGAAAGCGCAGTATATGAAGCAAACTTATTAGCAACGCTCTGTTGTTTCAGCTCAGACCATCACGTGGTCTGTATCTCAATCTGTAATAATCCTTGCTCAATTGCTTTACAAACTTGGAATGGTGGTGGTGAGAAGAACAAGCTCTCTGATGTTGTTGTTAGATGCAAGCTATTCCTCGATGTGGCACAATCATCTTTGTGCAGATATGTTGTTGTTGAAGGACATGTCTCATTGTTTGCATAGGTATGCACCTCCTCAACTATGCCATTCCTCCAACCTCTTGGCAGTTTCTTGATCTCCATTGGCAGTGCTTATAAGCACTTGTTATTGTGATAATGGAATCACAAATATGAAAGATTATGAACTATGATGCTTACACCATCTTTATTGGAGATTACGATGAAACTAACATTATTATGATAAGAAGAAATGGTGAGATAAATCATGCTTAATGATGAAATGTAATAGTGCTTAGAAGCACTTTATTAGAATGAAGTGCAAGGGTGGGAGGGAGGGATTAAGAGAAGAATGGATATTACCTAATGACAATAAAGATGATGAAAACACAAATTGAAAAAAAAAATGAACATATGCTCTAATACCATGTTGAAATGAAAAAGGACTACTTCTACTCTATTCACATCATCACACATCAAACAAGCTAAGGAGGAAGGAACAAAAGATAACAAAACATTATGAATGAGTTAAAATGGAAATGGAAATGACTTACATGAAATGCTCTATGAGCATGGAGACTCCATGAGGAGTGGAAGTGCACTCTTGGCAATGAGCTAGAGTGAAATGACTTGTGATGGAGTGAAGGGAGGCCTTGCTTATATGGAGTTTGGGAGAATTCCCTTGCATGTGGGATAAATGTGCTTGCATGAGAATGAAAGTGAGTTTGGACAAAAGGGTGGAGCATGGAACTCTCAATAGGCAAAACCCCCACCATACCTTGATCTTTGATATGTTTGAGAGCAATGTAACTGATATGGCAAGATCTAGAATGTCATAACTTCATGTTCTCCTTAGGTGTAGTAGTCATAACAACATTGGCATGACTAAGTTTGGATAACATAAACATGCCACTTCTATTTTCACCTTGAAGTAGATAATGATCCTCATCAAGTGAGACGATTTAACATGAACCTTTCTTAAAAACAACTTTATAACCATCTAACAAGAAAGTAGAGATAGATAGAGAATTATTCTTCATGTTTGGAACATAAAGAACATTAGAAATTATGAAATTTTCACCTATTTTAGACTTTAGGTTCACCTCCAACACCAACAACATCCGAATCATGAACATCTGCAATGATCACTCTTCTCCCTGAAGAGTTCGAAAGAGAAGAAAATACCTTTCTACAACCTGTCGTATGCTTAATACCTCCAATACTAAAAATCCAAGAATTATCTGAGATTGCATTTAATGGTGCTTAATCAAAAGCTACTTCTTCAATAGTAACACATGCATATGAATCTACCTTTGAAAATCTAGGTTTCAGATCATCTTCAGCACTATTAATTGATGCTTTCTTCTTCTCAATTAAGTCCTTACTTTGCATTGTGCTATGTAATGACATGGTTTCTTACAATAATGGCATACTTCTTTATTTGAATAAGATGTAGTCAAAGACTTTTCTTTGGGTGTAGCGGAAGAATTAGGAAAATGACTAGAAGACTTAGGATTAAAAGACTTATTTTCCTTCTTGGATTGTTGAATCTTTTGCTCCTTCTTTGTCTCCTTCTTCTTCTTTCCCGTTGACGATGATAACATAGCTTCATCATTCTCTTCCATACCCTTTTGTTGATCTTGGTAACAGGAAGTGTAGCTCTTCAAATGAAAGTTCTCCATCTCTTGTAGAGAGAGATATAGAAGTAATAAAAGCATGATATATAGATGGAAGTGAGTTTAGAAGTGTGTTTACCATCTCTTCATCTGAAATATTTACCCCCACATTGAGTAATTGATCTCGTAAATCTTTGAGCTTCAAAATATGTGTAAGAACTGATTGACCAACTTTCACCCTTGTGTTGGCTAACTGTCTCCTTAGGTGAGGTTTCCTACGAGGGTTTCTGCTCTAATAGAGATTCTCTAACTCCAATCAAGCCTGATGAGAGGTTCTACAAGACTTTATTTGAGGTATAATATGCGTCTTGAATCCCATAGCAATATATGAAAGTGTTAATGCATCCCTTGAATCCCATCTGGATTGCTCTTCTATAGGAAATAATCTGGTAGTAGTACGGACTCTTGATGATAAAAGTGTTTCTTTTTCTTTGCTAACCTCTTGTTGATAAAAAATAGGAACAATATTTCTTTTAGAAGATGAAGTAACATCTTCTCTAACTTGTCTTGGCCTTGGATAAGTGCCATTGACAATATTCCATAAGTCCTTTGTTACTAACAGATTCATCATCGTAAAACTCCACATTTGATAGTTAGACATGCTCTCAAGCTTGTCTTCATTCTCAAGTCTACAATCACTCATCTTGTTAAGGGTGTATATCAACTATGCTCTAATACCAAGTGTTGGTATTCTAAGGTCTGAATACAAAGTGTTGGAAGTGGGGTGGTATTGAAGGAGAGTGAAGCAAGAGGAAAACAAGAAGAAAACCAAGAAAGAAGCTCCGGTAAACAGAATATATATGAAGACATATCTCTGCAGGAAGCCCTACAGGGGCACACAACACCCACCTCCGCACAAAGCCCCACAGGGGCACATAACAGTGGAAAGTACGCAACAGGCAAGGATGGATCAAGGCCAACAATTACCCATGAAGAAGTGCAAGAAGATATCCAGTAGATCCTGAGCCCCAGGAAGGTGCTTCAACCTCTTGATCTTCGGGAGGTCTAGATTGAAGGCTGGAAATCCAAACCTTCATACCTTCTATATGGTGCTTGCAGTGCAAATACAAAGAGGCGATTGGAAAATTAGACTACAAAGCTATTGTAGTCCACCTTCACTGGTTGCATGCATGGCAGCTTGACTTAACACAACACCCCAGATTTAAAGAGGTTATTAACGAGCTAAACTACAGGTGGGCCACAATAACAATAAATCATAGGTTTACAGGATCTTCAAACATATGAACCTTAACATACACACCTTAAGACTAAAAAAGAAGATGATTGAGAGATAGAGGGAGAATAGATGAGATTTCAAGTGTAGGAGTAAGCTATGAGGCTCACCTACACTATCTATATTCCAATGTCAAATTACAATATGTGAATATGATACAAACTGACAATATCTGTATCTAGGTAGAAATAGGAATTGAATACAAGAAATCATGTGCCTAAAATTTATGAAGAGTGTGTGTATATGAGAATACAAATAGTTTAGAACTATTTTACAGCAAACCCAAATTTTGATCAATCTAGATAAAACATGAGTGACCTAGCAAGTAAGAATGAAAATAGGCTTGCTACTCGTAGCAAACTAACAACTGATGTTGATGGTAAGCTGGTAGAATCTCTTCTAGATAATCACCAAGATGTTGACTATAACTCCTCTAGGAGTGTGAGAACTCCTCCTCCAAGATAGAGCACCTCCTAGTGATCACCTCCTACTGATCACCTCCTCAATAGTGTGTGAACACTCTCCCTCCAAGAAGGCCACCTCCTTGCATTGAGCTAGAAGCTTGAGCTTGCTCCTTGAGATGATGATAACAATGAGCCAAGGGCCACTTATATAGTTTGTGTACCCCTATGAAAAGCTAAAAGCACATAAAGCATAATAAGTCGGCAATCGCAAAAAAGAAAAATCCACGAAGAAGATCGTCGCTACCGCTTGCCTTATTGTTTTTTTTTTTGCATTGATATCCAAAAACGTCTTTCGTGTTATGCCCATCAAGAATTTAACCTAGATCGAGCCTATGGGAGCGTTCTAGACTAGCCACACAACCACATCGCTTTTTGTAAAGGGGTATTCTATAGAACAACTTTATATACTAAATCTATTTGAGAATTTTTGGACAACTTGTATGACATTGTCTCCAACAGTGTAGTTGGTACATATTTTATCGATATGTGCAAAGTAACTACACGCATCATGTTTTGTATTTTGTGTGCATCACCATGAAGTTCTCGCAAAGGGTAATCCATCATGGTGCAATGCCATCACACCACTTTATTTTCATATGGATGATATGGTGTTGATATCTTGTGAATAAATTAAACATTATGCTAGCAAGCCCTTAATTATTTCATTAATAAGATGTGCTCCTCCATCACTATGAATTTCTACTAGCATCACACATACCCAAGGATGTGAAGCACATGCAAATGCAGATATGCATGCACATGTAATCAACTCTCACTCATGGACTAGAAATAGGATTTCCCAAGAGACTTATACTTAGCTAGAAGAGAAAATGAACAAGAAGAGGCATAGATGAGGGGATTAGTTCACTTTAATGGATAATTTTAAGAAGTTTCCCTCGTCATACTACCATCTTCTTAGTTAAAAGTATGCTCTAAACATCCATTTGAGGTCTAATTTGGGTGTAACAAGATGCTCTAAATTCATGGAGGTTTAGGAAATAAGTTGACTCCTCCTTTGAAAAAATATGGACTAATTTACAAAATAATGCTTCAGAAAATATTTATAAACCTGTTCTTACATAAAAAATGGTCATTTTGAAGAATACATTAGGTAATTTTGGGGCTAGCATTAGCCAATGTCATTAGTTGAGTGCACCTACCATGTTTCTTTCTTGAGTTCTTCATAAGCATAACTACTTTCTTTCTATTTGAACTTTAAAATCCACTTCTTCAATAAATTCCTATCTATAACAAATAGAAAAGATATATTTTTTGCTACCATGCGTATTCTATCCTTCCAATCAATTTAGAGAGCATGGAAACCAAAGAGAATGGAATGAAAACATTTTAGATTGCCTATCTTTTAGTCATTATGAAATTATTCAAGAAATTTCAATATGGTAAGAGGTGGTGGTTTATAGTAGCAACATCTTTACCATGAGTTGAAGGATGTGATGGCACTACAAGGAATATGGGCGCATAGTGATGGCTAAGGTGACACAATTTCATCACTATAAAATTGCAAAAAGCATCCCAAGAAGTGTCGAGCGTGGACCGTCGATTAAATGACGAGCAAAACGATGTTTGTTTTTACGTGTGGCATGACGAGATGTGCGACGCTCGCAGTGAATGTCACTAAAGCAATGTTTTAAAAAAGCATCGCATAAACGATGCTTTTTTGCAATGCATAAGCGATACTTTTTTGTAGTGCATAACCGATGTTTTTTTGCAGTGTATAAGCGATGCTAAACAACATCACTTATGCAGCACCAATTCCAGTGCTTTTTACGATGCCTTACCATCGACTACATGATGGCTTGTTGACCAAAGGAAATTAAAACATTGGAGGCTTTTCGATCGGCATGTTCAAGCATCTAATCGAAGAGCTCTCCAGCGTTCGCTATTGGGATGCGCTTACGAGCTGAAACAAGTATATGCTGAATTGTTGTTTTGCCTAATCTCTATCTTATTGTCTCTCTCTGTCTCTGTTCTCTCTTTCTACCTCTTTCTCTCTTTGAATTCTCTTTCTCTCTCTCTCTATCTCTCTCTCTCTTTATTTGTAGGTTATTCAAGAAGCTAACCAAGCAAAAAATATGGCTAACTATCGTAAGTACAATTTCCATTCTTTGTATATCATTTGAATTGTGTTATTTTCATTAGTTAGCATACTCACACTTATTGATATGCACATATACACTTATACATGATGAAGATGCACGTTCACACATATACACATATACACATGCACATACACACACATATATACACACACATACATGTGCACATACACTTACACATACACACACATACACATGCATATGCACAAACATTTCTACAACCACATAAAAAGACTTGCATGCATGCATTATTGCATATATATATACACATACACATTAACATATACTTAAATATATGTATATGCACATCCACATGCATGCACATGGATGCAAATGGAAATGCATCCACATGCACATGCATGTTTAATACATATACGCATGCATATACATACACTTGTATATGTTTATACACATACACATACATATGCACATATGTATATATACACACACATACACATATATATATGCACATACGTACACACACATATACACATACACACACATGCACATACATACATATACACATATACATGCACATACACACATATACACATACACTTACACATATACATGCACATACATATACACACATACACATGCACATGCACATGCACATACACATATACACACATATACACTTACACATGCACATGCACATACATACATATACACACACATACACATGCAAATGCACATACACATACATACACATATACACTTACACATGCACATGCACATACATGCATATACACATATACATATGGACATACATTCATATACACACACATATACATGCACATATGTACACACACATACATACACGCACATATGTACACACACATATGTACACACACATACGTACACACACATATTACACACATATACATGCACATACGTACACACATATGAATGAATTATATAATTAAAGTACTAAAACACATGCTTAATATAAACAATAATAACAATCAATAGAACAAAACTTTTCATTACTTAATACCATACACACAATTCAAAACATAAATGAAATGAAAAATATATAGATAATATATATATATATATATATATATATATATATATATATATATATATATAAATGAAAATACATATCCAATTTCATAATCAAGAATCCTAATCATCATCATCATGATCATCATCATCATGATCATCATCATCATCAGCATCATGATCATCCTCATCATCATGATCACCCTGTGATGATCGAGATCGTCCCTCTTGTGTCTGTCTCTCCATGTCATCCATATCTGTCTCTCCATAATACTCCTGTATTACATATAGCAAACATAAATAAGTAAAACAATTAAAACATCCATAAAAATAAAATAAATATATAAAATTTAATAATACTCATGAAGGCATCCAAATGATCTCGCATATACTCGTTCAAATGCTGATATCCAAAATGTGTAGCATACTTGATCTCATGTTTCATAGGATATCGTCCATAATCCTCTTGCTTCATTGAAACAAATAAAAAAGATAAGTTTCTTGCATTTTAACTAAAATAAAAATTATACTCACAATAACACATATAGTTACAAATGTAGCTACAAAACCATGATGGCCCATTTGGCTTAGGTGTGATGTGTGGCCCAACTCAACTCTCTTCTTTGTAGTAGCCTCTTTATTTAAAGAAAAAAGAAATACATAAATTAAATGTAAAGAATTACTAAAATATATGAAAATTATAAAAGTAAACTATTTTTTTTTAAATAAAGGAAGTTCGGCAATAGCCTACTCTCCCGGACTTGAATTAAATTAAGAAACAAGGGTACAAAAGAAGGGGACTAGTGCCCACGGGACCCCCCAAATCCCACAAAGCAGGGGAGGCTTGGTTGATTCTTAGGTTGCATTACAAAGAAGGTTGATCACCCTCTTGTCGCCCTCATGCGGGACCCACTTGGGTTTGAGCTTGTTGTTGATCAAAAGGAGGACTTGATGGTGCCTGAAGGGGGGGGATTTCTTACTGTTGACAATCCTCTTGCCAAGGAGGAAAAGAGATTTCTCAATCGTCCACTCCTTGGGAGGGTTGCCGAAGTTGAGAGCACACCGCTCCCGCCAAATTTTCCACAGGACTTCCCCTCTGATTGCGTTCCAGAGAGCCGCAGAACATCCAATCGCTTCTCCTAAAAGGACTTGTTTCCAGCTAAGCTGTTTCTGAACTCTGATTTTCAGTCCAACCGTCTGCCAGATTCTGTAGGAATTGGGGCAAGTAAGGAAGATGTGTGGGACATCTTCGATTGCACGGTGGCAGCGTTTGCACCACGGAGGGATACCACAAATTTTGCTAGCCTTTTGGTTAGTCCAAATTCCTCGATGAAGAATTTGCCATAAGAGGACAGACTTCTTAATCTCTATAAGTGGGTGCCAGATACCCATGAATTTCATGTCCCACCGAAGCCGCGTCCAAGACAGGCACCATTTCTTGTTGAGGCTGATCTGGAGGTCAGTCGTTTCTTTGATGTTCGGGATTTTGAATAGGCTATTTCCATTGTGCCATTTGAGACCACGCGCGTTCGGAGCATCATGTCCCATGAGAAGGCGAGTTTTGTGGCGCTCCCAAGCGAGGCATCTGCTTTGCAAGGTGTTCCATTCTTCGTAGGAGATGTTTATGCGAGGGTCGATATCCTCGAAGTTGATCCAACTGTTGGTGTCATGTTTCCAGAGGTGTTTCCATTTTTTGAATCCTTTGTTCCATAGCTTCTTGGCATTTTGAATGTTCCACGACTCCACACTCCGGATGCCATGTATCGGAAACCAGATAGAGTCGTTTTGTCTGATTCCGGCCGCCCACTTCCAGTCCTCACTAATTCTTGTGAAGCTTTTGACTTTATTCCAGCCCTTCCAAAGAGAGCATACGAGACTGGAGCCTTTCGGGAAGACAGGTATCGGGGAGAATAGCAGGGTCATGATGTCGAGGTTCTTCCAGTTCGGGGACCCCGTGAGGGCCAACTCATTTTTGTTTCTGAATATCAGCTTGGCCCATGATGCCTCCCTATTGCACCAAGCTTTAATCATCCATTTGGCTGCCAGTTTGTTAGCCATACACCCAATGTCCAGGATGCCAAGCCCCCCGCTATCTCTAGGGCTGGTGCAGATGGCCCATTTGATTTTAGGCACCCCTCTTCTGTTATGATCGCCCGTCCAAAGAAAGTTTCTGCAGATGCTATTCAGCTTGGACAGGCCTGGTTCATTCGGTCTCCAGCAAGAAAGGAAGTAGATGGTAGACGAGAGGAGGAACGTGTTGATAGCCATCGCCCTTCCAGCGAGATTGATTTGCATGCCTCTCCAGTAGTTGAGCTTGTTTTCAAGTTTGGCCAGCACCCAGTTCCATCGCTGCTCCATAGAGACGCCAAATCCCAAGGGGATTCCAAGAAGCCGAAAGATTTGGCCCTGCGGAATGATTTGACAGCCATGCGCAATGAGAAGGCCAGGCTGATGTCCCACGATGGCCCTAAAGGCGGTCTTATTGTGGTTGATCTTGGATCCAGAGGCCTCACAAAAGGTATCAAGGCACCTCCAGAAAGTCTCCAGGCTGGTATTATCATTGTGAACGAACGCGTTCATGTCGTCAGCAAAAAGTCTCATGATGATTTGATTGTGGTCGTGAGGTAGTTGGAGGCCTTTGATATTGCCAGCCTCCACATGATGAGCCACAAGTCTGCTCAGCCCCTCAGTGGCGATGGCAAAGAGAAGGGGGGCAAGAGGGCACCCTTGTCTAATAGATCTTTTAAGATGGATCGCCTTCGACAGTTTGCCGTTAACGTTAATTTGGGTCGTTGCGTTGCCGAGAAGGGTCGCGATCATCTTGGTGAATTTCTGACTACATCCGAGGTCTTGGAGCGACTGCAGGATATAGTCCCATTCGAGCCTATCGTAGGCTTTGTCAAAGTCGATCTTGAGGAAGACCACATCTTGATTAGACTCATTTGCAAATTGAATACCTTCCCAAATATCCATAATGGTTTCCAGGATGGACCTGCCTTTGATGAAACCTTTTTGGTCCTCGCTAAGCCAAGATCTCAGGTGGCACGCGAGTCTGTTGGCAATGACTTTGGCGACAATCTTGTACCCTGTTTGGAGCATCGTAATTGGCCGCCAGTTCTCGATTCTGTTTTTTTCCCCCTTCTTGTGAATCAGCTTGATAATTCCATTATTTATACAAGAAGGAAGAGCACCAAATTTTAGCGCTTCTTGCCAAACCATCCGAAGAGGGGTGGCGACCACCAGCTTGAAGGATTTAAAGAACTCGTTAGTGAGTCCGTCGGGTCCCGGGCTTTTGCCGAGAGGGAGGGCATCAATGACCTCAATGATTTCTGATTCAGAGATCGGGGCATGGAGCAGGGAGTGGAGGTTGGGTGGTATTCTCCGGGGGGAAACCCTAGAAATGGCAGCCATGCAATCCCTTCTATGTTGGGAGAGGGGGTTCGAGGTTCCCAGGAGGCTCGTGAAGTGCCCTTCGATGATGCCAAAGTTATCTTCTTCCGAGTTGCAAACATTGCCCTGTGGGTCTTGCAGTAGGGGGATCGTTTCTCTGTTGTGTTTCCTTTTAAGGATACTGCACATCTCTTTGGTGGGTTTGTCGGCTTTTCCAGCCCACCACTCCTTGAAGAATATTTGCAGGTTTTTCCTTTGTATTTCTTCCTCGTATCTCAACGCAGCTCTGATTCTTCGGAGACCTTTTTGGGCTTGGTGTTTTCCTTTGTTCACTTCCTCCTCGAGTCGCCAGAGTCTGTGGTAGAGCGCTTCCCTACGAGCCCGCCGCACAGTCTCGAGCATCTTCTTAGTTCTGATCATGATCTTTCGAGACTTGTCGACCGCACTTCTCCAGCACTTGGCTGGGGCCAAGCCAGAGGCGAACGCCACCTTCCACACATCGGCGATCTCTTGATGGACTGAGGGGAGAGAGAAGGTGGAAGCGTCGGCATGGAACCACGGAGCCTTGTGGGTCCAGTTGGAGGGTTGAAAAGTGATAACGATCGGGTAGTGATCGGAGATGGTGAGGTCAGTACGTTGCGTGACTGAGGGGTGGCCCCACTGATGAGTAAAGCTCTGAGAGATGTAGCATCTATCAAGTCTAGCTTTCCTCAGATCCTCGCCCGCTTGGAGATTCGACCAGGAAAAGCCATTCGAGTCTTTGAATTCGACCAGATCCAGGTGGAGTTTGGTCATGTCCCACGTTTCTTTCTCCCGACTGTCAATGACCCTGCCCTTGCCCATCCATCTGTCCATAGGGTCCTCCACCATGTTGAAGTCTCCACATATAATCACGTTGTGAGGAAGCGAGTCAAGAGAAGTCCAAGTGTTCAGCCTCTCCAAATCCCCGTTGGGGGCGTATAAAGAAACCAAAGTAACACAGAGGGGAGCACCAAAAGAAACCGCAATCCAGCGGTGATTTACATCTTCAATGGAGTTCTCGAGCTTTTCAAGCCAGGGTTGTTTAACACCGATGGCCGTTCCACCGGACCCCCGCTGGTGCTTTGTTGGGATCCACACATGGGCCGAGGAAACCTGTCTGAGCCGTTTCAGAAGGTCTTCTCCGTCAATTTTAATCTCTTGAATGCATATAATGTCTGGTTTTAAGCTGGTGTCGCGGAGCCATTGACCAATGATGGCCGCTCTTGAGGGGTCGGTTAGCCCCCTAGCATTAAGCGAGATGACAATCATTTTTGTATTGATCCCTCTTTGCGGGAGGGAGCCTTGTCCTTTCTTCTCTTGGCTTCATCTTTCTTTTTCGCTGGGATCTGTTCCCGACTTAGAAATCGGTTTTTGTAGGGGCTTTTCCAGGGTAGCTCCATAGGCTGTTTTCCTTTGCGGGAAACACCATGCTGGGGAGAGTAGGGCCCCGTGCTCGGCACCGTTTCCGGGATCGTCGATCCGATGATGGAACTTTCACTATCCATGTTGTCTTCATTACTAGTGGTGAATCCATCTTCTTTGCTTGTGGTATAGCCCTCCTGGGGGGTTTCTTTGTTGTCAGGGATCTCTAGGGCATTGTCGTAGGTATCTACCTCGAGTGGCTTCCCGCTTGGATAGTCAAGCTCGTTGATCTCCTTTCCTAGATTGCAGTACAAATTGCTGTTGGGGGTAAGTGGCAGGTTGTTTCTCTCACCGTTGGCTCTCGGACTTCTTTTCCTTCTTCTTCTAACTTCAGTAAAGCCATCAGCATCAGCTTGAGGATTGAGGGAGCCCTTGCCTTCCCCTTCCTTGGTCGAGTGGGTCAGATCGCCGATGTTGTCTTGAGCAGTTTTGGAGGCTTCTTGCGAGCGCTTGTTTTTTTGCCTGATAGGGCAGTCTTTAATCCTGTGACCTTGTTGGCCACAATGGAAGCACGCGTTGGGGAGGTTTTTGTAGGTGATAACCTGCTCCCAAACATCACCTTCGCCCATGTCCACTTTGATCATTGATGGAAGCGGCAAAGAGAGGTCGGCCTCGACGCAGAGTTGTGGGTGCCACCTAGCATTGAACGAGTGTCTTGCACCTTCATAGATGAGACCACCAATGTCTTCGCGTGAAGCCAGCGGCTTGCCGATAGGAGAGACAATGTCCCACACGAAGTTGTACAAGAAGTAAGGGAGGTTAGGGAGCTCAACCCACAGCGGGTACCGCAGTGATTTCGATTTGTCAGGAGTAAAGTCCGGGGACCATCTGAATAGGCACAGGGTCGCCCGACCAAACTGCCAGGTGCCAACGCTTAGGGCTTGGAACGCCATCTCTTCATTCTCAAAGACTAGCAGCATGTGGTTTGCTGGTAAGAACTGGCATTTGCTGACAATTAGTCCTCGAGGGAACCACTCTTTTCGAAGCCATTGTCGCACAATTTCGAGCGGGGGCCTAGGGCCAAATACTTGGCCGACTAGGCAAACTTTCTTGAGCTCCTCCTGAGCAGACAGAACTGCGGGTCTACTGAGGGACACGGTGGGGGATAGAACACTTTCGGATGCCTCAGGGGCGGCATGCGACCCCCCCTCCAGCAGGGCGGCCAGGAAATCGGTCTCCCTAGGGGGAGGGGCCCGATTACTTTTCACGAGAGAGGCAGCAGCCACATCCATGGCCAAACGGAACTTGCACCACTTTTACTATTCAAAACCCAAGGGCAGGCCCCTCCAACCTGGAGGAGAAACTGATCACAGACCGGGAAGACACCGGAGCCGACCACCCCCAAAAACCGAGAAGAGACGCCCAATTCCCCTTTTCGATCTTTCCAATTTTCCTTTTCTTTTCCTTCTTTTCTCTTCTCTCTTTTTTCTTTTTTCTTTCTTTTTTCTCCTTTTTTTTTTTTTTTTTCTTCTTCTCTTTTTTTCCTTTTTTTTTTTTTTTCTTTCTTTTTTTTTTTTTTCTCTTTTTCTTTTATGAGTTAAAGCGAAAAAAGGCCACGGCGGTCACGAGGGCATTTTCCCAAAATTCCACCCCTTCTTTTATTTCCTTTCTCTCTTTTTTCTGAACTTCCGATCGGCGCACACGGACCCCTTTTTTTTTTCAATCCTTTATTTCATTAAGCCATTAAGTTCCGTTCAGTTCCGTCGGCAACCTGGTTCAGTTCCGTGTCGGCGAGCCCCATCAGTCGCCTAGCTCGCAGTCCCTGTCAATCGCCGCGATGGACGATGGACACCTTCCGATGGACGCCGCAGTCGGCTGCGAAGGATAGCCCTCGACGATGGACGCGCGCCCGCGATGGACGCAAGCCCCGATGGACTCTAGCCGCGATGGACGCTCACTGGACCCGCGATGGACGCTCCCGAAAAGTGCAGCAAACTGGACCCATCAATCGCGCGATGGACAGAGCAGCTCACGATGGACGCAGGTAGCCGCTTGTCAGTCGCGATAAATGCTCGGCTGCGATGGATAGAAGCCCACGATGGACGCTATCGGCGATGGACGCGTGCGGAAGCACCCGCGATGGACACAAGCCCCGATGGACTCTAGCCGCGATGGACGCTCATTGGACCCGCGATGGACGCTCCAGAATGCAATTTCTCCTACCGATGGACTCTAGCCGCGATGGACGCTCACTGGACCCGCGATGGACACAAGCCCCGATGGACTCTAGCCGCGATGGACGCTCCCTGGACCCGCGATGGACGCTCCCGACATGGCGATGGACGCTCCCGACTCGACGATGGACGCGCGCCCGCGATGGACACAAGCCCCGATGGACTCTAGCCGCGATGGACGCTCACTGGACCCGCGATAAAAGTAAACTATTATTTTGTGTACCTTCTGTTGAGTAAATGACTCTAGAAGACATAGTTGTCTACAAAAAAACTACCACGTCTCAGGTGGTATGTTAGGTCGCCTCTTATTTTTTTCTACCATACAATATCTCCTATTAATTTAATCTCAAACAGAAAAAAAGAATCAGAATACATACACATATATACACACACAAACACATACACATACCCACATACACATATACATGCAAACATATACACATACATATACACATATACATACATATAACATAAACACACATATACATATTCACATATATACGTACACACATACACATGCATGCATATACACTCATTCATACAAAATGCATGCATTTATCCCACAATATTGTGTATTTGTGTATATGTGAATATGTGTGTATGTGTAAATGATATGTGTGTATGCGTAAATATGTATATGGGAATGTTTATGTATGTAAATAATCAGATTATTAATATCAAATACCATTATTTGTAGGTTCCGATCAATCTGATGGAACTCCACCATCATCTCCTAATCGTGCAAGGACTATATATTGTACGTATATCAAACATTTAATTTTCAATATATTTGATGGATACATAGCTGATATATTTTTTTATTTCTTGTTATAAACAGATTTTGATCAATCAGAGGGCACCACCTCCTACCCATGCAAGGACTTCACATGTGTCCTCCGATAGGAATTATGATGAATTTTACTATCAAAAGCATATTGTATGTTGGTGTAACTCTTGCTATGGCATGTATCGAAGACCATGATTGGAATGTATTGAACATGCGGCAAAGTATGGTACTTTTGAGCATGCACCATCACTTGGTCAACGTGATAATGCTTGGGTATGTATTTTTTCTATAAATTAATGTCATTATTTTATTTAAAAACCATACACAAAATCAAATTACTATTGATATATAGGAATACTTGCTCGATGATGATGATGATGATAATTTTTCTCATAATGTTAATATACCTCATACACGTCTTGCTGCTCACCAATTACAAGTAGAGGTTTCTAGAAATCCTCTACCTCTTGGTTTAGGGACTCAAACGGTTGGAGATTATCCATTACCAACTCGTGATCGTTCTCTAGAACAAACATATGATAGACGAAGATATGGAGAATGGAATAGAGGACCACTTCCTTTAGATGGAGAGGTTTTAAACTTCTAGAGTAATCGCTATATGATTGCTCCATCCAATGTGTGTGATATATGTATACATGTGTTAGTATGCATATGTGAATATATGCATATGCATTTGTGTAAAATATTCATGTATTCATGTAATATATGCAAGTGTTTATAAGTGTGTATGCATGTATAAGTATACATGTGTGCATGAAGGCATGTATATGTGATGTGTACATGTATATATGTATATGTGTCTATGTGTAAATGTGTACATGTAAATATGTATACATGTATATATATTTATGTGTGCATTTAGGCATGTATGTGTGATGCATAATGTATCTACTCCATTTTATATTTATGTATGTGTATCTACATGATGTGTTTATATCTTTGAATGTATTATGATCCTTGTTGATTCGAGTAGTTATATATAGAGGCATAAGGTTGGGAGGAGAGACATCTCTCTAGAAGGACATCGGAGGAATAGATGCAATGTGTACATATACTTCAATCATATGGCTAAAAGGCTGATATTGAGTTTCTAAATTAGGGGTTTTAAAACCCTAATATCAAAATTAATGTTTTTGAATTAGGATATATATATATATATATATATATATATATATATGCATGCATGTGTATGTATGTGTATCTATATGTGCATATGCATGTGTGTGTATGTATGTGTATCTATATGTGTCTATGCATGTGTTGTGTGTGTGTGTGTTTGCATGTGTATATGTATGTATGCATGTAAATATGATTATGTGAGTCTATGTGTGTGTACATATGATTATGTATGTGTACGTGTATGTGAGTATGTGCATGTTTCTATGTGTGTATTCATTATATGTGTAACTCCATGCATGTGTATGTGTGTGTAAACATGTGCATGTATGTGTGTGTATGTATAAATGTGCATGTATGTGTATATGTGTGTAACTGTGCATGTATGATGTATATGTGTGTGTATGCGTGTATTTGTACCTCTAGTCTCACTCTTTTCTCTCTCTCTCTCTCATATACATACATACATACATAAAGACACATACTTATATCCACATATATATACATAAAAGCAATATGTACAGTACATTATCACGATAATGAGCCATAAGTGTCTGCATCTCTTTTAGACACCACTTATGCGACCATCCTGTCCCAAACTCTATCTCAAGTGAACTAAGTACGTATATTTTATCCCTCTCATCATGCTCACAACAACTATAAAAAAAATCATGTGAATAAAACATAAGGTATTTATTCCAATTTACATGTAAAATTTATACTTACTTCCATTGTAAGTGGACAAGGTGCACATAAGAGTCGCATAATGCTCGCATTCTTCTCTTGAACTCCAATCCATTCCCTATGTACACAATGTTCCCCTCTGGCTCTATATCACACTCTAGCCCTAAGGTGCCTATGCATGTCCTCATAGGCTCCTGTACTCTGCTATAATGATCTGGAGGTGGTATAGGTGTCTTGAAAGTAATAGATAAAAATAAATAAAAATATGTGTTATAATATCATTTAAAAAATTTATGAAAAAAAAACATACCTATGAGCAGATAGCTATCTTCCTACATGTGGAGCCGCAGAAGAGCCCTCCTCTGATTGTTGGGTAAGCATCTGAATCGTATAATCCAGCTCATCATCAGCCAGCTCTGAGTACTCATGCATGATAATCCCTAGAGTATCACGTGGAACTCTTGCTTTCGTAAGACTTTTTATGACGGTGAGTTTCACCTTTCTCTCTCTACTAGGATCCATAATACCTATACATATAAAACAAAATGGGTTAGAAATCAATATATATACGTGTACGTATGTATGTGTGTATATGTGTATGTAGGTGTATATGTGAGTGTGTGTATGCATGTAAGCATGTATGTATGCATATGCATGTGCATTATTTATGCAAATGTATGCATGTGTGTGTATGCATGTAAGTATGTATGTATGCATATGCATATGCATATGCATTATGTATGCATATGCATTATGTATGCATATGTATGCATGCATGTGTATGTGTGTGTGTATGTGTCTCTATGTGTGTGTATGAATATATATGTGTGTATGTCTCTATGTGTGTGTCTATGTATATATGTGTGTGTATGTGTCCATGTGTGTGTATGTGTATGTGTATGTGTGTGTGTGTCTATGTGTATGTGTGTCTATGTGTGTGTATATACATGTGTATCTGTATATATGTGTCTATATGCATGTGTATGTATGTGTGTAAATGTCTATTTTGTTCAAGCCGAGGAGTCCTCGAGCTTGAGGAGTATTAGAATTAGTTACATACCAATTTTCATAATTTTTAGACTCCGTTTGAGCCCTCAAATAGGCTCTAGAACCTAATTTTTTAACTAGGCCGGACACTAGGTTTGGACAAGGCCAAAGCTAGTGAGAAAACTATAAAAAGAGCTAGAGAGCTCATTTTTGGGGGATTGTTTTGTGAATTGAGCTTATGTAAGAGACTTTTTGACTAATGCAAAGAACTCCATTATTCCTCTCCTTGTTCTTGCCTTGTGTGCGCGTGTGTGTGTATGTGTGTGCATGTTTGTGTGCTTCTCACTCACGCACTTGTGCCTTCACTTGCTCATATTCTTCATACTAGTCCTCACGTCTCCACGGATTGACAATTATGAGGTGGATCTCCTCATGTTGGTACTCACCATTGTGCTGGAGTGACACCAAATTTGGCGTCGTTGCCGGGGAGAGAGCTTCGAGGACGAGCGTGTGATGGTAAGACGTCGAGTTGAGACATTGGAGTTATAGGTAATATCCTTTCTTTTCCTTATTTTTCTTCATATTTTCTTATTTTTGCATCACCATCATCACCATCATCATCCCCACCATCTCCCACCTCCATCTCCATCTCCACAAAAATTTCAGTTTTTTGGTCATATCCCACTCCCCACCTCATTTCCCTAATTTCATTTGTGAGAGAGAGCGAGAGAGAGCTTGCATGCGATCTGTTTTTGTGTGTTTTTTGAGCCTTTGTTGCAGGAACTAGCTGTACCACCATCTCCAGCAGCTTGTGCAGGTACGACAGACTCTGCACAGGTCCCGGGACGACTACCTCTGTCTATCGCGACAGATAGGAAAACTTGATAGTTTTTGAATGCGTGTTTGGCACGGTAACCTACACCATTAGAGCACTCCAAATCACTAGAAGTTTCTAAAGAATTTGCGTTTTTTCAGTCTATCGCGACAGACACCGTCTATCATGACAGACACGGTCTACCACGATAGACACCGTCTATCGCGACGGACCAAACCATGACAGATGATAGACCCCGTCTATCGTGAAAGACACCCGTCTATCACGACAAACAGAGACCCACGACAGACTCTATCTATCGCGACAGACACCGTCTATCGCGACAGACCAAACTCCACGACACACTCAGTCTATCGCGGCAGACACCGTCTATCGCGACAGACACCGTCTATCGCGACAGACACAGTCTATCGCGACAGACCAAAACCACGACAGACGATAGACCCCATCTATCGCGACAGACAGCCCCACGTGACAGTTAGTGTCTACCGCGACAGACACCGTCTATCGTGATAGACAACATTTTCGGCAAAAAAATAAAGGGGTAATTTTTTGGAAATTTGGGCTAAATTTTGGGCATATTTACATACCTACTCACTCATACACTTAATAGGCCTTGGAAAAAATGCCCTACAACCCTGAGAGGGCCTGTTTGTCTGTTTTAACCCCCTAAACCCTGAACAATCATAACTTTTTCATTTGAAATCCGTTTTTTGAGCTCTACACGCCCTCGTGGCATATACTACACGCCCTCAACTGTTTTTTATAAGAATAATGCATTGATTTTCAGGTAGGGTATTTTGAAGTTGACCTACTGAGGGGTAGGTACACCAAGAGAGCTCTAGAGGAAAAAATTTTTGACAATAGCAAAGGGGGAAAAAAGGGTCATTAAAAGTGTCTGTGATAAATTGTCTGTCAATTGAAGGATCAAGTTGGAGCTAAACTTGGGAATTTTTTACAGGATTATCGAGAGCTCTTGGAGAAATCAAAGCAAGTGCCATTATGTGCAGGCTTGGGAACTTGCTTTCTGGGCAGAGAAGCATAGCAAGGAGGAGCGCCTTGAGGTTGGAACATCTCTTAACCCCCTCAGTCCATTCTTAGCATAGGCTAAGTGCGAGTAGTTGTCTTGTTTGAATAGAGGTACGATAGGAATACTCAAGTTCTAAGAGTCTTTAACTTCTCAAGTCCAAGAATAGGCTAAATTGCAGTCAAGGGATAACTTAAAGGAAAAGAACTTAAACTAAGCGGACGCAGAACATCAAGTACAACACACTAAATTGCTCCTGAAGACGCTTAATTAAAAACAAGAAAACATATCCAAAGGAACTCAAAAGGAACAAGTGACTGGTACCAAAGAAATCAGCAACGTACAAAGGGCATATGAACCTTAGATCAGGACGACATCTAGGGAGAGATAGACAAAGTCTTAGGTCTTCAGAGGCTAGTGTCAATCACACTGCTAGGTCTTGGGCCCAGCAGCTGAGCCACTTTTCACATTACCCTAGCTCTGAGACTAGTGAATCAGAGATATCTCAAGGTATGGAGAGACCTACGTGGAGTTCAGGTGTGCCATATTTGTATAGGGCGGAAGGCCCCTACAAGACACAGCTGGAATACCTTAGGACCAACCGATTAGGTGCTAGCATCTATGAGAACGGCCTAGGAAGGTCTATGGTACAGATCAAAAACCCAGATCAATCCATTGGACTGGAACGCCCAGCAGTCAAGTTTGAAAACGGAGCATACTTTAACAAAGAAGGAACCATATATGTAGTCACCAGTAACCCAGACAGGACAGATGAATTCGGGAATGTGATCCCTGAGACGGACATAGGTGACCTAGAGCAAGGGAACATAGGAGGAGAGCTGAGGACCCCTCGAGGAAAATCTGTTCTTACTAGAATCCTTAATCCCGAGTGGGTTCCCCAGGACAATAAGAGTATAGATCTGCTCCTGAACCAAGAGACTAATGAAGCCTTTTGGAGGTATAAATCTGATCAGCCAAATGAGGTAGGAACAATCATGATATATGAGTTCAAGGACCCAGATAGCCCAGGCAAAGTGACTTACCTAGACAATGCATCAGAACGGATCTTTGTGGTTACAGAACATGATAGGCATGCTTACACTTGGAAAGGTGAATTTATTTTCCCCCAACCTAGGTCTAATGTGTCCTTTGGTCACCCAGGAGCTGGAACATTCCAAGCTCATGGAGCTTAGAGAGACAGAAGTAGAGATAGACCTGAGGTAAGCTTTGCCAACCCAGGGGGCAGAGAAAGAACGAGAACGGAAACAAATAGAGGGGAACCTGAGGTACTTAGAGCTCCAAGGAACCAAAGGAATGTGGATGAATTCCCTCTACCAAGACCTAGAGAGCACACGAGGACTTTGAGACCGACCCAGCTAGTTAAGTCCATGAAGAACTACTTCGATGGCACAGGAGACCCATATGATCATGTGGCTGAGTTTAGGCAAGTCTTGAGAGCTGAACAAGTTGAGGACCTATTCACGCAGTATAATGCCTTTGGTCTAACCCTTAGGAACACAGCCCTTACATGGTTTCAACCATTGAATGAGAGATAGTTTAGGAGCATAGACCAACTCTTGGAGGCTTCATCACGGAATTCTCTAAGAGTGGGATAAGGCATAATACTTCCTCATTAATACATAGCTTCAAGCAGACCCCTCAAGAGACCATGAGACTTGCAGGAAGAATATTTAGGCAATATTTGGAGAGATGCCATGTGCCTGAGTTACCCACACCAGCCAAACAAGTGGCTTTATTCTTGGATGGATTGTTAAGTACCAAACTGAGGTCATATGTGTACTTGAAAGACCCTAGGACCATAGAAGAGTGTGTATGCATGTGCATCGACATTGAGGATAACCTAGGGGAGGAATTAGAGCTCTCAAAACTCTATAAAGATTCAGATAGTTCTAGTAGCCTCATTTCCTCACAATCCACATCAATTGAGGATCTAGCAGAAAAGGTAGCTCTGAAATTAGGTGTCTCTAGCAAGCAGATTCCAAGATTTGCCCCTGTGAAAAGATGTTACACTTGCGGAGGTGACCATATGGCGAACGTATGTCCCATCATGGCTCAACCCCAAGTGAATCCCAGTAGTCAATACTGCACCATAGAACGGAGGTACACCAATCACATTGTGCAAGATTGCCCCTACAATAAGCAAGCAGCTAGGCAGACGTACCCACAACCATACCCTCAACAGGGCAGGTACCAAAACCAGTACCCACCGCAGCAGTATGCTAGGCCTCAACAAACCTACCACCCACAATACCAAAACCAACAAAAGCCTCAACCTGTGTTAGCACAACAACCCCCTGCCCCAGCTAATGTAATTCCTGTAAAGTACACAGCTGCAGAAGAGAACCTGAATAGAGCCATAGTGCCAGTAATGCCATTGCTGTCAGAAAGTGACCCGAGCAACCATAGCTTTGATTCTACACATATAGATAGCCCCCAGGCCTACTACATGCAATCTCCTGAACATGGTGAGTCCTACTACAGTAAAGAGCCAAGTGAACCTAGTTGGGAGCCAAAATATGCAAATCTCATGTACACAAATCCCAACACTAGACCTCAACCTAGGCAAGTAAGACCCCCATTCCCTTTACTATAACGCGGAAATACAGAGAGTCACAGGCAAGATTCCTACCTTCGCTACCCAGTTTCAACCGGAAGACCTTCCTCTAGACATGCAAAAAGGCAAAATTCGTCAATCAACATGGCGGCAGAAACTTCTTGAGACATATCCTGAAATGCTGCGGACATGGAACAATGCGCCTTTACATCTCCTATACAATCCATGCTATGGTCCAATTCCACGGCGCAGGTCTTGGAAAGCATTCAACATTAAAGTTCAATGCACAATGCAAGGAATGGCTAAACTACCCATACATAGCACCGCCGCAGGGACCAACATCAATAGCGTACATGATGGCCACAATTCGACATTGGATGCCTCGACTGAAGCCCATGCCAGATGTGGCGGCCGAAATGATGCTTAAGATTTTAGATATGATGCAGGTAGTATTGAAAACCTTTAGAAATGAAGCCGCACCACAGGTACGTCTACGGGGGTTTACCAACGGAAATTACGATTCGGTGTATGACATGAGCACCACCCCCAGTATTCGTGTGGCTTACGCCTAGCATGCACGCATCAAATACCTCCCTGCATGTTATAAATAGACATTCGAAGAAATGTTCAGATCAGGTTTCTGGGAGTATCACTCGGAGGTCTTCGCACCGAAGCCAACACACCTGCTCCATCTCTTTGCTTGTGAACAAGCCATGTACTCTGAGTACTACACCACACCGCAACCAGAGGTCCCCGGTGCAATAAATTGGGCTGCATTGGAAGCTGACCTCGCAAGAGGCTTAAGGATAGGAGAACATGAATTAGCCACCAATGTCATCCAATACTATATCGACCACCCTATAGAACAGAGGTCTGTCAGGGGCGACAGACGCTAGGAAGGGGGGAGTGTTGGCATACAAGTCAGATAAAGAGCATACCAGCACAACAGAGCAGTCATGCACAATACGGCAACAAGGCCTAATCATTTTTTCCATGGACCATTCACAACTCAAGTGATTTTAATCACTACACAAACATTGTAAATTCCATTTTTGGTAGAATAGACTCCATTTTGTTCAAGCCGAGGAGTCCTCGAGCTTGAGGAGTATCAGAATTAGTTACATACCAATTTTCATAATTTTTAGACTCCGTTTGAGCCCTCAAATAGGCTCTAGAACCTAATTTTTAACTAGGCCGGACACTAGGTCTGGACAAGGCCAAAGCTAGTGAGAAAACTATAAAAAGAGCTAGAGAGCTCATTTTTGGGGGATTGTTTTGTGAATTGAGCTTATGTAAGAGACTTTTTGACTAATGCAAAGAACTCCATTGTTCCTCTCCTTGTTCTTGCCTTGTGTGCGCGTGTGTGTGTATGTGTGTGCATGTTTGTGTGCTTCTCACTCACGCACTTATGCCTTCACTTGCTCATAGTCTTCATACTAGTCCTCACGTCTCCACAGATTGACAATTATGAGGTGGATCTCCTCATGTTGGTACTCACCATTGTGCTAGAGTGACAGTATGTATATGTGTGTATGCATATGTATGTATGTGTATGCATGTAAGCATGTATGTATGCATATGTATGCATGTGTGTATGTGTGTGTATGCATGTAAGTATGTATGTATGCATATGCATTATGTATGCATATGTATGCATGTATGTGTATGTCTCTCTACGTGTGTATGTGTGTATGCATATATATGTGTGTATGTGTATGTGTGTATGCGTGTGTATATGTGTGTGTGTGTCTATGTGTGTATATACATGTGTATCTATATATATGTGTTTGTATGCATATGTATGTGTGTGTGTAAATGTGTGTGGATGTGTGTGTGTGTAAGTGTGTATGTGTCTATGGGGGTGTGTATATGTGAGTGTATGTGTATGTGTGTGTATCTATGTGTGTATGTGTGTGTGTCTATGTGTGTCTATGTGTTTCTATGTGTGTATATATGTGTGTGTGTATGCATGTGTATGTGTGTATGTAAATTAGTGTGTATATGTGTGTGTTTATGTGTGTGTCTATGTGTATACGTGTGTGTCTATGTGTATGTGTGTGTATCTATGTGTGTCTATGTGTGTGTGTATGCATATCTATGTTTGTGTGTAAATCTGTGTGTGTATGTTTGTGTGTAAATCTGTGTGTGTATGTTTGTGTGTGTGCATACCTCGCTTCTCTGTGTCATGCGTCCAAATCTCGACACAAATGTGCCAGGAGAAATCGAAAATTCTTTTAACATTCCAGAGTGCCGCTTATGCAACGCTCTGGAACACCAAGACGTTGCTCATGCGACGCTCGAGCATCGCAAGCAATTTGCCAATGTCGTTAAAAGCATCCCTGTTTAGCGATGCTATTTAAGATGCATAGTTTTAGCATCGCATAAGCAACGCTAACATCGCTTATGCGACGACATGTCTTTAAAAAAAATAGGCCCGTCGCTTATGCGATGCTAGCATTGCACAAGCGACGAGCCCTGATTTTTCTTCAATTCAGGGGTATGGCTACACCCCCTATTTCTAGTAGTGTGAAGAATCTCAACACTTGGGAAGTGTTGTAATGCTAAGATAAGAGGAAGTAGTTTTTTTCAACATTTCTAATTCACACTTGTAGATCCGGAAATTTTCTTGGAGAATGGGAGGGGGTTGGGGTTGTAGAATCAACTTGTGTTGGTTGTACACATAGGATGCTACTCATCACATACTATGATGAGATGTTATACCAACTTCCTTTAGAGAAATGTTGGCCTTAATGGGCCTTCATACTTTGCGTACTCCTAGCATATGCTAGACATTCTATCCTTGCTCCCCATTGTGGGATTCGAAGGGTCCTTTGCCCCTTTAACCTTAGGGCCATTCTTACCCAATTCCTACCCTTAATGGGCCTTCATACTTTGCGTATTCCTAGCATATGCTAGACATTCTATCCTTGCTCCCCATTGTGGGATTCGAAGGGTCCTATGCCCCTTTACATTCTATTCTTCAATTGATTGAACCCATCAAGGGGAGTAGATTGTAAGATCAAACATCTTTCAATTTAGAAAAAAAAATCATTTTGTAATTGATTATTGTACATGTTTTTCTTTTACAAAATTGATTTAACGTACAAAAAAGGAAAAGGTACAAGTTCTCTATAGACCACTTTTGAGGATGCTTGTCAACGTTCACTACACATCCTTGCTTATGGATTTTTTGGAGCTCTTGAATTCTAATGTCATGCCATACAATCATCAAGAAAGTGATCAATTTGCAAATTAAGGCCTTCTAATTAACTTGGTGGGTCAATAGAAGAGGCTTTCTGAGACATTGCCAAATCATGAGGCTCCCAGTCAATGTGAACAACAAGTGATCTAATTATTTCTTGGCACTTAAAATCTCTTATACGATGTATGTGAACTACAAATTTTACTTGCCTTGACATTTGTATACATCCCCCAATGAAGAATATTACACACACTACAACATAATGGGGGTCATAGCACCACCCCCTTAAAAAAACAGAAAGGAGGGGAGAGAGAGAGAGAGAGAGAGAGGGAGGAAGGGAGGAAGGGAGGGAGGAAGGGAGGGAGGGAGAGAGAGAGAGAGAGAGAGAGAGAGAGAGAGAGAAGCAAAGAGGTATACACATAAACACATATCACACACACATGCATACATGCATACCCCCATGTATATATCACACACGTGCACATATATACACATCCCACACACATGCATATATTAAACACATACACATATACATACATACATATACATCACACACACATAAACAAACATGCATACACACACATGCAAAGATATACATACATGCACACATGCATACATGCATACACCCACATGCATATATACATACATACATACATACATACATACATACATATAGACATGCATACATACATACATACATACATACATACATACATACATACATACATATATCACACACACACATAGAAACACATGTACACACAGACATATGCAAAGATATGCATACACACATATCCATGGATGCATACATACATGCATTCATACACACACATGGATATATCCCATATACATGCACATTCATACATACACATCACATACCCATGCATACACACACATGCACATACATGGATACATATCACACACATATGCATACATACACATGCATACATGCATTCACAGGCACACATCCATATATCATACACACATTCACATACATATATACACATCACACACAAACATGCAAACACACACATGCATACATACACATGCATACATGCATGCATACACATGCATACATGCATGCATACACATGCATACATGCATGCATACACATGCATACATGCATGCATACACATACATGCATACATACATGCATGCATACACACACATACATGCATGCGTACACACACACACACACACACACACACACACACACACATATATATATATATATATATATATATATATATATATATATATATATATATATATATATATATATATATATATATATATATATATATCACACACATGCGCATAAAATAGACATCACACACTTGCATACATACACACATATATATTACGCTCACATATGCATAGATATACATACATATGCATGCATACATGCACACATGCCTACATGCATACACACATGCATACATACACACATGCATACATACACACATGCATTCATACACACACATGCATATATCCCATACACATGCACACAAATGAATACACATCACACATGCATACATGCACATGCACAAACATGCATATATATCACACACACACATCCACATACATACATACACATCACACACACATGCATACACACACACATTCACATACATACATACACATCTCACACACATGCATACATTCTCACATGCATGCACGCATGCATACACACATGCATATGAAACACACAACCACATAAATGTATACATACACATCACACATATGCATACATACATACATGCATACACACACATGCATGCATACATGCACATGTGAATATACACATGTATACATGCATGCATACACACGTACATGCACACACATACACACACATCACACATGCATAACTATATACACACATGCATATGAATACTCGCATGCATACACACATGTATAGATTACACACATGCAAATACATACACATATATCACACATAGATACACATGCATGCATACACATCACACACACACACATAGAAACATATGCATACATAGACACATGCATACACACACATATGTAAAAGTATATATACACACACACATCATATAGGCACATATGCATACATGCACACATGCATATATGTGTGTGTTTGTGTGTATATGTGTATGTGTGGGTATGTGTTATGTATGTTTGTGTGTATGTGTGTGTGCATGTGTATCAATATGTGTCTGTATGTTTATGTATGTGTATGTGTGTGCATGTATGTGTTGATTCATCTTGAAACATATTCATATTCACAAAAGTTAAAAACTGCTAAGCCAATGGCACTAATGTAGATCTCTTCTATGTGGATTTATTTCCTTGTGAGGTAGAATTTAGACTATTGACCAGATCTTTCAAGTGCACGTATGGAGAGATAATATAGAAACAGAATCTCACAAAAGCATAAACAAATTAGATGGAGACAAGAGACTGGACACAAGACTGGGTACAATCACCCCCCCACATACTCTAATGGACGAATCTATTAGAGTATGTGTATTTGTAGGTATTTCTCATTACATCCTAAATAGAAGACACATAAGGGTGGTGCTTCAAAAAGCATGTGTTTACAAAAATTTCTTTATTTATAAAATCGTAAAAAATATATGAATAAGTCCATGCACTTTCACACCCTCATGAGTCTTCACCTACTAAATCAAAACACAAATCACATTAAACCTCAAGAAATTAAAATCCATATAACATCCATTATTCCATAAAGTATAACATGCCTCCCAATTGACAAGCAAGTGACCTCAATTGATAATAATAAAATAGAAATGGATGACCAGTCACAAGCCCCATCAATGCCTTTAGCTATGTTGGCAACCATTGGCTACGCACAAACCAATTCTAACTTATGAGTGGCAATAAGAGCTTATTTATTTCCCTAGTTAGCTTCTTATTTCTCTAGTTAGCTTACTTAGTTCTTCATTTAGCATGTAGGGATTTGAAACCACAATCTCACACTTACAAGCGATATGCTTTATCCACTAGCTTATTTTCACTTTTGGATATCCCATTGCTTGTAATTGATATGTAACATAACTTTTAACACTCTCTCCACCTTACTTATTTATTTATTTAACACTCTCTTTCTTTTATTTATTTATTTATCAAGCACTCTCATTTATTTTATTTATTTATTATGATGATTATTATTATTATATATACAATATTGTTAGAATTCTTTTCACATGCTTAGTTCTAGGTTTTGGTTCTATATAAGGCCATGGACCTTACCCATAATACTGAGGATTTTGGTACATCACCCCTACCTGGGGTACCGATTGAGCAATAGTTGGAGCTTTTGCAACACAAACTCCAACATGTTCAAAAGAAAATAAAAGAACATGAGGTTGCACTCCAACAAATGTAGTGTGATGACAACAACCTAGTTAGGGTGGCGAAAGCCATTATCACCGCTCAAGAGCTAAGGCACGCAATCCAAGATTGATGCCAAAATTTCCAATTTTCTTGATTTGATGGGCGAAAGGATGGCCAATTTGTTCTTTCATGGCTCTCCCAATTTGATGAATTTTATTCTAACAAATCATATTCTAACATTAAAAAGTGAAATTTATCACTAATATTTGGTGGCTAAGGCCTAATTATGGTGGAATATTTTGCGGCATAGCATCGACCACCCTACCACATGGATCACATTTCAAGAAAAGATCAAGGAGTCTTTCCTTCCTCCTCAGTTCCATTTACACACTCATTGATCATGGATAACTTCTGGATGGAAAGATGAAGACACCGTGTCTACCTACACTAAAGGCTTTTGGCAATGACTACTACTTATTCATTTGCTTGAAACAATCCTTGAAGATACCTTGCAACGGAAGTATGAAGATGGTTTGGAGATGGGAATCCAAGCCAAGCTCAACACACTAATCCCATGGCCCTCTATGAAGATATTTCTTTTACACATGATGCTAAGAAAGAGTTTCAATCCATCACCAAGTCCATTTGCTTACAACAAATGCATCAATGACAACAACCAATCAAGTTTAATTGTCCTTTTAAGCATCCTTTCACTACTTTTAGCACCCACCTACTTTTCAATGCCCTGCTCAACTGCAATTTTGCACCAATACCCAAGACAACCCCCTTACAACCTACCAAACCTCTAGCCCTTAAAACTACAATGATGGATGCTTAACAAAAGAGGTCTCATATCACTTGTTGGCATTGTGGTAAGTTTGGTCATATTAAAGCTAAATGCAGGTTCTGAACTAATGAGATGAAGCCTGTTGGAGATCAAGTACACAACATGGAGGTGGTTCATGAAGACACTCAATCTGATTGAATTGAAGAAGCATTGGGAAAGGATCTAAGTACCTTGGGTAACAAAATTTCTATTCATTCTTTACTTTGAATGCAAGGTACTATCAATGATAAAGTTGTTAATATTTTACATGATGATGATAGTTCACATGATTTTGTTTCTTATACATTAGTGCAAGGTCTTCAATTAAATCCACTTCCTTCTATGTATAAAGTTAAGGCTGCATTTCAAAGAAATAGATATAATGTTACAAGTGAAGTGCATAACGTTCAGATTTATATAGGTTCATATACAGACGAATGCACATTCTTAATTGCTCCTTTGAAGTCCTATGATGTTATACTTGGTATGTCTTTTAGCTGTTGGGCATGCTTTAAAAAATTGAAAACATTAGCTTATGGGTTGTAAAATTCTAAATAAAAAAACCAACATGCTATCAATCATTTATTAAATCGACCACTCATTTCTGACAGACACATTAAATGGGCTTCATTCATACAAAATTTTCAGCCTATGATTCAATATCAACCTAGCAAAGCTAATTTTGTAGCTCATGCTCTTAGTCGCTTACCATCTCCACGAACAAATATTGTTTCAATCAATATATTTCTGTTGTTCATATTCATTCATTTCATGACATGATTCCTACTTATGCATCTGATTTGTATGTTTCACAAACATGGAATGCTTTCAATAATTTTACAACATTTAGTGAGGATCACTACACTTTTCATAATGGATTCTTGTATTTCCAACACAAGTTATGCATCACACAAGGTTTTAAATGAATTTCTTATGAAAGCGATGCATGAACCACTATACATGGGTCATAGGGGCATACACAATATTATTTTTATATGTAAATAATTTTTCTTTTGGCCAAATATGGAAAAGGATATTGCACAGTCTCTCATTGCATTGTGTGTCAACATGTGAAATGACATCATGGTAAAGCATTTGGATTATTAATGCCACTTCCGATACCCAATCAACCATGCGAAAAAATTTCTATGGATTTTATTATTGGCCTTCCTACAACTTTATATCATAATGATATGGTTTGTTGATAGGTTTAGTAAACAAGTGTATTTCATTCCTTGTAAAAAGACTCTTTCTACACCTCAAGTTGCTAAGTTATTTATTAAATGTATTTTTCCACATCATGGTTTTCCAAAAGTTATTCTATCAAATCGAGATGTTCATTTTTGTAATCACTTTTGGGTTGCATTATTTCAAAATTTAGGTTTCAAAATAGACTTTAGCTCTCCATTTCATCCTGAAAGTAATGGGCAAAGCGAAGTTACAAATAGTACAATTTTAGATTTATTACAATATTATTCTTTATATAATCCAAGTAACTGGGATGAGAAACTTCTTTTACTACAATTTGCATATAATAACACAACACATACCACTAACTGACATGCACCCTATGAAATCATATATGGTAAAAAGCTTCCCACTCCCATGTCTATCACTCATTCTTTTGCACAAGATCATATTTCCACACTTCATGATGTTCATGAGCACATTAAGAAGAGTCAAGAATGTTACATGCATAATGTTAATAAGAAACAAGTAGCTAAATAATTTAATTAAAATGACTAAGTATGGTTACGAATAATTAAAAGACATTTGAAAATATTTCACAATATCCTAAGGTTAAACTTGCACCATGTTATTATGGACCTTTCCATATTATTCAAAAAATTAATCAGAATGCTATTAGACTAGATATACCTTATCATTGGAATGTACATAATTATTTTCATATTATTTTATTAAAATCTTTTAAAGGAACTTTATCACTCACTCCTATTTTAGATTATCCTCCATTACTTGAAGAGGATGCTGAAATATTAGCCACAGAGAAAATACTTGATTATGATGTTACTACTATGCATAGAGGTAACCAATATCATAGATATTTAGTTAAATATAAAAATCACTCACTTGAAGAATCTCAATGAATTCATAAGACATCATTAACTCCACATTATGATAATTTGATTTTTGCATATCATTCATAGTCACATTAAATTCCAATTTTCCAATTTCATGCATGTGTTTTTACATGGGGCATGCTTCTGATTGTTCGGTGATGTGACATGTGACTGGCTATCCATGCCTATTTTATTCTTATCATATGAGGTCAGTTGCTTGTTAGCTGGGAGGCATGTTATACTTTATGGAATAATGGAGTGTTATATGGATTTTAATTGTCTTGAGGTTCTCAATGTGATTATGTTTTGATTTAGCAAGCGAAGAATCATGAGGGTGTGAACAGGCATGGACTTATTTAGATATTTTTGAAGATAGTTAAAAGATAGTATTTAAGATATTTAAAATAATAGATTGCTTTAGAAAGTGATATTTTTGTAAAAATACTAGACTGCTTAGAGAGTGACGATTTTGTAAACAAAGCAGATTTTCATAAATGCATGCTTTTTGAAGCACGACCCTCATGTATCTTCTGTTCAGGACGTAGTGAGAAACACCTATAAATACATATACTTTGATAGACTCATCCATTAGAGTATATGGGGGGAGATTGTACCCAATCTTGTGTCCAATCTCTTGTCTCTATCTATTCTATTTATGCTTTTGTGAGATTTTGTTTGTGTACTATCCTCTACATACATGCATCTGCAAGATCCGATCAACAAGACAATCTCCCTCCACATACTCTACTGGACGAGTCTATCAGAGCATGTATATTTATAGGTATTTTTCATTACATCATAAATAGAAGATACATGATGGCGGCGCTTTGAAAAGCATGCGTTTATGAGAATCTGATTTATTTACAAAATCGTCACTTTCTAAACGATCTACTATTTTTACAAAAATGCGGCTTTTTAAAGCGATCTATTATTTTTACAAAAAATATCTAAAATACTATTTTTTAACTACCTCTAAAAATATCTAAATAATTCCACGTGCTTTCACAGACCCTCTCATGAGTTTTCACGTGTTAAATCAAAACACAAATCATATTAGAAACCTCAAAACATTAAAATTTATATAACATTCCATTATTCCATAAACTATAACATAAACTCTATAAGTAAAAAAATTATCTGCTATATACAAATATATGTATTCAAGAATTGATATGCTTTATACAAAATATATATATATCCATAAACTATAACATAAACTCTATAAACTATAACATTATTCCATAAACTATAACATAAACTCTATAAGTAAAAAAATTATCTGCTATATACAAATATATGTATTCAAGAATTGATATGCTTTATACAAAATATATATATATATCCAAGATTTTAGAGCTCGTCAAAGGATTCGCGAGTAGCACTGAGGAGATATGACTATAAGAAGGGACAGTTTATTGTGGGTTTGCGACTCGGCACACAAGAGATATGATTATAAGAAAGGACTGTTTATTGTGGGTTCGCGACTCTGCACACAAGAGATATGACCATAAGAAAGTACTGTTTATTGTGGGTTCGCGACTCTGCACACAAGAGATATGACCATAAGAAAGTACTGTTTATTGTGGGTTCGCGAGTCCGCACTAAGGGGATATGAGTATAAGAAGGGTGTTGTGGGAAAGCTAGACCAGTTAATCCGAGACTTCCAAGATCTCGGCATCAGGGTTCTCCAAAACATTGACTACTTTTCTCATGGAAGGGCGATTTGCGTGTTCTGGCTGACAACAAGCAAGCGCCAAACGAAGGACAGACCTCCATCTCTCCGACTCCGTAGCAGTTATATTTAGACTAGTGTCGATTGCCTCCATAATATTGTTCCTCATGGTCATGGAATGGAGCCAGTCCGCGAGGACGGTGTGTGGCGCGATCCGAACGTCACCAGATGGTCTCATCCCTGAGGCGATCTCAATCATAAGAACTCCGAAGCTGTATACATCTGATTTCTCTGTTATCTGTCCTCTAAATGCCTCCGGCGCGGCATATCCGACCGTCCCCGCTGGATTTTCTGTCAGAAATTCATGGTGGGCTGAAAGACGCGCAAGCCCAAAATCGCCAAGCTTTGCCTCCATATTTTCGGTTAGGAGCACGTTCTGTGCCTTCACATCTCGATGCGCAACGAAGCCTGTGGGCGTGGCGTAACTGTGAAGGAACTCCAACGCTATAGCGACGTCATGGATTATGCTCAGCCTTCTCGCGCTGTCGAGCGCTGAATCCTCTTTTGCCCCTCGCAGATGATCGTGCAGCGTACCATTGGGCATGTACTCGAAGATGAGAAAAATTTCTGCTCGCCTTGAACGGCAGCAAAAGTTTTGCTCTGGTCTAAAACACCAACCTCTTAAACTCAAGAGGTTCCGATGCTGGAGTCCGCTGAGTATCTGCAGTTCCCTTGCGATGACGGTCACATCTGCATGTGCGTTCTTCATTTTCTTTATCGCCAAAGGAGTACCATCCTGAAGGTTGCCGCGGTAAACCACACTGCATCCCCCACGTCCTATTTCCTCCGTAAACCATGACGTTGCGTGAAGTAGTTCTGAGTATGTAAATCGACGCACGGGCCTCGCAGCGTCTCTAAGGAATGTTCCTGACCTATGATTAACCCGCCATATGCAAATGGCACGTACAGCAGCAAGTGCCAAGAGGGCGATGAAAGGCACAGCTATCAGGAGATACAAGAGTTTCCATGGGCGTCGTTTGGGCTCTTTAAGGTCTTCATGATCTATGATTGTCAGGTTCCAAGAGTAGAGGATCACAGCCTGGGAGTTATTTCCAGACGCAGCCGTAATAACAGCATATATGCTTGTATCGTTCTGGAAAACCTGAGAGAGATTTTGTGGAACCCCCAGAATGGGCGTCAATGGCTTTTCAGCAGGATCTGTGTCGTTCGTCGCCCAAACGTAAATCGCAGGATCGGATGAATTGTAGAACAACCACGTTGTGATGGTGTAATTCTGATAGAGATACAACGGATCAGATGGATCTGAAGTGTCCTTAACAGGTTTCAAAGACGTCAGATTGCCGACGTCAATACCGACATGACTAGCACTTGGATCGTCGAAGCCTGGCTCGAAATTCTGGAATGTGTCGAATTCCAGAGCCATAAACTGCTGATGTCGGTCCTCCACTTTTTGCTGCATTAGCCCAAGAAAGCGGCCGGTGCTGTTTTCTGGGGCGGCCGCGTCTGTAGTGAGAGCGAATGCAATGCCGTCCCCGGAATCGTTATACTTTGTGAAAGTCTTGATTTGGAAGGTGAAGGAAGTCGTGAAAGACGGGAACAGGCTGCGTGAGCCTCCATCGGAGCACTTGAAAGCAAGAGGAAACTTGTTTCTTATGCGTCCTACGTTGTAACGTGGAACGCTCGATGTGGTAATAGATGGATCGTAATTAAGGAAGATCCCTTTGGGTGTCTTGTAGGGTATTCCCGAGTTCGGTATCAAGCTCTGGTACTCGATATTGGAGTCGTCAGACAGATCTAGTTTAAACTCTGTTATGCAGTCGGGCTGATCAGCAGATTGCTGAAGCGCTCCCACTACTGTTGCTGCGACCGACATGGAAACCACAAATAACAGACCACTGAAGCCGGTTCTTGGGTAGTTGGCATAACATATCGGCGCATGGACAACCTTCATCTTGTTATGCAAGATAGCCGTATGTGCTGATCCTTTTGACAGAGCTATAGTGAATCGGCTGTATGAAGGCGGTGAAGGGAGGCTGATTAAATGCACGAAGAGAACGATTCCATATCTGAATAATCATCAGAACAACGACGAGAACTTCGGATCAAATCGCTAAGCATCTGAAATCATTAACGGATCTGTAGCACTAATGAATGTATGGGCGACTTGCCATTAACACTTCAACCCTTCACAGACCTTAATTTAAGCATTCTACATACTGTGCATGAGAACTTCACAGTTGCGACTTGCGGTTCTACAAACTTCATCGTGGATTGTAGAGTTCTCTTTGGTCAAGCCCATCGATGTTTCGTGGCGAAACGACCGACCCAACCCACTGTTCTGAACGGAGTACGGACAGTTCACTGCGGATAAGTATTAATGTGGTCACGTCCAACGGGCATCATGCCTGGGAAAATGTTGGTCGGTGCATAAATTTCTGTAAAGAAAGATGCATGCCGCACTTCCCATGATGCTCGGAAAGCTTGGGAATTTTCAGTGTTTCTATTTTGTTTCTTTATCCGAATAAGCGAGGCTGAAAAGAGCTTCAAAGTTCTCTAGCAACTTCGCGAAGGGAGTTGTAAATTGTAAGGGTCAGTTCAGGGACTGTGGTACTTTTTTGCCGACTCAGTCCAGTATATGCTCTTCAATTCACATCAGTATATGCTCTTCAATTCCCATGGAGTAACCAATAGGTATGATAACCTCTGAAATTGTTGTTGTGAAGCTGATCCTTCTCTTCAGCTTTCTGACCATATCCCCCTTATTACTAAGCTGATGGGTAACAGTCCTAGATATAGGGCTGGCTGGCCTCACCTTGACATGTCCCTTAATAGGGTTCCTGTTGTGAAAGACAAAATTAAGTCCACTCTCTTCAGCTTTCTTACCATATCCCCCTTATTACTAAGCTGATGGGTAACAATCCTAGATATAGGGCTGGCTGGCCTCACCTTAACATGTCCCTTATTAGGGTTCCTGTTGTGAAAGACAAAATTAAGTCCATCTTTAAGATGCACTTTATTACGGGTCGCTCCCCCTTCAAAGCTTGGGAGGAGGCTATCAGAGATGTGCAGAAAGTGCTTACTGAGTACAAAAATAAGGCCAAAATTATTAGATACAATAGAAGGATGATGATGCTAAAAGAGATAGAAAATATAAATAACTCTAATCTTTCTAACTCTGTTAAGAATCAGAAGATCCTTGAGACCCAGGAAAAAGTGAAGTATGAGGATTATCTTCTTGCTTGTGGTGCCCTTGCCACGTCTAGAGAGTTTTGGGCTAGTAAAATTGATAAACCTAACAAACACATGTTTGAGATAATGAGGACGAAAAAAGTTAGAGACTCCATTCCCTTGATTAAAAAAAGTAATGGTGAGCATGCTTCTTATATGAAAGAGAACTTACAAGAGTCTCTTTGTTTCTTTACCAATGTTTTCTCTATGCCGCCCAAGAGAGGGGACCACATCTGGAGTGCAAGAGCTTCCATTACCCAGATAAGGAAGAAAATGATCCCTCCTGGCTTGGTCTCCCTCCTTGATCTCCCCTCTCTGTTGGTGAGGTTAGAGAAACCATTAGTAAATTGAAACCCGGTAAGTCAAGTCTCCTGGTCATGATGGTATTCCTAATGAATTTTTTCAAGAATTTAAAGAAGTGCTAGTGCCCATTGTTCTTTGGAGCTGGCAAGAAGCCACAAGAAGAGGTTCCCTGTCTACCTTCATTAATACTGGTGTTATCAATTACTTCAAATGCTTTAGGGTGGTTGGTTAAAGACTCTATCAACCAAAACATTATCAAAGGTATAGTGATCCCTCAAGCTCAACCCCAACTTTGTCTTCAAATGTTTGCTGATGATACTAACCTGTTGATGAAAGCTGATGATTCTTCTGCTGCTGCTTTTCTCAATTGTCTCAATATTTTTTGTTTAGCTAGTGGCTCTGTTGTTAATCATAGTAAAACTCGTTTCTATTCTACTAATAACTTGGTTCCTGTTTGTGTTAAGGAAGCATGTTGTGAGGTGATAAAAAAAGGTATTGTTTTCATATTATTGGCCATCCCAATGGGATTTGAAATCAACAATGTTCAAAGATGGAATTGGGTCTTAGATAAGTTCAGAGATAAAATATTTAAGTAGATAGACATGCAGTCTAATATCTCTCAAAGATCTTTTGTCCTAAAGCATTATATTCTTCCTTGCCTGACTTACTTCTTGGCTTGCTGGCAGCCTACTAAGAAGCAAATTTCTTAGGCTATCTCTTTGGCCATACGATTTTTATGGGGAGGGAACAAAGTCCCTAAGGTTGCCTGGAAAGTATGTTGTATGAAGAAATCTGAGGGAGGTCTGGGTCTGATATGTCCTACCAGGATGGCTACCCAGATGGCTGCTAAATGGATCCTTAAAGTTGTTTCTTCAGATGATTTTTGGGCTTGCTTGATTAAAAGAAATATTAATAAATTTTGGGTTAAAAATAACAAGAGTTGGTCTAATTTTAATATGTGGGATGTTATTGTCTCTCCTTCTATTTTTGCGCCCAAAGGTAGTGATTTGGTCTGTAACTTTTGGAATGCTTGGATGACTATCAAAGGGAAGTATAAATCACCTATTTGGTTTTATTACAATTACTCTTTTTTAATGTAGGAATCCTTGTGGATTGGGTGGCATGTTCATGATATAATATCCCCTCTTCCCATTAGATGGAACAAATGTAGAAGGAATGGTTTTATAAAATGGCAAGATTTGCTCAGGCACGGAGTTGTGATTGATGACAGATTTATAATGAACATTGATTCCTTGTCTCTTTCTTGTAAACAAATTATTTTGGAAAAGAAGCACAAACTAATGGCGTTGGCTGAGCACAAACTTTGGTAGAAATATGTTAATCTTTGGGATGTTGCTCAGGATATGTACAATAACTACAAAAGATCTTTCTGCAGCATCAGAGATCTTATTGGAAGTTTGAACAGAAAGTGGAATCTCTCCTGGTTTGCTCAACAATGGAGATATAGATTTCAGAGTACCTGGTCCTTCCCTGTTGCCAATAAGCACTCCTGCTTACTCTGGCTTATTCTCCATAAAGGTATTTGGATTGGCAGCTAGGCCAAAAAATTTAAAATTGATGCAGGTCTTTGTCACTATTGTGGTATGGAGGAAGATTTGGAGCATCTTTTTTTCAAATGTAAGAACTCTTCAAGGTTTTGGAAAGCCATTTTTCTGTACTGCAAAGCTGTTGATGTGAAGACCCCAGACTCTAGAGAGCTTCTTATTGGTGAATCCAGCAAGACGGATATTGTTCTCTGGCAAATGTTGAGGGCCCACATCCTCTAGGCTATCTGGAAGAATAGGAATAGCAAAATTTATGACAAGAACTATAAAGATTATTTTTTCCCTTCTATGATTGGCATTATAAGAGTTCTTGATCATTGTATGAAACCTCCTACGGTGTCCATTCGATAGATAACTGCCCTATTGTGATCCTCAAAAGTACCCTTGTAACCTGTGAAGATCCAAAATGCTACAAGTACATTCGTTAAGAAGAGTCACTATGTCCACCTATATTAAGCTTCATATTGAAGGCTCTATGATGTAATGACTCTGGGGGGTTTTGTTCCTTCCTCTTGGAAGGACTTTGTATCTTTACCTTGACTTGCATCAATTTTAAATTTTCTGTTCTCTAAAAAAAAAAATCCCATGGAGTAACGGCTCTTTCCAAAAGTTAAAAGAAAAATTATATATTTATTGGTTGAAGAATTTAGATGATCAATCACAACACAATATTAGGGCGGATATATTTTTGTTTCGAGGGAGGTAGCTAGGCTTAAAAGATGGTGGACCCAAAATAGTTTGCCTTTACAACTATGCAATGAAATTTCTCCATGTGGGCAACATAAAATGTGCCATCACTCTCTGTGAACCCAACCTAAAAAATAACAACACAACGAAATAGACCAACAGATAAAAAAACACAAATGAAAGAGAAATGGAGACAGAGAGATAGAGAACTCAAATTCTTAAATTGCCAAGAGCAAGGCAGCTACAAAGATGATGTTGTCCACCCATGTGCTCCCAAGATGGTGCTTAGATGGCAATCTACAGAGACTCTAGATGAAGGGATTACTAATGTGCAATGTTGCTTAGAGTTACACATGGAACATGCTTATACTAACATCATGGCCAAGCTCACAAAGATCATCTATTACCATCAATGATCACACATATACCTCATCTAACTTAGAAGTTATGTCTCCACAAATATTCGAGCTCTCACAATGGCTTCTCCTCATAATGGGGGCCTTACAAGTTAGAGCATCATGGATAGTTTGTGGTCTCTTGAGGGTGGAGCATTGCACATATCTAACAACCCACCCCTCAATGTCCATCCTGTAGTGAATTGAATCCTTGGTCCAATGCCAACCTTGGTGAAAACGTTAGCATCAGAATCATATGTTTTGGAACCTAGATCCAAGAGATACTTATCTATTGGTTGGCACCATGCTCTAGGGGCTTGTTTTAGCCAATATAATGCTCTCTTTAGCTTACATATCTTATTCTCTAAATGGGGAGCCTCAAACCCTACTAGCTTAAACACATATACCTCTTCTTTGACGCCTCTATTCAAGAATCTTGATTTGACATCCATTTGATAGAATCACCATTGTTTATGCACAACCACAACTAGTACTACTCGGATAGTAGTCATTCTCATAGTCAAGACAAATGATTCACAAAAATGAATTCCTTCACTTTGTGAGTAGTCTTGTGCAACAATTCTTGCTTTTGTGCATCTCCAGCATATGATCACTCTTATAATTTAGCTTCTAGACCCACTTAGTGTTAATAAATTTCCACCTAAGGATCCGATCTAGTAGCTCCCAAATTCCATTCTTCATGATATTTTACTTTTTTTTTTTCATGGTATCCCTCCAATTCAAATCATGGAGTGCCTCTTCCACATTTCTTGGTTTCTTTTCTTGTTCTTGAATGAGCTCAACCATGAGGGTTGTATTTACAATATCAATGCTTTCCCATTTGTGTTCCTCTATTCTTAGTGATCACCTTGGTCCACCTACAACTATTTGTAGTGATTATGGCATGGGCTTTGTAGATTCATGGAGCGTCATTAAATCATCATCATATTTATGCCATGAAAGTTGTCAACAACAATATTAGATTTACTAGTTGTATGGACAAAATTTGGATCTCTAAACTTAACATATGAAATCCATCCAAACATATCAATATCTAGAGATGAGAAATTAGCAATTATTCCAATTAATGAAATATAATTTGTTCCAACTATCATGTTAGCCCCAATGAAATACTCTTTATCATACTTTAAAGGAATCAATAATACCCAAAACACTCTTTTAATTTGAGGATACTTTCTTTGAGGGTAATATAGAATCTTGGCACCAAAACATGTTGCATATTGATGCCTCTCATCATCACCTTGACCTATGACACAACCTATTGCAATATGATGAGTATCAACAATTATGATGATTGGTTTACTTCAAAATAATCATTTTGTTTCATGATTAGAGCTCCAATAAGGATCTCACTACAACATATCAAGGGCATATCGATGTTCTTCATATTGACGATCACGTGTTGGCATCGGTATGACCATCAAAAAAGTTTGGAAAACCAGTTAGGCAATATATGTGTCGGTACACATGTGTCGGTATGCACATCGGTATAAGCGTCGGTAAATTATTGGAAACTACCGAAGCTCATATCGATGCTTATACCGACAATCATACTGACACATTGCTCTAACTGGACCCGAAAGAAAAAATTTGACATTCATCGCATTTTGAAAGTGAACCTGCTACTATCGAATTTGCACGCGCGAGCAACATCTCCCTGTTTCTCACTCTTTCTCTCTATCTCTCTCTCTATGCACACCTCTCTATTTTTCTATATCTGAAATTTTGGTAAGTATATCGCACATATTGTAGCACTCTTTTTTCTTTCTTTATGTTTTTCCTTTTCTAATATCTTCTCTCTTTATTTTTGCAAGAGATTTTGGCATCAAGTCTTTGGAATTTGATGAAGGACAACTTTAAGAGGATTTTGACGACAATGATTCAAACAATTACATTGATGTAACTGATTGTTTCATTTTTATTGACATAGAGAGAGAGATGAAGAAAGAGAGAGATCTAGAGAGAGAGAGAGATCTAGAGAGAGAGAGAGATGAAAGAAAGACAGAGATCTAGAGAAACATAAAGAGAGAGAGAGAGAGACATATACATATACATACACACTCACATATGTATACACACACATGTGTGCATACACACATGCATATGCATACATACATACACACACATATACATATACATACACACATGCATATGCATACACACATACACATGCATATGCATACACATGCATATGCATATGCATATGCATATGCATATGCATACACACATATGTGCATACACATACACATGCATATGCATACATACATGCATACATACATGCATACATACATGCATACACACATGCATATGCATACACATACACATGCATATGCATACACACATGTATATGCATATACATACACATACACATGCATATGCATATACATACACGTGCATATGCATACATAAATGCATATGCATACATAAATGCATATGCATACACACATACACAAATGCATATGCATATGCATACACACATACACAAATGCATATGCATACACATTCATATACATACACATGCATATGCATGCACATATGCATATGCATACACACTCATATGCATACACACACGCATATGCATACACACATGCATACACAAATGCATATGCATACACACATACACAAATGCATATGCATACACACATGCATATACTTATACATACATGCATACAAAAATGCATATGCATATACACATACACAAATGCATATGCATACACACATGCATATGCATACACACATCCATATGCATACACACATGCATATGCATACATATACTCATGCATATGCATACACACATGCATATGCATACATATACTCATGCATATGCATACACACATGCATATGCATACACAAATGCATATGCATACACATGCATATGCATACAAAAATGCATATGCATACACACATACACAAATGCATATGCATACACACATGCATATACATATACATACATGCATACACAAATGCATATCCATACACAAATGCATATGCATACACACACATATACATACACACATATATGCAGTGAAAATATCTAAAAAATAAATCGGTAGATTTTTTAGGGTTTATATATATATATATATATATATATATATATATATATATATATATATATATATATATATATATATATATATATATATATATATATATATATATATATATATATATATATATATATATATATATATATATATATATATATATATATATATATATATATTTTAACATCTCCACATTGGATCACATGGGATCTCCACGTACACCTTGGGGAGCGCATGACCATGACAACTCCAAGATATATCACATACGTGATGGAGCTCCAGTCATGGATGCGGTCAGAAAGTCTATGCATCAGCGCATTCGACAGCTTTGTTCCATAGAGTTTGGACATTCTGTCATGTTAAAATGGAGCGAACAAGATAATGATTCCAAAAATTATATCACACAATCAATATATGAAGAGTACCGGCCAACACCTGGGCATCCTATTGTGAGCTCATAATGGATTCAACATATGGCACGCAAGGTGATGTCTCATCGGTGGTCCAAGGCTCGCGAACATCGCATTTAGGTAGCGGTGGGTACGACAATATGTGCTACCAATTTGTAAGTATCATTTTAATTATTCAAATTGTTTGTGTTAAGCATATCATGTATGTTCATCTAACATTTTGCATATTTATTATAGAAGTTGGTAGTGGGTCGTCCTCTGACGCGAACTGAAGAAGCTTATGGATATCTTCATGGATTGGCTGCACAATTGTAGGACTTAGAGGGATGCAATGCGATCATTTCATGGGAGAATCTATGATGAGGTAAATTTATAGCTTGGTTTCGTATTTTTAGTTGTTGTTTATAAATGTCATGTCAATTTGTCTCATTTTACGCATATGCTTTGTTGGAGGACTGTAGGTGCAAATGTTTTGATTCCCTTGCGCATAAGTATGGTAGTGCTTTGCCACAATTTTGTATTACACTCCTATGTGGCAACAATGTACCATAATTTTGTATTCGAGTCCTATATGGAAGTGCTTTGTCACATTTTGCATTTGATTCCTATATGGAAGTGCTTTGCCACACTCTTGTACATCCTTCATTTATGGAATATTCAACTTTTTGTACATGATTCATGGTTCATTTTTGCTCATATGAAATCATGTTTTGGTTGCCATTAGAATACATATCACATGTACTCGGTTTTCTTTGGGTAGAGTGTATTGTCTTTTCTTAAACAACATCATGGTAACGTTGTTGTAGCAAAAGACAACACACTCTGCCCAAAAATATTTTTGCAAATATGGTTGTCGATATCAACGTTGGTACTCCTAGCAGTCATTGGTATAAGCGTCGGTACTCCCAGAAGAGTCGTCGATATGGGTGTTGATACAAGCATCAGTATTTTCAACACTTATACCAGTGATTATATCGGTGCCCGTACTGGCGCTATGTTTCCAACATGCATACTGACTGCAACACCAATGTCGCGGAGAAATTGTGCCCGTTCATTTTCCTTGATAACAGCCTCGGTATACCCTCGATATGTTGTAGTGGTTGTTTCAATCTTCACACTACTTGAGTATGTTTTTCAATCCATATGAAATTCTTTCTCTTTCTGAAGTGATCATAAAGTGGTTTTTCAAAATGAGCATAGTGAGGGATCCAAATATCATACAGCACACATACTCTTAGAAATCTTGTTACTTCACTAACATTGTTTCAAACTTTAGAAATCTTACGATTGGCTTCAACCTTGTATGGGTATGTGGCTTTTGGCCATTCCTACTTTAAAATCCATGGAGATACTCTCTCGCTTCCCATTGGGAATGTCCAATGGTTGGAGTAGACTTCTGACCTTTAATCTCTCAGCTTTATTGACCTAGTATTTAATGGATTTAAGCACATACCTTAGGATGTACTTATGAACTATAAGCTAGTAAAACTACCTCTTAACAAGATTATAAGGTTTTTTAACTCTTGGGTGTCCCACACTAGGTGTGTTGTGACACTCATGCAATATATGTCATCTCATTTCAAAATCTTTAGAGACACAAAACTTACCTTTGTACAACAAATATCCATCACATATACTATAATTATTCCCCACCCTCACAAAAAACCCCCTGTGTCAAGATCCCCTTTCTCTATAGCATCCCAAATCTATATATATATATATATATATATATATATATATATATATATATATATATATATATATATATATATATATATATATATATATATATATATATATATATATATATAATCAATCCTACATTTTCCTCTGATGGACTCAAGTAGTTCACTAGAGATCCGAGTAAAACTCAATCCACTGAGCATAGGTATGCGGTTAAGCAAGTGAGCCACAACATTAAACTTTCCCTTCCTATATAAGCTCATAGTCAAAATTGTGAAGGGTCTTTGCCCAAAAAACCTTATGACCTTTAAGGTCTACTTGATTAGAGAGCCACTTAATGCTCTCATGATCAAGCACTATGGTAACCTTGGCACCATATAAGTAATGATGTAACTTCTCCAAACCATGAAGAATTGCATTCAACGCCTTCTCATAAACAAAGTAATTCTTTTAAGATGTTTCTAGATTTTTGTTCTCAAAAGCCACTAGTGGACCATCATGAGCTGAAACCACTCCTATAGCAAAATCACTTGCATTAGTCTCAACCACAGAGGGTTTATTAGTATCTACTATATGTAAAAGTGGAATTGTAGCAATTGATACCTTCAATGCTTCCATACTTTGCTTGTGTTTGTCTCCCCAATGAAATGTTTTCCCTTTCCATTTAAGCTATTACATCATCGAGACAACAATGTTGACATAATTCTTAATGAATCTATGCTAGAAGCCTAATAAAACTAGGAAGATTTGAAGATCTTCCATGGCCCTATGATGTGGCCATTCCATAATATTCCATACTTTATCAAGATCCATCTGGATTCCATCTTGGGAGACTATATGCCCAAAGGTATCTAACCTTTATTTTCAAAAATTCACACTTTGATCCCTGAACAAAGAGTGTATTTTCCTTTAACACTTGGAATACTTCCCACAAGTTCTCCAAGTGTTCCTATTATGATCTTCTATAGATTAGAATATCATCCAAAAAATATACTATAAAGTGCCCTATATATTAATGTGCATGACCATTCATGGGTTTCATGAAAGTCACACGATCATTGGTGATACCAAAAGGCCTCACCAAAAATTCATAGTGCACATATCTAGTCCTCAAAGCAGATTTAGGGACATCATCTATCCTAATCCTAATATGATGATATCTTGAACTAAGATAAAGCTTGTTGAAGTACCTAGCTTAATGTAACTAATCAAATAGGTCTTCCAACCTAGGCATTAGAAACATATTTTTTATCTTTATCTTGTTGAATGCTCTATAGTCTGCACAAAGTCTCATAGGCTTCCATCTTTCTTCTTGAGTAAGAGCATTGCCGATGCTAGAGATGAGTTATTATGTCTAATGAAGCCTTTATCTAAATACACTTGAAGTTGCTCATGAGCCAAGAAAGAGACTCACTTCAAACAGATGATACTTAGGTGTGGTTCCCTTTAGTTGATGCAAGTTATTCCATTTTTTCAAAAAACGTGTAGAGCTTTCATCCTTCTTTCTTTCTTCTTCATCCCTCATGAAGGTTGGTAATTTGCAATCCTTCAAGAGGGAGTCTCCCTAGAGCTTTCTCCTTTATGTTTTCTAGGTTAGAGAGTCTCCTTCCTAGCCATTTCATGTGTGAGAAGAGTAGGAATTTCTCTTTCCTTCCTTGTTAATAAAGATGTAAGTTGTGTCTCTAAAGAGACCATACGAGTTTTCAATTGCTCTATTCTATGGGTTTGTTCCTTGAGCTCATTGAATTTGTTGTGTGTAACAAAATCATCATAGAGCTCAGTGTACTTCTTCTTCTTTCTCAACCTCTCCCATCTTTTGGTGATATCCCTCTAGACTTTTGTCTTTTGATGAGGAATTGTGTTTTGATTTTCCTTGACCCTTAGCTTTCATGTTTGTCTCCCCCCAAAATGTGTAAACTAGAGGGCTATGAGGAATTGTGTTTTGATTTCCCTTGATCATTAGCTTTCATGTTTGTCTCCCCCCCCCCCAAATATGTAAACTAGAGGGCTAAGTGAAGATGGATGTCTAAAGGTAGTGACTTGGAGTTCTTGTTATGCTCAAAAGAAAATTTTAAATGTCCAATTGGCTCAAGGAGTGTCTTGGTACAAAAAACAATTGAAAGAGCTCCAAAAACAACTTCTCAGTGCTCAAAAGGGCAAAGAAAAACAAAATTTAACACATTTGGGCTTCTTGCTAATCCTCACTAATCTTCAAACAGTACTTGAGAACCTATACATTGTGTCAAGGATGCTAATTCAAGCAATGAAAATAAAATTAGATGCCAAATGGTCCAAAATGAGGGCCATAACTGTTGAACTAGTTCCTGCTGAAGTGTTGTAGATTTTTTTGACCTTTTAAATCTTGTCCAAATGATTCACCATTTGTTCCTTATCAAATCTTGGAAGATAAACTTTGAATATTTGAATCAGGACCAAGACTACTCCAATTATATCTCTAAGCACAAAGTTATGGCTCCTTGAAGAGAAGAGTGTAGGCATAGGTAAGTAAAATCAGAAACGTTAGAAAGGGTTATCTTTGGAAGCTCATGAATCCATCATCAATGGCTCATTTCATAAATTTTCTTTGCTCCTTCCCATTATCAGAAACCAAATTACATGTGTGGTTCCTCAACATTACCCCAAACTCTCCTCCAAAATCTATTAAAAAATTATTAAAGAGCCAAATTTCATGAATATTACCTCTTTTTTGGAGAATATCTTTATGAAAGATCATAAACTCACTCAGATGCAACTACTCATTGGTGTTCATTATCCTACATGGTGGTCCTCAGTGTGAAAGTAGAGGTTATGATGCATGTGTTATCTTCTCATGCTCTCCATCTAAGAGAGGGATAGGCGGGAAGAGAGGAGCTCTCTAGGATCTCTTGCATGTGTCTTTGGGGGATCTTCACTTTGTCACATGACCGCTTGGTGTGGACAAGATCTTGCATTCATGTGTGACTGTCATCTTTCCCTATTGTGGGTGTTAGTGGCTCTAAGACCAAATTCTATAGCTCCTGATGAGGCTCCCTATTTTGCATCAAGAGGGCACGAAGATCTAGAGAGAAGCCAATTCATTGTCGGCTCTTAATTGGGATAATTGCATGCACAAAGCATCTCATATCCTTTGCCTCCCAACCATGTACCTATATCATATCATGTCTTTCTCTCTCTCTCTCTCTATCAATATAAGAGACAACAATGTGGCCTCTCACATGGGTGCCATGTACCCATATGAGAGCGCACATATGTCTTATTCAAAGGTGGGTTCATACACTCACTCTCATGTGTCTCTAATATAACCATATAACATAGGTGATGCAATAGAATAAGACATAAACTTGATAGTCTATGATCCACAAGTGTATGATTATAAACAACTTTGAGATGGAACTTTGAGATGAGGATTATGAAGGGGAATGGAAGGATATATTAAATTTTGATTACTTTGTCACCCTCTGCAACACACTAAAGAGAAGGTGAAACCTCCAAAAAGGGTTTTTGAAAAGAGAAGTCTTCAAGTCTAGCTTATGAGAGACATGCATGAAGCCTAATGGACATGTCACAAAGGTTTTGTGGCTATGTATGAAAAAATCAGAGAGAGTTATTGGTGGTCCAAGATGTATGTAAATGTATGAGACTTTGTGAGCGCTTGTGCCACATGTCAAGTACATTGCTTGCTCAAAACCCATTACATGCAACGTTCCCTTCTTATTCTCACTAAAAGTGGATTGTTGATCTTGTGACCATGCCCAAGGGGATTCATAAGATGAGGTATATGGTTTTGGAAAGAGAAGACTTAAATAGCCATGTGGAAGGTCGAGCCCTCCAATATAACACTACATTTAATATATTCAAATTCCTTTTAGAAGCATTCATAGCAAGGTTTTTCTATATCAAGAAGATAGGTTGACATCAGGGGAGGTAGATGCTACAGAGGTGAGACAATTCTATGAAAGACATGGAATTCGAATGCCTCTAACTATTTCCTAAATTCTAATGGCAAAAAAAAGATTGAATGAATTCATCCTACTATTGTGAAGGCAATCAGGAAGGTATGCAATACTGATATAAAACAATGGCCAAAATATTTTGCATTTGTACCTTGGGCAGATAGGATGACATATACTAGACCAATAGGATTTATGCATACCAAACTAATGTATTGTCATAAACTAGTGTTTCATGTCCATGCGTAGGTAACTACCTTGACGTCTTTTCAATGGAATGGTAACTCAACACGAGAATGGATTTTAGCCTTGACAAACAAGTAGTTAAAACAAGGAAGAGAAATACTGAATGAATTAGTATACAATTGAAGGACTCATGTCCTAATAATAAACTATATTTTGATAAAAACATCATCTTATGCCTAAGAAAATTCAAATTGGAGATTGGGTGTTAGCTTATGATAGTAAAACTGATTCCCAATATGATGCAAAGAAAAATTGACTAATGTTAGATATAATCAATAATCCATCCTGAAGTAATGAAAAATAAGCCATGGTGCTCTAAGTTGTAAGGCCCACATTATGAGGAGAAGCCATTCTGAGAACCCAAACATTTATGGAACCCTAAGTTCCAAATCAGATGAGGTCTACATGTGTCCATTGATGGTAATAAGTGATCTTTGTGAGCCCAACCATTATTTTAGGTAGGGCATAAACTTTTGTTCAATTGTCTTGCCATTCAATTCATAAGGCCTTATGGTGCCATGCAGTTTCCCATAGAACCTTGATGGGGGGAGTGTAGAGAGGGGCTTGTCCCTTTTGCAAGGTCTAGAGGATAGGACTTTTGGTCATGGAGATATTGTAAGATTCTATATTTTGTTGATGATTTAGTCTCTCTCGACCATGTGTACCTATACAAACTCCCATTGTAATATATATATATATATATATATATATATATATATATATATATATATATATATATATATATATATATATATATATAAGCATGACCCATGTGTAGCTCTACATAGCATTACATACTATTAAGAATTTCATCTACATTCTCTCTAGATTGCCATCTGAGATACATATTGGGGGTGCACTGGTGGACAACATCATCTTTGTAGTTCCGTCACTCTTGGCAATTTGAGCGTTTGAGCTCTCTATCTCTCATTCTCCATCTCTATTTGTCTATATTTAATTTTGAGCTCTATATACTCATCCATTCCACTATGCCATTATTTCTTACATGGCATCAATGCTCAAGAGGCTCGCAATGGTGTACATACAAATACATAGGATTGTAGAGCCTTCAATGACCAAAGAGACAATATTACAAGTAGCAAGTCATCATTTATGATCACAAATGAATGTGGTTCATCAATAGGAGTAGCTGAAGCACAAACTCAAGAAGAAATGATTCCAGTCATCCCAATATTGCAGATATGACCACTAACCTTCACATGTAGTAATCTTGATGGTATAAATTGCAACCTATGGAAGTTTAAAATTGTTTTATCCTTGCTCCATATGAGCTTTACAAAGTGTTCTTGGGATTAATCATGATCCAAAGAAATACATAATCCAAATAATCTTGGTCCAATGATTCTCTTGATGATGATCTTTTACCTACTTTGAAGCATAGAACTGCAAATGCACTTTACGATCTATTTACAAGTACTACTGATAATTTTCTAGCTCTCATTCAACATACTAACAATGTCTTTATCACTACTCATGAGAGGAGCTAACTCAGTGTTATCTTCAAATATGTTCAACAAAGTTTGATCATTTGGTAACTACTCTTAATACTCAAATTAGACCTCAACCTCTAACTTTTGTATAATTTAGTGCCTTGATTATGGAGATGCACCTCAAGGCAAGGAGTGGATGCAACAAAGGAGATGCTACATTCACAAGACATGCCAAAGGAGGCAAAGTGAACTATTCAAAAGATGGAGACAAAAAGAAGAATGCCAAAAAGAAGTTCATGGGAGAGTTTTTATACTACAAGAAGAAAGGCCATAGAATTTAGTATCACATCAACAAGGAAGAAAAGAACAATGGATCTACAAAAAGGTCGCAAGGGTAAGGAGTGTGCCAAAACTACATGAAATAGAGCTTTGCTTACTTTTTACCATAGAGGAGGTATGCTCCTTGGGTGGAGATTCAAGAACAAGATGTCTCATGGGTATTGAACATCGGTGCCTCTTATCACATGATGATCATAAAAGACTTGTATAGTTCCTTATAGCCTCTAAAGGAACCCATCACATGAAAGGTAAGAAGCAATGCAAGATGTCTTATAGAAGCGAAGGTACAAGTTCTTTCATGAATGCTAATGGGGATATTAGAATGTTTTCAAATGTGTTGCATATTCCACAAATCAAAAGAAATGTGCTTTTAGTAGCTTCTATAATTCATCAAGGGCATGAAGTTTATTTCAGTAAGATATGAGCTAAGCCTATGGATAGTAACAACAACATTGTGGGAGAAGCATAAGGAGGAACAACTTTTATGAGTTTTTTTCTCTTACAACCACTACAAGTGAGGAAAAAGGTAAGCTATGGCATGAGAGATTCAGACTTATCAAATACCTTTTACTAAAGGAGATGCATAATAGGGTATAGTTGCACACCTACTATCAATTGTAGACACAAAGGAACCATGTGAAGCTTGTATGATGGGCAAGCAACAAGGAAGGTGTTTCAAAAAGAAACCAAGTATAAAGAAAGCTATCATCTAGATTTTGTGCATGGTGACTTGTGTGGAAAAATGCCTACAGAGGCCTTGGGAAGATCTTCCTACTTCATACTTTGCATCGATGAGTATAGCAAAAATATGTGGGTGTACTTCCTTCAAGATAAGGCTCAAGCGTTTGGCAAGTTTAAAGAACTGCTTTAGCTTGTTGAAATTGAAATAGGGAAGAAGATGAAGAAATTTAGCACAGATAATGGTGGTGATTTTACATCAACAAAGTTTGAAGGCTTTTGCAATAGTAAAGCAATTAAGCATCAACTCATAGTGTCACATAGCCCTCAACAAAAAGGTGTTGTCGAATGTTAAAATCGGAGATGCCAAGGTGCATGTTGAAAGGAAAGGGGTTGACAAATCATTTTTGGGTAGAGGCTGTCAAGACTACCATCTACATCTTGAATCCAAGTTACACCAAGGAATTTGATGGAAATTCTCACTCGCAAAAAGAAACTTCTCTCCCATTTCAAATAATTTGGAAGTCTTTTATGTACATGTTCCACATATGGAGAGAAACAAACTTCAACCAGAAAGCATGAAGTTTATCTTCTACGCATACAATGAGGATAAGAAGTCTTATAATCTTTATGAATTGGAGGTTAAGAAAACCACGGAGAGCTACTATGTGGTTTTTAAGGAGGCGCAGTCACATGCAATGGAGGAGGAAAAGAGAGCTTCCACTTTATCATCAGGAAAAGGGGTGATCCACTATGAATCTCACCTAAGAGCTATCCTTCTATAGAAGAGAAGAAAGCATCATCTTCAAATGATGATTCTAAAAGTCATGAACCTCTCACCACTAAAGAGGAAAATTCATTTCCATGTTGAATGAGGTAGCTCTATGATTGTGCAAACCCCATCCCATAGTCATTAGAATAGATTGCAGATGGACCAAGGCGATCACGAAGAATAGAGGAGTAGAGATGGGCAAGTAACCATATTGTAAATATAGCCTTGATGGTTGATCTCATTCAAGAACAAGAAAAGGAACCTACCAATGTGGAAAGGCACTCCTTAATCTGAATTGGAGGGCTTTCATGCAAACAAAATATGACAATGTCATGAAAAATGGAACTTCGGAGCTAGCGGATCAAACCCCTAAGTGCAAAGTCATTGGCACCAAGTGGGTCTACAAGCTAAAGCACAAGGTTGATGGTACTTTGGAAAAGTACCATAACTAGCTATGGTTATGCATAAACAATGGTCAATCTATCGCATGGATGTCAAATCAGTGTTTCTAAATGGAGACATCAAGGAGGAGGCATATGTGTCCCATCCACTAGGTTTCTAGGCTCCCCATTTGAGAGAAGAAGGAATGTAAGTTGAAGAAGGCATTATATGGGTATGAAATAAGTGTTAGGAGGCATTAGCCTCCTCTTGGACTAATCTACAGTACATCACGAATGGATGGAGAAGAGATAGAGAAGGTAAGAAGGCAAGGCAATCTCCCTTCACCATGAACAAAAATTCCTAGGATATGAAACAAGAAAACTGAAGTAAAGAACTACTCTAGCTACCATAACTCAAGATGCACGTCCCAAGTCATTTTATGTTGACGAAAATGAAGAGGATTTGTTTACTAAAATGCAACCATTTTTATACAAGTGTAATGATCTTAAGGGGTTCTTCCCACGCAACCTTACTGCCACTCTCCACTTCAACCTTAGTCCTCTTTTTTTGTTTCCATAAATTAAAATCCACTTAATGTGCCCCTAACATTTGCAAGTATGGGAGACTTGAACTACCACTATCCCTTGATTAGTAGAACCCGCTCAACAAAAAGAAAATTACATGGGAACCATTTATACGCTTGGAACCTTATACCACATTTCATATAAAGAAGAGAGGTTGAGGCATATCACATCTCTAAGTCTTCTTCAAGAGTGATTCAACTAGCAATCCCTATGCTCTGATGTCAAAGACACTCTCACACTACCCTAGACAAAGAAAAGATATGTTCCCAATCAATATATACCTTCCATGTAGAAATTCACGGTGCTAAATTTATAGCACCTCCCTTGGGATAGAGTGGTCCAACTCCAAGGAACATAGCCAATGCTAGTGGCAAACCTGTCAATCAAGAAATATATATGCACACCTTATCATGATCTACCCTCGTGAACAACACTTGCAAACCAAAGTGCATGGCTAAACCATGGTATTGGGTGCAAGTAATGCCCATAAGAAGTCCAAAACTATAAGTGATGTGTAATACAAAGCAAAGTGTGTGGAACCAAATCCCAAGATATGCAAATACACTACACACAACTCATAGCTTGGTTTGCAAAATTCTATACATCATAAGGATCATGTGTGACAAAATCATGAGTGTAAACCTCGAAGGACTTCAAGCATTGCTTCATCATAAGATCCAATCAAGCTCATGTGTGACAAAGTCATGAGTGTAAAACTCGAAGGACTTCAAGCGTTGATTCATCATAAGATCCAATCCTTCTTTCTCTATTTATGGCTCACATCATCCATAGAAAAGATAACCATAGGAAAGAAAACCGGTTGGTTAAATTGTTTTGATGAACATGGACATGTGGAAAACAATATCCATATGATCCACATGGAGTAAGAGAGCCCACATGTTTTGATGATAAGCAAACTCGGTAAGGTATTTGTGCATTTCACTCACATAGCCAATATAGAAAACATAAAATAAATGAATCATTCATAATCGAGCAATACGCGAAAGCATAAAATCGTGCGCGAGCACCTATAGACAAAAGTGTCATGCCATGCCAATTCACCTCATGATCTTGGAACCCTGAGACACACAATAGTCTGTTGGAAAAGGAGTCTGATGGAGAAGTAGATATGACAGCAAGTGTCAATAGTCTGATGGAGAAGTAGATATGACAGCAAGTGTCAATAGTCTGATGGAGAAGAAGATATGACTGCAAGTGGGTTGAACATCACACTCGCGCATCACATGAAGTCAGCTAGTACAACAGCCAGATCTTGCGCAAAAGGTAATAAAAGAAACAACAGCCAGATCTTCCGCAACTACACCACCACGCCAAAAAGATGGTAAAATTGATGAGTCAATGCAAGCACAACAGCCCTCCGACAATGCAATCGTAGTAATGGTTGGCGTTCTGACGAAACACTTGGCTGTGGACACAAGGTTGTTCTGAAGAGCTAGAAGATGAACGAAGCACAACGAATTGCACATACCCATTGAAAGGAAATAATACAACGCACCATAGCATATGTAGAAGACGACATGCATATTCAACCTCAGCGCAGTAAGAATGGATGCCCCACTTGGCTGTGGACACAAGGGTGTACTAGAAAGTTAGCAAATGAGTGAAGCAGAACGAATTGCACATACCCACTGGAAGGAAATACAACGCACCATAGCATATATATATATATATATATATATATATATATATATATATATATATATATATATATATATATAGAAGACAACATGCATATTCAACCTCAGCGGAGTAAGAATGGATGCCCATCGATAGAGATGAGTTCAAAAGCCCAGCAGGAAACATCCGTGCGGAATCATAAAACAACAAACATGGTAACAATGGCGATAGCATCAAGGGAATAAAAAATGTCAGCCCGAGAAACATGGTGCAACATTAGGAGTCAAACGATTAAAGGCACCAAACCAGAAAACCAACAGCATTGCATGATCCATATATGCAGCAAACGATCAAGCATATATCCATATCTGTGAGTCCCTGTAGCAACCAGAGCATACCTGATTTGCTGCCATCGAAAGCCATGGATAAGAGTGATGCTGCCGAAGTGAGTGAATTAGAAGCAATGTAATCACACATAAATGGACACCCCTATTTGATGGAGAAAGGGGCCACAACAAAGTGATGCCCGAATACATATAGCGCAAGAAAACTGTCAACGCATTACAATGGAAAAAGTAATTAGAAATCACTAGCACAGAAGAATGTGTTGCCAACATCTCGGAGTGCCAAATTTGTTCTTTGGGGAAAGACACCCTACATATAAGTGTGACACACAACCCATGCATCATATGAAGTCAGCTTGGAGCTGCCCCAAAACCTCTGTAGAGGAAGAAGCAACAAGTAGAGACCTCCCATATTCCTAGCATTGAAGCCGACCATCAGCCCATAACGATCATGGAAGAGCCTCCAGTGGTGCCCAATGGCATTACCGCCTCGAAAACACCTCGATCAAAAGAAATCACGATCGAAGTTACTCCATCAAATGACATCAGAAATATGACCTGCCCTACCAGGGGTTACTAGACTCCATCAAGAGAAAGAATTGGAAGTTTTCCATTTCGCCATTTTTGAACATTTGGACAACAATCTTTTGGTACAAAAATAGAGGAAATAAATCCTCGATATTCCAAAACACACGTAGTTTTCCCCACACACAATTTGCAAACATCGGAACCCATCAAAAATCCATTCCGTTATCATACATAATTGCTTTCTTCTAGTTCAGATCCCAAAGAAATCCTTCATGCCTTTAACCACTTAAATCCCAATGATATGGAAATTGAAGATATGACGTTGCAAAGAGCATTTTTTATGGAAACGAGTTATACTAAGTTTTGAGGTTTCCTAGGATATGACCCTGATGATCAGGTTCGGTCCTTTGAAATTAATTACGATGTGATGAAAAACACTTTGGGGGAGGATTAATATAAGGCCAAAGTATATCATTCTTCCCTAGCAAATGAAGTAGCCAAATGGTTATCTGAATTTGAATTAAACCATTCCTGCACTTATCTTGTTGTCTCGGATGCATTCAAGCACATGTTTCAAAAGACAAAACCTAGCATAGATCTCTGAATTTTTACAAAACAACAAGAGAAAACCCCAACAATCCATATAGGAGTATGCAACATGCAGCAGTATTTAAAACACATTTAAGGAAGATTCTAATAGACAATGCTCTCCCAAAAAATATCACAATGCAATGGATTATCAATGGATTTCTTTTGCAATTGATGCAAATCATTATTATCCAATGTATTGGTGATATGACTCTAGAAGACATCCTGGATATGGCCTTACAATTGGAGCATAGAGTTAGAGGATTTGCAGAGGATTTGGACTGGTAGTCGATTGAGCATGACAAACAATTCAGTAGCATGAGGAATGTCATAGCAACCAGCCCAGTTAGAGTAAAAAAAAGCATGCAAATCTGATGGTAGTGATCCCCCCTTGGGATTAAACAATCTAAGTAGCCGAGTACCACTCAAGTAGCGAAAGATGCGCTTAAACGCCTACCAATGCTTGAGATCTAGGCAATCCATAAACCTGCTCATCTGTGAGACAACAAACTGAATATCTGGCCGAGTAATGCATAAGTAAATCAAGCATCCAATAGCCTACTGATAGAGAACAGCATCAAATGCATCTCCAGCATCCTAAAGACTCAATCGTAAACCTGTCTCCATAGGAGTGGCAATAGGTTTACAGTCTTCAAGGCCGAAACCTTGCAATAATGTGTCAATATATTTTGTTTGACACAAAGTCGTTCCACCATCAACATGCATAAATTGAATGCCCAAATAGTGATGCAAATGCCCAAATCAGACGTCTCAAATGAGGCATGTAAATCAGCCTTAAAATCAGCAATATGCCTCTCATCATCAACATAAACCACAATGATCAGAAGTACATCATTTGCACGCTTAACATATAAGTTGCTTTCAGTTGGACTGTTCTCGAAACCATGTGCAATCAGATAAGCATGTATCTTTTCATATTAAGCACGTGGTGCTTGCTTTAAGCCATATAATGCCTTCTTTAACATGCACGCCTGGTTCTCATGCCCTTTCTACATAAAGCCACGGGGCTGAAAAACATACACTTCTTCATGTAAGTCGCCATTCTGAAATGTTGTTTTGATATCCACCTGATGTACATTCCAACCATGATGAGCTGCAAGTGCACAGATGCTACGAACAGTAGTCATTTTGCAAGTAGGTGCAAAGGTCTCATCAAAATCAATGCCTCTTTCCTGCGCATAACCCTTTGCAACAAGTCTAGCCTTACACCTGTCAACTGTACCATCATGCTTACGCTTCATCTTGTATACCCACTTAGTCCCAATGGCCTTCTTGCCATGAGACAAGTCACATAAAGTACAAGTATCATTCTTCATTATAACATCATATTTAGATTGCATAGCAGCCATCCAATTTTCTGAAGTTTGTGCTTCATCAAAGGAAACAGGTTCATTCTCATCAGAGAGACTAGATGCAGCCAAAGCATAGCAATTTGATGCAAAAGAGGAACTATGAGAGCCTGAACGAGTACAATATGGAAGAGGCGCATCTAATTTGCTATCAGGTAAAGTGTGCACCACCCATTTTGGCATAGTTTTTGCCTGCTCAATATCAGCTCTCTCATCAACAAGTGCATCATGTAAATATGCATCAGAAATGGAATGATCTTCATCATCACATGAAACCTTCAAAGGCTGAGAAGTTTCCTCATTAGGACTAGCACTAGATTGTCCACCTATAAAAAGAGGCAGCAAAGTATCATACATGTCTTTCGAGCTAATAGATGTCTCCTTAGTACATGAAAGCAATGGTTGAATAGCATCTTCCACAAAAACAATGTCACAGCTAACCAGAATGCATTTAGTATGTGGATGATATAGACAATAGCCTTTACTTTCACAACTATACCCAACAAAAATACATTTTACTACTTTATTTTCCAATTTTCTGTGATGTTGTTTAGGCACTAATGCATATGCCAAACAACAAAAACACAGAGATGTGCAACACATGGTTTGGGATCATGCCAAGCCTCATATGGAGTGATAGATCCAACGCTTTAGTGGGACACCTGTTAAGTACATATGCTGCACACATGACAACCTCAAGCCAAAAACTGCGTGGTAAAGCTTGACTCTTGACCATACACCTTGCCATCTCCATGAGTGACCTGTTCTTTCATTCAGAAACTCCATTCTGTTGAGGTGTATATGGCACTATACACTAATGTTTTATCCCACGTTCAGCCATAAACGCATTGAAATTAGAAGACATGTATTCCCCCCCTTGACCAGAATGAAGGGTGCCCATTTTACATGCTGATAGATTTTCAGCCAAAACCAAAAATTGTTTGAAGCACATGAACACTTTGGACTTTGCCTTCAATGGATATACCCATGCATGCCTAGAAAAATCATCGATGAAAGTCATGAAGTAAAGATAATTTCCAGAAGAAGGTTTCTACATAGAACCACAGACGTCACTATGTACAAGCTGCAATTTCTTAGTATCCCGAACGGAACCATCTTTTGGAAAGGAGGAACAGTGCATTTTGCCCAAAATACAGCCTTCACAAACATGTTTTTGGGGTGTCTCAAGTTTGGGCAAAGAGGACACCATTTCAGATTTCTGCACGTGTAGCAAACTAGCAAGATTCAGATGAACAAAGTGTGCATGCCAAAGCTTTGCATCTAATATAGCTTGAGAATCATGTAGTGCACATGCAAAATCATTTACAGATCTTTCATAGTCCATGAGCTTATACAACCCACGACATAAAATGCCAGAAGCAATAATCACGTCACCATTTGACAGATCATGAACTGTACATCTGTCATCAACAAATTTGACAACCAAGACAATCTTCGCTAATGCAGAAACTGAAAACAAATTTTTCTTGATCCCGGGCACAAACAAAGCATCTGACAAAGTGAAAGAACTACCATTAGTAGTGTTGGAGATAGACGTCTGCGGAAGCACGCGAACACCACAAGGAAGAAGAATAAGCTTGGAGCACAAACACACAATATTGAATGTATTACTAGAGAATGTACAAAGATGAGTAGCCCATTAGGGCAATAGGCGTATATACTAGCGGGGTTAAAAAAACCTCCTAAAGAGGGAAAAAAGTTCCCCAGCGGTCCTAGTGTGTTCACACACATCACTACCTAAATATATCAACAAATCCCCGCTGGGAGTGATGCGGTGAACAAGGAGCTGGCACTCATGTATAAGGAAGTGCCAAGCTATGTGGAAATCACTCCACAAAAGGAAGTAAGCCCAAATCTTTGCGAAAAGCTTCAAACTTCTCCCTAGGAAGAGCCTTCGTGAAAAGGTCTGCAATGTTCTCCTGCGTGGGCACATATGCCAAGCTAATCTCCCCAGCAGAGAACCTCTCCCTGACATAGTGATAATGCACCTCAATGTGCTTAGTGCGAGCATGGAACACAGGGTTCCTCACAACTGCCAATGCGCTCTGACTGTCAGTGAAGATGGTGGTGGCAGAAGACTGGCCAACACCCAAATCAGCCATAAGGCGTCTGAGCCACACACACTCAACAGTAGCTATGAAAGCTTCCCTATACTCAGCCTCACAACTGCAAGTGGCCAAGTAGGCTGCTTCTTGCTCAACCAAGATATACATGAGCTACCAAGCATGAAGCAAAAGCCACTAGTGGACACACGAGTGTCATAGCAACCAGCCCAATCTGAGTCAGAAAAAGCATGCAAATCTGGCGGTAGTGATCCCCCCTTGGGATAAAACAACCCAAGTAGCCGAGTACCACTCAAGTAGCAAAAGATGCGCTTAACCACCTTCCAATGCGTGACTCCTGGGCAATGCATAAACCTGCTCATCTGTGAGACAGCAAACTGAATATCTTGCAGAGTAATGCATAAGTAAATCAAGCATCCAATAGCCTGCTGATAGAGAACAGCATCAAATGCATTTCCAGCATCATGAACACTCAATCGTAAACCTGTCTCCATAGGAGTGGCAATAGGCTTATAGTCTTCAAGGCCAAAATGTTGCAATAATGTGTCAATATATTTCGTTTTTCACAAAGCCATTCCACCATCAGCTTGCATAAATTGAATGCCCAAATAGTGATGCAAATGCCCCAAATCAGACATCTCAAATGAGGCATGAAAATCAGCCTTGAAATTAGCAATATGCTTCTCAATAGGACCAGTGAGCAACATGTCGTCAACATAGACAACAATGATCAGAAGCACATCATTAGCATGCTTAACATATAAGGTGCTTTCAGTTGGACTGTTCTCAAAACCATGTGCAACCAGATAGGCATGTATCTTCTCATACCAAGCACGTGGTGCTTGCTTTAAACCATATAATGCCTTCTTTAACCTGCACACCTGGTTTTCATGCCCTTTCTGCACAAAGCCACGGGGCTGAAAAAAATACACTTCTTCATGCAAGTCACCATTCAGAAATCCTGTTTTAATGTCCAACTGATGTACATTCCAACCATGATGGGTTGCAAGTGCACAAATGCTCCGAACAGTAGTCATACAGCATGTAGGTGCAAAGGTCTCATCAAAATCAATGCCTCTTTCTTGCGCATAACCCTTTGCAACAAGCCTAGCCTTATACCTATCAACTGTACCATCAAGTTTATGCTTCAGCTTGTATACCCACTTAGTGCCAATGGCCTTCTTGCCAAGAGGCAAGTCACATAAAGACCATGTACCATTCTTCATTATAGCATCATATTCATATTGCATAGCAGCCATCCAATTTTTTGAATTATATGCTTCATCAAAAGAAACAGGCTCATTCTCATCACAGAGACTAGACGCAGCCATAGCATAGCAATCTGATGCAAAGGAGGCACTATGAGAGCCTGAACGAGTACGATATGACAAAGGTGCATCTAATTTGCTGTCACGCAAAGTCTACACCAACCATTTTGGCATAGTGTTTGCCTGCTCAATATTAGCTCTCTCATCAACAAGTGCATCATGTAAATCTGCATAAGAAATGGAATGATCTGCATCATCATATGAAACCTGCAAAGGCTGAGAAGTTGCCTCATTAGGACCAACACTAGACTATCCACCTGTAAAAAGAGGCATCAAAGTATCATATATGTCTTTGGAGCTAACAGATGTCTCCTTAGTACATGAAAGCAATGGCTGAATAGCATCTTCCACAAAGACAACATCACGGCTAACCAGAATGTGTTTAGTCTGTGGATGATACAGACGATAGCCTTTACTTTCAGAACTGTACCCAACAAAAATACCTTATCATCCAATTTTCTTCGATGTTGTTCAGGCACTAGTGCATATGCCAAACAACCAAAAGATATGCAAATGAGCAACAGATGGCTTGTGGTCATGCCAAGCCTCATATGGAGTGATAGATTGCAGCGCTTTAGTAGGACACCTGTTCAGTACATATGCTGCACACATTACAGCCTCAAGCCACAAACTATGTGGTAAAGCCTGACTCTTGACCATGCACCTCGCCATCTCCATGAGTGACCTGTTCTTTCGTTCAGCAACTCCATTCGGGTTGAGGTATATATGGCACTGTATACTAGTGTTTTATCCCACGTTCAGCCAGAAATGCATTAAAATAAGAAGACATATATTCCCCCCCTCGATCAGAACGGAGGGTGCCTATTTTACATGCTGATAGATTTTCAGCCAAAACCAAAAACTGTTTAAAGCACATGAACACTTCGGACTTTGCTTTGAGTGGATATACCCATGCATGCCTGGAAAAATCATCAATGAAAGTCACGAAGTAAAGGTAATTTCCAAAAGAAGGCGTCTGCATAGGACCATAGACATCACTATGTACGAGTTGCAATTTCTTGAACTGAACCATCTTTTGGAAAGGATGAATGCTGCATTTTGCCAAAAATACAGCCTTCACAAACATGTTTTCCAGGTGCCTCAAGTTTGGGCAAAGAGGACACCATTTCAGATTTCTGCAGGCATAGCAAACTAGCAAAATTTAGATGACCAAAGCGTGCATGCCAAAGCTTTGCATCTGACATAGCCTGAGAATCATTTACTACACATGCCAAATCACTTACAGATCTTTCATAGTCTATGAGCTTATACAGCCCACGACATAAAATGCCAGAAGCAATAATCACATCGCCATTTGAGAGATCATGAACTGTACACCTGTCATCAACAAATTTCACAACCAAGCCAATCTTGGCTAATGCAGAAACTGATAACAGGTTCTTTTTTATCCCTGGCACAAATAAAGCATCTGACAAAGTGAAAGAACTACCATCAGCAGTAGTCAAAATGATCTTACCAACTCCCATAACAGGATAAGAGGAGTTGTTGGTGCAGGTAACAGTATTCCCTGTAGGGGCAGGCTCGAGTGAAGAGAAGAAACTGCGCTGCAAGGTAATATGTTTGGTCGCCCCACTGTCAAAATACCAAACATCTGAGTCTACTGCAGACATGCACTGATCATGAGAAGATGGGTCAAAACTGGAGACAGTAGTAAACGCCCATTCCTCTTCCTGCAGAAGATTTGCAGACTCTGTTTTTGGTGTAGAGACCTTTGCAACAACCATTCAAGCCTCTTTCTTCTTTGCCTCTTTAGCAGCCAGTTTTGGACAGTTCTTTATGATATGATCATTGCCTTTACAGTACTTACAAAACAATTTCTGCTTTTCTAATTTTTTCTCATCTTTGTCTTGGTTCTTTGAATGTGCAGCATTTGCAGATTTCTGATTACTAGTAGAAGAGCTCCATTTTCCTTTGCCCTTCTGACTAGCCAGGAAAGCTTGATCTGCAACTTGCATAATGGACCTATTCTCCCTGGACTGATCTTCCTGCAACAAAACAGAGACTGACTCCTCAAATGATAAGGCATTCGGATTGTCTTTCATCATCAACCGAAGAGTAGAAGCAAAACTCTGATATGAGTCAGGAAGACCATTCAGAACGGTCTGTACAAGTGAGCTATCTGGTATAACCTCATCAGCAGAAATCAATTGTTCCTTCAAATCTTTGATCTTTGTTAGGAAACTGTCCATAGAATCAACTTCATTCATGTGCTCACTCTCCAACTGTTTTCGGAGGTAAGCAACACAAGCCTCATTCCTAGCTTGGTACAATGTGGTAAGTGTATCCCAAGCATCCTTAGCTCTTCTGCAAGAGCGAATGTGAGGAATAATGGCAAGTTTGACAGACAAAGCTATCAATGCATGTGCCTGGGCATCTCTGCCGTCCTAGCAAATTTGCTTTGTAGTAGGTGCAGCAGAAATAGCAGCACGAACAAGAATCTGCGGAATATCATCTTCGACACCATCTTCATCAGCTCCAGCACCTCTATTTGCAATACCTGTAGTCAGAGGTGTAACAGGACGTCTTTCAAGACCATGCACAATGTTCCACAATCCTTTTGCAACCAATACATGTCGCATCATATACGCCCACAATGGGTAGTTGGTACCATCCAACTTATCCTCAACAGCCAACATATGGAATACATCATTGCTTTCAGCCATGGCCGGTGACTAAAATACCTTGATGTAGAAAATTGACTGTATCTCAAAAAGTTGAACGGAACTGCGAGACGAATTCTGCAAGACCTGTAGCAGACTTGGAGATGCTTAAACTGGCGAACAGAACCTGGTATATACCTTTGGCACAAAAAGACCCCGAGTATGCTCACCAAATTTCGTGCGAATCTGAGACTGCAAACGGAGGAGTGTCAACGGTGCCCTAGATGAAGCGACGACCTGCTCTGATACCAATTGTTGGAGATAGACGTGTGCAGAAGCACGCGAACAGCACAAGGAAGAAGAAGAAGCTTGGAGCACAAACACACAATACTGAATGTATTACTAGAGAATGTACAAAGATGAGTAGCCCATTAGGGCAATAGGCGTATATACAAGCCGGGGGAAAAAAACCTCCTAAAGAGGGAAAAAAGTGTCCCGGCGGTCCTAGTGTGTTCACACACATCACTACCTAAATATATCAACAAGCAGTAGTCAAAATGATCTTACCAACTCGCATAACAGGATAAGAGGATTTGTTGGCACATGTAACAGTATTCCCTATAGAGGCAGGCTCCATTGAAGAGAAGAAATTGTGCTATGAGGTAATATGTTTGGTCGCCCCACTGTCAAAGTACTGGCAAACATCTGAGTCTACTGCAGACATGCACTACTCATGAGAAGATGGGTCAAAACTACAAACAGTAGTAAAGGCCCATTCTTCTTCTTGCACAAGATTAGTAGACTCGGTTTTTGATGTAGAGGCCTCTGCAACAACCATTCCAGCCTCTTTCTTCTTTGCCTCTTTAGCAGCCAGTTTTGGACAGTTCTTTATGATATGATCATTTCCTTTAAAGTACTTGCAAAACAATTTCTACTTTTTTGATTTCTTATCATCTTTGTCTTCCCTCTTCGATTCTGCAAAATTAGCAGATTTTTGCTTACTAGTTGAAGAGCTCCATTTTCCTTTGCCCTTCTGACTAGCCAGGAAAGCTTGATCTGCAACATGCACAATGGAACTGTTTTGCCTGGACTGATCCTCCTGCAATAGAACAGAGACTAACTCCTCAAATGACAAGGCATTTGGATTTTCTTTCATAATCAACCAAAGAGTAGAAGCCAAACTCTGATATGAATCAGGAAGACCATTCAGAACGGTCTGCACAAGTGAGCTATCTGGTATAACCTCATCAGCAGAAATCAACTATTCCTTCAAGTCTTTGATCTTTGTTAAAAAATTGTCCATAGAATAACCTTCATTCATGTGCTCACTCTCCAACTATGTTTGGATGTAAGCAACACGAGCCTCATTCCTAGCTTTTTTACAATGTGGTAAGTGTGTCCCAAGCATCCTTAGCTATTCTGCAAGAACAAATGTGAGAAATAATGGCACGTTTGACAGACAAAGCTATCAATGCATGTGCCTGGGCATCTTTGCCATCCCAACAAATCTTCTCTACAGTAGGTGCAGCAAAAACCGCATCATGAACAGGAATATGCAGAATATCATCATCTTCGACACCTTCTGCATAAGCTTCAGTACCTGTTGTTGTAACAGTTGCAGGTGTGATAGGACATTTTTCAACACCCTGCACAATGTTCCACAGTCCTTTTGCAACCAATACATGTCGCATCATATATAATCCCACAACAGGTAGTTGGTACCATCCAACTTATCCTCAACAACCAACATATGAAATACATCATTGCTTTCAGCCATGGCCGGTGACTAAAATACCTTGATGCAAAAAATTGACTGTATCTCAAAAAATTGAACGGAAGTACCCAGATGAGTTCTGCTAAACCTATAGTAGACTTTGAGACGCTTATACTAGCGAACAGAAATAGGTATATACCTGTAATAAAGTAAGTCTATGATCTAGGGATCCGATGGCTTCAGACAGATCTGAAATCGGATACCGTTTGGTCACTCGTCTGTAGGACCAAAGATCTCAAGAGTAGACTCAAGCATAAGTCATGTGCTCTCATATTCAAGTAATCCACTTAGCCTAGTGGTTAAGTCTCATGGTTGTGAAGGAAGAGGTCTTGGGTTCAACTCCCATGGGGAGCATGGGAAGAGAGTTTTGCCCAAAGAGCTCTAGAGCCTTCTAACTCAAGTTAACGTGAGTTAACTTGAGTCCAGTGGACTTAACTCAAGAGGTGAGTACAACAACCACTAGTGGACTCTAGTGGAAGGTACTAAAGTAGTGGTCGAGATCACTCCAGCCACTAATAGACTCTAGTGGTGGATATGAAAGGAGTGGAGGAGATTGCACATGCACTTGTGGACTCTAGTTACATTTGTGGTCCTCATTAGTTCAAGCAGCTATATATACAGGCATAAGGTTGGGAGGAGAGTCATTCATTCATGAGCATTTGCAGTCGTTACGCTGTTGCATTGGTATCAGAGCTTGATTCTCTCCATAGCTCTCATCCTCATTATTTTGCTCATCTTGTGCTCTCCTATTTGTGTGTGTATTGCTCCTTCGACGAAATCAAAGCATTCTGCTCGCAGCTGAACGGAGAAGTGCGCCGATTTCCTCGCGTTAGCATCATCGAGTTTGAAGCATACTCCAAAAAGAAGGACATCACTACAGTGCAGAAGACAGGATTCGAACCCCCGTTTCTCCTTTAAGAGGGCGCCGCTCTAACCACAAAGCCAAACGATCGCGCACGTCCTGATCTGCAGGCCACATCATCTTGTTCCTTTCTCGGCGCTGTAGAAGACTATTATTAAGGCGAAAAAAAAAGGGTATTCTCTGTGTGCGCTCGACGGATTTGAACCCTGGACGTCCCCGACGAGAGGAGGCTCTCCTAACCACATCTCCAAAAAAGACGATTTCTGTAGTGCACTGTTAGGGATTTGAACCCTCGTCCCCCCAGCTGGAGCGACTTCTTCTATCCACACAACCTAAGCGTTGTTCGTGGCCTGCTAGACCGGCAGAAAGCTTGTGTTCTGAATCCCGCGGTGCAGACGGTCTCAATTAGGAGCCACGAAGAAAAAAAAGAAAAGAACATCGAGTGCGCCACTGCGTTCCAGGGGATTCGAACCTGCGTGGGTGGTTTGAGAGACGATTGCCTTACCCAAGGCGCACCATCATTTTGATTGCCTTCTAATGCAGAAGAGACTTTACTAAAACAGTGATCAGAGCTGAAGTGCAAGCCAAATTCTCTCCATCCAAGGAAGCAAGTTCTCTCAACCATCCAAGGAGCCAAATCAGTTCTTGCAGCCTGGAACCAAAGGATTATTTTGCTTTTAGCCAAAGAAACAAACAAGGAGAACCAAAGATTGAGCAAAGCTTGAAGGAAGTGGAGCTGTGGAGTGAAGATCCGGAGGCCTAACTTCGTCATAATTCTAGCACTTTCGGCTAGAATCAAGTCGACCTCAACGGACCAAATCATCAGGGACTATTTCTTGTGATATTCTTGCATAGCTCTTTTGATTTTGTTGCACACACTACTTGCGTTAGGAATACTTAGTAAGTTTAATAACGCTTTGTGTGCGATGGAAGGGACTTCTAGCCACGTTTCGCTTACGAGTACTACTAGTACGTCAGTGTTTGTTTCTGTTCCTATTTTAGTAACATCCTCATTCATGCCTAGACCACCAATAGTTGCACGTGCATTGCATTCATCTGCACCTATGGTTTCAAATACTAGTCATGCGTCTGATGCATCTAAAATAGAATCAGCGACGATTGTAGCATTAGACGTTGAGGAATTTGCGAGTAAAGGGGAAACAATCACTACTCTAAACGAGAGGAAAGATATGGAGAGTAGGATGTTGCTAGTTGAGCAAAAGCTTGGACGGTTGTCCAGTGTTCCGGATGAGGTTGCAGTACTCCGTCAATCTGTTGATGGAATCCAGGATCACCTTAAGGCCATTCTGAACTTATTTCAGACGCCTAAGGATTTCAGTAAGACTATTTTAGGTAGTCACACAGATACGATCGCAACTTCACCGATGTCTGTTAGGATGGAAAAGGATAAGGAATTATCCTCTCCCCAAATAGACATGTTTCCTTTAGCGGGAAGTATGAGCCGTTTGAGTCTAGCGTCTTCTACTCCCTTGTGCGTTGCTTCGGTAGGTATGTTAGAAACTCATAACCGCCCTGTGGATCTTTCCTTGGGAAAGGAGATCCGTCCTCCTTATTTCTCTGGAGAGGATAAGGATAGGAATAAGGACGCGGTTTTGACTTTCTTAGAGAAATGGAAAGATGTCCATGAACTCAAACATACCCCGGATCATGTGAGGGTAGTAGAAGCCAGTTTATCGCTAGGACCGAAAGCTTATACATGGTGGATGAGTCTCTCTGAGACTCACAAGAAACCCACCACTTGGAATGAATTTTCCCATCTTTTCAAGAAAGAGTTTCTCCCCGAGACTGAGGAGGAACGCAATTGGGAAGCTTGGGATAAAATTCAGCAGAAGGGTAGACCGCTATTGGTGTATATTTCAGAATACAGAGATGTAATTCTGAAGTTAAAGAATTTAGATGACTTCCATCGACTTCGCGGTTTTGTCAGAGGACTTAACCAGCGAATTCGAAGTGAAGTTAAAAGGCATGCGCCTAAATCCCTTGAAGAGGCGATTAAGGTCGCACAGATTTATGAGGCTGTGCGTAGATTATAGGGCGTTAAACAATCTTACGATAAAGAACAAGTATCCCATGCCACTAGTCGAAGATCTTTTCGATAGTTTAAAAGGGGCTACAGTCTTTTCTAAAATTGATTTACGCCAAGGTTATCATCAGATCAGGATCAAAGATGATGATATTCCTAAAACAGCTTTTCGAACAAAGTTTGGTCACTACGAGTTTTTAGTGATGCCGTTCGGGTTGACAAATGCACCCGCAACATTTATGACTTTGATGAATCAAGTGCTGAAGCCGTATCTGGGAAAATTTGTTGTAGATTTTCTCGATGATATTCTGATCTACAGTAAAGATCATGAAAGTCACTTAGAGCACTTGAAAAAAGTTTTTCAACTTCTTCGCGATAATAAACTTTACGGTAAAGAGTCAAAATGTGAATTCTTTACCCCAGAAGTAAAGTATTTAGGTCATATTATTTCCGCGGAAGGAATCAAAGTTGACCCGGAAAAGGTCCAAGCGATTCTTGAATGGCCTGAGCCCAAGACGGTTCGAGAATTACAAAGTTTTCTCGGATTGGCAGGATATTATCGGAAGTTTGTGGCTAGATATGCCAAGATTGCAGTACCTTTGACTGATCAACTCAAAGGGAAGCATCAGAAGTTAAATTGGAAAGAAGAGCAAGCAAAGAGTTTTCAAGAACTGAAACTTGCTTTAGCCTCGGCCCCGGTTCTACAAATTGTAGATCCGAACAAGCCTTTCCAATTAGAGACAGATGCAAGTTCATCTGCAGTAGGAGCAGTACTAAGCCAAGATGGTCGACCAATAGCTTTCGAGAGTAGAAAGCTAAGTCATGCTCAGCAAAATTACTCTACCTATGAGCGAGAGATGTTTGCTATTATCAATGCTCTGAAGAAATGGCGCCATTATCTATATGGATCAAAGCTGACCATAGTTTTTGATCAAGAGAGCATAAAGTGGTTTGCAAACCAACCTGATCTAAGAGGTAGAAAAGCTAGATGGGCCGAACAGTTGCAAGAGTTCGATTATGAACTCAGGTACAGAAAAGGAAAGTTCAATGCAGTAGCAGACGCCTTAAGTCGGATGCCTATGTTGAACAATCTAAGTTTTGTACAAATTCAAAGTGAATTTATTTCAACTTTGAAAGGAAGCTGCAAAGAAGATCCAAGCTTCAGTCAAGCTTGGAAAGCAGCTGAGCAAGCTGAACAAAATGAAGCAAGTACTTCTGAAAGAAAGTTTAAACACTATTCTCTCCAAGATGAATATTTGCTTTATAAAGGTAAGGTTTGTGTTCCAAGTACCTTGGACATACGAAATCAAGTACTTTTCGAATGCCATGATGCTCCAAGTGCAGGACATCCTGGTATTAACAGAACCTATGAGTTAGTAAAAAGACATTTTTATTGGCCTAGTTTACATCGAGATGTGCAAAACTATGTATCTAAGTGCCATAAATGTCAAGTAAATAAATTTGAACGACTTAAAGTTGGAGGATTGCTGCATCCATTGGAAATTCCCAAAGGAAAGTGGGAAAGTATTTCCATGGATTTCATTTCTGGATTACCCCGCACTCAGAAGGGCTTTGATTCAGTTTGGGTTGTAGTTGATCGATTGACTAAACTTGCTCAGTTTATTCCAGTCAAGACTACTTATAAGACTCCAAAACTTGCAAAAATATTTGTAAATCAACTTTATAGACTCTATGGTCTTCCAGTAGACATAGTTTCTGATAGAGATGCTCGATTTACAAGTCATTTTTGGCGAGCAGTCTTTAGTAGACTTGAAACTAAACTAAGTTTAAGTACAGCTGAACATCCCCAGACGGATGGACAGACAGAGAAAGTCAATCAGATTTTGGAAGACATACTCCGAGCTTATGTTACTTCCAAATAGACTGACTGGGAAGATTATCTTCCATTAGCTGAATTTGCCTATAATAGTGCCAAGAATTCATCAACTGAATTTAGCCCATTCATGTTGATGTATGGTTTCCAGCCTAGATCTCCTTATGCAGTAGGACTTCATAATGAACGAGTTCAAGCAGCTCAAGAGTTCCTTCAAGACATGAACTTTAAGCTCAAGTTAGCTAAAGAAAACTTAAAGAAAGCTCAAGATCGTGCAAAGGCTTATGCCGATCCGAAGCGTAGAGATGTTAGTTTTCAGGTTGGTGATCAAGTTTATCTTTGTATTCCTGAAAGATCGGAAAAATTCAAGACTGGTCAATGTGCCAAGTTGTCACCTAGGTATTGCGGTCCTTTTCCAATCACCAAGAAAGTTGGTTTGTGGGCTTATGAACTACAACTTCCAGATGATAGTTGGATTCATCCAGTGTTCCATGTTAGTCGACTTAGGAAGAGTCTAACAGATTCAGATAATCTAGTTGGACAACAGGTTATACTTCCTATTCCAGTAAATGAAACAGTTCCTCATGAACCTGAAAGGATACTTCGCACCCGAGATAAACGTACAAGAAGCCACTTGTATGAAGAGTGCTTAGTAAAATGGAAGGATGGAACTGAAGAAAATTCAACATGGGAAAAAGTTTCCACAATCCAACGACGTTTTCCAGCTTTCAAGTTTTAAGTTGGTCCCAATTAAAGAAGGTTTTTTACTTTCAAGTTTTTAAGTAAATAACCTAATTGAATGAATGCATGTTCTTCAAGTTTTAGAACATGAGGCTCGGGGGTTGCCTATAGTTATATATATAGCTTTATTTTCGAGGACGAAAATCTTTCCCAAGGGGGGAAGAATGTAATAAAGTAAGTCTATGATCTAGGGATCCGATGGCTTCAGACAGATCTGAAATCGGATACCGTTTGGTCACTCGTCTGTAGGACCAAAGATCTCAAGAGTAGACTCAAGCATAAGTCATGTGCTCTCATATTCAAGTAATCCACTTAGCCTAGTGGTTAAGTCTCATGGTTGTGAAGGAAGAGGTCTTGGGTTCAACTCCCATGGGGAGCATGGGAAGAGAGTTTTGCCCAAAGAGCTCTAGAGCCTTCTAACTCAAGTTAACGTGAGTTAACTTGAGTCCAGTGGACTTAACTCAAGAGGTGAGTACAACAACCACTAGTGGACTCTAGTGGAAGGTACTAAAGTAGTGGTCGAGATCACTCCAGCCACTAATAGACTCTAGTGGTGGATATGAAAGGAGTGGAGGAGATTGCACATGCACTTGTGGACTCTAGTTACATTTGTGGTCCTCATTAGTTCAAGCAGCTATATATACAGGCATAAGGTTGGGAGGAGAGTCATTCATTCATGAGCATTTGCAGTCGTTACGCTGTTGCAATACCTCTCTCTCTCTCTCTCTCTCTCTCTCTCTCTCTCTCTCTCTCTCTCTCTCTCTCTCTCTCTCTCTCTCTCTCTCTCTCTCTCTCTCTCTCTCTCTCTCTCTCTCTCTCTCTCTCTCTCTCTCTCTCTCTCTCTCCTCTCTCCTCTCTCTCTCTCTCTCTCTCTCTCTCTCTCTCTCTCTCTCTCTCTCTCTCTCTCTCTCTCTCTCTCTCTCTCTCTCTCTCTCTCTCTCTCTCTCTCTCTCTCTCTCTCTCTCTCTCTCTCCCCTCCCCTGATGGACATGTCCTCTCTTATCATGAGCAACATGACCCTATTCTCTGCTATTGTTAGAATTGGGGATTGCCTCCACCTCTTCGGGATGGAGCCCCCAGTTGTGTCTCTCTTAAAAGGTGAGGTCCAAAAGATCCAAGAAGAAATAAAGAAAAAGAAAAAATTCATAATTGGTTAGTCGTTTTCCCTTGCTCCAAAGCAAAATCATTAGTCTTTGGCTCAAAAAATAATGTCTCCCTTGTGGATTAATTGTAGTGAAGTGTCAATTCCTATTGAATCACAATATCTTATTGATATTCCAAAGCATAGTAATGTTTTTTCAAGTGCTCAATACAGGCATCTGACCAATTGAGTGAAGCACTATGTGCCTCTTCAAACGATTTTTAAATTTCACTCTGAATAAAACCAAGCCTATCAAATTACCTCTATGGGTAGAAATGTCTCCTTGCTTGGTAGGATAATGTTGACAAAGACTGAATTTGGAGGATTTCTTTTATGAAGATATCTCTCATGTGTTCACTATGCAACGTCATTGGAAAATTTGTGTTAAAGTAGATCTCAATGTAGATTTTTGTTCTGCCATTTATATCAACATTGATGACAGAATTGTTATGGAACAAGAAATAGTTTACAAAAGCACAACACCCTGCATGATCATATATAGGTGCATAGAAACATCAGCCTAATCCACCTAGTTGCCTTCACAAATCCTCGATAGTATGCTTCAACTATGTGATTCAAGGCCATCGAATGAAAGGATGTACCCTTATAAAAGGTGTTAATAATTCCAATCATAACCTCAAGGTGACAAATAATAGCCATTCAGTGAGACCTGCCCCTCAAACTCACAAAACCCATGTCAAAAACAAAATTATAATGCCCAATCAATTTCTAAGCAAGAATTAAGATGAGTTGAAAAATGTCAAGAGAAGACAAGAAGAAGCTTCAGAAAGCATCAAAAGGGAGAATCATCTGGCTCTCGAGAAACCACTTTCTCAAGATCGTACATTTTAACACAATACACCAAGCCCTCTCAAGGTAAGAGATCATCAGAAGGATAGGCCACTAATAAAGACAAGTAGAAAGTGAGATCTCTATTATTGGTTCAATTGATCAAGTCGCCTATGCAAAGAAGGATTGTGATCCAAAAGGGAAGGTCGTGATTTCTCTTTGCCTTCCTTGGAAGTTTCCCATTAAAGGTAAATAAACCAAAAAGGATGACCCATCACAAAAACAAAATGTTGGAAGGCATCCCAAGAAGAAGAAAGATAAGACCTTGATTTGGAAAATTCCTCTTTGTCGTTAATGATTCTTGTCTCTTTCAATAATTGCAAGCTTTTAGACCCATCCTGATCAATAACTATTGCTCAACGGCTGAAGGAAAAGTGTCTTAGCCTGAACTTTATCTACCTCGAAGAAGTAAAAATTGAGGGAGATAAACTTTTAAGGAATTTGGAGAGTATCCCTAGTCTTCAATCTTGGCTCATCATTGGCCACCAATGTGGGACTTTTGGCACTCTCATGTCACATTGGCTTCAAGCCTATGTGATCATCACTTTTGATGGGGTCCTTGATAGACCCACTCCACAGCAGGATTAGGATCTCTTTTAGTGGTGATCATCCCTTTTCCATCACCTTGATTTATTCCTCAAATCAAGAATCTCAAAGAATTGGTACTTGCTAGTCTCTCCATTCTTTGCCTTTGTATCTCATTGTTTTCACGAACTTAAAAATGATGGAAGATCTTTTCGATAGGTGCAAGTAGTGTGCCTAGGTTATTCATGGGTTGGGAAAGTACTTTTGGGACTTATAGAATTTTCATCATGACTTGTTTGAGGTTGAGAAAATAAAGGGATTTTCTTAGTCGAATTTCCAATCTACTATAGATCTGTGCAAAACTAGACATCTGATAGAAGTTACGTTTCTCAATGCATCATTAAAAATATAGGGCTCCCTTCCCTCCCCAAGAACCGAATATTGTTGTGATGGATCATTTTCCAATTGTTATAGTGTGTAAACCCTTTTCTAAGATTGGCAAACCTCCTTGGTTCCATGTAGATCCTACATTCTTTTATTTGCCTATAGTTCAACAAGATATCTCTCTTGCATGGAGATAGGATTTTAGTGACTGGTCATCTCTTTCAAAGTGTTGCATTAAATTTTCCATTGAAATTCAATTCATCTTGATTGGATCTTAGAAGGAGATCCAAAACATTTTGAGGATTAGAAGGGAGAATCTCTATGCATCAACTAGAGTGTTATGTGAAAAATGTTAACTCTCAATTACAAAAGGGCCTATTTGAGATCAAAAGCATGTTTAGATATAAAGAGGAAATCAAGAGGAAGAAGTTGAATTTTTTCTTCAAAGATTGGTTTCCAAGAAAGGTTAACAATCTTGCTAAAGAAATATGCAGACGCCTCAACAGAAAACAAAGTAATAAAGCTCTCCCCCTTATGATTGATAGTAATGGCATTGAATGTAGTCTTGATGCTAAACATTGTGAGTTCATCATCGATCACTCTGACTAGCTTGTTAGGGTATCTCCTATGCTTTCTCCTAGAACCTGGGAGTGCATGGCCACCATCTCAAGGGTCAAATGTAGGAAAATACAGCAAGATATTGTAAAGTTTCTCAACTCCCTTAGGTCTAGAAAGGAGGCTCTTGAAAATGATTGAGTCCCTCCTGAAGCTAAAAGTTCAACACTTGACTTCCTCATAATGAACTTTTCAAGACATTCAAAGAGATTTTGGTTGACCCAACGTTCTCAATTTGGCACGAAGGGATCAATTTTGGTGCTCTTCCAAAGTCTCTAAATGAAGGAGTAATCAAAATCATCCACAAGAAAGACAAAAAGAATAGATTTAAAAATTGGCAACCCATCACCATGTTGTCCAACCTACGGGTCATCTTTGATCATGGAAAAATGAAGATAAGAAAGGCTTCATCAAAGGCAGGTCCACTTTTGAAGTGATCATTGATGTTTGGGAGGGCATGGATTACACACAAAAGCTAGGCCAAGAAATTCTCTTCCTAAAAACGGACTTCGATAAAGTATATGACACACTAAAGTGGGACTTTATCATGCAGTCCGTCAAGGACCTCAGTTATGGCCCCATGTTTATCAGAATGGCCTCCGCACTCATGGGAAATGCTTTTACTTGGATCAATATTAACAGTTATCTCTCTCTGGCTTTTTTGTATTAAGGACTCCATTAGGCAAGGTCGCCTGTTGGCCCCTTTTCCCTTTGCTATCACAACTCATGGGCTCAATTGCATCCTCAACAATCAATTTTGGATTAAAACAAATTGGGGTCTCTTGCTTCCCCACATTCAAGATCCTTCTTTAACTTTTCTCCGATGACATTAATGTGTTTCTACAAAATGACAAAAAATGTGTCTTTTAATTTTGGAGTTGCTTTGATATTTTCTATGAGGGGCTCTATATTGATAATCAACCACTCAAACATAGCGTGAGCATCCATATGCAGGACCTCAAATGAAATTTCTCTTATATCAAGGATGTCAAGAGCTTCCTAATGGTCAAGTCTTTATTTGCTTGGCATCGCGACTAAATTTGGGATTTCCATGAGTCAATGATGGGATTGGGTTTTGCCCAAATCAAACAACAAGGTGGAGTACTTGAAGGGCATGCACCGAAGGGTTGTTGGGCAGCCATGGTGATCAACATGTTGTAGTGTTTGTAGAAAGGAGGTCCTAATTTGTTCGCAATGGCCTATCATGCAAGGTACTTTGATTGAAATTACGAATCACTAGCACAAACACATGAGAGTATGTATGAGGCTTACATCCTTAGATGAGTAAATTTTTAATTTTGGAGAGTCAATCATCATCATGTTTACGTACATCAAAACAAGCATAACACGAAAATGGATAATTAGGGTAAAGATGTTGATTTCGCGACCGACACCTATGGTGAAGCTTACATGGCCATCGATGAAAAATGGCACCCATGTATATTTATGCCGATAGAAGCCATAGTATACCCCTCATACTCCTATGTTGTAGTGCATCAAAAAATGCATAACAAGAAAATTGATAATTAGGGTAAAAATGCATGGAGATAGGATTTTAGTGAATGATCATTTCCTTCAAAGTGTTGCATTAAATTTTCCATCCAAATTCAATTCTTGATTGGAGCTTAAAAAGAGATCCATAACATTTTGAGGATTAGAAAGGAGAATCTCTATGCATCGACTAGAGTCTTAGCAAATGTCGAAAGCATGTCTATATATGAAGAGGAAATCAAGAGGAAGAAGTTGCAGTTTTTCTTTAAAGATTAGTGTCCAAGAAAGGCTAACAATATCGTTAAAGAGGAAGAAGTTGAAGTTTTTCTTTAAAGATTGGTGTCCAAGAAAGGCTAACAATCTCGCTAAAGAAATATGCATACTCCTCAAGAGAAGGCAAAGTAATAAAGCTCTCCCCCTTATGATTGATCGTAATGGCATTGAATGTAGTCTTGATGCTAAACAGTGTGAGTTCATCATCAATCACTTCGAGTAGCTTGTTAGGGTATCTCCTATGCTTTCTTCTAGAAGGAAGGAGTGCATGGCCACCATCTCAAGCATCAAATTTAGGAAAGTACAGCAATGATTTTGGTGGACTTGTGTTCTCAGTTTGGCACGAAGGGGTCACTTTTGGTGCTCTTCCAAAGTCTCTAAATGAAGTAGTAATCAAGATCAGTCACAAGAAAGACAAAAAGAATAGAATGAAAAATTGGCAACCGATCACCATGCTATCCAACCTATGGGTCATCTCTGATCATGGACAAATGAAGATAAGAAAGGCTTCGTCAAAGGAAGTCCCACTTTTGAAGTGATCATTGATGTTTGGGAGGGCATGGATTAGAGACAAAAGTTGGGCCAAGACATTCTCTTCCTAAAAGCGGACTTTGACAAAGTATATGACAAACTCCAGTGGGACTTTATCATGTAGACCCTCAAGGACCAAGTTTATGAAAATGGTCTCCACGCTCATGGGAAACGCTTTTACTTGAATCAATATTAACAGCGATCTCTCTCTAGCTTTTTTTTCTTAAGCATTCCAATAGGCAAGGTTGCCAGTTGGCCCTTTTTCATTTGCTATCACTGCTGATGGGCTCAATTGCATCCTCAACATTCAATTTTGGATAAGAAATATTTGGGGTCTCTTGCTTCCCCACATTCAAGATCCTTCTTTAACTTTTCTCCCATGACATTAATGTGTTTCTACAAAATGGCAAAAAATGTGCCTTTTAATTTTGGAGCTTCTTTGATATTTTCTATAAGCCTCTATATTGATAATCAGCCACTCAAACATAGCGTGCAAATTCATATGCGAGACCTCCCATGAAATTTCTCTCATCTTAGGGATGTCAAGAGCTTCCTAATGGTCAAGTCTTGTATCTGCTTGGCATCCCCACTAGATTTGGGATTTCCATGGGTCAATAATGGGATTGAGTTTTGGCCAAATTGGACAAGAAGGTGGAGTACTTGAAGGGTATGCACCTTAGGGTTGTTGGGCAGCCACGGTGATCAACACGCTGTCGGAGTGTTTGTACCTCTTTGTCATGTTTATTGCTAATTCTCTGAATCGTAGCTCTACCTCTTTGTCCTCGAATATGCAATGTCTTCTGTGACTCAGACACAAAAGCTTTCTCCCTTACCTTTCTTCCGAAGAAGCGCTTCCTCTGTATACTCTTAATGAGTAAATCCTCTGAAAATGCGTAGAGATCAGAGAGCTACCCAAGTCAATCCTCTGAAAATGCCATCTCCCCCATAGCCTGCGCAGCAGCTCCCTGCCGATTCCCAAAACTAAGCGACCATATGAGCATGCCTTCCTTTCGTCCATCCTCCTCACGCAGCCCTGTTTTCAATTGCTTTTATCTGAATCCTCCGTGAGGGACCTTGTTCGCACTCTTCTATGAAGCTCCTTCAGCCTCCACCAAATTTGACGAAGGCCTCAACTACCCTGCTATGACGCAAAGAGTACTAATTTAGTTGTCTGCCACTTTCCGCCCACACTATTTAGCAATGGTGCCATCCTTTTGTCTGTCGTCAGTTGAAGCACCAATGAAGCCGCAACAGATTACAAGCCCACAGATGCATTCACGGCTTGCCTCTAGCTGCCCCGAACCTCTCCTCTTAGAATCTTTCCCCATGGATTACGAAGCAGCAGCTCCTCCAACTTCCCGTTTCTCTGCATAGCTTTTTTGTTACCATCTCGCCGCTCTCCTCGATTTTTGTTTTTTTTTTCGGCACACGTATCTCTAGCTCTCTTTTTTCGAATTCCCCATATGTTGTTCCTTCGTTTGCAGCATGTTCCCTCTTTTGAATCTCCTCCCATTCTAACATCAACTCTTGGCTTTTTTGATACATACAGACAATACAATATGTATATATATGTATATATGAATGAGCCAACGTACAGACAATTAGGAATTCTCTAGGGATAGATATGAAGATCAACTGCCTTTAGATCTCTCTACAATCAACAAATAATATCCTGATATTGTTAAAAGAATTGTTTCCATTTCCCTTCCAACATATTGCACTTCTCTTTTCTAATTGGTATATCCACAAAAAATCTTTTCCTTTAAGTCTTGTCATCGTAATACTTGTCCTATGGAATCCTCACACTTCTACTCTTGCACTCCAACTTTGTATTCCTTAAATTATTGAAGATGCTAAAAAAAATCTTATTTATTTTCATGTAAGTCTAATGAATTTAAAGCCTAAAACATCAGAGTTGATAGACACTTGCAGGTGTTATTGGCTAGTTTTTGGGCTGTGTATTCAGCCTTTTAATGTCATTTTACTGCATATATTGAGCACATACACACCATGTACGCTTCTGTGGATACCGCTTATGTATGTCCATGTGGTCATTGATATAGCGGTTATGTTCTTTGCATAAAGCCTTTTACGTTTGATAAAGAGGGTCGTGGTGAGGTTTTCTTAACTGGGAGACACCCAGATGTCGGGGTCTCTTCGGTGATGCAGGTGGAAGACTTACCCAGCCTCACCATAAGAGATGTATGATAGTTGTTCATAGGTGCTCGATAAGCCTAGTTGGCTTCTATTGGGTAACTGATTATATGCAGTGGAGTCAGTAATTCACTATGCAGGTAGACATGTCAGTACTTGCAGTTTTATGATACTTTGACACTGGTCATATGCTACTTTTGCAGAGGATACTCTGGCAAAAATTTTCCAGATTTCTAGTTTACTCAACTATATAGTGGTCGATTTACTCCTTGATACACTTATTTGTTGGAGTTTGGACTCTTCTAGCTCCATTATCATTCTATTCAGTTCTCTACGATCATGGCATCAGAGGTCTCAGGCACATCCAGTGGATCAGGGTCTAGTGCTAGTGTTCCGAGGAGGAGCTATAACTTACAGGGCAGAGACCATTTTGAGATCCGAAAATTTGATGGCACAAACTTTGCTCTATGGAAGAATCAGATTAAAGATGTGCTGATTCAAAGGAGGCAATGGAAGCCAGTAAATGGGATTTCAAAGAAGCCTGTTGACATGGATGAAGATGATTGGGATGAGTTAGATGAAATGGCCAGGTCTACCATTCGCTTGCACCTGGCAGATAATGTTTACTTTACAGTATTAGACTGTGAAAGTGCAGAGGAGCTTTGGAAGAAGTTATGCAATACATATGAAAAGAGACGGCATCAAATAAAGTGTATCTGATGAGAAAATTATATGACCTTCATATGAAGGACACACATAGTGTTGTTGCTCATCTAAATGAGTTTGATGCTATATTCTCCTAGTTACAGGCTCAGAAAATGGATATGGATAATGAAATGAAAGCAGTATTGTTGTTATGCACCCTGCCATCATCATGGGATACGTTTTGCACAGATATTAGCAACAGTGCACCTGGTGGTAAACTCGTCTATGATGACATATGTGGAGCACTCTTGAGTGAGGAGATTCGTAGAAAATCTATGGTTGGCACTCAGAGTGGAGATGCATATAATGTTCGTGATTCTTACCAAGGAAAGAATCAACAACGTGGCAAGAGCAAGAACAAGGAAAAGAATGGTCAATGGAATAAGAGTAGAAGTAAATCAAGGAAGAGGGATATCGAATGCCATTATTGTCATAAGAAAGGACACATGAAGAAAGATTGTTATGCATTAAATAATGCTAAAGGTAAAGGACGGAATGTTAATGGGCATGTTAAACAGTTACCTGCACCATCTACTTCGATTGTGAAGATTGAAGAAATTAATGCTATTTCTAATGATGCTGATGTGTTGACACTTGATAGTACTGTGCCATCTGAGGCACTTATGGCTGATTCTCTTTCCCACACCTGGCTGCTAGATTCTGGTGCTTCTTTCCATGTGACACCACATAGAGAATGGTTCTCTAATTATGCAGCAAAGTCTCTTGGTACCGTGAGACTTGGTGACTCTTACCAGTGTGATGTTGTGGGGATTGGAGATGTGGTTGTGCAGTTCATTGATGGTTCAAAATTTACTATGCATAATGTATGCCATGTACCTCATTAATTATCATGCAGTTTGATGTCAGTTGGTCAACTTGATGACCTTGGTTAGAAGGTGGTCTTCTATGCTCAGTTCTTTCGTATATCAAAGGGCAATATGGTTATTGCAAAAGGAAGCAAAGTTGGCTCACTTTATCCTTTATTTGTATCACAGAAAGAACACTTGTTAGCTATTACTGAACAACCTATGGCTTGTATTTGGCATGGTCGTTTGGGCCATATATCTCGTAGTGGAACGGAAAATCTTTCTCATTCTGGCTACTTACCTGTGTTATCTTTCTCTGATTTTTCATTTTGTGAGCATTATCAATATGGAAAGCAAACCAGAAATGTGCATAGAACGCACATTGACTCTTCAATTCAGCCTTTAGATCTCGTTCATATAGATGTGTGTGGTCCTATGCCCACTAGGTCCTTAGGTGGTTCTCTTTACTTGTCACTTTCATAGATGATGCTACTAGAAAAGTATGGGTATATCCTATCAAATCAAAGGATGATGTATTCCCTACTTTTAGAAAATGGCTTGCTTCAGTTGAGACTGAAAAAGGAACTAAGCTTCTTTACGTTCAGATAATGGGGGTGAGTATACCTCACATGAATTCAGCCTTTTCTGTCAGCCTAGAGGGATTCGTAGAGAGTTTACAGCTCCTTATACCCCAGTACAGAATGGTGTAGCTGAGAGGATGAATAGAACTATTCAAGATAGAGTAGTCTCTATGTTGCATCATGCAAACCTCTCACAAGGTTTTTGGGCAGAAGCAATATTGACTACAGTTCATGTGATTAACCTTTCACCTAGTACTGCCAAAGGTCTGAAAGTGGCACAACAGTTATGGACAGGGAAACCACCATATTATGATCATCTTCAAGTTTTTGGGTGTGAAGCATATGTTCATATACTGAAGAATCTTAGACAAAAGTTGGACCATAAGTCAAAGAAATGCATTTTTCTTGGATATGGTCGAGAAGGACAATTTGGATATTGCTTATGGGATCCTGAAACACGGTCAGTGATCAGAAGTAGTGATGTCATTTTTAATGAGTCTTAGATGCATAAACAGCCCATTAAGGAGGTTGAAGTGAGAAGAGTGATGTTTGAGGATACTAGTCCTCCGGTTAGCATGCATAAAAATGCTGCACATAGGGATGTTCAAGAGAATGTCCATTCAGATCAGTCTGCACATGTTCTTGTTCAGCAACCATTGAGACGTTCTGCACGTGTCTCATATCCACCTGATAGATATATTCCAGGTTTAGATTTTGTTATGCTAACAGATGCTGGTGAGCCTTCTTGCTACAAAGAGGCTATGCAGACAGAGGATCATGTCAAGTGGGAGCGTGCCATGAAGAGTGAGTTGGAATCTATTCACAAGAATGGTACTTGGGACTTAGTACCTTTGCCAAAGGGCAGGAAAGCTTTACCATGTAAATGGGTATATAAGCTGAAATTCACATCAGATAGTGCTTCTCCAAAATATAAAGCACGACTTGTTGCAAAGGGTTTTAAGCAACAACATGGTGTTGATTTTGAGGAAATCTTCTCTCCAGTGGTCAAGATGACTACTTTGCGCATGTTGCTTGGATTCGTTGCAATGGAGGACTTAGAGCTAGTCCAAATGGATGTGAAAACAGCTTTCTTGCATGGATATCTTACAGATGAGATCTATATGGAACAACCAGAGGGTTATGTAGTTCCTGGCAAGGAAAGTCTAGTCTGTAAGCTCAAAAAGAGCTTGTATGGACTTAAACAGTCTCCTAGACAATGGTACCAAAAGTTTGATGCTTTTATGAAGTCCCAAGGCTATTCTCGGAGCAATGAGGATCATTGTCTCTACACAAAGAGATGTTCTGATGGCAGCTTGATATGCTTGATACTTTACGTCGATGATATGTTGATTGCTGGGAAGTCCTCTTATGATTTATCACTTCTCAAAAAGAAGTTGAGTCAGACATTTGATATGAAGGATTTGGGGGATGCCAAACATATTCATGGCATGCGCATTACTCGTGATAGGAGTAAAAGATGCATATACTTGTCTCAAAGTGAGTACATATCCAAAGTACTTCACCGATTCAATATGCAGGGTGGAAAGGCATTGAGTACACCTTTACCCACGTATGTGAAATTGAGCAAGGATGACTACCCCAAATCAGATGAGGAAAAGGAATTCATGACCAAAATTCCCTATCAGTCTGTTGTTGGTAGTCTCATGTATGCTATGGTAGCTACGAGACCAGACATTGCATTTGCAGTGGGAGTTGTGAGCAAATATATGTCTAATCCTGGCAAGAAACATTGGGAAGCGATCAAAATGATTTTGAGATATCTGAGTGGCACTAAGGACAAGTGTCTATGCTTATTGGTTACACAGATTCTGACTATGCTAGTTGTGTGGACAATCGTAAGTCTACATCAGGGTACATTTTTCATTTTGTTGTAGGTGCTATCTCTTGGAGATCTCATCTTCAAGAATGTACAGTTGTTTCCACCACAAAAGCAGAGTATGTTGCCGCAAGTGAGGCATGTAAGGAAGCATTGTGGCTTTCTCGTCTTGCTTGTGATATGGGTTTACCTCAGCATGTACCTCACTTGCTCAGTGATAGTCAGAGTGTCATTGCTTTGGCTAAGATTCCGGTCTATCATGCAAAGACCAAGCACATTGAGGTGAGGTATCACTTCATTAGAGATTTCTTAGCCACTGAGAGCATTATTCTTGAGAAGGTTCACACTCGAGATAATGTTGCAGATGCTTTGACTAAAGCTCTACCACAGGATAGCTTTCGACACTATTGTCACTTGATGGGGGTTACTTGATTCTTGATCTTACGCAGTCACTTGTATATTGTGTAACATGCCCATCAGGTGGGAGGTATAGTTTGTATACTTACACTCAGGTATTCTCTATCATCCTTTATTTTTTTTCCCATAGTTACTCTAGCCATATTGGCCTTTAGTGGGAGATTGTTACCGTTAGTGTCCATGTGAAAGGCCAAATGGCCACCGGACACTTCTTTGTATATGTTCTTTAATAAAACATATAGTGGCCTGGCCAGTCACAACTGTAAGTTCGACCGCATTTGTAAGACCTAAGAAGTCTATCTTCATGCTCCCTGTGTACTGTGTTTTCTGCGTATTCTACAGCCTCTGTGCGGAGTACTGTGTGCCGCCTTAGGTGCTCGATTTTGTACTCCGAGCATATCGTCGTGGAGCTCTGAAGAAGGAGAGCGGACTGTGGTGTATCGCCATCAAAACATTTCACCTTAGATACCCAACAATCTCCCACTTAAATGTGACCATAAGTGGTAACATATACAAAGAATCATGTAGGACTATACACTAATATACAAGAAGAGTCCGGATCTCAACCCATTCAATCAATCTACACCAACTGCCTCAAACAAGGTGTATCCATGCACCTCAAACTACACTTATCTATATTGACAAGAGTCAAGCTCACATCTTATTGATGCAAGAATTGATGAAGTTCTTGCAAAGCACCCACTTGCTCTATGCATGTGCCAATCATCGAATGATTGAAAACTCCAAGTGCAAATGCTCCAAAATAGCATAATAACTCATACATCATAATCTTGAATACTGAAAAAACATGTGCTATCTTGGCTAACCTAAGCATGTGAGTCATGCATATATCCAAGGCATCCAAAGCACCATCACCAAGACTAGTGTGTCCTGACATTTCCATGTCAACATCTAGCATGAGTGAATCCAAGGATGACTAAATAATTGACTCGTCAACATCCAAAACAGTCATCCTATCAATCAAGGATGTTTCTAGTTGTGCATCTATAGGGCTAATATGTTGGACCACATAGTGTGTATCGTAAGAGCTATACTACTCTACTATAGTAAGTGTATCATCATGCTCCACATGAGCTAACTACACAACATCAAAACGAAGGTCAAACTAATGATCTAACTCTAGGTGTGTATCAAAAAATGCTTTACATGAGCATCCACATCATGCTCTAAAGCAACCAATTGATCATAAAAAACGGGCTTCATGTGAGCACCTATATGATCAAGAAAATCTTGCTTTGTATAAGCATCATGAGTATTCAAATCATGCTCTGCATGTGCGTCCATCCAAGCATCTAAATCATGCCATACATGTCCATCATGAAGGTCAATAAACATATTTGTAGGTAGACAAAATCATACATGGTGAGTCTCACACCGCACATAAGGTTGAACTCCCACTGAGACAAGACTATCTCTCACATGGAGTACTTGCAATGGATACATGTGCCCAATCCTAGCACCTATTACAATCATCTCCTCACAGTGGTATCAAAGCAATAACAAATCAACATGGGAGATGGATTACCTTCATCCAGAGACAAATTGGATCAAGGTAACTACTCAGCTTGGCCACTTAGAATGGAAGCTTATTTTCAAGGGAGAAACCTCTATGGTTACATATCTCCAGATGAGATGATGCCAATCCTCAAAAGCAAAGAATAAAGAACTCAAGAAGAACAAGAGAGGTTAACCACATGGTGTTCAAAGGATGCTCTAGCCAGGTCATATATTCTTAAATCAACCTCTAATTTTCTACTTCCACACATCAGGAATTGCAAGACTTCACAAGAGACTTGAAATGCTCTTGAAGCATTCTTCTCATCAAGTACCAAGGCAAGAAAGCATCAACTATGGATGGAGTTCACCAAACTCAAGAAGATGCCCAAGAAAAGTGTGATTGATTTTGTCACCAAAATGAAGGACCTAGCATATCAGCTTGGAAGCATTGGAAAGATCATTGACCAAGAGCAGATGGTGAGGCAAGTGATTAATGGAATAAAGGCAAATGACAAATGGGAAGCTTTCACAACAGGCAAAGCTTATGAATAAAGTATTTCAATGTCGATGCACCACAATGTGCTCTCCTTATCAAGAGCTCCACGATGATATCCTCAGAGTAGAAAACCGTGCAAGCGTCGCACATGGTACTCCGCACTTCTACGGCAGTACGCAGGAAAATTGCAGTCTTTAGCCACCGATTTCGGTTAATTGCTGGAGAATTATACTATGTGGATCATACCGGAATCTTACTTTGATGTATTCCACCGCATGAAGTTAACTCAGTTATTACTTTGGCTCACTCGATTCCGTCCGGTGGCCATTTTGCAGCAGACTTAACACACCGAAAAATTCTGCAGAGTGGTCTCTAGTTGCCAACTATGTACAGAGATATATCACAGTTTGTCAAACAATGTGATACTTGTCAAAGATCTGGACAGCCCTTGCAACGTCATCTTTTTCCTTTGCAACCCATTTTACCATTAGAACCTTTCCAGAAGTGGGGTCTAGATTTTATCGGTCCGATTACACCTCCAGCAGTCTTCAGTAACAACCGTTACATACTGACCTGTACAGACTACGCAACCAGATGGGCAGAAGCCTGGGCTTTACGGTCTGCTACAGCATTTGCGGTAGCAAAATGTCTGCTAACCGATGTCTTTCCACGTTTTGGTTTACCACTGGAACTTGTTTCAGATCAAGGCACTCATTTTGTAAACAATTTAATGAAGGCACTTACACAGTCGTTCCAGGTCACACATAAATTTAGTTCTCCTTATTATCCTCGTACTAATGGTTTGGCCGAAAGTACAAACAAATCTCTGCTGAATGCTTCGAAAATTGATCATGGAAGCACCAGAAAGATGGGATCAACTACTACCTGCAGTGTTATGGGCATACCGGACTACATACAAGGTAACAACAGGATTGACACCTTTCAAACTAGCTTATGGATTAGAAGCAATAGCACCAATGGAGATAGTTATACCAAGTTTACGAGTAGCAATCGCTCAGAAACTGCTACCGGAAGACTCACTATCATTTCGGTTGGACACACTCAGAGAGTTAGACGAGCAATGATGGCACAGCTTTTTAACTATGCAGGAAATACAACTAAGACAGGCTCGGACGCATGACCGACACTTGAAAAGTCCAGTTTTTATGGTGGGACAACTTGTTCTTTTTTATAATGCAAAGTCAAATCGGTCTGCTAGTAAATTCAAATTACGATGGTATGGCCCTTACCGGATTTCAGAACAAGTGGGCCCAGCAACTTTTCAGTTGACTACGTTGATCGGAAACCCTCTTCCAAAAGTAAACAACGGTTCGAAGCTGCGACCATACCAACACGTAGCTAACCCGCACTGAAACGTTTTTTTTCGATGGGCCACGTCGTTTGGCGCTCAGTTTTCTTTACTTTTCTTTTCTTCTTGCGTGTTTAATAATATAAGCCTGTAAATATCTGCATTTTGAACCCTATTTATGACTAAAGCTGCCCTGCCCTTTTGAGCTCTTCATGCATGCATACCGAAGTTAAGAATCATAATCCCCCTGCCGCGTGATTATTATTGCTTTTGATTACTCTCCACTACAGCACCACTACATAACCTTCTCCAGTTGCCGAAATAACGCTATTGTGTTTTTGTGATTGTGCTTTGTGTTTTCACTGTGTTCTGTGTATCTGTGTTCTGTGCTCTGTCTTCGTGTGCGCCATGGAAGCCTTGGCGAATTACGCCGATTTCCGTGATGGTCTCCCTACCGAGGTAGGAGAGTACCTACGCATACGTGGGTTGGCAAACTTCGCAGAATTGCCTTGGCATTCATTGGAGTCCCACCCATTCTTCGCCAACATCATCTCTGCCATAGCCAACACACCCGCCAATGAGCAATGATGGGCCATCACTTCTTTACCCTCCCGAACACTTATACCCCCGCAAGCCTTTGCAGAAGCTTTTAGACTCCCATCGCAAGGCCGAGAAAATGGCCCAAGCTAGACAGTTGCTCGTATGATTGAACTATTTCCCAGACATTCGTCTAACAAGTATGCAATCCTTTGCCGACTGGAACCCGAACGATCAGCCCTTCAATTTTTAGTAGCCATACTCAACCTCCAAAAACGCACATATGGAATGTCCCGCCCTTTCTACTCCGCCATAGAATTAGCCGCAGGCGAACCAGTAAATTTCACCTCTTTTTTCTTTCACCGCATCCACAAGGAATGCGTAGCTATAATGAAACAGGTAAATAGAGGAGGTACGTCGAGATCCAGATTACCCCACATAATTTCATTTCTCTTTCTGGCCATACTCGCAGCGCAACCACCACCCAGGGGTCCAGTTCTGCGACACGAAGAACCAGTACAGTTTTTGGACGACGAAGAAGAAGATGAAGAAGAACTCAACTAGCTTTTCCGCAGGAAATGCATCAGAATTAGCTCTTCTGAGAGTGAAGCACAAGGCTTTGTCGCAGGAAACAAGAACGACAACAAGGAAGATGATCAACAGGATGAAGAAACATTTCACGACACAACCACCTCCATGCAAAATCAATCCTCTGCGCAATCTTCCCAGGAGCAACAAGAAGAAACTCGTAAGGAAGCTGAATCAACATCGACCGAAGAAACATCGAATCAACAGTCTGAAGAAGGACAACAAACAGAGGAAGAACAAGCTGCTAAAGACGCATTGGACAGACTAATTAAGGCAGTAGAATCCACATTTTCGGAGTAGGAACAACAAAATACAAACCAGGTAACAACTAAAACCGTAACTCCCACTCCACCACCGGAACCTCCCCTAAACCCAACCCTTCCTATTCCACCTCACGCACCCGTCGAGCCCGCAGCTTCTGCCGCCTCATCCCCCAACTACTCCCCTCCGACCTCGCAGCAACTTACTGCATCGTCTTCCCAACCTCGTCTCCCTCTTCCACCACCCTCCCACCAGTATTTGCTCAATTAGAATCAATGGGTCACATGATAATCGAATTATCAAGGCAATTGCCGCAACCACTAAAGCAAATTACAAAAGGTGTTCGCGAAGACTTCCAGCACAAATTGGAAGTAATGGAGGCAAACATCACACCCCTCCAAGAAGAACTACAGGCCGTGAAGACCGAAAATCGTGCGCTTCATGAACAAGTACAGCAGCTACAGGCCAAAATCCAAGAACAAAAACAGATAACAGCTCAACGAGATGAAGCACAGGCAGTAGCAAAAGAGAAGGAAGAGTTGCTACTAGTTGCCGATGCAGAAATCACCAAACTGAAGCAAGATATCCAGGACAAGGAAGATGCACGGATCGCCCTAGGCAACTTACTCGATGAAACCAGGAAGCAGTTACAAGAGCTGGTGCAGTAGACTCAAGAACAGCAATTACAGCAGAAGAGAACAGAAGAAGAATTGCATAGAACAAACGATAATCTGAAAGACGTAAATAACATGCTCAAGCACTACCTCACAAAGGAAGGCCAGACATAGAAACTTATTGCAAATCTCAAACGAAAGAAAGATTCATACATCAAAACCATAGATTTTCAAGTTCAGGAGATAGAGAGGCGCGAAAACCAGCTGGCGAACATTAAAGAGATGAAGACGTCCAGAGATGCGGCATTATCAAATGATTTTTATTTGTAGGAGGCCTTTTTGCAAACACAAGCCGAAATTTTGTTAACCGAAGCAATAGCCATAAGTTCTGTTAGAGTAGATGCCCAGGTATTAGAACCAGATACATTAAAACAACTACTAGAAACCCTTCAGAAAAAAATAGCCCGTACATTTAGATTAGCCCAAAACATGTACTTAGAAGGTATAGTCGATGAACAGTAATTTTGTAAAACATACTTGCGGGTTCGAGTCCACCGTGCGTGCCAATGTTAGTCGGCTGCCGGAGTGGGACAGATGTAACGGAAATTTTTGTAAAACACGCGTGAAAGGTTGTTACGCGCATATTTGTAAAACTTTATAAAGCAATGTAAAGAGAGTGGGAGACGATGATTCTTGAAATCACCAGGCTGTTCGTCTGGGTGTTTGTCAGAACATTGTTGTAACACTGTTTGTGAAATCTCTGAGTACTTTGGGTATTGTGTACGATTTCGTATCGTGTTGTTTGTTAGTACTGTGTTTTACCGTAACGTGTGATTGAAGTACCAGACTGTTTGTCTGGTTGTCTGTCGGTGTGTCACACCATTGTGTTGTTTAGTTTCTAAAGTACTCTGGATTGTTGTGAGTAGTTATGTTATTGAGTGAGTTTGCACAGAAACCTTAAGCGTTACTATAGTGTATCCTGTCTAGTTCTGCGTGCTCTGTTGTGTTCGATGTTATTATCTGTCAATCTCGGTTACGTGGTGAAAGTAGTCCATTCAATAGGACGTGGGCCGTTGCCTGAAGATTATTGTGAATCGTTGTGACGAATGAACCTGTTAGATGTACGAAGTAATGTTCCTCCCTTTGTTGCATTGCTAAGTATTGATAAGTCTGTGTGAGCGTGGTGCTCTTTCCCTAAGAATGTTGTGCAGACGCAGTGCTAGTACGGTCGGGCTACTGCACCGTTGCAATAGCAGGTTAATCTGGAGTGTTTTGGTATCCAGGTACAGAGCAATTGGGTACCGTCTAGCTGACGCTGGTAGCTGAGCTAAGACTATATCGACACTATCTAAGGACAGTAGATAATAGCTGTTTTGAGAACTAAGTACAGGGCCTCTATCTAACAGACCCCTACCACTCCTAAGAACCCACTTGGGTCGGTTAAACGCACTTTTGATAGTTAGAACGAAGCGTTTTAACAGTTTAACATTTAACACTTAACACACTCGATGCTAAAAAATCTTTAATGAAGTGATACCTCACCTCAATGTGCTTGGTCTTTGCATGATAGACCAAATTCTTATCCAAAACGATGGCACTCTATCATTGATCAAATGAGGTACATGTTGAGGTAGACCCATATCACAAGCAAGATGAGAAAGCCACAATGCTTCCTTACATGCCTCACTTGTTGCAACATATTGTGCTTTTTTTGGTGGAAATAGTTGTATATTCTTGAATATGAGATCTCCAAGAGATAGCACCTCCAGCAAAATGAAAAATGTACCCTGATGTAGACTTATGATTGTCTACACAACTAGCATAGTCATAATATAGGTAACCAATAATGGATGTTTTTCCTCTAAGCATAGAGACTTGTCCTTAGTGCCACTCAAATATCTCAAAAATATCTTGACTACCCCCCAATGTTTCTTTCCAATATTAGACATATATCTGCTCACAACTCCCACTACAAATGCAATGTCTGGTCTTGTAGCTACCATAGCATACATGAGGCTACCAATAGCAGATTGATAAGGAATTTTGGTCATGAATACCTCTTTCTAATCTCATTTGGGGCAATCATCCTTGCTCAATTTCACATATGTGGCTAAAGGTGTACTCAACACCTTTCCACCCTACATATTGAACCTATGAAGTACTTTGGATATGTACTCACTTTGAGATAAGTATATGCATCTTTTACTCCTATCACGAGTAATGTGCATGCCAAGAATATGTTTGGCATCCCCCAAATCCTTCATATCAAAATGTCTCACTCAACTTCTTTCTGAGAATTTCCAAGTCATAAGAACACTTCCCAGCAATCAACATATCATCGACATAAAGTATCAAGCATATCAAGTTGCCATGTGAGCATCTCTTTGTGTACAGACAATGATCCTCATTGCTTTGAGAATAGCATTAAGACTTCACAAAAGCATCAAAATTTTGGTACCATTCTCTAGGGGAATTGTTTAAGCCCATATAAGCTCTTCTTGAGCTTATAAACTAGAATTTCTTTTCCAAGAGCTACATAACCCTCTCGTTGTTCCATATCGATTTCATCTATAAGATCTCCATGCAAGAAAGAAATTTTCAAATCCATTTGGACTAGCTCTAAGTCCTCCATTGCAAAAAATCCAAGCAACATGCACAAGGTAGTCATCTTGACCACTCGAGAGAAGATTTCCTTGAAATCAACACCATGTTGTTGCTTAAAACCCTTTGCAACTAGTCGTGCTTGATACTTTGGAGAAGCCCTGTCTAGTCTAGCTCCGCTTTGTAGCAAGAAAGCTCATCAGCATCTATTACCATAACAAAATCCAAGCCTGCAACATATCTATGAGGTGGATGTGAGACACGTATAGAGCGTCTCAATGATTGTTGAACAGGAACATTTGCAGACTGATCTGATTGAACATCCTCTTGAACATTTGCAACATTTTTATGCATGCTAATCAGAGGACTAGTATCCTCAAACACCACTCTTATCACTTCAACCTCCTTAATGGGTTGTTTATGAATCTTAGACTCATTGAAAATGACATCACTACTTCTAATCACTAATCGTGTTTCAAGATCACATAAGTGATATCCAAATTTTCCTTCTCGACCATATCCAAGAAAAATGCATTTCTTTGACTTATGATCCAATGTTTTTCTAAGATTCTTGTGTATATGAATATATGCTTCACAACCAAAAACTCAAAGATGATCATAATTTGGTGGTTTCCCTATCCATAATTATTGTGCCACTTGCAGACCTTTGGTAGTACTAGCCTTGTGAAAGGTTAATCACATGAACTACAGTCAATACTGCTTCTGTCCAAAAGCCTTGTGAAAGGTTTGCATGATGTAACATAGAAACTACTCTATCTTGAATAGTTCTATTCATCCTTTACTACACCATTCTATGTTGGGATATAAGGAGCTGTAAACTCTCTAAGAATTCCTCTAGACCGACAAAAAAGACCGAATTCATGTGAGGTATACTGACCCCCGTTATCTGAACATAAAGCCTTAAGCTTAGTTCCTTTTTTCAGTCTCAACTGAAGCAAGCCATTTTCTAAAAGTAGGGAATACCTCATCCTTTGCTTTGATAGGATTTATCCAAACTTTTCTAGTAGCATCATCTATGAAAGTGACAAAATAAAGAGAACCACCTAATGACCTTGTGGGCATAGGACCACACACATCTGTATGAACAAGGAGTGATGGCCATTTTACATGCCGGCATATTTTCATCTATATGACAGTGTCTTCTAATTTGGCCAATGATTGGATTTTTATTGCTACTCGTTCATCGTGGGTGTTCGCTGTCTTCTCTAATGACTGAAGCCATTCAGGTGCTTCCACTTCTAAGGTATCCATTCCCTCTGAGGTTTGTTGCCCTCCTGGCATTGGCATAGGAACGTATGGTTCCTCGTACGAATCATCTACCTCAATGGGAACCAAGTCTTCTTGCTCAGGTTCTATAACTGGAGAGGGTTGCCTTTCATACTCTAGTAACTTTTTCTGGAGCTCTACCACCTGCTCTGTCAATGCCTTCACTTCCTCTGAAGTCGAGGCCGGTTCTATTACCTTGGTTGGAGCCTCCTATTCCTTGAGCTGGCCACGTAGCTCATCACGTTCCCTTTCCAACTCATCATGAGCATCTAACAGATCTGCATAGCTTTCCAAGATGGTCTTCATTGTCTCTGAGGGTACGGCTTTAAACTGATCTGGATCAATTTCGTGGGGAGAGCCTTCCATTGCTGCTTCTAGATTTGCTTCATTTTGCTGCTGCAGTCTCTTGTTCTCTTCAAGGGCGGTTGCCATGTGTTTTCTGAGGAGTGCCAAGTTACGCCGGACTCTGAGATTATCAGCTTGGTATACGTCCAGCAAGGCCTCGAGTTGTTTGGTACCCGGTTGTTGTGATGGTTGGGGAGTTTCGAGTAGTGTTTGGTGGGCATGTTCGAGCGTGGTGTAACGTTGGTTGAGTTCTGCATTTTCTTCCTCGATCGCTGTGAGGCGGCTCTGAAGTTTCTGATTGGTAGTGATCACTTGATGATATCGATCGTCGAGAGCTCGATACTCATTCTGAACTTGATAGACACATTGATTTAAAGCTAGAAATATACTATTTACATTAAATGATGCAGGGAGAGATGAAGATGCAGGGGAAATGGGGACGGGAAAGGGAGTTGTGAATGATGTGGAGTCAAGTGGAGATGTGGGTGGAGGGGGTATGGGGGACGGAGGTTGCATGGGGGAAGGGAGTGGTGCTGTGGCAGGAGATGTTTCCATAGTGTCAAATGTTTGAGTGACCGTGTAGATGGGGACCGTGGGTGGGGTGGATGTGACGTTAGTGAAGAGAGTGGTGAAGGTGGGCATAGTGACTCCCCCGAATTGGATTCCCGGAGAGAGTGGAATTCCCATGATGATTGTGGTGATAGTGGACGTGGTGGCGATAGTGTCACGTGGTGGAGTGAGTTGTGTAGTGAGGGGTGGGGAGGGTGGTGACAGTGGTGCTTCCTGATGTTCGTCTGTTTGCGTTGTATTTCCTGGTGCTGATACGTTGATATGAATTTGTTTCCCGGATCTCATGGGACGGGCGGGAACTCCTTTCTCGAATCGGTGAATGTAGGCCATTGCCTCATGAATGGCCTCATCCAATCCTACTGCATCGGCATGTAGGTTGATGGACTCGATGAACAGATCATCCACACCTTCCTCTGCTAGCAATTGGTTCATGAGTTTCTTGCCTGCTTCAAGTGACATTTTATGCTGTTCTTGAACTAGCTTCATGGTTCGATATAGTCTTTTTATTTGTGCCGAATACGCTGGGGCACTTGCTAACTCTGAAAGTTCATCATACTCGTGTTCTTCGTAGGCTTCTTCCTCTTGTTCGGTCTCTTGTTCATCTACATCGACTTCTACAACTTGCGGTCGGGTGGGGGCTGACGTTGTTGTATGGGTTTGTGGTTCCTGAGCTCGCTCTGTTTCCGTTTCGAGATTAGAGTTGTAGATCAGTCTAGCCACTTCTTCATCAGTGAGATCATTGAGAGTAAAGCCCTGTGGAAATTCCAAGTCTGATGGGACGGGTGGAAACACCAGATTGGGTCCCTCTGTACTTGGTCTTGGTAGCCGAATGGTGAATGGTCTAATGGGTCGTGTCTGGGGAGGGATAATCTCTGGTGTAGTGGTGGCTCCCCTTGGTTGAGCGCAGGGTAATTGGACTCCCCCTCTCATCTTCTTTGATGGAGGACCTGCTACTGATAGCCTTCTCTGGAACTCCTGGGCCTGGGACCATACGAGTGACCGCTGAATAGGCACGTCATAGGCTAGACATCAATAGATTATTTTGGTCAGAGCACAACACCCGTGGAGCACATTTTTCTGCTTCTTGTTCCACCGTTGATGGGCTAGGTGGATCTGATCTATGATCCAATGTGGTACGTTGATAGGGAGGTTTTCTGTCTCTGCCAAATACAAGCTAAACCATATCTTCTTTGGTGGCATGGTGAATCTTTCCTGGGCTGGAAAAGCAAAATGTTGCATGATGGTCCGTAGGTGAAGAGCGATGGTCGGTGTCATTGCTACCATATCCTTCAGCCTATTGAGATCTTTATGTTTCATTCTGCCTGGAACCATTGTTTCCTTTTCAGTGGGAATGTGCATACCATGCATGTCCAATGCTTCTCGTACCAGATTGAGGGTCAGTTTGAATCTTTTAAGTTCGTGGCCCGGCAACAGTGAGGGTAACACAAAAGTGCTGTCGCCTCCCTTGGCCCTACTAGGAGTGATGGTACTGATAATATAAGAACAACGTAAGAAATCTGGCTTTGATAAGTGGGCCCTAAAATAACTGTCCAGGCCCGCTTTGGTTTATACCGAACACATTACTTCGGCATTCTGATAGCTCTCAAATTCGCGCGTGAAAAATTGGTAGCGTCCCCATTTACCATTAAACTCCAATTAAGCTTCCCAAAAATAGGTTCCATCACCCAATGGTCCTGCAACATCACTGAACCAATGAGCGTGTTTGCCCACTTGAGAGGTGTGTCCCTGAGGAGGATCCTGAACTGGGAGCACATGCACAGCTTGAAGTTCTTGCGGTCTTTCGGTGAGATGTGGTTCGAGGAGGAGTGTTTCTATATCCACAATCTGTGCGCTGGATCCGGCGTGAGAACTGGAACCTCCAGCTTTTGCCATGGCACTGCTTGCTTGTTGGTTCTGTGAGAATATAGAACAATGTGTTAACATTGTAATGGACAGAATAAAAACCGTTGTTGTCCTCGTTACAACATTAATATGAGGTAGATGATGAGTCAGTGGGTCAATGAGTGCTCGATGAGTGTGTGTGTCGTTAGTGACGAGAAGAGCTTAAATGGAAAGCTATGGTGTCTGAGTGATGTAGTTAGTAGTTGGACGTGAATTTATAAGGAAGGGTCAGGGGGTTTGTCACACTTCTTAGGACGCCAGACACAACGTATGGTTTTGTGTCGTGGTTTGGTGGAAGGGCCTGAAAGCACAGTGAGGGTATCGGCTTGGAAATGAGGTTTTTTAGGGATCCATTTCCACATGATTCTTCTCGTGCTTACAGGTGAATGTGTGTTTGTGTGTAAGGTATAAGAATGAGTATGAAATGTGAGAGGAAATGGACCATGTTGTACAGGGGGTGGTGTCTAGATAGATATTTGAGCCCGCAAGTAAGCCTTAGGCACCCAAATTTGTCTTGATTGTGGCCTAGTCTTCATCAACTTCTTGGGTACCCAAATAGATTTCACTTTCTCAACAGAGGTTTTAGGAGTCTTCTTATTAGTATCAAGTCGTGGATTATGAATAGGAAGTTGAGACCGTTGTTGCGACTTGGTTACAGTCGGCAGCTCAGCCTTTCGCACCCACATTTGTTTCATCGGCTGAGTTGTTCTGCTTCGCGCATTCTTTTGGTCTCTCGCCTGGAGAGTCTTCAGTGATTGATCTGCCCTTAGTTGCTGCCTCCTTCTGGCCTTTGGAAAAGAAGGGAGTTCCATTGTGGCTCTTACTCCTTTTTTGAGATCTTCATTCTTCTGCATCACATAGCCTTGGACAAGAATAGCATGGTCAACTTCATGTGTACCCCTGGAGGGACCAGGAGTCCGTGCCTTTTCTAGTTCCTTGAGTGCTCCATTATTTAACTCAATTGTAATTCTAGTTTAATTCACCCATACCTGAAGAAGTCCACTTCTTAGGTTTAAGTTGACTGCTTGGTCATAGATCCAGTCTTGACCCAAGACAAGGGGTTCAGTGAGGTCCTCATCTTGACATACTAGTACTTTAACTGTCATTGCCTCATCATGAATATAGAGGGGAAGTTCCACCGCGCCCATGCAAGGGGTTTCCACGCCTCCCAATCCTATGAGATATGCTTCCATAGGATTGACAGTTAATTGCAACTCTTGACAGTAAGACAATTTAACAGCACTGGTGGCTGCACCTGAGTCAATCAAGGCTCTTACAGTCCTTGCACTCTTTCCTTGTCCTATATCTAAGGTTATGAAAGGACGTCGATCAGTTATCCTATGTGAGCTAACACCTGAAACTTCACACATAGCGACGTCATATCCTTGATCTGCATATGCATCTTGCCTAGGGTGCTCTCTACCTTGTCTTCTTAATTTCATTCTCCGTATGCGCTCTAGGGCTTCTGCTTGAGCTTCTTCTCGAATTCGCTTTTCTTCCTCTTTGCGTTTCTTAGCAGTATTGAGTCGACTTAGCATTTCCTCTGTGAGAGGTTCCTGATACAACTTGACTCTGCATCCACTAAATTTGTAACTTGGAAGAACATCGCCTTCTAATGTGGCTAGCTGCACTACTCCACTTGTTGAGATTCTATTAATGATCATGGGTCCATAGCCTCTCTTCTCTAGTTTTCTCGCATGTTGCTTCAATGTGTAGACTAAAACTAAGTCGCCTGCCTTCAAACCTTTATCCTTAACGTGGGCATCAAAGTATGCCTTCTGTCGTTTCTTAGCTGCATATATCCCTGCAGCTTCCCTCAATCTTGTTTCTCCTAATCGTTCAAGGTCAAAAAGTCTAGAGGATAGTTCATGACCCGTCCATTCGTGCTCTTGTGCTACTTTCAATGTAGGTATTAAGAAGTCCAAAGGTAGCACGGTGTTTTGGCCAAATACCATCTGAAAGGGGGTGGCTTGGAGTACCATTTTGTAGGCGACTCGGTATGCCCAAACAGCATGGTGTAGCTGTTTGTCCCAATCAGAGCGTTTATTGTTCACTAATTTCGTCAGTACGTTGCATAAGATCTTGTTGGTGCTCTCAGCCTGGCCATTTGCTTGAGGGTGATAGTTGAGCAGACTTCTTATGTATTACCAAAAATTCTTGGAGCAGATTTTCAATAACTTCATTCAAGAAGTGAGTGCCTCTATCACTAACTAGCTCTATAGGTAGCCCGTATCTAGTGAACACATTCTCAAATAAAAACTTAGCTGTTGTTTGAGCATCGTTCTTCGTTGTGGCTTTTACCTCTACCCACTTTGTTAGATAGTCTATCGCAACAATGATATATTCTGCATGGGAACCCTTAGCTGGGGGATTAATAGGACCTACGAAGTCTATTCCCCACTTAGAGAATGCACGTCCACCCATCATAGGTTTCAGTGGCATCTCATCTTTACGTATAGGATATTGAGTTCTCTGACAGACATCACAGCGTTTCACATAGGTATGTGCATCCATGTGAAGGGTCGGCCACCAGAAGCCCGCAAATAGTATTGCCTTGATCACCCGATCTGGTCCAAAGTGTCCTCCTGCTACACCTTGGTGAGCAGTGTCCAAGATCTTGAGATACTCACTCTCGTGGACACATAGTCTCAGGTAACCGAGTCTTTACCACGTTTGTATAGATTATCACCAATAAGTGAGTAATCCTGGGCTTCTTGTTCTAAACTCCTTTTCCTAGCCAGAGTCATGTCTGGAGGGAATGTTTTCGTCCTCAGATAGGATACTAGTGGTTCACTCCAATCTAGCACTATGGAAACTTGATAAAGAGTGGCATGTTCCACAGGTGGTTTAGTGCAGCAGATTGGGCATTCCTTGCACAACTTTTAGACATCAGCTTCCATAGTTGGCCAATGCACTCCGAGTCTCCTTAGTGTCTGTAGGGTTCGTTGTTTTGAGTAGTGTTGCTCTAATGCACCTACATGTGCTAATTGCAACCACTTAGCGTACTCATCCTCTTCCACACAACAAGCCAAGATCCCTTGATCTGTGTGCTTGTACATACTACCTGCCATGATGTGATACTTTTGGGCTTTTACTACCTCTCTATCCTGTGTGTTTATTACTGGGTGGTTAGGTCCGTATGTCAACACTGGTACCAATGGTTTAGCCCACTGCGGCACTACTTCCAAATTAAACAAGTAAGCATCAGGAAGGTCATCTGACACTCCTTGTGGGGCTTCTCCCGAGGTGAGCCTAGAAAGGTGATTTGCTCTCAAATGAGTCTTCCCTTTCCTTACCACAACCTCAAAATCATATTCCATTAGCAAGAGAAACCATCTTACTAATCTTCCTGTATTGCATGGCTTGTTTACGAGGTATAGCAATGCCTGATGATCAGTAAAAAATTTAAACTTATTTGCAAGCAAATAGTGTCTAAATTTCTTAACTGCATATATCATGCCTAAGCCTTCTCTCTCAGTAGTGGTATAATTTCGTTCAGCTGCATTCAATTGTCGACTAGCATAGGCAATTGGAAGATCCATATTACCTTCACCAGTAGGTTGTGCAAGCACACATCCAATGGCATAATTGGATGCATCCACATGAACATGGAAAGGCTTATTCCAATCCGGTGTGGTTAAGATTGGTGCTGAACATAATCGCCGTTTAAGCTCATTGAAGGAATTCTCACATTCCTCAGTCCATTCAAAGTTAGTCAGATGTCCGTACATGGGCTTTGCAATGACAGCATACATGTGAATGAACCGGCGGTAGTAACCACAGTGCCCCATGAAAGCTTGTACTTCCTTGACATTCCTTGGCCTAGGTAGCTCTGCTATGGCTCTCACTTTCTCTTCATCAGTGGATATGCCATTCTTTGACACTATGTGTCCTAGAATCTTGCCTTGCCTGACCATAAAAACGCACTTTTCTGGGTTCAGGCAGACTTGATATTCTCTACATTTGTCAAAGATTTGTCTGAGTTCAGGAATATGGGTTTGTCTAATGTTGGAATGAGCACAAAGATCATCAACATAGACTTCTAAGTTCTTCCTCAAGAACTCTTTAAATACATGGCACATCAGCCTCTGGAAGGTAGCTGGTGCATTGGTAAGCCCAAATGGCATTACACGAAAGGCAAATATACCCCACTCTGTGGCAAAAGCTGTCTTATGCTGATCTTCTGGAGCTATGGCTACTTGATTGTAGCCCAAAAATCCATCGAGGAAGCTGTACACTTCCTTGCCTGCTACTCTTTCTAAGAGATGTTCTGTGATGGGAAGCGGATAGTTATCTCGAATTGTGGCTGCATTGACCTTCTTCAAGTTAATGCACACACGCAGCTTTCCATTTTTCTTGGGCACCACTACAATGGGGGATACCCACTCAGTGTGTTCAATTTCATAGATAAATCCAGCTTCAAGTAGTCTATCGATCTCTTCCTTGATCTTGGCAGCGTAATTATCGTTATATGTGTATGGCTTTTGCTTAGAAGGTTTGGCATCCGAGGTCATGGGGATAGTGTGTGAGCATATGTCTGGATCAACACCTTTCAAATCCTTGTAACTCCAAGCGAATACATCACTGTATTCTCTTAGCAAGGCTGTTAACGCATGCTCTTCTTCCTCTGTTAGGTCATGGCCTATGTATGTGCATCTCTCCTCTCCTTCTTCTAGGGCCACTACTATTTTCTTGGTGGTTTCTTTGTTATCATAGGCCTCTCCTGATTGTGCCTCTCGTTTCGACATTCTGATCATGACTCTCCTGTCATCTATCTCATACTTCTTAAAATTTTCTGGGACCTCAAACAAAGATTCCTCCTCTTCTTGTGTGACTTCTTTCTTCTTCCTTTTCTTTCCTTCTTCCTTAGGGGTCACATGTGTGGCTAATCGTACATCATTTGTAAGCTCTCCATGCCTCTGGGGTTGAAATTCTACTTCATGGAAGTATTCTTCATCTGATACAAAAGGTGGGTCCATAATGATTGACTCTAGATCGGAGTCACTCGCATCCTCAAATGCATCAGGGTTAGGTTCACACTCTTCTAAGACTGCCTCTCCCATGATTGGCTCTATGGAGAAGACTGAAATGTCATAGCCATCTTCATCACAGTGAGGTGTCCATTGTTCTTCATTGATGGCTACATCCATTGTTGCTAGGATTTCTGCCCAGCCGTGGGGTTCAAATTCTTCGTCCGAAAAGACTACAGGTGCATAGGCTAGGTCTTGGATTGATCTATGGGTTTCTTTTGCACCTACCTCCCTGGCCTTTTCCCTCTTCTCTTCTTCTACTGCTACTTTGCACATCCATAAGTGGGTGTCTTCATGCATCCATGAAGATCCTGACCCTATGGAATGCACCGATTCCGTATCATCTTTGGCTCTATGGATGGGGTTCCATTGGATAGGAGGGACATCTCTATGAGAGTAATCCTTGAGATTGACTTTGGTCGTAACACCTAAGTGCTGCAGGTACAAAGAATTCGTTCCCCAATCCTGTACCACTTGCAACTGTCGCATAAAGGGTCGTCCCAAGATCATTTCATAGGCATGGTTCTTGCTAAAATCACATATGGCAAAGGTATGCTCGAACTCGACACCACAGGTGGTGAGAGTTATTCCTTCTAGCAATCCTAAGGGCCTCTCAATATGACCATCGGCCATCTGCAATTTCATTCTCGTTGGCCTGAGTGCTGGCTTGCCCCAACGCTTCCATAGGGAAGTGGTGGCAATTGCAACTCCTGCACCTGAGTCCAAAATTGCCTTGGTGGTGTACTCCTGGTAGGTAATGGGAAGATAGGTGTTCCCTTCTTCACCTTCACACATATCTCCTATCTTATCCAAGGGTATCTCTGGCACTGTCCTATGTGATCCTACCTGGGAACGAGGTTTTGCTATCTCGGGCACTTGATTGGCTACATGTTTCCACACTTCTGCTCTAACCTTAAGCAGCTCTTCCAAAGTGAGATTGCACTGCACTTTGGTGTTCTTCACTACCTCTGTGTTCCTAGGTATGACTGAATCTTCGTTTCTTACCATGACTATAGGTGCTCTCATACAGGTGGACTTTGCTTCCCATGGGCCTGTGAAATGGGGTAGTTCTTGTAAAGAATTAGACTCGAAGTCTAATCTTTCTTGAGATTGGGCACTCTCCTGCTCTCCATAAATGGAAGGAAGGTCCTGTGGGAATTGATCGTGTGTGTCATCCACCAGTTCAATGGGAGGAGGAACTTCACTCTCTTTAGCCCATTTCTCTTCTTGAATCTCTCGCAAGAATTTTGGTGTGTATTGATTCATAGAAGAAGAGGTGTCTGGCTCCATAGAGTTAGGCACGTAGGCCTCAGGCACATAGGCTTTCTGGGTAGGAAGACCTGCTCTTTCACTAGCCTTGTCATGGTGTTGAGGGGCGAGTTCCTTTTGTGATTGTGTCATTAGATTCTCTATTCTTTCTAGGGAGGGGGGGTTGTCTGGTTCAATGGAATTGGGCACATAAGCTTTCGATGGGGGATGGGTCATGTTTTTGCTTGCTTTATCTCTTTCTTGATTTTTTTTCTTCCTTGGCAGATCTTGCAATTATGCCCTCTAACTTCTCTAGAAGTCCATCCAAGTGTAATTGCGGCTTGGCTGAGCCCGAGTAATTGAAAAGGCGACTGGCTTCAAACATAGTCTGAGCCAATGAGACCATTTTCGCGCAAAGCTTGGTCCTTTCTATCTGTAGGTCAGCTCTAGGGTAGCACTTGTCATGATCCGTGACATTTGGCCCTTCTTGGATTCTGGCCTGATATGCTTTAAGCATCATGTCTATGTCTTCAGGAGTGGGATCAGCTAATACTAATCCTGCTTGGGGTGGTGGGTGGGTTACGTGGGGTGTATTAGAGGGTGGAGGGATGGAGGGTCATGGGGATGGTAGCGGTGGGAATGTGTGAGAGTGCGGTTGAGATGTGATCTCTATGATTTTGGCCTTGGTTTCTCGTAGACTTTCCTCAAGTTCACTCATCTTCTTTGCCCATTGCCTTTTCATACGTTCACGGCTATCTCTCCAAGCTCTTGTTCTCTTCTTATTTTGGCTCTCAGTATCGCTAGCGTCTAGGCTCTTTTCCTTGCTTACCCCTTGGTTTTGCTGCACTTCTTGAGCTCTAGTGACTACCTGTACGGGTGCAGTGGAAGTGACACTTCCTGTGGAATCTACCACTAACCCAATAACATTAATAGGAGTGATTTTTGGCATATTATTAGGATTCTGAGGGCAGTCTCGTAAGAGATGCTCCTTTCCACATTCTTGGCAAAAGCCTTGAATTGTTACTGACTGGGGTTGCATAGGTGGAGGTAAGGGACAATCACGAATGAGATGATCTCCCTGACATCTGTAGCATGGTCCTTTAGGGAATGGGGGTCTTACTTGCTTAGGTTGAGGCCTAGGGTTGGGGTTTGCATACATGACGTTTGTGTAATCTGACTCCCAACTAGGTTCATTTGGCTCTTCACTATAGTAAGACTCACCATGCTCAGGAGACTGCATGTAGTAGGCCTGGGGGCTATCAACATGTGTAGAATCAAAGCTATGGTCACTCGGGTCACTTTCAGAAAGCAATGATGTTACAGGGACTATAGCTCTATTCAGGTTCTCTTCTGCAGCTGCATATTTTACTGGGATCACATTAGTAGGAGCAGGTGGTTGCTGTGCTAGCACTGGCTGGGGTCTCAGTTGGTTTTGGTAGGGTTGGTAGGTTTGTTGAGGCCTAGCGTATTGTTGTGGTGGATATTGGTTCTGATATCTTCCTTGTTGAGGGTATGTCTGAGGGTAGGTTTGCCTAACTGCTTGCTTGTTGTATGGGCAATCTTGCGCTGTGTGATTTGTGTATCTCCGTTCTATGGTGCAGTATTGGCCACTAGGATTTACTTGGGGTTGAGCCATAATGGGACAGACATTTGCCATATGGTCGCCTCCACAATTATAACATCTTTTACAAGGGCGAACCTTGGGATTTGTTTACTAGAGACACCTAGTTTCTGAGCAACTTTCTCTGCAAGTTCCTCAATCGATGTGGATTGCATGGAAGAGAGGCTAGAGGCACTATCTGAATCTTTGTATATCTTGGAAAGCTCTAACTCCTCCCCTAGGTTATCCTCAATGTCAATACACATGCGTACACACTCTTCTATGGTCCTAGGGTCCTTCAAGTACACATATGATCTTAATTTGGTACTTAGCAATCCATCCAAGAATAAAGCCACTTGCTTAGCTGGTGTGGGTAGCTCAGGGACAGGGCATCTTTCAAGATATTGCCTAAATCTCCTTCCTGCAAGTCTCACGGTCTCTTGAGGGGTTTGCTTGAAGCTGTGAATCAGTGAGGAGGTATTATGTCTTATGCCACTCTTAGAGAATTCAATAATGAAAGCCTCTAGGAGTTGGTCTATGCTCCTGAACTGTCTCTCGTTTAATGGTTGGAACCATGTGAGGGCTGTGTTCCTAAGGGTTAGACCAAAGGCATTATATTGTGTGAATAGGTCCTCCACTTGTTCTGCTCTCAAGACTTGCCTAAACTCTGCCACATGATCGTATGGGTCTCCTGTGCCATCGAAGTAATTTTTCATGGACTTGACTAACTGAGTTGGTCTCAAAATCCTGGTGTGTTCTCTAGGTCGTGGTAGAGGGAAGTCTTCCATATTCCTTTGATTTCTTGGGGCTCTATGTACCTCAGGCTCCACTCTATTTGTTTCCATCCTCGTTCTTTCTCTGCTCCCTGGGTTAGCAAAGCTTACTTCTGGCCTATCTCTACTTCTGTCTCTTTGAGTTCCATGAGCTTGGGGTGTTCCCGCTCCAGGGTGACCATAAGACACATTTGATCTTGGTTGGGGGAAAATAATTTCACCTTTCCAAGTGTAAGCATGCCTATCATTTTCTGTCACCACACAGATCCTCTCCGAAGCGTGATCTAAGTAGGTCACTCTGCCTGGGCTATCAGGATCCTTAAACTCATAGATCATGATTGTTCCTATATCAATTAGTCGATCAGATTTATACCTCCAAAAGGCTTCGTCAGTTTCTCGATTGAGGAGCAAATCTATGCTCTTATTATCCTGGGGAATCCACTCTGGTGTGATAATCTTCTAGGTCACCTAAGTCTGCTTCTGGGATCACATTTCCAAATTCGTCCATCCTATCTGGGTGACTGGTGACTACGTATATGGTTCCTTCTTTGTCCAAGTATGCTCCGTTTTCAAACTTGATAGCTGGGCGCTTTAGTCCAATGGATTGATCAGGATTCTTAATCTATACCACAGATCTTCCTAGGCCGTCCTCATAGATGTTGGCATCTAATCGGTTGGTCCTAAGGTATTCCAATTGCGTTTTGTAAGGGCCTTCTACCCTGTGCAAGTATGGCACTCCTGAACTTCCTGTAGGTCTCTCCATACCTTGAGACATCTCGGATTCACTAGTCTCAGAACTTGGGTAGTATGAGTGGTGGCTCAACTGCTGGGCCCACGACCTAGCAGTGTGGTTGACACTAGCCTCTGAAGACCTAAGGCTTTGTCTATCCCTGACTAGATGTCGCCCTGATCTAAGGTTCATAAGCCTAATTGAATAGCCCAAATTTGCCCAAGTACAACCTCATTGCAGAGTCCTTTTGTATCAGTTACTTGATTCTTTTTAGTTGATTCCCGTGTTAAAATTCTTGTCTGATATCACGTCGTAAGGTATATTTGAGTGTAGTTCCGCACTTAAAGTTGATCGTTCCACGTTTAAGTTCTTTTCCTTTAAAGTTCTCGACAGTACAAAGATTATGTCCTTAGCTTGAACTTGAGAGTTTAGGTCTGCTTCAACTTGATAATTGCCTATCGTCGCCCTGACTTACTCCTACCTCTAGTCGTTCTTAGCCTAAGCTAGGAATTAACGAAGGGGAGTTGAGAGTATTCCGACCTTTCTTGCTGATCCTTGCTCTTTAGTGCTCGAGAACTTGATTCTCAAGCTTGCACAAAGCCCTTGCTTGGACGCTCTCAATTGCTTCTCAATAGACCTGCATCAGTCCCAAGATTAGCTCCAGACGTAAATTCAAATGATAGACTTCACTTTCATGCATGTGACTTACTGACCAACTTATCTCTTGCCCTTTATTAAAAACAATCCCAAGGATCCCTCACTTTTCCTACCTCGGGTATGGTTGTACTCCTCACGAGCTTTCCGACAAAACAAGAATCACAGCAATTGGATTCCGTATGAGGAAGTTATGTCAGTTCAGGCTTCAGCGATTAAAACAGGGTTCAAAACAGTTTAATCAAGTAGGCAGAAATTCTTGAATTACTTGGGTTGCGGCCTCAACATGCAATGCTAACCCCGAGTGTTTGTCCCACAAATTGGCCAAATTAGCCCCCTATTCTTTACCCTAGAAAATTGGCCAAATTTGCCCTTCTAACGCGTTCGCAAGTTCTGTCAGTCGCGATTGATAGGTCAGTCGCGATTGATGTGTCGATCGCGATTGACAGGTCCGTCGTGGCTGTCAGTCGCGATTGACGTGTCAATCGCGATTGACAAGAGGCTCGAAAAGTCAATCAGTCGTGGTCAAAGGGTCGTTGACTCTGTCAGTCGCGATTGATGGGTCGATCGCGATTGACAGGTCGGTCGCGAGGGTTTGTCCGTCGTGGTCAAACAATCGTTGACTGTGTCGGTCGCGATTGACAGAGCCGTCGTGGACTATCAGGCGCGATTGATGAGTCGATCGCGATTGATGACTCGATCGCGATTGACACGTGTCACGCGTATGATCCGTTGGTCGTGGTCAATCGGTCGTTGACTCTGTCGGTCGCGATTGACAGAGCCGTCGTGGGCTGTCAGTCGCGATTGACTGGCCGATCGCGATTGACAGGTCTGTCCGTCGTGGTTTGTCGATCGCGATTGACAGAGCGATCGTGATTGACGAAAATCTGAGGAGTTTCAAAAATCTAAGCACATTTTTGGGAAGCTCTAGGCCTGTAGATCATGGTTTTGCACTTTGTTTGGCAATTTGAGCATTTTTTCTGTCGGTCGCGATTGACAGAGGTCGGCGACACACAGACAGTTACCGAGAATTCCGTACCTGCGCAAAGTGCTGGGGACGATGATGCGGCCTGTACCTGCAAGACAGCTCAAAAAACATGCAAAAATAGCACACACAATTTCGCTCTCTCGCTCTCTCTCACAAGTGAAATGAGGGAAATGAGGTGGAGAAGGTGATATGATCAAAAAACTGAAATTTTCGCGATGATGGAAATGGAGGTGGAAGATGGTGATGATGATGATGGTGATGATGGTGGTAAGGTAAGAAGGAGATAAATAGGAAAAGTAAAGAAATAACCTACAACGCCAACGTCTCCAATCTACGTCTTACCATCACACGCTCGTCCTCAAAGCTCGATCCCCGGCAACGGCGCCAAAATTTGGTGTAGCTCAGTGATGAGTAGCACCTCCTTTAATGTCAATCCGGGAAGACGTGAGGATGGTATGAGGACCTCGAGCAAGTGGAGGCACAAGTGCGTGAGTGAGAAGCACACAAACATGCACACACATACACACACATGCGCACACACGGCAAGACAAAGAGTGAGAAGCAATGGAGTTCTTAGATTACTTTCAAAAAGCTCTTACAAGTTCAATTCAATTACAATCTAGCCTCAAAAATGAGCTCTCTAGCTCCTTTTATAGTTTTTGACTAGCTTTGGCCTTGTTCAGACCTAGTGTCCAGCCTAGTTAAAAATTAGGTTCCAGGGCTTATTAGAGGGCTCAAACGAGATCTAAAAAATATGAAAATTGGCAGGTAGATACTTCTAAAGCTCCTCAAGCTCAAGGACTCCTTGGCTTGCACAAAATGGAGCTACAAAAATACGAAATGATATTTACAATGGTTTTTAGTGATGAAAATCACTATTTGTGTAGGGATTTTCTCTATTGATTTGTCATACATACCTTTGAGCTCCCTACTTGCTCTTTCTTCTTGTGTGCTCAACTCCTTGATGTCTGAAAAATTTAGATGGCCTACTTGCCAGATCTTCTTTGACTGCCATGTCTGCTTGTGCTGTCCCTTCGCTCTGACTCTCTTCGTCTTGTGGCTCCTTCGGTTCCCTGACTGCTGCCAACACCAACCATGAAGCTAAAACCACTACTGGATACATGAGTGTCATAGCAACCAGCCCAACTAGAGTAAAAAAAAAAACATGTAAATCTAGCGGTGGTGATCCCCCCTTAGGATAAAACAATCCAAGTAGTCGGGTACCACTCAAGTAGTGAAAGATGCGCTAAATTGCCTACCAATTCTTGACACCTAGGCAATGCATAAACCTGCTCATCTAAGAGATAGCAAACTGAATATGTGGCCAAGTAATGCATAAGTAAATCAAGTATCCAATAGCCTACTGATAGAGAACAACATCAATGCATCTCCAACATCATGAAGACTCAATCATAAGCCTATCTCCTTAGGAGTGGCAATGGGTTTACATTCTTCAAGGCCAAAACATTCCAATAATGTGTCAATACATTTTGTTTGACACAAAGCTATTCTTCCATCAACATGCATAAGTTGAATGCCCAAATAATGATGAAAATGCCCCAAATCAAACATCTAAAATGAGGCATGCAAATCAACCTTGAAATAAACAATATGCTTCTCATGAGGACTAATAAGTAGCATGTCATCAACATACACAACAATGATCAGAAGCACATCATTTGCACGCTTAACATATAAGGTGCTTTCAATTGCAGTTCACACATGCTACGAGCAACAATCATTCGGCATATAGGTGCAAAGGTCTAATCAAAATCAATGCTCCTTCCCTACGCATAACCCTTTTCAACAAGCCTCGCCTTATACCTTTCAATTGTTCCATCAGGCTTATGCTTCAGCTTGTATACCCACTTAGTGCCAATGGCCTTCTTGCCATGAGGAAAGTCACATAAAAACCAGCTACCATTTTTCATGATAGCATCTATTTTGATTGCATAGCAGCCATCCAATTTTCAAAATTTTGTGCTTCATCAAATGAAACAGAATCATTCTCATAATAGAGACTAGAGGTAGCCATAACATGGCAATCTAATACAAAAGAGGCACTATGAGCGCTTGAATGAGTATGATATGATAGAGGTGCATCTAAATTTCTATCATGCAAAGTCTGCACTAGTCATTTTGGCATAGTTTTTACCTCCTCAATATCAGCTCTCTCATCAACAAGTGCATCATGTAAATCTGCATCAGAAATTAAATGATCTACATCATCACATGAAACCTGCAAAGGTTGAGAAGTTGCCTCATTAGGACCAGCTCTAGATTGTCCACTTGTAAAAAGAGGTGGCAAAGTATCATACATATCCTTGGAACTAATAGATGACTTTTTTGTACATAAAGTAAAGGCTAAATAACATCTTCCACAAAAACAACATCACAGCTAACCAAAATGTGTTTAGTCTGTCGATGATGTAGATGATAGCCTTTGCTTTCATAATTGTACCCAACAAAAATACATTCCACTGCTTTATCATCCAATTTCCAATGATGTTGTTCAGGCACTAATGCATATGGTAGACAACCAAAAGCACGTAGGTGAGCAACAGATGGCTTACATGCTTTTGGATTTCACATTTAAGAAATTCCTTTAAGGATAGGTAAACTTTACGTTGTAACTTCCACATACTTAATTACCATTGTCATGGTTGCAGATTACATTCTTGGAATTTCTCACTCTGTTCAGACTTGGAACAGATTACTCTTTTCACAATTTTCTGTTGGATTAATGGAACTTGAATGAAAATTTCCCAAAGGGAATTCGATTACCAATACTTGGACAGACTTCATAGTAGTTCCAATCGCAATTGTCTTGGACAAACCTTGCCAAGCTTGATCAAATCTTGTTGATCGTGTAACAAAATAAAGACTTTTATCTTTATCATTTAAGATCTCTCAAACTTTGCTAAGCTTTTTGGCTTACCTGCAAGATTTTTAGAGATCTTTCCCCAACTCAAGTCCAAGCATGTACTATCTAGAAATCTTTGATACACCTTCAGGTGATATCAACCATTGGACTTTAAGTACCACTTCTAGTGGTTTGGGGACTTTTGGGGAACTACTAGCTATCCAACAAGTTTGAAGAATTTCATTCTCACTACTTAGGAGAATGTTATTCTTCAAGGACTTGAGATTCATTCTAGGCAATCAAATAACCTGAGCAAATAATTCATCTTGAAATCTTTTGCAATGCTGAAAGGATATTTGAAAGAAATTTCTTAGACTTTCAAACAATATCCAAAAGGTTTACTAATTCATTTGTGTTCATTTCCTGAGTATCAAACTAGAGAATAAATATCACATTTAGGATATGGTTTCCCATTCCACTATGAAAGTTTGACTTGAACTCTCATTTATGTGATATTGATTCCTGCTCTTGAGTTTGATACAAGATTCATTATTTTTGGACAATCTTTAGATGTTACTAGAGTACTTTTAAACATATTTTGGCAATCAAAATTATGTTTAAAGTCCAAGCATCTATTGATGATTGATCAATAGTAATGCTACTATGAACACATAAATTTGAACTTTAAAGCTTGTTTAGGAAAAGTTCATGGATTGGAGATCCATATCTTGGAATTTTATATTCCTAAATGAAAATTTCATAGTTCGATTCATTTCTTTAGGAATTTACTCATTTCCTAAGATTGGTTGATAATGTTTCTTCTTGAAGCTTCACTTAGCTTAAATGAAACCAAAACTTAACTCTCTAAAAGATTTCTTTCAGGTTTCCATGTTTACTTAGCAAGTTGCATCATTATCAGAGATGTAATCATCATGGAACATAACATCCTCCTATTTAACGTCAAAGTTCAATTGATGCTAAGGTTCAACCTTTGATTTCCATCACTACTTGGGATATAATTCAAAGTGAAAACTTTTAAAACTCTATGGTTTTTACAAATTTGGAACATATCAACTATCCTTTGAGCTTGAAAGTTCAATTGATTTTAGTTCCATTTGATTTTATTTGATTCTTATCACGCCTTGGGATAGAATTAGATAAGACATTCAAAGAAAACTTTATCAACCTACTTGAATGCATGATTCTCAAATCCAAGTTAACGACTACATCTAGCCTTGTCGTTAGGATCCTCTAAGTTTTCTCCTAAACTTAGAGTCATTAAGGAAACTTGAAAGTAGCCTTATTTTCTTGCCACTCCAATGAGCAAGGCCTACTTTTCCTAATCACAAATTAAGGAGACTTGAAAGTAGCCTTATTTTCTTGCCACTCCAATGAGCAAGGCCTACTTTTCCTACTTTTCTTGCCACTCCAATGAGCAAGGCCTACTCCAATGAACACTTTCGAAAGGCCTACTTTTCCTAATCAAGATTCCTAATTTGTGATACCTAAGTACCATGTTTAAGAAAAAACAAACTAGCTACTTGAGTTACATGGCAGCGAGGAGCCTTGCAACTATCTAGTTTGCTATTTTCCTTAATTATCTTAGTCAAGTTAGAAAAAGGAGGTAATGAAAGTATAAGTATTCAACCACTTAACAAAAAATCATGCATATGCAAATGCCCGTTCTTGCATGCACCTGTTGGCATTCTCTTTTCATGCACCAAACATAAATCAGGCAAATCTTGAGCTTGAAAATGCATGTTCCCAATCATCCATGCACAAACATTCTACTTGCTAGTTTTTTTTTTTAAGATATAATTGTTCATCTGCATAAACTTGAGCACTATCTATCTTTTCCAAGCAAGAAGAAAACGTGTTTTGTGCATGAAAACATTCTTTGACAAGGAGAAATGCACCAAAATTATTTTGAGGATGCATGTCTATGCATGATAAGTGTTCCATACTTCGATGCTTTCCTTTTTTGCTTTCATTAAATTGCATACAATGCTTTCAAAATTGAAGATTCCTTCCCTACTTCAATGATAATAGCAATGCATTCTATATGAAAGCATATAGCAAAGCAAATTTTGAAATGGAAACATCAACTTGTAAAGTACTTAGCTCCCAAATAAACTACATCCCTCCATCAATCATCGGGAAGAGCCATTCTCCATCCTCATGAGCTTCATGAATCTCTGAACATGTCCTTGGCAAAGAATCTCCCAGTCACGTAGTCGACAAGCTCCAAGAATGATCGATGTTTGGTAGGTTATCCCAAGTTTCCTATGTACTTCGTTGAATGCTTAAAGAGATTGAAGAAAAATATTCACTCTAGGTGGAACTCCCTTGCCATAACAAAAGGGAAGAGATGTGGCTTAGGAGATATTCAAAAGGTGTCTCCAAGTTTCTACAATTGTTGGGAAAGGTTTGCAATCCTTCCGATCTCTATGTTGGTTAAAAGGGATAGAAATCCTATTTCGGAGGTCTGCAAATGATCTTCGATTGCAGGCATCTAGGTTATGTAATTTTTTGCGCCGTGGATAGCCAATCTCTAGAAAATCTCAAAAGTAGTTTTTTGCACCGTGGATAGCCAATCTCTAGAAAATTTGGACATCATGGCTCAAAACCCGTGAAGAGAAATTTTGAAAAACCAAAACTATGCCCAACAGAAGAAATTGATAAATGTATTAATCAAACCTTCGAATTGAAATCGCAAAAAGCCATCCTCTTTGTGCTTAAGGAAAAAACCTTCTATTAAAGAGGTGGCGAGTTTGAGTGCTATGGGAATAATTCTCCATCTTTGGAAAATCTTTGCCTTTTGTTGTCAAAGTCCACAAAGAATGTGTTGCCCTCAATATTGCATGGGTTTGAGTCCCGCAATTGCATCTAGGCATCTTATGAAGGGGTACAGAATATGTTTCTAGCTTCCCATAAATTTAAACATGTACTTGTCTAAATAAAATGACCTCAAGCTAAGGCACTAATGGTATGGATTTCACGAGTGTCCTCTGATGAAGAGATCGTGAGGTTGATTCCCAGTTTTGCCATAAGGAATGGATGCAATGTTGTGTGAGTTTGAATCTGCTTAATGCATCCGGCATCACATTGTGCGTGATCAAATATAAAATCTGATAAAAGTTCTTCATCATCTGATTCGGGAGGCTTGGCTAGCTAATCTGCCTATCAATGCTAGGTTTGGGGTTCAATTCCGACTCTTGTTACACGTAGAGAATCGTCTAGAAGTTCTTTTTTACACCTGCAGCTCAGATCCTCTGGGAATGAGAATTCGTGAGCACATCTCTCTCTTGGTTACATGCAAGTAGAGAGAAATAAGAAGCTCAATATTCTACAAAGGAACCACTAACTAATGAGGATGATGAAGATCATGTCGATGTTGGAGTTAGACATCTGCGGAAGCACGCGAACAGCACAAGGAAGAAGAAGAAGCTTGGAGCACAACACACAATACTGAATGTATTACTAGAGAATGTACAAAGATAAGTAGCCCATTAGGGCAATAGGCGTATATACAAGCCGAGGGAAAAAACCTCCTAAAGAGGGGAAAAAGTGCTCCGACGGTCCTAGTGTGTTTACACACATCACTACCTAAACATATCAACAAATCCCCCCGGGAGTGATGCAATGAACAAGGAGTTGGCACTCATGTATAAGGAAGTGCCAAGCTATGTGGAAATCACTCCACAAAAGGAAGTAAGCCCAAAGCTTTGCGGAAAGCTTCAAACTTCTCCCTAGCCAGAGCCTTCGTGAAAAGGTCTGCAATGTTCTCCTTTGTGGGCACATATGCCAAGCTGATCTTCCCAGCAGAGAACCTCTCCCTGACATAGTGATAATGCACCTCAATGTGCTTAGTGCGAGCATGGAACACAGGGTTCCTCGCAACTGCCAATGTGCTCTAACTGTCATTGAAGATGGTGGTGGCAGAAGTTTGACCAACACCCAAATCAACCATAAGGCATCTGAGCCACACACACTCAACAGTCGCTGTGAAAGCTTCCCTATACTCAGCCTCACAACCGAAAGTGGCCACAGTAGGCTGCTTCTTGCTCAACCAAGATATATATGAGCTACCAAGCATGAAGCAAAAGCCACTAGTGGACACACGAGTGTCATAGCAACCAGCCCAATCAGAGTCAGAAAAAGCATGCAAATTTGGCAGTACTGATCTCCCCTTGGGATAAAACAACCCAAGTAGCTGAGTACCACTCAAATAGCAAAAGATGCGCTTAACTCCCTGCCAATGCTTGACTCCTGGGCAATGCATAAACTTGCTCATCTGTGAGACAACAAACTGAATATATGGCCGAGTAATGCATAAGTAAATCAAGCATCCAACAACCTGCTGATAGAGAACAGCATCAAATGCATCTCCAGCATCATGAAGACTCAATCGTAAAGCTGTCTCCATAGGAGTGACAAAGGCCAAAACGCTACAATAATGTGTCAATATATTTTGTTTGACACAAAAACATTTCACCATCAACTTGCATAAATTGAATGCCCAAATAGTGATGCAAATGCCCCAAATCAGACATCTCAAATGAGGCATGCAAATCAGCCTTAAAGTCAACAATCTTCTTCTCAATAGGACCAGTGAGCATCATGTCGTCAACATAGACAACAATGATCAAAAGCACATCATTAACACGCTTAATTATAAGGTGCTTTTAGTTGGACTTTTCTCAAAACCATGTGCATTCAAATAGGCATGTATCTTCTCATACCAAGCACGTAGTGCTTGCTTTAAACCATATAATGCCTTCTTTAACCTCCACACCTCGTTTTCATGCCCTTTTTGCACAAAGCCACGGGGCTAAAAAACATACACTTCTTCATGCAAGTCACCATTTAGAAATGTTGTTTTAATGTCCAACTGATGTACATTCCAACCATGATGAGCTGCAAGTGCACAGATGCTCCGAACAGCAGTCATACGGCATGTAGGTGCAAAGGTCTCATCAAAATCAATGCCTCTTTCTTGTGCATAACCCTTTGCAAGAAGCCTAGCCTTATACCTGTCAATTGTAGCATCTGGTTTACGCTTCAGCTTGTATACCCACTTAGTGCCAATGGCCTTCTTGCCAGGAGGCAAGTCACATAAAGACCAAGTACCATTCTTCATTATATCATCATATTCAGATTGCATAGCAGCCATCCAATTTTTTGAATTTTGCGCTTCATCAAACGAAATAGGCTCATTCTCATCACAAAGACTAGATGCAGCCATAGCATAGCAATGTGATGCAAAAGAGGCACTGTGAGAGCCTGAACGAGTATAATATGATAGAGGTGCATCTAATTTGCTAGAAGCAAAACTCTGATATGAATTAGGAAGACCATTCAGAACAGTCTGCACAAGTGAGCTATCTGGTATAACCTCATCAACAGAAATCAGTTCTTCCTTCAAATCTTTGATCTTTGTTAGGAAAATGTCCATAGAATCACCTTCATTCATGTGCTCACTCTCCAACTGTTTCCACAGGTAAGCAACACGAGCCTCATTCCTATCTTGGTATAATGTGGTAAGTGTATCCTAAGCATCCTTAGCTATTCTGCAAGAGCGAATATGAGGAATAATGGCACGTTTGACAGACAAAGCTATCAATGCATGTGCCTGGGCATCTCTGCCATCCCAACGAATCTGCTCTGTAGTAGGTGCAGCAGAAACCGCAGCACGAACAGGAATATGTAGAATGTCATCATCTTCGACACCTTTTGCATCAGCTTCAGTACCTGCAGTTGTAACAGTTGCAGGTGTGATAGGATGTTTTTTGACACCCTACACAATGTTCCATAGTCCTTTTGCAACCAACACATGTCGCATCATATAAGCCCATAACGAGTAGTTGGTACCATCCAGCTTATCCTCAAAAGCCAACATACAGAATACATCACTGCTTTCAGCCATGGTCGGTAACTAAAATACCTTCATGCAAAAAATTGATTGTATCTCAAAAAATTGAACAGAACTGCCTAGACGAATTCTGCCAGACCTGTAGCAGACTTTGAGACGCTTATATTGGCGAACAGAGACTAGTATATACCTTTGGCACAAAAAGACGAAATAGCCTACACAAGCACTATGATAGTGCGTTCAAAGGCCGAAACGAGCTCAGATCTGAGATCTCAAAAACACACTGAGTATGTTGACCAAAATTCATGCGATTCTTAGACTGCAACCGGAGGAGTGTCAACAACATCCTAAATGAAGCGACGACCTGCTCTGATACCAATTGTTGGAGTTAGACGTCTGTTGAAGCATGCGAACAGCACAAGGAAGAAGAAGAAGCTTGGAGCACAACACACAATACTGAATGTTGTTAAAGGCTGTGTTAAACGCAGTTGGTTCCTTCTAACTATCAGAAGTGCGTTTAAGTGATTCTTGGGTTCTTGGGAGTGGAAGGGGTCTGTTAGACAGAGGCCCTGTACTTATTTCCCAAACTCATTGCTCACACCCAACACTATACTAATGCTGAGAGCACTATCAAAGATTACCGTACTTAGATATTACCATCACAGTCTTAGCTCACTACAGGCATCGAATACGCAAGATGCTATGTTGCAGCTACACATAAACTTACTGGAAATACCAGAAACAAGAGTAATCGTTAACCTTTACCGACTGGATCTAAACAGTCAGCCAGTACCGTAGACACAGAGAACTTTGAGAGTTCAACCACACAGTACTGAAGGCTCAGTGCACAACTTAGAAAGATCCCTACTGCACTTAACTTTACCATATGAGGGCAGATCCCAATATTGCAGACAACACAACACAGATTTGAATACCAGAATGCTACTACAGTTGCTCAGATTTCACCAACCACTGGCAGAACATTCCAAGAAGAGGTAACACACAATGCGCGGGCTAATACCACAACTCAATAGAGATTCACAAACAACTTACTCAGACAATAGTCCATGATCTATTAGCTGTGAATGGAACTCGTAACCTCAACATAGATCGATAGGTGGCAAAACACAGATACACACAGTACAATCGGAGTACGCGGAAGTTAGATAATCAGCGCTACAGTAGTGTTCAGGTAATCCTCCAGACGAACAGTCTAGTGATTCATGAATCGTCTCACTTGTTAACAACAGAACAGATGTCGACGGCAGACAAGACAAGAGACGAATATGAACTCAAAATACAGGAGATATGCAAATGACACTACAGACAACGCCCGATCAGTCACCCAGGCAGACAGTCTAGTGATCCGTCACGTCTGTCTCTGTGCGTCTTCTTGATTTATATAACTTTTTACAAACTGTTTGTAACTACTTTTTGACTCGTGTGAACAAGATTAAGTTATACAATCTTCCGATTCGACAACTCAATAGAGATTCACAACTCAATAGAGATTCACAAACAACTTACTCAGACAACAGTCCACGATCTATTAGCTATGAATGGAACTCGTAACCTCAACAGAGATCGATAGGTGACAAAACACAGATACACACAGTACAATCGGAGTACGCGGAAGTTAGATAATCAGTGCTACAGTAGTGTTCAGGTAATCCTCCAGACGAACAGTCTGGTGATTCATGAATCGTCTCACTTGTTAACAACAGAACAGATGTCGATGGCAGACAAAACAAGAGACGAAGACGAACTCAAAATACAGGAGATATGCAAATGACACTACAGACAACGCCCGATCAGTCACCCAGACAGACAGTCTGGTGATCCGTCACGTCCGTCTCTGTGCGTCTTCTTGATGTATATAACTTTTTACAAACTATTTGTAACTACTTTTTCACTCGTGTGAACAAGATTCAGTTATACAATCTTCCGATCCGGCAGCCGCTAACACTCTGACACGCACGGTGGACTCGAACCCGCGGGTTTTTACAAAATTATTGCTCATCTATGATTCCTTCTAAGTACATATTTCTAGCTAATCTAAAGGTATGGGCGATCTTTTTCTTGAGGGTTTCTAATAAGTGTTTTAGGGTGTCCGGTTCTAGTAATTGTGCATCTATACGTACAGAGCTTAGGGCTATGGCTTCATTTAGCAAAAATTTTGCTCGAGTCTGCAGAAAGGCTTCCTGTAAGTAAAACTCGTTGGCCAGTGCCGCATCTCTGGAAGTCTTCATTTCGGCCACCTGTTGCTCCATCTTCTGCACTCTTTCTTTCTGGTTTTCCAATTGATTCTCTCTTCTTTTGATTTCTTGAATCTGAAAGTTCACTGTTCTTTCATATGATGTTTTTTCGTGTCTAAGATTTGCAATTAGTTTCTGTGTCTGTGCTTCCTTGGTTAAGTAATGTTTGAGCATGTTGTTAACATCTGCTAGATTTTCTTTTGTCCGTTGCAGTTCTTCTTCTGTTAATTTACCTTGCGTCTACTGTTCTTGACTCTGCTGCACTAATTCTTGTAGCTGAATTCTAGTTTCTTCGAGCAAGTTTCCTAAGGCGATCCTTGCATCTTCCTTGTCCTGTATATCTTGCTTCAATTTACTGATTTCTTCATTTGCAATTTGTAATAACTCTTCTTTCTTTGTTAGTTCCGCCACGGCCGCATCTCTCTGATTGGCAATCGTCTGTTGTTCGGCAATTTGAGCTTTGCGCTGGGCAATCTGTGAGTTGAGCTGATGGTTTTCGGCTTTAACTACATCTACCTCTTCTTGTAGTGGTGTGATGTCTGCTTCTAAAATGTCCACTTTGTGTTGTAGCTCATTCCGGATGTTGTCTGTGGCTTCTTTCAATTGGATTGGCAGTTGCTGTGATAGGTTAATGAGTAATTGACCCATGTTGGCCAATTCAGAAATGATGGGAATCGACGGAAGTGGAAGTTGACGTCGTGGTTGGGATGAGGAGGCGGTGAGCAGTTGTTGGGAGTTTGGTGGAGAGTAGTTGAGGGAGGAGGATGAAGAATCGGTGGTTTCGGCAGGGTGAATGGGTTGGATGGGGATGATGGGGTCAATGGGTGGTTCCGGTGGAGGAGTGGAAGGACAGTCTGAGATGTTACCTGATCGACGTTTTGTTGTGCAGTGTCTGCTGTTGTGGATTCCACTGCCTTCAGCAATCTTTCAAACGCTTCTTTCGCAATTTGTTCTTCATCCGCTTGTTGTTCCTTTTCAGATTGTTTTTGTGATGCTTCTTTGGTAGATGTTGTGTCAGCTTCAGTATGATTTTCCTGTTGTTGCTCCTGGGAAGTTTGTGTGGAGGATTCATTCTGCATTGATGTTGTGGTGTTATGGAATGTTTCCTCGTCCTGTTTTTTTTCTTCTTTGTCGTCATCTTTGCTTCCTTTGGCAGATCCTTGTGCTTCACTCTCAGAAGAACTAATTCGGATCCTTTTTCTGCGGAAGAGCTAGTTTAGTTCCTCTTCATCGTCCCACAGTTGTACTGATTCTTCCTGTCGCAGAACAGGTCCTCGGCGTGGTGGTTGTGCTGCGAGTATTGCCGGAAAAAGAAATGAAAGGATGTGCGGCAATCTGAATCTCGGCATGCCTCCCTTGTTTACGTGTTTCATAATGGACACACATTCTCGGTGAATGTGGTGGAAGAAGAAGGATGCAAAGTTGACTGGTTCTTGTGCAGGTAATTCTATGGTGGAATAGAAGGGGCGGGATATTCCATAGGTGCATTTCTGTAGGTTGAGAATGGCGACTAAGAACTGAAGAGCTGGTCGTTCTGGTTCCGGTCGGCAGAGAATCGCATACTCGTTGGATGAATGCCTAGGAAATAACTCTATCATTCTAACGACTGTCAGACTTGGGCCATTTTCCCGGCCTTGCGAGGGGAGTCTAAAGGCTTCTGCAAAAGCTTGGAATGTGATGAGTGTATGGGAGGGGAGGGAGGTGATCGGTCAACTCTGCTCAGTGACCTGTGTGTTGGCAATGGCGGAGATGATTTGGGCAAAAAATGGATGGGACTCCACTGAATGCCAAGGCAGTTCAGCGAAGTTGTTAAGCCCACGAATGCGCAGGAACTCTCCTACGTCTGCAGGGAGTCCATCACGGAAGGCGGCGTAGTTAGCCAAAGCTTCCATGGCACACAGAACGACAGTAAACACAAGCACGCAGAGCACAGGGCAAGCACACAGAGCACAAGTCACATAAACACAATAGCGTTTTTTGGCGAAACAGAAAAGGTTAAGTAGATGCGTCGCAGTGGAGAGCAATGAAGGATGGTTAATCATCGCGCGGTATTTGAAATGGTAATTCTTAACTTCGGTGTGCATGCATGGGTAGCTGGCAAGGGCAGGGCGACTGTGGACATAATTACGTATCAAAACGTGAATATTCACAGATTTATTTTATTAAGCACACAAAATAAAAGAAAAGAAAAGAAAAGAAAAGTGAACACCAAAAGACGCGGCCAACCGTAAAACGTTTCAGTGCGGGTTAGACGCGTGTTGATACGGCCGCAGCTTCGAACCGTTAATGACTTTCGGAAGAGGGATTCCGGTCAACGTAGTCAACCGAAAAGTTGTTGGGCCCACTTGCTCAGAAATTCGATAGGGACCAGACCATCACAATTTGAATTTGCCCGCAGAGCGATTCGACTTTGCGTTGTACAAGAGTACAAGTTGTTCTATTGAAAAAATTGGGGTCTTTAGATATCGGTCATGTGTTCGAGCTTGTCTTAGCTGTACTGCCTGCATAGTCAAAAAATTGTGCCATCGTTGCTCGTCTAATTCTCTGAGTGTATCTAACCGAAAGGACAGTGATTCTTTCGGTAGTAGTTTCTGGTTGATGGCTACTCGTAAACTTGGTATAACTATCTCCATCGGTGCTATTGCTTCTAATCCATAAGCCAGTTTGAAGGGGGTTAATCCTATTGTTACTTTGTATGTAGTCCGATATGCCCATAATACTACAAGTAGCAGTTGATCCCATCTTTCCGGTCCTTCTAAAATGAGTTTCCGAAGCATATTCAACAAAGTTTTGTTTGTACTTTCAGCCAAACCATTAGCACGAGGATAATAAGGAGAACTAAACTTATGCGTGACCTGGAACGAATGTGTGAGTACTTTCATTAAATTGTTGACAAAATGAGTGCCTTGATCTGTAACGAGTTCTAGTGGTAAACCAAAACGTGGAAAGACATCGGTTAGCAGACACTTTGTTACTGCAACAGTTGTAGCAGACCGTAAAGCCCAGGCTCCTGCCCATCTGGTAGCATAATCAGTACATGTCAAAATATAACGATTGTTACTGAGGATTGTTGGTGGTGTAATAGGTCCAATGAAATATAGACCCCATTTCTAAAAAGGCTCTAATGGCAGGACAGGTTGTAGCGAAAAATAATGACTTGGTAACGGTTGTCCAGACCTCTGACAATTATCACATTTTTTTACAAATTGCAAGACATCCCTGTACATAGTAGGCCACCAGAGACCACTTTGCAGAATTTTCCAGTGTGTTAAGTCTGCAGCAAAATGGCCACCGGAAGGAATTGAGTGAGCCAAAGTAATAACTAAGCTAACTTCATGTGGTGGAATACATCGAAGTAAAATTCTAGTATGATCCACATAGTATAATTCCCCAGCAATCAACCGAAATCGGCGGCTAAAAACTGCAATTTTCCTGCGTATTGCCGTAGAAGTATGAGATGGAAGGCATCCATCGGTGAGGAAGGTCAATATTTGATCATAGTATGTAGATGGCATAGGCGGGTCTGTAATTTCATCATTAGTTGGTTCAAATACATAAATTGCTTGTGTTGTGTCATCTACACCGACCGAAGCTTCACCGGAATCTAAACGAGAGAGAAAATATGCTAAGGCATGTGAACTGTTTGGCCGATGAATGACTTCGTAGTCAAATTCTTGTAAAAGTAGAACCGATCGTGCTAATCGACCTCCTAGATGTTGTTGCCGAACCAGATAAACAAGTGCAGCATGATCTACATGAAAAGTAAATTTACGGCCCAACAAATAATGCCTGAATTTCTTGACAGAATATACTAAACCTAGAAATTCTCTTTCTGTTACAGAGTAATTCTTTTTAGCAAGGGCCAATCTTTGACTTGCATAGTACACTGGTATGAACCACTTATCGGTTTGTTGCATTAGAACGCTTCCTATTGCTATATCTGAAGCATCAACAAAGACGTGAAATGGGCGATCCTAGTAGGAGGCTGTAAGATTGCGACCTCTGTTAGTAATCCCTTTAGACGATCAGAAGCAGTTTGACATTTCGGGGTCCAATCAAATTGTCGAGGGGTCTTGGTTATCAATCGGTTCAGTGGTATTGCCAGATGAGCAAGCCACCGTAAGTGTCGACCATGCCATCTTACTTGGCCCATGAAGCGCATTACTTCCTTCGATGTAGTGGGCACCGGAGCTTCTAACACAGCTGAAATTTTATCTGGGTCCACCTGTATACCTTGTGCAGATACAATGTGGCCAAGTAGCTTTCCACATGACACCGCAAACACAGATTTGTTTGGGTTCAAACAGAGTCTGTATTCTCTGCATTTTTCAAAGCAGCACCGTAAATGGAACAGGTGTGCTATCATCTTACCGAAAATTGAAAAATTGTCAAGATATACTTGCATAAAAGAAGTAAGGTAAGGAGAAAATATTTCCTGCATACACCTTTGGAATGTACTTGGGGCATTTCTTAATCCAAACCACATTACAGTACATGCGAAAACACCCCAGTTGGTAATGAAGGCGGTCTTTGGTATATCTTGTTCAGCCATTCTAACTTGATTATACCCACTGTACCCATCTAAGAATGAATACATTTCATGTCCTGCTACTCTATCAAGCATTGTGTCAAGAAAAGGGAGCGGAAATGGATCAGGCACTATAGCTGCGTTCAGTTTCCGGTAATCTACACATATTCGTAATTGCTTATTCTTCTTAGGGACAATAACGATTGGTGAGATCCATTCAGCATGCTCTACTGGTACAATGAATCCAACCTTCAATAACCTATCCAGTTCTGCCTTTATCTGTGATGCATAGTTCGGGTTCATCAGGTAGCTGGGTTGCTTAATCGGTCTTGCTTCTGGCTTCAGCATGACCCTGTGTTGGTAGATGCGTGGGTCCAAACCCTTCATATCTTTGTAATCCCATGCAAATACATCAAAAAATTCGCGAAGTAGTTGGATTAGATCTGCTTGAAATAATTCCGGTAATGTCTGCTTTATCCTAACAGGTCGTGGATTTTCTTCATCACCTAAATTGTAAGTGGTTAGTCTTCTGGAACATAGAATTGTCGAGGCTTCTCTGTATTCTCAGCTGGGTTAAAGAGTTGTTGTAGATCAGCGTCATCTATGGTAGCCTTATCTTCTTTCATATCTGTTTCTGTTACAGTCATCACCGTACAAACTAAAGGATTCCAGTTATCTACAACAGATTGTAGATCAACAGTTCCTAGGGAGATCAAGTCAATGTTATTTTTCAGAAACTCTTCTTCTTCATCATCTGACAAACCATCTAGCATATGAACTGGTTTCGCAAAGTACGATTGTGTACTTGAGCCACGAAGACTCAAGGACTTGTGCCAATGAGACTATACCTCAATTGCCACACAAGTGCATATAGTGGGATCTTTAACACACATTTAAATGTCAATCCTAAGGAGCGACTAACCAAGTGTATGAAGACTTGTGCACACGTGATGGATAATGAAGTGGTTTAGCTAGCATGCACGAGAAAAGACTACTACCTCTCACACTTACTGAAATACTGAAAGTGTTACCGCAAGCCTCTTTTCAGCAGTTTTGGTATTTTGAGGTTTTCTCCCAGCCCAGAACTCCGAACATAGGCAATAGGGTACTCATTTCGAAGCTCTCGACGAGACGCATCCAACAGTGTGGTTTCACTCAATTCTGACCACTCTACTTCAAGTTATGGCAAAAACAGTGAATTACGGGAGTCACAAACACCCGCGCCACAGCTTCTCCTAGCTTACGCACGCACTACAGCAGCTCAAAACAAAGGGGAATGGGTAGACAACAGTCCTACACATGCATTGCAAGCATAACACACACATTCAAGAGCAAAATGAAGATCAAAATCAGCAAGAAAGAGGCAAACTCGAAAATTCAGAAGTGCTCCTTCTTCACAATGACAAAAAGTTCTTTACAAAGAGTCACTTTTGACTTATATACTAGTGCCCTAAGTTTGGTCCTTTCACACAAGAGACCGGCACTTTATTCACTAAAAGACTAATTTCCTACTATTGTACATGGGTAAATCACTAATCTTCTGTGGGGATGCATCTAGAGGACTCCTCTAGTGCATTTACAACGGAAAATATATACAAGAGTGGTTATGATACAAAAGTTGTGTGTCCAAATCGGAAAAATTTTGGGGCCCGTCTTTTTCTCTGCTTTGTGCGCTCTTTAGCTCTGCAACACTCTCCCCCTCTTCGTCTCTGTCGTCCCTTGACAGACTTTGCTTCGCGCACGCGTCCAGTGGTCCGTGTTGCCTGATTCTTGATCTTGCATTACGTTTTAGAGGCGCTCTGCTTTTCTCCACACACTTCCTTGGTCAGTGTTGTCTGCAGTTAAACAGACATGCAGATTCGATGGCCTTCTTGATTCAAGCTCTACTACTCAAGAGCCTGTTGCACTTGTCTCGCCTGTTGACTTGGGTTGCCACGCACGCCACCAGTGACTAGGAATGTGCTGTTCTTAGTCACCCTCTTAAACTTTTCAGCCTCTACCCCTTTGTAACTTTTGGTCCTCTGATTTGTCCTGGTTGCACACATCTGACCCTGTTGTATTGCTTTGAGGCTGTTTACTTCTTTCCACCGTGCATGACCTGGATGATTTCTCTTTTTGCCTGGTGCGTGCCCCTGCGGGGCTCTGTGCAGAGATGGGTAATGCGCCCCTGCGGGGCTTCCTGCAGAGATATATTCTTTTTCCTTTCTTAATGAATCGTTCTGGCCTTTGATTTTCTTCTTCTTTTCTTTTTGCTTGATTGTCCCTCTACACGTCCCTCCTCCTGAACTCTGTCGTCCTCGACAGGCTTTCTGAGGCGACGTGTGTATGTTTGAATGGCGGTTTGCTCTCGTTGGTTCAGCAGATTTGCATGACATAACATGAATTCCTTCCATTGCTTTGACTTTACTCCGTCTTCTGGCGCCTGTCTATGATCAGCAAAGAAACTTGTTTCATAGGCCACCAGCCGTGCATTTAAATTGGAAGTCATTTTCACGAAAATTTCTGAATCCATTTCAAAGAAGCCGGTAAAGAATGCTTCTTCGAAAGTTTGCATATATGTCGATGGCAAAAACATAAGGCGAGAATAATATGGCAGAATGGTGAGTCGGCTCGGAATGGTTGATAAATCAAAAATAAGAGCCTCAGACCCTTGCGTAATGCCGATGAAATTCAAAAATGTATATTTAGCATGCTGGAACACCTTCAACACTGTAATGAGCATGCTAAATATTTTGTTGGTCATCTTGACGGCTAAATCCGGAACTGCAGCATATCTTGCAATCCAAAATTCCATTGTTTTGACCATATATTCCTCTGTAGGTAGGTAATTATGTGGCGGACTAGGTAGTAACGGATAGTTAAGCCACTGATTAGTGATATTGCCTAGACGCTGTCCTTCCCAAAATTGCGTCCAAGAGCGTCTGCGGGGTACAGGACAAAAAGATGGATTTACCTGAAGTGCATATGGTGATGCTTCCCACTGTACCCGCAATGTCGGATTCTTCTCCAAAATTTTTCTTCGCCATATCAGATCCGCCTTCTCAAATTCCTCTTGAGTATACTTGAAAGTGTCATGCTGGAATTGAAGGTTGTGGTCCGGATCTTTGTTCGTTGTAGACTTTATATACATCCGTGTCTGTTCTTTAAGTAGACCATATGGTACATTGAATGGCTTCAAAATTTGATCTAATTGTTTGTTTTCTATTCGAGCTTCTTTCATTATCTGTATAATTTGATCTTCAAAATCAGCAGTGACCTGGGACACCAGTAGTGCCCTTTCTGGTCTGCTCAGTTCTGCAATTTCTCGTGTGTTAGGTTCTAATGGAACCTCCTTTTCCGCCCTTATTGGTGAATGATACAAGGGGGGAGAGAGAGGACGTACCTCTTCCTCCACAGTAGTCGTGATCTCTGGTGGAACTACTGGTGTCCCCTGCTTTCCTGTTAGCTCTATCTGCTCCTGAAGCCGTTTGATGATTTCATCTTTATTCTTAAGTTCTTCTTCAACTTTTGTAATCTTTTCCTTATGTTTGATTAATTCCTGTGCAACTATGTTCATGTGATCTGTGTCTTCTTTGCACTGTCGGAAATAATCTTTCTCTGCTTTTTTCCATTTCTTGCGTAGAGCTGCAGTGTCATTCATATATCTTTGTTCCCATTCTGCAATTGTCTCTTGCTCCTGTTTGAGCTGATTTGCCATCTTGGTCAACTTTTCTTCCATGTCTTTTATATCCTCGTTTGATTTGTCAGTATCTGTCGGTGGTTGATCACTGAGGAGAGCTGTCATGAGCTCCTTGTTCCTGTCCCTTAAGTGGTCTGCTTCCTCCATGCTCACCTTGAGCTGTGATTCGAGTACCTTGCTACGAGCATGGATCCTTGTTTGCTCTTTTTCAGTCATGTCTAGTTTCTTCGTGAGTTCCAAAACTTGCTCTTTTAGTTTGGCATTTTCCGTTTCTAATATTCTGTACTGTGTTTTGGTCGTTTTTATTTCCTCGTGTTTCTTCAAAACTTGAGCTTCTGCTTTGGATAATTTTTTAGCCAGATTCATACCTTCTTTTCGAAGCTCCTGCTTTTTGAGCATGGCTTGGTCGTAATCTTCATCAGCATCAAGCATCAATTGTTGAGTGTCTAGTGCAGTGCGAATCATATCCTGCACCACAGGCTTGAGCTGAGCTATATCAACATTCAGCCATGTCTTTGGAATGTCTGGGGTCTCTCCTGTTTGTACATCTTGTCCCTTTGCGACGTGGATCATTTCATTATGTGGTTGTCGGACCTGTAGTTGTACTTGCAGTTCTGCGTCATCTTCCACCACCTTACGAACCTTCGTGGCACTCCCTTGAAATGTGACATCCATTGGGGACGGTTCTGCCACAACCCTTAGTGGGGTGAAGGGTTCTTCGTCTTCTCGTCCTTCTTCCTGAGGCTTATCCTCTGATATCATTAAATGGTCCTCATCATCAGATTTGCCCTCCTTGGTGTGGGTGGTGGAGGCATCTTTCGGTTGACTGGGGTGTTGCCTTTCTTCTTCTGCCTGCTTTTTGGTGGTACTTTGGTCTACCAGTGGTGATTGAGCTTTTTCCTTGTGGTCTGCTTGGTCTTCGCCATAGTCTACTTCATTTAATTCGCCCCACTGGCCATCATCCTTCGATTCACTTTGAATATCTACATCCAATAATGATGTATTGGGCTTCTCTTGGCCGTCGGATCCAGAACTAGAGTTGTCTAGCCCAATTTCCCGATATCTATGTACCTTAGTAAGTTTGCCTTTTGGTTCCTTAGCTTTTGCGGACTGTTGATAATAATGACCCTGCACCGGCAGATTAATTTGTCCTTCCGTATATTTGTGAGTGTCCTCCAGTGCTTCAGTTAATTCTTCTTCCGTGATCGTCTTATTCCCTTGAGGGGTGGTTGTAGGAAGTACATGTACTCTCTTTGTTTTTGGTACTCCCTCTTCTACTTGTTGGACTTCTCGAGGTCGTTTTGTGCCTCTCATTTGGGGTTGAGAGCTTGTTTTTGCCTCTTCTACTCGTTTGCTCCCTTTCTTCTGTTTCGGTACAGTAGCTGCTTTGACAAATTGAGCCAACTCCATTGAAGATGGCATTTCCTGTAAGAACTCTCGCATGCCCAATGCGTGGTAAATCATAATTGTTAGGGCAGTGGTCCCATTGAGGAATTTCTTATTTTCCCATTTCTTCTTCGCCTCGAACAATCTTTCTTGCACATAGGGTGTAAGGTTTACCTGGTTGCCTATCTGTTTTATGGCATGAGACAATAATTGCACAATGATTTTTTGAGGGGCCATGTATCTATTCATGCTTGGGAAGCAGAAGTGTTGGTGAATCAATCTGACTTCTTCTTCGATGTCCACCCTATTGATGTCAACGAACGTTCTTGTTTTTGCTCCACGACTCTCTTCCTTGACCGTGTTGACACCATCCTTTTCCCATCCAAATGCTTCTTTGATTAAGTCGTGGGAAAATTGAATGACCACCCATTCTCCATTCGTATCCATCACATTGGCTTCTGGTACCAATGGATCATGTAGTGCTGGTCGTAGAGTGTTCATGACTTGTGTACAGCATTGGAAATCCGGTTTATAGATAGGTAGTTCAAAATACTTATGAATTCCTGCTTTCTTCATGATGTCGATTGTGGATGGCAGTCCATGTAAAACTTTGAAGTCCTGGGACATGAGCAGAAAGTGATGCTCTGTGTCCATGATCTTTATGTTGGCCAAGAATAGATATTCCTCAACTGGCTGCTCATCTCTGAACCAATGGCCTTTTGCTTTCGTGAGACATTGGGGAGGAAATTCCTGGACCTCCTCTTGGATTGTAGCTTCAGAGTCTTCAGAAGCCATCTGCACTTACAAGGAAAAGTGCATTAGCTCGAAAGGCCTTTATGAGACCATGCAGTGTATTGTTGTGATTATGGTCGCTCGTCACTCCGTTCCCCATTATTACATGAGTGGGATTTCTTACCGCCTCTTTTTATACTTTTTTCCTGAAAGAAGACAATCATTAGTATAGCCGAAGCATAGTTTATGTACATAGTATGTCCATTCCTATCAGGTTAAAGCTAAGATATAGTCTCACTTGGAGATCGTGCACCACTAGTTTGATAATGTACATCCTGTGCCGAATGCTTGGCCCTGTATTGCGGCCCTATCATGCATACTTGAGGTGCATCAGATACTACATGAGTGCAATCGGATGCTTTATCCCCTCGATCATCCGCTCCTCGTGGTAGCTTTGGTTTCCAGATCCATTTTGAGAACACGGAAAGAGGTCGCTTGGTTTTCTCGATTCGTACAGCTGCTCGTGTTCCATTTGCTTTATCCATTGCCCGAGTGAATTTGGCATTGCTTTGCGATTTTCTCTGATGACTCTTATGTGTTGTTGATTTTTGCCTTGCCAGATGTGGTATTTCTTTCTTTGTCCTTACAGCCTGTTTTGCTGCTTGTATGACCTTTTTGGGAATCCATATCTGATGGCGCGCTCTTTGAGCTTCAAGCAAGGGCTTGGCAATCCATACTTGCACTGATTCTTTTCGTCTGTAGTTCTTTGCAGCGGGTTTGGTGATGCGTGTTTCCTTCCTCAGAGTGCTTGTGGACGTTTCTTGACTCTGTATTTGATCCTTGCGTACCCACATATATTTGGGTGGGTCTTGGTTCGAGTATCTGCTTGTTGGGTTCCAATAGTGCGATCTTTGAATGTTTTGAGCCTGTTTAGGAGAGCGCGTCTCCTCATTGGTTGGCTTTTCCACAATTGCATTGGCTAACTTCGACTCTATGGTGGACGTCGCTAGGATTAAAGTTTCAGCTTCGATGCATTTGCTTTCTGAGTGGTGAGCATAGTTGCTACTTTCTTTTGTCATTTTTTGAACCTCCTCTGATCTTGGCATTAACATGGTTTGGTTACATGGTTTCTCTTCAAGCAAGCTGAAAATCTCCTTATGCCCTATCGTAGCCGAAATATAACCTTGAGCTAGATGGATACACGCCTCTGTCTCAATGATCCAGTCGTGTCCTAGAATGAAGTCTTCTATCAAATCGTCATCCTCACACACTAGGACTCTTTGTTCCATGGAGGAATTTCCTAGGTGGAGGGATACATTCGTGGTTCCAATACATTCTATGGTCTGACCTCCAATGCCTATTAATTGGGCTTTCGTGGGATTCACTTCTAATTGCAGCTCGTCTGCTATTCTCTTTCGCATGCAGCTAAGGCCTGCTCCTGAGTCTATCAATGCATCTATCAATTTTTACTCTGTCTTGCCAATCCCTAGGTTTAGATAAGGTTGCGATTTACACATACCCGTTGTATCATGATTTTCGACCTGATAGTTTGCCATAGGGATGGGCTCTTCTCCTTGGAGATAACGTTCATCTCTTTGCCTGATCCACTCTTTCTGTTTCCTAATGCGTTCTAGTGCTTCCTGTCGGGCTTCCTCTCTGATTCGCTCTTCTTCCTTTTTTCTATTTTGAGCACCTAATAACCGCGCTAACATTTGATCAGTCAAGGGCTCCATGAATCGTCTTACTCTGCATCCACTGATGTAGTTGGGAAGAATGTCTCCGTCTAGTGTAGCGAGATTGATTGCACCACTAGTAGAGATTCGATTTATAATCAAGGGTCCATATCCGCGTTTTTGTAGCTTCTTTGCATGTTGTTTTAGGGTGTATACTAGGACTAAGTCGCCTTCTTTAAGTCCCTTGTCTTTTATATGTGCATCATAATATGCCTTCTGTCTCCGTTTAGCAGCATAAATGCCTGCTACAGCTTGCAACCTAGTCTCGTGTAACTTCTCAATTTGATCTAGTTGCTGGGACAATTCATGACCGTTCCACTCATATTGCTGGGCCACTTTCAATGTAGGTACTAAGAAGTCAATTGGCAAAATTGCATTTTGCCCATACACTAAATTGAAAGGTGTGGTTCCAATGGCCGTTTTATATGCAACTCGGAAGGCCCAAATTGCGTGATGCAATTGTTTGTCCCAATCCGACCTCCCATTATTGACAATCTTTGTCAATACCGTACATAGTACCTTGTTGGAACTTTCAGCTTGTCCGTTAGCTTGAGGATGGTATGGGGCTGATTTTTTATGAATCACTAAAAAGTCATTCATTAGCGACTCAATGACTTCGTTTAGGAAATGCGTTCCTCGATCACTCACAATCTCGATCGGTAGTCCAAAGCGTGTGAAAATATGCTCAAAGAGAAATTTTGCTGTAGTTTGAGCATCATTCTTTCTAGTGGCTTTTGCTTCTACCCACTTGGTTAAGTAGTCGGTGGCTACTATGATGTACTCCGCATGTGATCCTTTCGCCGGTGGATTGATAGGTCCTATGAAATCAATACCCCACTTGGTAAATGCTCTTGCACAAACCATGGGTCTTAAAGGCATGTCGTCTCTTCGAATGGGATATTTCGCTCTCTGGCATGTTTCGCAGCTTTTCACATATGTCTCCGCATCCATATGTAGAGTTGGCCACCACAAGCCTGCAAAGAGAATCATCTTGACAGTTCTGTCTGCTGAAAAATGTCCTCCAGCAGCTCCTGCGTGTGCCATCTCTAATATGGGAAGATATTCTCCTTCATGCACACACAATCTGAGTTGATTGTCTTTTCCTCTTTTAAACAATTTTTTTCCCATTATCAAATAATCCTTGCTCATTTCTTCTAGGGATCGCTTTTTTGCTAAGCTAGCTCCTATTTCGTGCTCTTTCGTTTTGAGGAATTGTACTAATGTCTTACTCCAATTAGGCGCTATGGTCGAAAAAGGTAAAGACATGTGATCCTCTGGGATAGTCTCTTTGCATTCTGCACAATCAATTACATAATCGTGAACGTCTTTTGGCATGTCAGGCCAATAGACGCCTAACCTTTTTAATTCTCGAATTGTTCCATGCATCCCTTGATGGGTCTTCCACTTGTTTACGTGTGCCTGCTGAATTAGTTGCTTCTATTCGTCCTCCTCGACACATCTTAATAAGACACCGTTAGGTTCCTTATAATACATGCTTCCAGCAACAATGTGTAAATTTCTTGTTTGAAGAATCTCTTTTTTGCTATCCTTATTTATTGGGTGTTGAGGGCCAGGGGTGAGTATAGGGATTAGTCGTTCCGCCCACTTCGGACATACTTCAAGATTAAACAAATACGTATCTGGTAAATCATCCGGTACTCCGCTAGGTGGTTCTCCATGCGTTAGCCTTGAAAGGTGATCTGCTCTTACATGTGTGTTTCCTTTTTTGACTATTACCTCAAAGTCGAACTCCATTAATAGTAAGAAACATCGTACCAATCTTCCCGTGTTGCAAGGCTTATTGACTAAATACAACAAAGCCTGATGGTCAATGAAGAACTTGAATTTGTTGGCTAAGAGGTAGTGTCTAAACTTCTTCACTGCATAAACCATTCCTAAGCCTTCTCTTTCAGTAGTCGTATAATTTCTTTCTGCTTGGTTTAATTGTTTACTCGCATAAGCGATTGGATGGTCTAGCTTCCCTTCGTCAGCTGGTTGAGCTAGGATACATCCAATGGCATAGTTCGAAGCATCAACATGAATATGAAAAGGCTTGCTCCAGTTGGGTGATTTCAGAATTGGGGCTGTACTCAGCCGCTTCTTAAGCTCGTTGAAGGCCTTCTCACACTCGTCTGTCCAAGTGAACCGAGTCAATAGACCATATAAAGGCTTAGCTATTATGGCGTACATGTGAATAAACCTACAGTAATATCCACAGTGTCCCATAAAGGCTTGTACTTCCTTTGCATTCCTGGGTCTTGGTAGCTCTAAGATAACTTTAATCTTTTCTTCGTCTGTGGATATTCCATTCCTTGAAACAATGTGTCCTAGGATTTTTCCTTGTCGCACCATGAAGACACACTTCTCAGGGTTCAAACAAACTCTGTACTGTCTACATTTATTGAATATTTTTCTCAGTTCCGGTATATGGTCTGGTCGTTGATTTGAGTATGTACACAGATCATCTACGTATACTTCCATACTTTTTCTCAGAAATTCTTTGAATACATGACACATCAGTCGTTGGAAGGTGGCTGGCGCATTAGTGAGCCCAAAAGGCATTACTCTAAATGCATAGACTCCCCATTCAGTCGCGAATGCGGTTTTATGCTGGTCCTCAGTTGCAATAGCTACTTGGTTGTAACCAGAGAATCCATCCAAGAAGCTATAGACCTCCTTGCCGGCAACTCTTTCCAAAAGATGGTCAGTGATGGGTAATGGGAAACTATCACGTATAGTTGCTGCATTTACTTTTTTCAAGTTGATACACACCCTTAGTTTTCCGTTTTTCTTGGGCACTACTACTAGTGGCGATACCCATTCTGTGTGTTCAATCTCATAAATGAATCCTGCCGCTAGTAATTTGTCAATTTCTTCCTTTATTTTTGCTACATAAACTTCATTATACGTATAAGGGCATTGTTTAGAAGGTTTTGCATCTGATGTCATAGGGATTCGATGAGCGCATATGCTGGGTTCTACACCCTTGAGGTCTTTGTACGTCCAAGCAAACACGTCTCGATATTCTCGGATGAGTCGTATGAGATCCTCTTCTTCCTCTTCCGATACATCTTTCCCAATATGAGTGCACCTCTCTTCTCCGTCTTCTATCATTACAACAACTTTCTTGGTTTGTTCCTTGTTGTCATAGGCTTCTCCATCCCGGGCCTCTCGTTTAGGCATTTGAGTGGCTATCTTTCTTTCTTCCACTTCTTATCTTTTAAAATGTTTTGGAACTTCGAAATGGTCTGGTTCCGGTTCCACTTTACTCGTGTCCTCTCTATGCTCGTGTATTATTGGGATGGTTTCGATTGCTAAGACTTTTGTTGGTCTTTCTTTTGATTCTTTTTGCATGGTTTCTAAATATTGTTCCTCAGAGTCAAACTCTGGTTCCATTTCTATGCTTTCATACTCTTCTTTCCACTCTTCCTCTACCATTTCCCCTGCTTCTACTTCTTGGAGGACAACCATGTAGAGGTTCACGTCATATCCTTCCTCGTCTATACAATCGTTCATCGTCAATACTTCCTCATTCACACACACATCTAATGTGGCTAGGATTTCCATCCAGCCATGTGGTTCGAAGAGTTCATCTGAAAAAATTTTAGGCATGTAATCGGGGTCTTCTATCGATCGATAGTTAGGGTGCCCTATTGGCCACATTTGTTTTTTACACTCCTCCTTCTTTGCTTCTTTGCACATCCACAACTGGGCATCCTCGTGCATCCAAGATTGGTCACTTGATCCAGCACTGTGAATGGATAGGTCATCTTCTTCTTTGTGGACTGGATTCCATTGTAATGGAGGGACATCCCGATAAGCGAATGTGTGCAAATTTATCTTGGTAGTGTTCCCTTGATGTTGGAGATATAATGAATCTCTGCCCCAATCTTGTACGACTCGCATCTGTCTCATGAAGGGTCGTCCTAATATCATCTCATAATTGTTTGCTTTTTCGAACTTACATATGGCTAGTGTGTGTTCAAATTCCACTCCACACGTGGTTAACTTAATTCCTTCCAATATTCCTAGGGGTCTCTCCACATGACCGTCTGCTAACTGGAGTTTCATGCGAGTGGGTCGTAAGGCTGGTTTTCCCCACTTTTCCCAAATCTCCTTCGTTGCAATTCCTACCCCTGCTCCTGTGTCTAAGATAGCTTTGGTCATGTACCCATTGTAGATGATAGGTAAACAGGTATTCCCTTCATCCCCTTCACTGAACTCTCCTACTTTATCAACTGGAACCTGTATTGTGGACTTATTTTCCAGTTCCTTTTCTTTTGATCCTCCATCTTTTGGCAGTGGTTTCAATTGATCTGCCATTTGCTTCCATAACTGGGGTTTAAGTCGAAGCAAATCTTCCACCGTTAATTGGCATTGTACTTTTGTTTTCTTTAACTCTGTTAAGTTATGCGAACTCTCTTTTCCCTTTCCTGTTCCTTTTCCATGCACCGTGGGTGCTCGTATTATCACTGACTCTCTTTCGTACTCTCCCATATAGTTAGGCAATGTTGAAATACTTATGGTCTCCTCTCTACCTCTATCGAGTCTTGAGATCTCCTCGTAGACTTCCTCGAGGTTAGGATGGGGTTGACAGTCTTCCACATCTATTTCATCAAATGGTGGTGGATCGACACCATTCTTCTTCCATTGTTCTTCTCTGATTCTATCCCACAAGTCCTTGGGCCAATCTGTTTCTAAGTTTGGTATGGCTGATACAGGATCATCTTGTGCTGTCTCTTGTTCACCTTGGGAATCTTCTTTTCTAAGTTCTTTATCCTTTGGTTTGATGCATTCTTCATAAGGTTCCTGTGCAATCCTTGTCTCTGGTAGGGTTGGGATAGTCTTTTCTAGGGTTGTTTGTGCTACTTCTATGAGTTTTCTGCATATGGCTAGTCTTTCCTTTTCTAATTCCCCTCTAGGGTAGATTTTTTCATGTTGCTCTATGTTCGGTCCCATTTTGATTCTAGCTTGGTATGCTTTTAACCACATATCCAAGTTGTCTGGCTTTGGGTCTCCTAGAATTGATCCGGGCTTCTCCCTATCTGAGCTAGGTTCGGTTAGCTCAGGAGTCTCCTTAGACTTCTCTTGTTCTTTGTGTTTACTTGATTTTTCGATTTGCTTTTTACTGTTTGTACTCTTGTTCTTTGCCCATTTATCCTTGAGTTTCTCTCGTCTTTCTTTCCATTTCTGAGCTTTTGTGTTGCGGGAATTTTCACATGGGTCCTCAGAATCTTCCACTATCTGAGTTGAAGGGCTTATTTTCGTGTTGTTTTTTTGTTCCTCTTCCGATTGCTGTTCTTTTTGTTGTTTTGTTTGGGCTCTAGTGATGGCTTTTAGTGGCACTGTGTACTCCTTATCACTTCCCGATTCTTCTATGACCTCTATTACATTGATTGGTGCAGAGCCTTGGTTTTTTACCGGATTCTTAGGGCAATCCCTAAAAAGATGTTCCTTTCCGCAATCACTGCAATATCCTTCCCAGATTCTAGGTGGTGGAGGGTTGTATGGTTGAGGGCACTCTCTAATGAAATGGTCTCCTCCACATCTATAGCATGGTCCTCTCTGTACTGGTGGTCTACTGGGTGGTCTCATGGGTTGTTGTGCCTTAGGAGCTGTATACATTAGAGTGGAAGTCTCTGCTCCATAAGTCTGATCATAGCCTTCATACCCATAGTATGTAGTCTCATATGCCGGTTCGTATTCCATCATGTAGGCTTCATATGGATAGTACTCACTTGGTAGGGTTTCGTATCCAAGGTTTGTTGATTCTATCTGGGTCACTGTAGTGGCTGGTACTATAGCTCTTTCGAGATTTTCTTCTGGTTGTGCATACTTTACTGATACTACTTGTTGAGGTTGCGAAGGTTGGGGTCCTAGCACTGGTTGTGGTGGTGGGTATGGTATCTGTTCAATTGGTCTAGGTACTCCCGTCTGTGTTGGATAAGGGTTGTATCTTGGGATCTCTCTGTTCGGGTCTCTAGGTGGATATCCATACGGTCGAAACTGAGGTGGTTGGAAAGGGCGTGTTTGCCTATTAAATGGACAGTTCTCAGTAGTGTGATTAGTGTATTTCTGTTCTATGTGACAGTACCAAGAAGTCCCTTGTTGTTGCTGCCTGTTGTATGGATAAGCTGGTTGTGAACTGCCCCCTCCTCGAACACACAGGTGAGTGGGGTGATCTCCTCCACATAAGCTACATCTCCGTAGCATAGGCAATCTTTGAGCTTGATGTTGATAAGCTCTTTGCCCCTGTGCCCCTAATTTTTTGGCTAATAGCTCTGCTAATTCTTCCACTTGACTGGAGTTGGAAGAGATGGTACTCCGTGAATCGTCTGATTTAGCGTGGCTGGACTTGCTGTTGAGGTCCTCGGCCAAGTTATCTTCCAAATCAATACACTCCTGAAGACACTCACTCAAAGTTTGTAGTCTTTTCACGTACACTAACATTCTCAAGGTTCCGTTAGTGAGCCCATCCAAAAATAATGAAATCATTTTTTGTTGAGTCGGTCTCTCTGTCACTGGGCATCTATCCACGTACTGGTTGAACCTTCTGGCAGCTGTCTTCACCGTTTCATTAGGGTTTTGTTTGAAGCTGTGAATTAACGAAGATGAATTGTGTTTGATTCCTCTCTTAGTGAATTCTCCTATAAATTCTTGAAAAAATTGTTCCATGTTTCCAAATTGATTGGGATCTAAGGGTTGGAACCAAGTCAGAGCTGTTCCTATGAGGGTGAGTCCAAACGCCTCATACTGTACAAAGAAGTCGTCCACTTGTTCCGCTCTTAGGACTTGTTTGAATTCTGCAATGTGATCATAAGGTTCTCCTGATCCATCATAAGGGTTTCTTACACACTTTGCCACTTGAATAGGCCTAAGCCTTCTAATCGGTTCAGGTGGTCTGGGCATCACAGGAAGAATAGGGACAGCTGGTCGTATTGGTGGCATTCCAGGCTGTCTTCCTATCGGTGGTTGTGGTCTTACCGGTGGTCTGTACTGATTTCCTATCCCTGGTTGGGTCTGATAGTGTGCTTGTGTTCCTGGCGTGGCAAATTGTACGTGAGCATGATTAGGTACGCTCCTATGGCTGGTCTGGCCTGATGCAGTATTTTTTGTTTCTTCTTGATTTCCAAATGGATTTTGTGAGGGTGTTGCCTGCTCTCTCTGAGGAAACACAGGTGTACCCATATATCTTAATCGAGACCTGTCTAAGACACTCACAGGCCAATACCTTCTTTGATCTTTATCCAGGTATGTGAGTCTAGTCTTGTCATCCGGGTCTTTCAGTTCATAGAATGTCATGGGGTTCTCTTCTCTCCCTAGAACAGGTGAATCGGTTTGCAACAGTAAGTTTGATCCATGAATCATATAGACTTCTAACAAATAGTCATCTTGAGGTATCAAGTCACCTCTCAAGACACGTGACACTCGGGATCTGCCTCTAGGGGTGGTCACAAATTCTTCTGGTTGTGTCCTTCCTAGGTTTTCAGGGTCTGAGAGTTCCCCTCTTTCATTGATCCTTTCTGGGAATTCGATTACAATGTAGATGTGGCCAACTTTGTCAATATATGCACCTCCTTCGTATTTGACAGCTGGTCGGGGTACAATTGTGGCATTCTGGGAAGTTACCATCCTGGCCACAGACCTATTTAAGCCATCCAGGTAGATTGGAATCTCCTGGGCATTGGTGGACACATACTGCAAGGAAGTATGGTAGTCCCCCTCCACAGTAGTCATGAAGCTTCTCGTTGGTGTGGGACCTTGCATGTCTTCCGAAGCCATGTGTAATTCCTCTTCCGAGTCACTAGAGGTTTCTAAGTAAATGGAGTGGTGACTAGCCTGGGCAGTACTTCCTATTGAAGATATGATACTCCTTCGACTACTTAGAACTCTTCCTGACCTCAAGTTCATTCACTCTCCCAAGCCTCTCTTTATGCTTCTTAGATTCCCCTTGGGTAGCTCTCCCAATGACTCAATTAGTCTGCCAAAAGAATGGGTCAACCTGGGCGATACCACTTCCAGACGATACTGCTCTCGGTGATACTGCACTGACCGCGATACGATACCAGAGGTCTATGCGATACGATACCAGACACCCAGACGATACGATATCAATCTGGTGTCGCGATACTATCCCTGGAAACAAACGATACGACACCTGAAAATCTCGGCGATACGATACTAATGACAGTGTCGCGATACTGTCCTAATGAACAGACGATACGATACCCCAGTGGTGTCGCTATATCAGAGTTCTCGAGACACGATACGATCTCAAAAGACCGACAATACGATACCAGATATAATATCGCGATACCTCACTAGGAAACACCACGATACGATACTGGCAAAATCGACGATACGATACCAAAGGTCTATGCGATACGATACCACCGCGATAAGCGCGATCGCGATACCAATCTTGGCGACACGATACCACTACGGTGTCGCGATACCAAGATAAGTAACCCGCGATACGATACTTGGGGAGGGTACGATCACGATACCAAAGTAGTGTCGCGATACCAATGTATCAAGCGATACGATACCACCCGGTAAAGTGAGGTCGCGATACTAAAAACTTAGGCGGTACGACACCACAATGGTGTCGCGATACCAAGTGTTAGTACCAGACGATACGATACCAGAGATCGAGCACGATCGCGATACCAACTCAGTGTCGCGATACCGAAATAGTGTCGCGATACCAAGACTGATATCCAACGATACGACACCTCTGGCGAGTGTCGCGATACAAGGGAATTTTGGTATCGCGATACCAAAACTCAACCGATCGCGATACTCAAGCCAAAAGGTCTCCAAACTTGAAAATTTTTATACCTCCTTGCACCTCTCACCCTTCTCCTCACTCCTAAGCCTCTATCTCTCACAAAATATGCAATTACTCAAAAATTTTTCCCCCCGCGATACTGCGCAATCCTTTTAATCATTTGTTTGTGCAAGTTTAGAGAGTTTTAGGTATTAAATCTTAATGGGGACTCACCTTGGGTCTACCTAGTTTGCTTTTTGAGCTCTTGCACAAGTTTTGAGGCTCTATCCTGCACGATACCACTCTGACGATACGAGTCGCTGCTCGCCACGATACTGAAACACTGGGAAGTGTCGTTTGAAATGAAAATTTTTTTGGTTTTTATAGTTTTTTGAACAGAACTTGAATTTTGGGTATGTTTGGTGATTTTTGGGGATTTTGGTCTACTCCTACTCCTCTTCTCCTTACTTCTCCTCTCCTTCTAACCTAATCCTAACTCCTTCTTCTCTTCCCTCCTCCTAAACCTAAACCTAAAACTTATCACACACACCTCGAAGATGAGAAGTGACAAGTGCTGAACTGATGGACTATTTGCCAAAGGATGAATTTGCGTCTACAAGTACGATTCGATCACACTCGCTCTATAACTATCACGAAGGCACCTTGGTAGAGTGACTCCCCGGCAACGGTGCCAAAAACGTGTGTACTTGAGCCACGAAGACTCAAGGACTTGTGCCAATGAGACTATACCTCAATTGCCACACAAGTGCATATAGTGGGATCTTTAACACACATTTAAATGTCAATCCTAAGGAGCGACTAACCAAGTGTATGAAGACTTGTGCACACGTGATGGATAATGAAGTGGTTTAGCTAGCATGCACGATAAAAGACTACTACCTCTCACACTTACTGAAATACTGAAAGTGTTGCCGCAAGCCTCTTTTCAGCAGTTTTGGTATTTTGAGGTTTTCTCCCAGCCCAGAACTCCGAACATAGGCAATAGGGTACTCATTTCGAAGCTCTCGACGAGACGCATCTAATGGTGGTGGTTTCCCTCAATTTTGACCACTCTGCTTCAAGTTATGGCAAAAACAGTGAATTACGGGAGTCACAAACACCCGCGCCACAGCTTCTCCTAGCTTACGCACACACTACAGCAGCTCAAAACAAAGGGGAATGGGTAGACAACAGTCCTACACATGCATTGCAAGCATAACACACACATTCAAGAGCAAAATGAAGATCAAAATCAGCAAGAAAGAGGCAAACTCGAAAATTCAGAAGTGCTCCTTCTTCACAATGACAAAAAGTTCTTTACAAAGAGTCACTTTTGACTTATATACTAGTGCCCTAAGTTTGGTCCTTTCACACAAGAGACCGGCACTTTATTCACTAAAAGACTAATTTCCTACTATTGTACATGGGTAAATCACTAATCTTCTGTGGGGATGCATCTAGAGGACTCCTCTAGTGCATTTACAACGGAAAATATATACAAGAGTGGTTATGATACAAAAGTTGTGTGTCCAAATCGGAAAAATTTTGGGGCCCGTCTTTTTCTCTGCTTTGTGCGCTCTTTAGCTCTGCAACAACGATCTAGCATGCAACTCGCAAGGTTGTATAGCATCTAATTTTACAACGTATTTACGGTTTTTATCCTTGAAAGTGAGCTCCTGTGCAGACCAATCATGTATCACCTTAGCATGCTTCAGCCAAGGTCGGCCGAAAAGGAGGTTGTAATCAAGAGTGGATTCCGGTAAATCTATTATGACAAAGGTCATTTTAAATGTTGTACCTTGTAAAGTGATTGGTACATTTCGTACAAGTCCTATGGGATGGACTCTTGATTGATCGGCCATTCTGACAAAAAACTGAACAGGTTCGATTTCGGTCCACCCTAACTTTTTACACAGTGCAGCAGTAGCAATGTTGACACCAGATCCTCCATCAATTAGTACCTGTGTGATTTTATGATTTTTATACCATACCGTAATCAAAGGAACTGAATGATCGACCGTAGAATCAGGTTCCGATTGCACTGTTGCTGTCGCTGGAATGCAAGAAGGCATAGGACTGAACTGCTGTTGGAATTGTTGTCGAACTCCCGATACTAGTGCAAGTAATTGGCCCAGAGGAAGAGTGATGGATGCTTTAGATAAAATTTCCCAGGCCTTTTGTGATTGGATTGTATTTTCCATAGGTTCTGAAGATGATGCGCCTGCTGAAGATGATGTACCTGCTGCTCAGTTGGAGTCCTGTTGTTGTGTTGTTAACGGAGTCTGGGTTACCGGAATAGGATCTGGGAAGACTGGAGGTTTTGTGGTGGTCCATTGACTAGCTTTATCCTACATCCTTTGTTGTTCACGTATGCCTGGTTCAAATATTTTCTACTGCTGGTTGCAGTTGTTTACCGGAGCGGGTCTGAATTACTGCAGCATGCGTTTCTACTGGTGTGATTTGTACCATATTAGTCATTGGATTTTGATGCTCTTTTTTCCTCTGATCATACTCAGCTACATCCTTACAAAATCTTCTAATGTGACCAAATTCACCACATAAATGGCAGCGCAGTGGTGGCAAATTGGGATTTTCCGATGGTGGTCCGGTCTGCCAGCGGTTTGCATTATAGTTATTATTTCTCTGTCCTCTGAAAATTCGATATCCTTGTTGCTGGTTGTTTCTCATTTGCGAAGGAACATAGTGATTGGATGGCTGCCCTGGTTCTTGTATAATTGCATTGACAGTCGCTGTTCCCTGCACTTTGGCGTTATATGCGCAGTTTTCGGTGGTGTGTCCGATAGTGTTACAGATAGCACAAAACAACTGATTAAGTGCACAAGTGGCACTAGTATGGCCTGAATTCTTGCAGGTAGTGCAGTACATCTGTTTGGTCGGATCTTCGGCAACATTTCTATTTGCTTTTAGCCACTGCAGATCTTCTGTAAATCCTCCAACCTTGTTTTCCAACTGCAAAGCCATTGCGATCACTGCATCTAGCATCATAGCTCCTACACAGCGTATGATCATAATCTGTTTAAGTTGTGGAGTCAAGCCATTGATGAACCATTGAGTAATAACGTCATCCGGTAGGTTGGCATGTGCTGGTGGTAACTGCCTCAAATGAGTCCTGAATAGAGTGGCGTATTCCTGTACTGTTTGATTTATCTTCTGTCTATTGTTTTGCAGTTAGTAAAAAATTTCGGCTGGATTCTTCTTTAGTCTGAATCTCTGCAAAAAGGCATCCCTTACTGCTTCATAGGTGCCGAAATGGTTAATATCATATTCTGTAAGCCATCTAGCTTCTTTGTCGACCAATGTCGATTGGAAAACAATAGCCTTATACGCCGGATCAGGTGGATGGTTGAGTACTGCGTAGCTTATCTCAAATGTGCGTACGTGAGCATATGGGTCATCACTTGGGAATCCACCAAATTTGGTGTACGTTACTCCCGTTGGAGTCTGCCTGGGTAGACATAGATGTTGTTGTTGTTCGTTCATCGTGCTGATGGTCGTATGGTGACTATCTCCTATATCCCGGGGCTGAATATCTGAACTATCAGAATCTGTATCGTCGGACTGTGCACTTTCCAGTTCGATAATCTTGTTCAGTATGCTTCGAATCTCCGTTTCGAACAGGCTACCTTCCTTCTTGATGTCAAATGTGGGAAGCTTACTCCCAATAGCGGTGATTGGGCTGAAGATTGTTGGAACATCAAGCTTACACTATGCTTGAGGTGGATTTGATCTACATCGAAGGCTATCGCGTCGAAAGAATATCCGTTGGAGAGTTCTTTTTCATATGCTCATTTATTGTATTTTTTTGAGAATATTTTGATGGCTCATTTACCATTGTAAAAGCCTTGAGTTGTACACATGTAAAGGTAGAAATATAGAGCCAAAATCCCACGAAATTTTGGTGGTTGAAGTTGCATTCAATCAAGCAAATCAAGTCACCTAAAAGTAGATCAATCAAGATCTTCACTTTTCCTAGATTATAGGGAAGTGAATTGATTCCCTCCAACAACCATTCCCACCTTCATTTGAATTCAAATTCAAGTTGTAAAAGTCGTGGAACACTCCTAGAGGCTATATAAGGAGTTGAAATCACTTGTATTATACATGGAAGCAATATACATACACTTGTGACCATCATTGTCTTGCTCCTTCAATTTTCTGCATCATCTTCTTCGCCAACAGTAATCTTGCAGAGGCTGCTGCTCTCTCCTCAGAGCTTCAAATTGAGTGCAAGAGAACTCATTGGAAAGGTATTAGTGTCTAGTCTATGCCTGTAAATTTTCAAAGCATTTGGTTCAGCAGATTTGGAGAAATCTTAGTTTTTCTGCCTCGCGGTCAATCTCTACGTATTCCTGAAAAATAGGAAGTACCACCGGTGAATGTCGCATTCATTCCTATAGCATATTTTGCTTATTCCTTATACTTTTGTGCATTCCATACACTCAACCCTATGTGTATCACTCCCATAAAAGGATTTTTTCTAATTGTAATCACGCTGGTCGCTATGGGCATTTGAAGTTCATTGTCTCTTCCATAGATAGTAAGTTTTTTGAGCTAGTCGACCCGCGAACCTATCTGTTTTGTATCGACTCATTCTCCTTGATGCTCCAAGGTACATAGTGTGTTTCTTTGCACTTATCACATGCCTATAAGGTCTATTTGAGTCTCCATAAGCTCAAGGGCTGGTCTTGTGCCGGTTGGCTTGACCAAACTTCATCGCTTCGAAACGCACTTTTCTACCTTCGACAAGCTTCTTCAAGTTCCTTCAGTGGTATCAGAGCTAGATTAAGATGGGTGACGGCTTTCCCTCAATGATCGAGAAGCTTGATCGACACAACTACGCGGCTTGGCAAATTAGAATGGAGGCCTATTTGCAAGGTAGAAATCTTTATGGAATTGTAGCAGGTGATGAAGCTATGCCTATTCCAAGATCCAAAGGAGGACCTACACAAGAGGAGACAAATAAGCTCACACTTTGGTGCGCAAGGGATGCTCAAGCAAGGTCGTACATACTAAACTCTATCTCTGACTTTCTATTACCACATATTAGAGGATGCAAGACATCTCAAGAGACTTGGGATGCCCTGGAGACTTTCTTTTCTGCTAGTACCAAAGCAAGAAAGAATCATCTTTGGAACGAGTTCAACCAAATGAAGAAGACACATAAACAAACCATCACAGAGTTTGTTACCAAGGTCAAGGAGGTTGCGGATCAGTTAGCATCCATTGGAGAGCTGATTGAAGAAGAGGTCATCATGAGGCAAATTCTCAACGGCATTCGAAGTGATAAGCAATGGCAATCCTTCACGACGGCTTACGATCTCATCATGGATGTGTAAACTCCAGACTTCAACATCTTTCTTGGACAACTCTTCAATCAAGAAGCCAATAATAGCATAACGGAAGGTAACTCTTATCATGGTAGTTCAACTAGTGCTCTATATGCAGAAAAGAAGGATAAAAAGCAGAAAGGCAAGAAGAAGGAAGAAGACGAAGAAGAGACTTCCCAAGCCAACTTCGCAAGCAAGAGCAAGTGGAAAGGGAAGAAGAAAGGACCAAAGCAAGACAAAGCCAAAGGTCAGAATGTTCAACCTTGTGCCATATGCGATAAGACCAACCACACCACTCAGAACTGCTGGTTCAATGGGAAGACCCAGAAAGGAAGTGGAAGAGGTGGATATGGCGGCAATAGAGGCAGAGGTGGACACAACTTCAACAACAACAATAGAAGCGATAATAGAAGGGACTACAACAATTATTCAAAAGATCAACCACATAAAGACTCATTGCTTCTTATGAACCTAAGCCACAAAGAAGGTAAAGAAGACGATCATTTGTTCTACATAGATTCAGGATGTTCGAATCATATTGCAGGCAACATTGCTCTTCTATCTGACTTGGAAAGTCCAAAGCATAGACATGAAGTGCAAACAGGGGATGACACGAAGCACAATGTGGAGAAGATTGGTAATGTCAAAGCTTCCAATGGCAGGACAAACATTCTGAGTAAGGTTCTATATGTACCCACTATCACTAAAAACCTAATAAGTGTAGGCCAAATAGTTGAAAAAGGCTTGCAAGTTAGGTTCACCCAACATGGAGCTTTTGTGGAAGATCCATGTCAAGGCTTCAAGAAGATAGCCCGAGGTGAGAAGCATGGTAGGCTCTTTACTTTTGAAGTAGGAGATACCAGGAACATAGCTCTATTCAACTTTGGGTCTCAAACCCTAAGTGAGCTTGAAGTGTGGCATAAGAGACTTGCTCATGTGAATGAAAGAACCTTGAAGGATATATGCAGGGATCAAAGTGTTCTAGGACTGCCGAACATATCAAAGCAACACATGATCAACAGATGTGATGCATGTCAGATTGGGAAGGCACAAAGACAACCATTCAACCACAAAGGCTACATCCACAACAACTTATTGGACTTAGTACACACAGATGTATGGGGACCAAGTCAAGAACCTTCATTGGCAGGATCAAGGTATTATGTCTCATTTATTGACGACCATAGTAGATGGACTGTTCTATACTTTATCAAGAGTAAGAATGAAGTATTTGATTGCTTCAAGAAGTATCTTGCACATGTGGAGAATCATACAGGTAGATCACTAAAGAAGCTCAGATCTGATGGAGGGGGAGAATACTTCTCCAAAGAGTTTGATGAGTTCTTGCAGGACAAAGGTATCAAAAGGGAAGTAACTACTAGGTACTCTCCTCAACTAAATGGAATTGCATAGAGAAGAAACAAGACATTGGTTGGATCAGCCCGAACAATGCTTGAAGAGAAGAAGTTGCCACATTATCTTTGGGTAGAAGCTATTTCAACTGCAGTGTACCTTGTCAATCGACTACCATCCAAATCGCTTCAAGGTATGACTCCTTATGAAGCATGGCATGGAAGAAAACCTAGTCTTGGACATTGCAAGGTTTTTGGTTGTTTAGCTTATGTTCATGTACCATCACAAATAAGAGGTAAGCTAAATGAAAGGGCAACAAAGGAAGTGTTTATTGGATATGATTCAACTCAGATGGGTTACAGGTTCTTCAATCCTTCAACCAAGCAATTCACTACAAGTAGAGATGTTTTGTTTGAAGAACACAGGTCTTGGTATGATGAAGATAAACAAAAGGTAACACTACCATATGATCTTGATTCTGACTCTCATCAATTAGGAAGCAAGCATGATACACAGGTCCAGGATCCAAGAAGTGATACGGACGATGACCAAGATGAAAGAGAAAGGTATTACAAGCTATGGAAGTCAAGAGGCAAAGCAAAGATGCAAGAGGTTGGAGAATGCTCCCAACAAGCACCTAAAAGATCAGCAAGAGAGAACAAACAACCAGAAAGGTATGGATATGATTCCACATTTGTTACAAAGCATTCAATCTACTTGGCAAAAGACTCTATTTCAGAGGAACCCTCAACCTATGAAGAGGCAAAGGGAAACCCTAATTGGGAAAAGGCCATGAACGAAGAGATAGATGCATTGAAGGAAATGGACACTTGGGATTTGGTTCCAATGTCGCCGAATCAAAAGGTAATTGGTTGCCGATGGGTATATAAAGTTAAAAGAAATTCAGATGGATCAGTTTGCAGGTACAAGGCAAGATTAGTTGCCAAAGGATGCTCACAAACTCATGGTATAGACTATGAGGAAACATTCTCACCAGTCGCAAAGATGACTACAATCAGGACACTGATAAGTTAGCTGCTGCAAGGAATTGGAGACTCCTCCAACTTGATGTGAAAAATGCATTCTTAAATGGTTGGATAAGTGAAGAGGTATACATGTCACAACCACCAGGTTTTGAAAACCCTAATCATCCATCTTATGTTTGCAGACTTAAGAAAGCATTGTATGGATTGAAACAAGCTCCAAGAGCTTGGAATTACAGGTTGGTTACATATCTTCAAGATCAAGGGTTCAAAGCTAGCAGCTCAAATCCTTCTCTATTCATCAAAAGGGATCACAATGAGGTTATCTATCTATGTGTATATGTAGATGATATTATTGTGACAGGTGATTATCTAAATGGCATTCAAAGGATCAAGAGACACATGCAAGAGGACTTCAAAATCAGTGACCTAGGTGAGCTCACATATTTCCTAGGTATGCAGGTGATATACACAGATGAAGGAATGTATTTGACTCAAAGAAGATACATTCAGGATCTGCTTCTCAAGTTCAAAATGGAGAACACTAAACCTGCAGGTACACCTTTGGAGATGAATCATAAACTTAGTGTTTATGAAGGTGAGAAAATTGAAGACATTAAAGAGTATCAAAGCTTGGTAGGTAGCTTGATATATGCTACTCACACAAGGGCGGACATCTCATATAGTGTGGGAGTGCTTAGTCAGTTCATGCACTCACCAAGAAGACCACACATGGATGCGGCTAAGAGAGTACTTAAGTATCTCAAAGGTACAATCAACGAAGGTATATTCTATCCTTACTCTTCCTATTTGGATATCAAAATCTACTCAGATGCAGATTGGGCAGGAGCTAAGGATGATAGAAAAAGTACATCTGGTTACTTAGCATTTGCAGGCTCAAAGCTAGTGTCATGGAGTTCCAAGAAGCAACCAACAGTTGCTTTATCCTCAACTGAAGCAGAGTACAGAGGCTTGACCATAGCAACTCAAGAGGCAATATGGTTAAAAGCATTGTATACAGATTTGGGACTTGTGAGTTCCAAACCTCACATATTTGGAGATAATGTAAGTTCCATGCATCTAGCGGCAAATCCTATTTTTTATGCGAGAACCAAGCACATAGAAGTCCATTACCACTTCATCAGGGAGAAGCTCATGGCAAAGGAGATTGACATTTCTTTTGTTCCTACTGAAAAGCAAGTAGCAGATATGATGACGAAGGCACTTGATGGAATAAAGCTTTGTAGATTCAAAGCTATGGCAGGTATTCAACCTATCAGAGAATGAAGACTCAAGCATACTTTAGCTTTAGGGGGATCTGTTGGAACATCAAGCTTACGCTATGCTTGAGGTGGATTTGATCTACATTGAAGGCTATCGCGTCGAAAGAATATCCGTTGGAGAGTTCTTTTTCATATGCTCATTTATTGTATTTTTTTGAGAATATTTTGATGGCTCATTTACCATTGTAAAAGCCTTGAGTTGTACACATGTAAAGGTAGAAATATAGAGCCAAAATCCCACGAAATTTTGGTGGTTGAAGTTGCATTCAATCAAGCCAATCAAGTCACCTAAAAGTAGATCAATCAAGATCTTCACTTTTCCTAGATTATAGGGAAGTGAATTGATTCCCTCCAACAACCATTCCCACCTTCATTTGAATTCAGATTCAAGTTGTAAAAGTCGTGGAACACTCCTAGAGGCTATATAAGGAGTTGAAATCACTTGTATTATACATGGAAGCAATATACATACACTTGTGCCCATCATTGTCTTGCTCCTTCAATTTTCTGCATCATCTTCTTCGCCAACAGTAATATTGCAGAGGCGGCTGCTCTCTCCTCAGAGCTTCAAATTGAGTGCAAGAGGACTCATTGGAAAGGTATTAGTGTCTAGTTTATGCCTGTAAATTTCCAAAGCATTTGGTTCAGCAGATTTGGAGAAATCTCAGTTTTTCTGCCTCGGGGTCAATCTCTGCGTATTCCTGAAAAATAGGAAGTACCACCGGTGAATGTCGCATTCATTCCTATAGCATATTTTGCTTATTCCTTATACTTTTGTGCATTCCATACACTCAACCCTATGTGTATCACTCCCATAGAAGGATTTTTTCTAATTGTAATCACGCTGGTCGCTATGGGCATTTGAAGTTCATTGTCTCTTCCATAGATAGTAAGTTTTTTGAGCTAGTCGACCCGCGAACCTATCTGTTTTGTATCGACTCATTCTCCTTGATGCTCCAAGGTACATAGTGTGTTTCTTTGCACTTATCACATGCCTATAAGGTCTATTTGAGTCTCCATAAGCTCAAGGGCTGGTCTTGTGCCGGTTGGCTTGACCAAACTTCATCGCTTCGAAACGCACTTTTCTACCTTCGACAAGCTTCTTCAAGTTCCTTCAGTGGTATCAGAGCTAGATCAAGATGGGTGACGGCTTTCCCTCAATGATCGAGAAGCTTGATCGACACAACTACGCGGCTTGGCAAATTAGAATGGAGGCCTATTTGCAAGGTAGAAATCTTTATGGAATTGTAGCAGGTGATGAAGCTATGCCTATTCCAAGATCCAAAGGAGGACCTACACAAGAGGAGACAAATAAGCTCACACTTTGGTGCGCAAGGGATGCTCAAGCAAGGTCGTACATACTAAACTCTATCTCTGACTTTCTATTACCACATATTAGAGGATGCAAGACATCTCAAGAGACTTGGGATGCCCTGGAGACTTTCTTTTCTGCTAGTACCAAAGCAAGAAAGAATCATCTTTGGAACGAGTTCAACCAAATGAAGAAGACACATAAACAAACCATCACAGAGTTTGTTACCAAGATCAAGGAGGTTGCGGATCAGTTAGCATCCATTGGAGAGCTGATTGAAGAAGAGGTCATCATGAGGCAAATTCTCAACGGCATTCGAAGTGATAAGCAATGGCAATCCTTCACGACGGCTTACGATCTCATCATGGATGTGCAAACTCCAGACTTCAACATCTTTCTTGGACAACTCTTCAATCAAGAAGCCAATAATAGCATAAAGGAAGGTAACTCTTATCATGGTAGTTCAACTAGTGCTCTATATGCAGAAAAGAAGGATAAGAAGCAGAAAGGCAAGAAGAAGGAAGAAGACGAAGAAGAGACTTCCCAAGCCAACTTCGCAAGCAAGAGCAAGTGGAAAGGGAAGAAGAAAGGACCAAAGCAAGACAAAGCCAAAGGTCAGAATGTTCAACCTTGTGCCATATGCGATAAGACCAACCACACCACTCAGAACTGCTGGTTCAATGGGAAGACCCAGAAAGGAAGTGGAAGAGGTGGATATGGCGGCAATAGAGGCAGAGGTGGACACAACTTCAACAACAACAATAGAAGCTATAATAGAAGGGACTACAACAATTATTCAAAAGATCAACCATATAAAGACTCATTGCTTCTTATGAACCTAAGCCACAAAGAAGGTAAAGAAGACGATCATTTGTTCTACATAGATTCAGGATGTTCGAATCATGTTGCAGGCAACATTGCTCTTCTATCTGACTTGGAAAGTCCAAAGCATAGACATGAAGTGCAAACAGGGGATGACACGAAGCACAATGTGGAGAAGATTGGTAATGTCAAAGCTTCCAATGGCAGGACAAACATTCTGAGTAAGGTTCTATATGTACCCACTATCACTAAAAACCTAATAAGTGTAGGCCAAATAGTTGAAAAAGGCTTGCAAGTTAGGTTCACCCAACATGGAGCTTTTGTGGAAGATCCATGTCAAGGCTTCAAGAAGATAGCCCGAGGTGAGAAGCATGGTAGGCTCTTTACTTTTGAAGTAGGAGATACCAGGAACATAGCTCTATTCAACTTTGGGTCTCAAACCCTAAGTGAGCTTGAAGTGTGGCATAAGAGACTTGCTCATGTGAATGAAAGAACCTTGAAGGATATATGCAGGGATCAAAGTGTTCTAGGACTGCCGAACATATCAAAGCAACACATGATCAACAGATGTGATGCATGTCAGATTGGGAAGGCACAAAGACAACCATTCAACCACAAAGGCTACATCCACAACAACTTATTGGACTTAGTACACACAGATGTATGGGGACCAAGTCAAGAACCTTCATTGGCAGGATCAAGGTATTATGTCTCATTTATTGACGACCATAGGAGATGGACTGTTCTATACTTTATAAAGAGTAAGAATGAAGTATTTGATTGCTTCAAGAAGTATCTTGCACATGTGGAGAATCATACAGGTAGATCACTAAAGAAGCTCAGATCTGATGGAGGGGGAGAATACTTCTCCAAAGAGTTTGATGAGTTCTTGCAGGACAAAGGTATCAAAAGGGAAGTAACTACTAGGTACTCTCCTCAACTAAATGGAATTGCATAGAGAAGAAACAAGACATTGGTTGGATCAGCCCGAACAATGCTTGAAGAGAAGAAGTTGCCACATTATCTTTGGGTAGAAGCTATTTCAACTGCAGTGTACCTTGTCAATCGACTACCATCCAAATCGCTTCAAGGTATGACTCCTTATGAAGCATGGCATGGAAGAAAACCTAGTCTTGGACATTGCAAGGTTTTTGGTTGTTTAGCTTATGTTCATGTACCATCACAAATAAGAGGTAAGCTAAATGAAAGGGCAACAAAGGAAGTGTTTATTGGATATGATTCAACTCAGATGGGTTACAGGTTCTTCAATCCTTCAACCAAGCAATTCACTACAAGTAGAGATGTTTTGTTTGAAGAACACAGGTCTTGGTATGATGAAGATAAACAAAAGGTAACACTACCATATGATCTTGATTCTGACTCTCATCAATTAGGAAGCAAGCATGATACACAGGTCCAGGATCCAAGAAGTGATACGGACGATGACCAAGATGAAAGAGAAAGGTATTACAAGCTATGGAAGTCAAGAGGCAAAGCAAAGATGCAAGAGGTTGGAGAATGCTCCCAACAAGCACCTAAAAGATCAGCAAGAGAGAACAAACAACCAGAAAGGTATGGATATGATTCCACATTTGTTACAAAGCATTCAATCTACTTGGCAAAAGACTCTATTTCAGAGGAACCCTCAACCTATGAAGAGGCAAAGGGAAACCCTAATTGGGAAAAGGCCATGAACGAAGAGATAGATGCATTGAAGGAAATGGACACTTGGGATTTGGTTCCAATGTCGCCGAATCAAAAGGTAATTGGTTGCCGATGGGTATATAAAGTTAAAAGAAATTCAGATGGATCAGTTTGCAGGTACAAGGCAAGATTAGTTGCCAAAGGATGCTCACAAACTCATGGTATAGACTATGAGGAAACATTCTCACCAGTCGCAAAGATGACTACAATCAGGACACTGATAAGTTAGCTGCTGCAAGGAATTGGAGACTCCTCCAACTTGATGTGAAAAATGCATTCTTAAATGGTTGGATAAGTGAAGAGGTATACATGTCACAACCACCAGGTTTTGAAAACCCTAATCATCCATCTTATGTTTGCAGACTTAAGAAAGCATTGTATGGATTGAAACAAGCTCCAAGAGCTTGGAATTACAGGTTGGTTACATATCTTCAAGATCAAGGGTTCAAAGCTAGCAGCTCAAATCCTTCTCTATTCATCAAAAGGGATCACAATGAGGTTATCTATCTATGTGTATATGTAGATGATATTATTGTGACAGGTGATTATCTAAATGGCATTCAAAGGATCAAGAGACACATGCAAGAGGAGTTCAAAATCAGTGACCTAGGTGAGCTCACATATTTCCTAGGTATGCAGGTGATATACACAGATGAAGGAATGTATTTGACTCAAAGAAGATACATTCAGGATCTGCTTCTCAAGTTCAAAATGGAGAACACTAAACCTGCAGGTACACCTTTGGAGATGAATCATAAACTTAGTGTTTATGAAGGTGAGAAAATTGAAGACATTAAAGAGTATCAAAGCTTGGTAGGTAGCTTGATATATGCTACTCACACAAGGGCGGACATCTCATATAGTGTGGGAGTGCTTAGTCAGTTCATGCACTCACCAAGAAGACCACACATGGATGCGGCTAAGAGAGTACTTAAGTATCTCAAAGGTACAATCAACGAAGGTATATTCTATCCTTACTCTTCCTATTTGGATATCAAAATCTACTCAGATGCAGATTGGGCAGGAGCTAAGGATGATAGAAAAAGTACATCTGGTTACTTAGCATTTGCAGGCTCAAAGCTAGTGTCATGGAGTTCCAAGAAGCAACCAACAGTTGCTTTATCCTCAACTGAAGCAGAGTACAGAGGCTTGACCATAGCAACTCAAGAGGCAATATGGTTAAAAGCATTGTATACAGATTTGGGACTTGTGAGTTCCAAACCTCACATATTTGGAGATAATGTAAGTTCCATGCATCTAGCGGCAAATCCTATTTTTTATGCGAGAACCAAGCACATAGAAGTCCATTACCACTTCATCAGGGAGAAGCTCATGGCAAAGGAGATCGACATTTCTTTTGTTCCTACTGAAAAGCAAGTAGCAGATATGATGACGAAGGCACTTGATGGAATAAAGCTTTGTAGATTCAAAGCTATGGCAGGTATTCAACCTATCAGAGAATGAAGACTCAAGCATACTTTAGCTTGAGGGGGATCTGTTGGAACATCAAGCTTACGCTATGCTTGAGGTGGATTTGATCTACATCGAAGGCTATCGCGTCGAAAGAATATCCGTTGGAGAGTTCTTTTTCATATGCTCATTTATTGTATTTTTTTGAGAATATTTTGATGGCTCATTTACCATTGTAAAAGCCTTGAGTTGTACACATGTAAAGGTAGAAATATAGAGCCAAAATCCCACGAAATTTTGGTGGTTGAAGTTGCATTCAATCAAGCAAATCAAGTCACCTAAAAGTAGATCAATCAAGATCTTCACTTTTCCTAGATTATAGGGAAGTGAATTGATTCCCTCCAACAACCATTCCCACCTTCATTTGAATTCAGATTCAAGTTGTAAAAGTCGTGGAACACTCCTAGAGGCTATATAAGGAGTTGAAATCACTTGTATTATACATGGAAGCAATATACATACACTTGTGACCATCATTGTCTTGCTCCTTCAATTTTCTGCATCATCTTCTTCGCCAACAGTAATCTTGCAGAGGCGGCTTCTCTCTCCTCAGAGCTGCAAATTGAGTGCAAGAGGACTCATTGGAAAGGTATTAGTGTCTAGTTTATGCATGTAGATTTTCAAAGCATTTGGTTCAGCAGATTTGGAGAAATCGTAGTTTTTCTGCCTCGGGGTCAATCTCTGCGTATTCCTGAAAAATAGGAAGTACCACCGGTGAATGTCGCATTCATTCCTATAGCATATTTTTCTTATTCCTTATACTTTTGTGCATTCCATACACTCAACCCTATGTGTATCACTCCCATAGAAGGATTTTTTCTAATTGTAATCACGCTGGTCGCTATGGGCATTTGAAGTTCATTGTCTCTTCCATAGATAGTAAGTTTTTTGAGTTAGTCGACCCGCGAACCTATCTGTTTTGTATCGACTCATTCTCCTTGATGCTCCAAGGTACATAGTGTGTTTCTTTGCACTTATCACATGCCTATAAGGTCTATTTGACTCTCCATAAGCTCAAGGGCTGGTCTTGTGCCGGTTGGCTTGACCAAACTTCATCGCTTCGAAACGCACTTTTCTACCTTCGACAAGCTTCTTCAAGTTCCTTCAGTGGTATCAGAGCTAGATCAAGATGGGTGACGGCTTTCCCTCAATGATCGAGAAGCTTGATCGACACAACTACGCGGCTTGGCAAATTAGAATGGAGGCCTATTTGCAAGGTAGAAATCTTTATGGAATTGTAGCAGGTGATGAAGCTATGCCTATTCCAAGATCCAAAGGAGGACCTACACAAGAGGAGACAAATAAGCTCACACTTTGGTGCGCAAGGGATGCTCAAGCAAGGTCGTACATACTAAACTCTATCTCTGACTTTCTATTACCACATATTAGAGGATGCAAGACATCTCAAGAGACTTGGGATGCCCTGGAGACTTTCTTTTCTGCTAGTACCAAAGCAAGAAAGAATCATCTTTGGAACGAGTTCAACCAAATGAAGAAGACACATAAACAAACCATCACAGAGTTTGTTACCAAGATCAAGGAGGTTGCGGATCAGTTAGCATCCATTGGAGAGCTGATTGAAGAAGAGGTCATCATGAGGCAAATTCTCAACGGCATTCGAAGTGATAAGCAATGGCAATCCTTCATGACGGCTTACGATCTCATCATGGATGTGCAAACTCCAGACTTCAACATCTTTCTTGGACAACTCTTCAATCAAGAAGCCAATAATAGCATAAAGGAAGGTAACTCTTATCATGGTAGTTCAACTAGTGCTCTATATGCAGAAAAGAAGGATAAGAAGCAGAAAGGCAAGAAGAAGGAAGAAGACAAAGAAGAGACTTCCCAAGCCAACTTCGCAAGCAAGAGCAAGTGGAAAGGGAAGAAGAAAGGACCAAAGCAAGACAAAGCCAAAGGTCAGAATGTTCAACCTTGTGCCTTATGCGATAAGACCAACCACACCACTCAGAACTGTTGGTTCAATGGGAAGACCCAGAAAGGAAGTGGAAGAGGTGGATATGGCGGCAATAGAGGCAGAGGTGGACACAACTTCAACAACAACAATAGAAGCTATAATAGAAGGGACTACAACAATTATTCAAAAGATCAACCACATAAAGACTCATTGCTTCTTATGAACCTAAGCCACAAAGAAGGTAAAGAAGACGATCATTTGTTCTACATAGATTCAGGATGTTCGAATCATGTTGCAGGCAACATTGCTCTTCTATCTGACTTGGAAAGTCCAAAGCATAGACATGAAGTGCAAACAGGGGATGACACGAAGCACAATGTGGAGAAGATTGGTAATGTCAAAGCTTCCAATGGCAGGACAAACATTCTGAGTAAGGTTCTATATGGACCCACTATCACTAAAAACCTAATAAGTGTAGGCCAAATAGTTGAAAAAGGCTTGCAAGTTAGGTTCACCCAACATGGAGCTTTTGTGGAAGATCCATGTCAAGGCTTCAAGAAGATAGCCCGAGGTGAGAAGCATGGTAGGCTCTTTACTTTTGAAGTAGGAGATACCAGGAACATAGCTCTATTCAACTTTGGGTCTCAAACCCTAAGTGAGCTTGAAGTGTGGCATAAGAGACTTGCTCATGTGAATGAAATAACCTTGAAGGATATATGCAGGGATCAAAGTGTTCTAGGACTGCCGAACATATCAAAGCAACACATGATCAACAGATGTGATGCATGTCAGATTGGGAAGGCACAAAGACAACCATTCAACCACAAAGGCTACATCCACAACAACTTATTGGACTTAGTAGACACAGATGTATGGGGACCAATTCAAGAACCTTCATTGGCAGGATCAAGGTATTATGTCTCATTTATTGACGAACATAGTAGATGGACTGTTCTATACTTTATCAAAAGAGTAAGAATGAAGTATTTGATTGCTTCAAGAAGTATCTTGCACATGTGGAGAATCATACAGGTAGATCACTAAAGAAGCTCAGATCTGATGGAGGGGGAGAATACTTCTCCAAAGAGTTTGATGAGTTCTTGCAGGACAAAGGTATCAAAAGGGAAGTAACTACTAGGTACTCTCCTCAACTAAATGGAATTGCATAGAGAAGAAACAAGACATTGGTTGGATCAGCCCGAACAATGCTTGAAGAGAAGAAGTTGCCACATTATCTTTGGGTAGAAGCTATTTCAACTGCAGTGTACCTTGTCAATCGACTACCATCCAAATCGCTTCAAGGTATGACTCCTTATGAAGCATGGCATGGAAGAAAACCTAGTCTTGGACATTGCAAGGTTTTTGGTTGTTTAGCTTATGTTCATGTACCATCACAAATAAGAGGTAAGCTAAATGAAAGGGCAACAAAGGCAGTGTTTATTGGATATGATTCAACTCAGATGGGTTACAGGTTCTTCAATCCTTCAACCAAGCAATTCACTACAAGTAGAGATGTTTTGTCTGAAGAACACAGGTCTTGGTATGATGAAGATAAACAAAAGGTAACACTACCATATGATCTTGATTCTGACTCTCATCAATTAGGAAGCAAGCATGATACACATGTCCAGGATCCAAGAAGTGATACGGACGATGACCAAGATGAAAGAGAAAGGGATTACAAGCTATGGAAGTCAAGAGGCAAAGCAAAGATGCAAGAGGTTGGAGAATGCTCCCAACAAGCACCTAGAAGATCAGCAAGAGAGAAGAAACAACCAGAAAGGTATGGATATGATTCCACATTTGTTACAAAGCATTCAATCTACTTGGCAAAAGACTCTATTTCAGAGGAACCCTCAACCTATGAAGAGGCAAAGGGAAACCCTAATTGGGAAAAGGCCATGAACGAAGAGATAGATGCATTGAAGGAAATGGACACTTGGGATTTGGTTCCAATGTCGCCGAATCAAAAGGTAATTGGTTGCCGATGGGTATATAAAGTTAAAAGAAATTCAGATGGATCAGTTTGCAGGTACAAGGCAAGATTAGTTGCCAAAGGATGCTCACAAACTCATGGTATAGACTATGAGGAAACATTCTCACCAGTCGCAAAGATGACTACAATCAGGACACTGATAAGTTAGCTGCTGCAAGGAATTGGAGACTCCTCCAACTTGATGTGAAAAATGCATTCTTAAATGGTTGGATAAGTGAAGAGGTATACATGTCACAACCACCAGGTTTTGAAAACCCTAATCATCCATCTTATGTTTGCAGACTTAAGAAAGCATTGTATGGATTGAAACAAGCTCCAAGAGCTTGGAATTACAGGTTGGTTACATATCTTCAAGATCAAGGGTTCAAAGCTAGCAGCTCAAATCCTTCTCTATTCATCAAAAGGGATCACAATGAGGTTATCTATCTATGTGTATATGTAGATGATATTATTGTGACAGGTGATGATCTAAATGGCATTCAAAGGATCAAGAGACACATGCAAGAGGAGTTCAAAATCAGTGACCTAGGTGAGCTCACATATTTCCTAGGTATGCAGGTGATATACACAGATGAAGGAATGTATTTGACTCAAAGAAGATACATTCAGGATCTGCTTCTCAAGTTCAAAATGGAGAACACTAAACCTGCAGGTACACCTTTGGAGATGAATCATAAACTTAGTGTTTATGAAGGTGAGAAAATTGAAGACATTAAAGAGTATCAAAGCTTGGTAGGTAGCTTGATATATGCTACTCACACAAGGGCGGACATCTCATATAGTGTGGGAGTGCTTAGTCAGTTCATGCACTCACCAAGAAGACCACACATGGATGCGGCTAAGAGAGTACTTAAGTATCTCAAAGGTACAATCAACGAAGGTATATTCTATCCTTACTCTTCCTATTTGGATATCAAAATCTACTCAGATGCAGATTGGGCAGGAGCTAAGGATGATAGAAAAAGTACATCTGGTTACTTAGCATTTGCAGGCTCAAAGCTAGTTTCATGGAGTTCCAAGAAGCAACCAACAGTTGCTTTATCCTCAACTGAAGCAGAGTACAGAGGCTTGACCATAGCAACTCAAGAGGCAATATGGTTAAAAGCATTGTATACAGATTTGGGACTTGTGAGTTCCAAACCTCACATATTTGGAGATAATGTAAGTTCCATGCATCTAGCGGCAAATCCTATTTTTTATGCGAGAACCAAGCACATAGAAGTTCATTACCACTTCATCAGGGAGAAGCTCATGGCAAAGGAGATCGACATTTCTTTTGTTCCTACTGAAAAGCAAGTAGCAGATATGATGACGAAGGCACTTGATGGAATAAAGCTTTGTAGATTCAAAGCTATGGCAGGTATTCAACCTATCAGAGAATGAAGACTCAAGCATACTTTAGCTTGAGGGGGATCTGTTGGAACATCAAGCTTACACTATGCTTGAGGTGGATTTGATCTACATCGAAGGCTATCGCGTCGAAAGAATATCCGTTGGAGAGTTCTTTTTCATATGCTCATTTATTGTATTTTTTTGAGAATATTTTGATGGCTCATTTACCATTGTAAAAGCCTTGAGTTGTACACATGTAAAGGTAGAAATATAGAGCCAAAATCCCACGAAATTTTGGTGGTTGAAGTTGCATTCAATCAAGCAAATCAAGTCACCTAAAAGTAGATCAATCAAGATCTTCACTTTTCCTAGATTATAGGGAAGTGAATTGATTCCCTCCAACAACCATTCCCACCTTCATTTGAATTCAGATTCAAGTTGTAAAAGTCGTGGAACACTCCTAGAGGCTATATAAGGAGTTGAAATCACTTGTATTATACATGGAAGCAATATAAATACACTTGTGACCATCATTGTCTTGCTCCTTCAATTTTCTGCATCATCTTCTTCGCCAACAGTAATCTTGCAGAGGCTGCTGCTCTCTCCTCAGAGCTCTAAATTGAGTGCAAGAGGACTCATTGGAAAGGTATTAGTGTCTAGTTTATGCCTGTAAATTTTCAAAGCATTTGGTTCAGCAGATTTGCAGAAATCTTAGGTTTTCTGCCTCGGGGTCAATCTCTGCGTATTCCTGAAAAATAGGAAGTACCACCGGTGAATGTCGCATTCATTCCTATAGCATATTTTGCTTATTCCTTATACTTTTGTGCATTCCATACACTCAACCCTATGTGTATCACTCCCATAAAAGGATTTTTTCTAATTGTAATCACGCTGGTCGCTATGGGCATTTGAAGTTCATTGTCTCTTCCATAGATAGTAAGTTTTTTGAGCTAGTCGACCCGCGAACCTATCTGTTTGTATCGACTCATTCTCCTTGATGCTCCAAGGTACATAGTGTGTTTCTTTGCACTTATCACATGCCTATAAGGTCTATTTGAGTCTCCAGAAGCTCAAGGGCTGGTCTTGTGCCGGTTGGCTTGACCAAACTTCATCGCTTCGAAACGCACTTTTCTACCTTCGACAAGCTTCTTCAAGTTCCTTCAGTGGTATCAAAGCTAGATCAAGATGGGTGACGGCTTTCCCTCAATGATCGAGAAGCTTGATCGACACAACTACGCGGCTTGGCAAATTAGAATGGAGGCCTATTTGCAAGGTAGAAATCTTTATGGAATTGTAGCAGGTGATGAAGCTATGCCTATTCCAAGATCCAAAGGAGGACCTACACAAGAGGAGACAAATAAGCTCACACTTTGGTGCGCAAGGGATGCTCAAGCAAGGTCGTACATACTAAACTCTATCTCTGACTTTCTATTACCACATATTAGAGGATGCAAGACATCTCAAGAGACTTGGGATGCCCTGGAGACTTTCTTTTCTGCTAGTACCAAAGCAAGAAAGAATCATCTTTGGAACGAGTTCAACCAAATGAAGAAGACACATAAACAAACCATCACAGAGTTTGTTACCAAGGTCAAGGAGGTTGCGGATCAGTTAGCATCCATTGGAGAGCTGATTGAAGAAGAGGTCATCATGAGGCAAATTCTCAACGGCATTCGAAGTGATAAGCAATGGCAATCCTTCACGACGGCTTACAATCTCATCATGGATGTGCAAACTCCAGACTTCAACATCTTTCTTGGACAACTCTTCAATCAAGAAGCCAATAATAGCATAAAGGAAGGTAACTCTTATCATGGTAGTTCAACTAGTGCTCTATATGCAGAAAAGAAGGATAAGAAGCAGAAAGGCAAGAAGAAGGAAGAAGACGAAGAAGAGACTTCCCAAGCCAACTTCGCAAGCAAGAGCAAGTGGAAAGGGAAGAAGAAAGGACCAAAGCAAGACAAAGCCAAAGGTCAGAATGTTCAACCTTGTGCCATATGCGATAAGACCAACCACACCACTCAGAACTGCTGGTTCAATGGGAAGACCCAGAAAGGAAGTGGAAGAGGTGGATATGGCGGCAATAGAGGCAGAGGTGGACACAACTTCAACAACAACAATAGAAGCTATAATAGAAGGGACTACAACAATTATTCAGAAGATCAACCACATAAAGACTCATTGCTTCTTATGAACCTAAGCCACAAAGAAGGTAAAGAAGACGATCATTTGTTCTACATAGATTCACAATGTTCGAATCATGTTGCAGGCAACATTGCTCTTCTATCTGACTTGGAAAGTCCAAAGCATAGACATGAAGTGCAAACAGGGGATGACAGGAAGCACAATGTGGAGAAGATTGGTAATGTCAAAGCTTCCAATGGCAGGACAAACATTCTGAGTAAGGTTCTATATGTACCCACTATCACTAAAAACCTAATAAGTGTAGGCCAAATAGTTGAAAAAGGCTTGCAAGTTAGGTTCACCCAACATGGAGCTTTTGTGGAAGATCCATGTCAAGGCTTCAAGAAGATAGCCCGAGGTGAGAAGCATGGTAGGCTCTTTACTTTTGAAGTAGGAGATACCAGGAACATAGCTCTATTCAACTTTGGGTCTCAAACCCTAAGTGAGCTTGAAGTGTGGCATAAGAGACTTGCTCATGTGAATGAAAGAACCTTGAAGGATATATGCAGGGATCAAAGTGTTCTAGGACTGCCGAACATATCAAAGCAACACATGATCAACAGATGTGATGCATGTCAGATTGGGAAGGCACAAAGACAACCATTCAACCACAAAGGCTACATCCACAACAACTTATTGGACTTAGTAGACACAGATGTATGGGGACCAATTCAAGAACCTTCATTGGCAGGATCAAGGTATTATGTCTCATTTATTGATGAACATAGTAGATGGACTGTTCTATACTTTATCAAGAGTAAGAATGAAGTATTTGATTGCTTCAAGAAGTATCTTGCACATGTGGAGAATCATACAGGTAGATCACTAAAGAAGCTCAGATCTGATGGAGGGGGAGAATACTTCTCCAAAGAGTTTGATGAGTTCTTGCAGGACAAAGGTATCAAAAGGGAAGTAACTACTAGGTACTCTCCTCAACTAAATGGAATTGCATAGAGAAGAAACAAGACATTGGTTGGATCAGCCCGAACAATGCTTGAAGAGAAGAAGTTGCCACATTATCTTTGGGTAGAAGCTATTTCAACTGCAGTGTACCTTGTCAATCGACTACCATCCAAATCGCTTCAAGGTATGACTCCTTATGAAGCATGGCATGGAAGAAAACCTAGTCTTGGACATTGCAAGGTTTTTGGTTGTTTAGCTTATGTTCATGTACCATCACAAATAAGAGGTAAGCTAAATGAAAGGGCAACAAAGGCAGTGTTTATTGGATATGATTCAACTCAGATGGGTTACAGGTTCTTCAATCCTTCAACCAAGCAATTCACTACAAGTAGAGATGTTTTGTCTGAAGAACACAGGTCTTGGTATGATGAAGATAAACAAAAGGTAACACTACCATATGATCTTGATTCTGACTCTCATCAATTAGGAAGCAAGCATGATACACAGGTCCAGGATCCAAGAAGTGATACGGACGATGACCAAGATGAAAGAGAAAGGGATTACAAGCTATGGAAGTCAAGAGGCAAAGCAAAGATGCAAGAGGTTGGAGAATGCTCCCAACAAGCACCTAGAAGATCAGCAAGAGAGAAGAAACAACCAGAAAGGTATGGATATGATTCCACATTTGTTACAGAGAATTCAATCTACTTGGCAAAAGACTCTATTTCAGAGGAACCCTCAACCTATGAAGAGGCAAAGGGAAACCCTAATTGGGAAAAGGCCATGAACGAAGAGATAGATGCATTGAAGGAAATGGACACTTGGGATTTGGTTCCAATGTCGCCGAATCAAAAGGTAATTGGTTGCCGATGGGTATATAAAGTTAAAAGAAATTCAGATGGATCAGTTTGCAGGTACAAGGCAAGATTAGTTGCCAAAGGATGCTCACAAACTCATGGTATAGACTATGAGGAAACATTCTCACCAGTCGCAAAGATGACTACAATCAGGACACTGATAAGTTAGCTGCTGCAAGGAATTGGAGACTCCTCCAACTTGATGTGAAAAATGCATTCTTAAATGGTTGGATAAGTGAAGAGGTATACATGTCACAACCACCAGGTTTTGAAAACCCTAATCATCCATCTTATGTTTGCAGACTTAAGAAAGCATTGTATGGATTGAAACAAGCTCCAAGAGCTTGGAATTACAGGTTGGTTACATATCTTCAAGATCAAGGGTTCAAAGCTAGCAGCTCAAATCCTTCTCTATTCATCAAAAGGGATCACAATGAGGTTATCTATCTATGTGTATATGTAGATGATATTATTGTGACAGGTGATGATCTAAATGGCATTCAAAGGATCAAGAGACACATGCAAGAGGAGTTCAAAATCAGTGACCTAGGTGAGCTCACATATTTCCTAGGTATGCAGGTGATATACACAGATGAAGGAATGTATTTGACTCAAAGAAGATACATTCAGGATCTGCTTCTCAAGTTCAAAATGGAGAACACTAAACCTGCAGGTACACCTTTGGAGATGAATCATAAACTTAGTGTTTATGAAGGTGAGAAAATTGAAGACATTAAAGAGTATCAAAGCTTGGTAGGTAGCTTGATATATGCTACTCACACAAGGGCGGACATCTCATATAGTGTGGGAGTGCTTAGTCAGTTCATGCACTCACCAAGAAGACCACACATGGATGCGGCTAAGAGAGTACTTAAGTATCTCAAAGGTACAATCAACGAAGGTATATTCTATCCTTACTCTTCCTATTTGGATATCAAAATCTACTCAGATGCAGATTGGGCAGGAGCTAAGGATGATAGAAAAAGTACATCTGGTTACTTAGCATTTGCAGGCTCAAAGCTAGTTTCATGGAGTTCCAAGAAGCAACCAACAGTTGCTTTATCCTCAACTGAAGCAGAGTACAGAGGCTTGACCATAGCAACTCAAGAGGCAATATGGTTAAAAGCATTGTATACAGATTTGGGACTTGTGAGTTCCAAACCTCACATATTTGGAGATAATGTAAGTTCCATGCATCTAGCGGCAAATCCTATTTTTTATGCGAGAACCAAGCACATAGAAGTTCATTACCACTTCATCAGGGAGAAGCTCATGGCAAAGGAGATCGACATTTCTTTTGTTCCTACTGAAAAGCAAGTAGCAGATATGATGACGAAGGCACTTGATGGAATAAAGCTTTGTAGATTCAAAGCTATGGCAGGTATTCAACCTATCAGAGAATGAAGACTCAAGCATACTTTAGCTTGAGGGGGATCTGTTGGAACATCAAGCTTACACTATGCTTGAGGTGGATTTGATCTACATCGAAGGCTATCGCGTCGAAAGAATATCCGTTGCAGAGTTCTTTTTCATATGCTCATTTATTGTATTTTTTTGAGAATATTTTGATGGCTCATTTACCATTGTAAAAGCCTTGAGTTGTACACATGTAAAGGTAGAAATATAGAGCCAAAATCCCACGAAATTTTGGTGGTTGAAGTTGCATTCAATCAAGCAAATCAAGTCACCTAAAAGTAGATCAATCAAGATCTTCACTTTTCCTAGATTATAGGGAAGTGAATTGATTCCCTCCAACAACCATTCCCACCTTCATTTGAATTCAGATTCAAGTTGTAAAAGTCGTGGAACACTCCTAGAGGCTATATAAGGAGTTGAAATCACTTGTATTATACATGGAAGCAATATACATACACTTGTGACCATCATTGTCTTGCTCCTTCAATTTTCTGCATCATCTTCTTCGCCAACAGTAATCTTGCAGAGGCTGCCGCTCTCTCCTCAGAGCTCCAAATTGAGTGCAAGAGGACTCATTGGAAAGGTATTAGTGTCTAGTTTGTGCCTGTAAATTTTCAAAGCATTTGGTTCAGCAGATTTGGAGAAATCTTAGGTTTTCTGCCTCGGGGTCAATCTCTGCGTATTCCTGAAAAATAGGAAGTACCACCGGTGAATGTCGCATTCATTCCTATAGCATATTTTGCTTATTCCTTATACTTTTGTGCATTCCATACACTCAACCCTATGTGTATCACTCCCATAAAAGGATTTTTTCTAATTGTAATCACGCTGGTCGCTATGGGCATTTGAAGTTCATTGTCTCTTCCATAGATAGTAAGTTTTTTGAGCTAGTCGACCCGCGAACCTATCTGTTTTGTATCGACTCATTCTCCTTGATGCTCCAAGGTACATAGTGTGTTTCTTTGCACTTATCACATGCCTATAAGGTCTATTTGAGTCTCCAGAAGCTCAAGGGCTGGTCTTGTGCCGGTTGGCTTGACCAAACTTCATCGCTTCGAAACGCACTTTTCTACCTTCGACAAGCTTCTTCAAGTTCCTTCAGTGGTATCAAAGCTAGATCAAGATGGGTGACGGATTTCCCTCAATGATCGAGAAGCTTGATCGACACAACTACGCGGCTTGGCAAATTAGAATGGAGGCCTATTTGCAAGGTAGAAATCTTTATGGAATTGTAGCAGGTGATGAAGCTATGCCTATTCCAAGATCCAAAGGAGGACCTACACAAGAGGAGACAAATAAGCTCACACTTTGGTGCGCAAGGGATGCTCAAGCAAGGTCGTACATACTAAACTCTATCTCTGACTTTCTATTACCACATATTAGAGGATGCAAGACATCTCAAGAGACTTGGGATGCCCTGGAGACTTTCTTTTCTGCTAGTACCAAAGCAAGAAAGAATCATCTTTGGAACGAGTTCAACCAAATGAAGAAGACACATAAACAAACCATCACAGAGTTTGTTACCAAGGTCAAGGAGGTTGCGGATCAGTTAGCATCCATTGGAGAGCTGATTGAAGAAGAGGTCATCATGAGGCAAATTCTCAATGGCATTCGAAGTGATAAGCAATGGCAATCCTTCACGACGGCTTACAATCTCATCATGGATGTGCAAACTCCAGACTTCAACATCTTTCTTGGACAACTCTTCAATCAAGAAGCCAATAATAGCATAAAGGAAGGTAACTCTTATCATGGTAGTTCAACTAGTGCTCTATATGCAGAAAAGAAGGATAAGAAGCAGAAAGGCAAGAAGAAGGAAGAAGACGAAGAAGAGACTTCCCAAGCCAACTTCGCAAGCAAGAGCAAGTGGAAAGGGAAGAAGAAAGGACCAAAGCAAGACAAAGCCAAAGGTCAGAATGTTCAACCTTGTGCCATATGCGATAAGACCAACCACACCACTCAGAACTGCTGGTTCAATGGGAAGACCCAGAAAGGAAGTGGAAGAGGTGGATATGGCGGCAATAGAGGCAGAGGTGGACACAACTTCAACAACAACAATAGAAGCTATAATAGAAGGGACTACAACAATTATTCAGAAGATCAACCACATAAAGACTCATTGCTTCTTATGAACCTAAGCCACAAAGAAGGTAAAGAAGACGATCATTTGTTCTACATAGATTCAGGATGTTCGAATCATGTTGCAGGCAACATTGCTCTTCTATCTGACTTGGAAAGTCCAAAGCATAGACATGAAGTGCAAACAGGGGATGACAGGAAGCACAATGTGGAGAAGATTGGTAATGTCAAAGCTTCCAATGGCAGGACAAACATTCTGAGTAAGGTTCTATATGTACCCACTATCACTAAAAACCTAATAAGTGTAGGCCAAATAGTTGAAAAAGGCTTGCAAGTTAGGTTCACCCAACATGGAGCTTTTGTGGAAGATCCATGTCAAGGCTTCAAGAAGATAGCCCGAGGTGAGAAGCATGGTAGGCTCTTTACTTTTGAAGTAGGAGATACCAGGAACATAGCTCTATTCAACTTTGGGTCTCAAACCCTAAGTGAGCTTGAAGTGTGGCATAAGAGACTTGCTCATGTGAATGAAAGAACCTTGAAGGATATATGCAGGGATCAAAGTGTTCTAGGACTGCCGAACATATCAAAGCAACACATGATCAACAGATGTGATGCATGTCAGATTGGGAAGGCACAAAGACAACCATTCAACCACAAAGGCTACATCCACAACAACTTATTGGACTTAGTACACACAGATGTATGGGGACCAAGTCAAGAACCTTCATTGGCAGGATCAAGGTATTATGTCTCATTTATTGACGATCATATGTTGGAACCGTGAAGTCATGAAAGGCCTATGAAGCTATGAAGGCTATGGAGTACTTGGAGGCCTACCTTGGAGTTAAGGATACTTGAATACTCAAGGCCTTGTGTGACAGTCTTCCAAATTTCCCACTTTTCCCTCTTGTAAATAAGTTTCTTCATAGGAACTCCTGCTTACTTATTTATGTGAGAAAACCCATAAAAACTCAACCTTTCCCTTCTTTTTTGTAAAAGACTCCTTTTTTGAATTCTTGCCTTAGTTTCAAAAAGAGAGCTCACTTTTGGATTCGTGCAAATGCTCTCTCTCTAGGAAGATTCTCTTTTTTGATTTTACCAACTACCTACCTTCTTTTAGAACATCTTTAGTTAATGAAGCCTTTGGCCACTTGTATTGAACGGATTCCTCCTCCTCTCTTATATAAGGAGGAGCTCATTTTGTAAAAACGGGGGGCCCTTGGCCATGGCCTTGGCCTCCATGCTAATGGAATGAAGGTTCATTTGGCTTCCACATTTCTCCTTGTGTGCTAGGCGTTGGTCCATGTGTGTGGGTTTGGCACTTGGGGTTGGCTTGTGTGTGAGCATTGCCCTCCCTTGCTCCTTTTGACGTTGGCCATGGTGCCATTGTTCATGGACGTGGGTGTGTGTGCGTTGCTTGCACTTCTTGCAACTCCTCTTGGAAGAGCCTCTCACTTCCATGTGAGGCGGTTAGGGTCTGTTGCTCCCCTTTCTCAACAAATTTGGCGCCGTTGCCGGGGATGATCGACCTTCAACCGTTGGGTTTTTTCAAGCTTGTCGTGCCTACACTTGGTGGATGCACCTCATGCTTGGATTGAGTTGTGGATCCATGTGGCTTTCGATTGGGCAAGGGTACCTCTCATTTTGTTAATTTTTTGAGTAGATTAGTTCATTTCTTTGTTTGTTGCACAAAAACATCCTCTAATCCTTCTCTCTCTCATTCCATGCACATACCTCCACACATGCACTCACTCCTCTGCCATTTTTTAATTTTAACGCTTGTCGTTGGATTGGGGGATGGGTGAGTGTCCTGACTCCTCTGTGACTCCCTCCCTCATTCCATTTCCTTTATAAAAAAAAAAAAAAGAAAAAAGAATAAAATCTTGAGTATGGGAGTGAAAGAACCATTTTTCCCTCCATTTGTGCTCTCTACGTGTGAGAGTAGGAATTGAATGCTAGCCTAGGATTTTTTTTGCGTGGATATTTGTTTTTGAATGACTCACGATGAGGCATTGAATTTCCCTTGTCCCCCTCTCCTCCATGTCAGTGATGGTAGATCCGTGCAAGGTTGGGCATGGCGTGCATTTACACCTCCCTTCCACTCTCTCACTCATCGTCAAATCGGACGGGTTAAACTGCAGGAATCTCCTTTCTCTCACTTCTGGTTTGAAGTTGAGCCCGTTGGGGGCTGGGGCTCCATTGGCATCCCCCTGTTGGTGGCTATGGAGCTTCATTCTCCTGCCCCTCTGCGTGCAAGCCTATGTGGGGTCGAGCCCCTATGGGTTCCCGCTTCCTGCAGAAGGTGTTGCCCTGAGCATTAGCTCCCCAACCCAATTTCCCGCTTGGACTTTGCCTACGTCTGCTGCTCCTCGCGACCATGCTTCCTTGGAGGAGGTACTAATGCTACGTTGTTGGCCTCTATCTCCTTCTTCCCCTTTGCGCACAATATCTTGACTCCATATATGCTTGTCTACGGATGCTGGTGATGAAACCATTGGCTCTCAACCTATGCGGGTGTGTTCATCTACCAAGACTCTGCTTCATCCTTGCCTTTCATATCCGAGATTCGGTGTGCTCTTCACCTCGTTGCTGCTCTATCATGTGGCATCTGTCTTGTGCTTCTTCCAGCAATGAATGGTTTCAATATCGCGCGAAGCACTGGCAGATTTGGTATCACAATTACACATCAAGGCATACTCTAGTGTCGGTGTGTGGGGTTTGGAATGGAACTCCATTCGGCTTCATCAAACTGGATTTTCCGTCTGGCTACCTTTCCTAGCTTGGGCCTCGATCATTGGCAAGCATCCATCCAATCTCCTTCTATGTCTGCGCTACACACGCAATCGGCTCAGGGCTGAGCTCATGCTCCCTTGTCACAACGCCTCTTTTTGTATTTGCATGAAGATTTTTGCGTCCTTTTTGACTACCGTTTGGGACCTAGTGGCTCCATTTGTTGTACTGGTCTGCCCTACAATTGGTTGAAAGCTCATTTTTCTGCACCATATACCGTTTTCTCTGAGACTTTGTTTACAGATCTTTCTATGCTTCGCTGATCTCTTTGATGGTTTGCGTTGAACTATGGCTCCTTGTGTGCTATCGTATCACAAGGAAGAAGAATTAAGGTGTATATTTCTAATGCCTATCGACTATGTGTGATGAAAGGTATATCTCTGTGTCCGACTGCATAATCCATCTAGATCATGTTGTTTGTAGATTACTCCTTGTGTGTTTTCATTATTGAAGTGCAACTCGAAGGATAGGAAGCATGTGAGTACCCGTTTAAAGGTTACCATTGGGTGCTGGGGGTGAAAGACTTTGCAATTGCAAGGACAATGGGCCTCACATCTTTGGATAGTCGATTGCGTCTCCATGATTGCTTTTCAGGTTCAGGTCTCTTTCTCTGACTGACACTGACTTGGGTTAGAGGCAAAAAGCTTCCAAGGCTTCATCAATCCTCACCGCATGCTATCACATGTATATTTAAGCAAATTTTGATAGGAAAGGGGTAATATGCTTTTAGCTATGGAGTGCAGGGTAGGACGTTGATCTTAGTAATTGTTGGTTTCGTAATTATTGATCTCTATTTCCATGTGTTTTGTCCTCCTTGGCATGCGCACTGTAATCTCTAACCTTATGTGGTTATGTTTTTATCTGAGTCATGTGGCCACAATGAGACCTTTCCCACGAGATCTTGCAGCGATTGGTCACCAACGCTCTCTTATTTTTTGACCTTAGCTCTTGATGGCAGATGTTGCTCCAATGGGAACTTTAGTTCGAAGAAGTGTATGCTTGGCCTAACTGATTTTTTCTTCCCTTGAGTTTGCTAAGCTCTGTTGTCAATGTAATGGTTCTTGTTAGCTTACATCTATAGGTCTTGATTGGAAGATATATGGAAGGATGTCACCTTCATCATTGTTATGAGGCAAGTATCGAAAGCTTACAGGTTTGCGATTGAATATGAAGGGTGATCGTTCTCCACTATATGATATGAATAGTGTGGATGAGGGATTTCTACCACAACAGGCCATGGGGGCTACAATATCTTCATTCCCCTTTTAGAAACATAATTATTGGAATTTTCTTGATGCAATTTGCACCTGTTCTAAACATGAAGCATTCAAACCATGTGTGTCCATTCTCTGATATCTCGAAATGAAGCTTGAATGCGGGGTTGCTTGCGGTCTTGAATGTTTGGCGGGAGTTGCCTCTAGGATGCCCTGACCATGGTTATGAATGATGACAACTTTGTAAATGCCTGTCTTGGTTGCAATAGGGTTGTCTGCTTTGTAGCTTCTAGTGTATGTCGGGGTGTGAAGAATAGGTGTCTAAAAGTACTTAATGGGTTGCGGTGTGTAACTACCTTGAAAGGGATTGATGTATTAATACATACGGTTTTTTCGCCACTAACCCAAGTACTTGATGACTTTTTATTGGACTGTAGGATTCAGATCTCACATTTGGATGGATTGTGCAAGGCTAGTGTCCTGAAGGTTATCCCACATGTATCATGGGGTGTTCTGTTCTATAAGCCTTATGTTCAACCAGAGCTATATGTGTTTCGATTTCTATTCATGCTGTGCATTGGTGAGAGCGCTCACAAGGGGGGCAATGCAATCTTGAAGGCTAAGAATATTTGTGAGGGCAGCTCTATGATGAACAGCCAATGTCTTATTTAGGTGCCATAAAAGAAAGTATGATACTGTCTCGTGATTATTGTGATGATGCACACTATCGACAATCGTCATAGGTCTATCAAAGAATAAACGTTTGACCTTTAGAATATACTTGTACCATCGATGGTAATTCTTCGTATGTGTTTTCTACCCTATAGGACCCAACACCTATGCACCTTGAGTTCTATAGGTTCAGATTTGCTTCAATGACATTGCATCAGCTCCGGTAGTTGTTCAATTCACTCTTATGCATATGGCTCCACATAATGCACAATAAGGAAGAAAGGAAATATGGTTTGTAATACTTGCATGAGGGTCAAGGAACCATACTACGCACTCACCCTTTATTCTACTTGTCACATATGCACACGGTGTAAAAATTGCTCTCAGAAATTGCAACCGTTGCTTGATCATTGTCATTGGTAAATCTAAAGAGGTTTGATGGTTTATGGTCTACTTGAAGCTTAACAGGTTTTTGACTATGGCTCTTGGGAGGTTATCTTGTGGTGACTGCCTATGAAGATGAACTTGGTGCTATTCAGCTGAAAGTCCCCAAAATGGTCACTCTTCATGAACTTAATGCATTTTCTCTTAGGCCACTAAAGCTAGAATGTAGTGTATGCTTGTTGTAAGGTTATGCAATTAAATATATTTCTGGACTAGGATCGAAAGGTCGTCACATGTTTTGGAATCCCTTGGAGCTTCCACCTAAAGGATAACCTATTTTTGATTTTCTGTGGCTTACCATAGGCTTCACACTCCCTTGTGGTCTTTTGAAGGTTTTTTCAAGCCCCACCAAGGAGTGATACACAAGTTGACACCTTTAGGCACCTCATATCTATGCATTCATCATATATATGATCTTCTTGCTTGATGAAAAGCTTGCAGGTGACTCGAGCATATTGATTCTTCTCCTTGGGGAAGCAATCCCTTGGAATGATTAAAGAACTTTTGGGGATACTAAATTCTTTTTGCTGATCTTTAAATGAGAAGTTAATTGTGTACTCAATTACTCTTGACTCTGAGTGTTGCAGGTTTGAAACGAAGGATGATGGTGCTACCATGTCTTATGAAGTTTCTGTAGCATGCTTCTGTCATAGTCATTAGAAAGGGATAACATGCTTGTTTCCCTCAATATGATGGTATTGGTTGCATGTGACCACTTATGTTCAAAAGGCAATTAGTAATACCATAGGGTTGATGTGTGAATATTGTGCGAAGAATGGCTTGCTCTAGGAGTGTGTCTGCCCAATATTTTAGGCATAGAATCTAAAGGGTTTGTTTTGATCTTGCAAAGTTACTGGAAGTGTGGGTGGATTTAGACTTGTTTACATGCAATAGTCTCAATGGTGTGAATGTTACTTGATGCCTGTATTCATTGACCCATTAATAGGAATTTGGTCCAAGACTGCACAAACTCTTGCTACCCAGTGTTAATGCATCTCTCTTGAGTCTACTCTTTATTAATGCCAGTAGCAAAATTCTTGGGTTGGTGCATAATGCTCTCATGATGTAAGCATGTATTCTTTAAAGGATATTTGCAGGTGAGAATGTACATAGGGGGTTGAATTTTTTTTAAGTACGAAGTCATGAATGAGTGATTGTTTTTTGCTAGAGAAGTAACTCTCTAGTTTCACAAAGCTCATTTAAGGCTTATGTTTTGCATTACAGGCCAACATATTTAGAACATTGATCCTCCTTACCTCCTATAGATGATTTGCTACTGTGCTTTGCAGGAATAGTGTTGGATAAGTTGTTTGAGTCTCACGAATGCTTGCAAAATGTTAGGACTCATAATGTTACACAATTATCTATTCATTTTTGAGGCACATAATGTCATGTTAAATTGCAAGCTTGTTGACTAGGAGCATAGTATGAATGATGGCAGGAACATAAGTTAAACTTGCAACTACATATTCATCTCGTGCTATACAATGCAATATGTCACACTCACTTGGAAATAACAGATTATGGCATCATCTTTTGGAGCACTTAGATGAGAAGATTTTTTAGAGCTCTTCTCATTAGAAGAGCAAGTCCTTAGTGAAAGATGTTCCCTGAAGTGGAAACTAAACATGAAATTGCATTTTATGGTTGCTTCTTTTCAAATTCAGTCTACTTGTTATGTATGTTTAAATTTCAGGTATTGGAGCTTTGAAAGAGGCGCATTGGATGGAGGCTGGGCTGACTGCCCCCCAAGGGGATTGTGTCGCTCAGCATTGCTGGATTCAAGATTTGAAGGCAGACGGCTTGCTGATTCAAAAGATTTGCAACCTTGCAACAATCAGACTTGAATTGCTGCGTATCTGAAGAGTTGAAGACTCCAAACATTGGACCCGTTCGGCATTGTATGCCTCTCCTCTCTTAGCTTTGTCGAGGACGACAAAGACTAGGTGGGGGAGGGTGTTGGAACCGTGAAGTCATGAAAGGCCTATGAAGCTATGAAGGCTATGGAGTACTTGGAGGCCTACCTTGGAGTTAAGGATACTTGAATACTCAAGGCCTTGTGTGACAGTCTTCCAAATTTCCAACTTTTCCCTCTTGTAAATAAGTTTCTTCATAGGAACTCCTGCTTACTTATTTATGTGAGAAAACCCATAAAAACTCAACCTTTCCCTTCTTTTTTGTAAACGACTCCTTTTTTGAATTCTTGCCTTAGTTTCAAAAAGAGAGCTCACTTTTGGATACGTGCAAATGCTCTCTCTCTAGGAAGATTCTCTTTTTTGATTTTACCAACTACCTACCTTTTTTTAGAACATCTTTAGTTAATGAAGCCTTTGGCCACTTGTATTGAACGGATTCCTCCTCCTCTCTTATATAAGGAGGAGCTCATTTTGTAAAAAGGGGGGGCCCTTGGCCATGGCCTTGGCCTCCATGCTAATGGAATGAAGGTTCATTTGGCTTCCACATTTCTCCTTGTGTGCTAGGCGTTGGTCCATGTGTGTGGGTTTGGCACTTGGGGTTGGCTTGTGTGTGAGCATTGCCCTCCCTTGCTCCTTTTGACGTTGGCCATGGTGCCATTGTTCATGGACGTGGGTGTGTGTGCGTTGCTTGCACTTCTTGCAACTCCTCTTGGAGGAGCCTCTCACTTCCATGTGAGGCGGTTAGGGTCTGTTGCTCCCCTGAAGGCTATGGAGTACTTGGAGGCCTACCTTGGAGTTAAGGATACTTGAATACTCAAGGCCTTGTGTGACAGTCTTCCAAATTTCCCACTTTTCCCTCTTGTAAATAAGTTTCTTCATAGGAACTCCTGCTTACTTATTTATGTGAGAAAACCCATAAAAACTCTACCTTTCCCTTCTTTTTTGTAAAAGACTCCTTTTTTGAATTCTTGCCTTAGTTTCAAAAAGAGAGCTCACTTTTGGATACGTGCAAATGCTCTCTCTCTAGGAAGATTCTCTTTTTTGATTTTACCAACTACCTACCTTTTTTTAGAACAACTTTAGTTAATGAAGCCTTTGGCCACTTGTATTGAACGGATTCCTCCTCCTCTCTTATATAAGGAGGAGCTCATTTTGTAAAAACGGGGGGCCCTTGGCCATGGCCTTGGCCTCCATGCTAATGGAATGAAGGTTCATTTGGCTTCCACATTTCTCCTTGTGTGCTAGGCGTTGGTCCATGTGTGTGGGTTTGGCACTTGGGGTTGGCTTGTGTGTGAGCATTGCCCTCCCTTGCTCCTTTTGACGTTGGCCATGGTGCCATTGTTCATGGACGTGGGTGTGTGTGCGTTGCTTGCACTTCTTGCAACTCCTCTTGGAAGAGCCTCTCACTTCCATGTGAGGCGGTTAGGGTCTGTTGCTCCCCTTTCTCAACACCATAGTAGATGGACTGTTCTATACTTTATCAAGAGTAAGAATGAAGTATTTGATTGCTTCAAGAAGTATCTTGCACATGTGGAGAATCATACAGGTAGATCACTAAAGAAGCTCAGATCTGATGGAGGGGGAGAATACTTCTCCAAAGAGTTTGATGAGTTCTTGCAGGACAAAGGTATCAAAAGGGAAGTAACTACTAGGTACTCTCCTCAACTAAATGGAATTGCATAGAGAAGAAACAAGACATTGGTTGGATCAGCCCGAACAATGCTTGAAGAGAAGAAGTTGCCACATTATCTTTGGGTAGAAGCTATTTCAACTGCAGTGTACCTTGTCAATCGACTACCATCCAAATCGCTTCAAGGTATGACTCCTTATGAAGCATGGCATGGAAGAAAACCTAGTCTTGGACATTGCAAGGTTTTTGGTTGTTTAGCTTATGTTCATGTACCATCACAAATAAGAGGTAAGCTAAATGAAAGGGCAACAAAGGCAGTGTTTATTGGATATGATTCAACTCAGATGGGTTACAGGTTCTTCAATCCTTCAACCAAGCAATTCACTACAAGTAGAGATGTTTTGTTTGAAGAACACAGGTCTTGGTATGATGAAGATAAACAAAAGGTAACACTACCATATGATCTTGATTCTGACTCTCATCAATTAGGAAGCAAGCATGATACACAGGTCCAGGATCCAAGAAGTGATACGGACGATGACCAAGATGAAAGAGAAAGGGATTACAAGCTATGGAAGTCAAGAGGCAAAGCAAAGATGCAAGAGGTTGGAGAATGCTCCCAACAAGCACCTAGAAGATCAGCAAGAGAGAAGAAACAACCAGAAAGGTATGGATATGATTCCACATTTGTTACAAAGCATTCAATCTACTTGGCAAAAGACTCTATTTCAGAGGAACCCTCAACCTATGAAGAGGCAAAGGGAAACCCTAATTGGGAAAAGGCCATGAACGAAGAGATAGATGCATTGAAGGAAATGGACACTTGGGATTTGGTTCCAATGTCGCCGAATCAAAAGGTAATTGGTTGCCGATGGGTATATAAAGTTAAAAGAAATTCAGATGGATCAGTTTGCAGGTACAAGGCAAGATTAGTTGCCAAAGGATGCTCACAAACTCATGGTATAGACTATGAGGAAACATTCTCACCAGTCGCAAAGATGACTACAATCAGGACACTGATAAGTTAGCTGCTGCAAGGAATTGGAGACTCCTCCAACTTGATGTGAAAAATGCATTCTTAAATGGTTGGATAAGTGAAGAGGTATACATGTCACAACCACCAGGTTTTGAAAACCCTAATCATCCATCTTATGTTTGCAGACTTAAGAAAGCATTGTATGGATTGAAACAAGCTCCAAGAGCTTGGAATTACAGGTTGGTTACATATCTTCAAGATCAAGGGTTCAAAGCTAGCAGCTCAAATCCTTCTCTATTCATCAAAAGGGATCACAATGAGGTTATCTATCTATGTGTATATGTAGATGATATTATTGTGACAGGTGATGATCTAAATGGCATTCAAAGGATCAAGAGACACATGCAAGAGGAGTTCAAAATCAGTGACCTAGGTGAGCTCACATATTTCCTAGGTATGCAGGTGATATACACAGATGAAGGAATGTATTTGACTCAAAGAAGATACATTCAGGATCTGCTTCTCAAGTTCAAAATGGAGAACACTAAACCTGCAGGTACACCTTTGGAGATGAATCATAAACTTAGTGTTTATGAAGGTGAGAAAATTGAAGACATTAAAGAGTATCAAAGCTTGGTAGGTAGCTTGATATATGCTACTCACACAAGGGCGGACATCTCATATAGTGTGGGAGTGCTTAGTCAGTTCATGCACTCACCAAGAAGACCACACATGGATGCGGCTAAGAGAGTACTTAAGTATCTCAAAGGTACAATCAACGAAGGTATATTCTATCCTTACTCTTCCTATTTGGATATCAAAATCTACTCAGATGCAGATTGGGCAGGAGCTAAGGATGATAGAAAAAGTACATCTGGTTACTTAGCATTTGCAGGCTCAAAGCTAGTTTCATGGAGTTCCAAGAAGCAACCAACAGTTGCTTTATCCTCAACTGAAGCAGAGTACAGAGGCTTGACCATAGCAACTCAAGAGGCAATATGGTTAAAAGCATTGTATACAGATTTGGGACTTGTGAGTTCCAAACCTCACATATTTGGAGATAATGTAAGTTCCATGCATCTAGCGGCAAATCCTATTTTTTATGCGAGAACCAAGCACATAGAAGTTCATTACCACTTCATCAGGGAGAAGCTCATGGCAAAGGAGATCGACATTTCTTTTGTTCCTACTGAAAAGCAAGTAGCAGATATGATGACGAAGGCACTTGATGGAATAAAGCTTTGTAGATTCAAAGCTATGGCAGGTATTCAACCTATCAGAGAATGAAGACTCAAGCATACTTTAGCTTGAGGGGGATCTGTTGGAACATCAAGCTTACACTATGCTTGAGGTGGATTTGATCTACATCGAAGGCTATCGCGTCGAAAGAATATCCGTTGGAGAGTTCTTTTTCATATGCTCATTTATTGTATTTTTTTGAGAATATTTTGATGGCTCATTTACCATTGTAAAAGCCTTGAGTTGTACACATGTAAAGGTAGAAATATAGAGCCAAAATCCCACGAAATTTTGGTGGTTGAAGTTGCATTCAATCAAGCAAATCAAGTCACCTAAAAGTAGATCAATCAAGATCTTCACTTTTCCTAGATTATAGGGAAGTGAATTGATTCCCTCCAACAACCATTCCCACCTTCATTTGAATTCAGATTCAAGTTGTAAAAGTCGTGGAACACTCCTAGAGGCTATATAAGGAGTTGAAATCACTTGTATTATACATGGAAGCAATATACATACACTTGTGACCATCATTGTCTTGCTCCTTCAATTTTCTGCATCATCTTCTTCGCCAACAGTAATCTTGCAGAGGCTGCTGCTCTCTCCTCAGAGCTCTAAATTGAGTGCAAGAGGACTCATTGGAAAGTTATTAGTGTCTAGTTTATGCCTCTAAATTTTCAAAGCATTTGGTTCAGCAGATTTGGAGAAATCTCAGTTTTTCTGCCTCGGGGTCAATCTCTGCGTATTCCTGAAAAATAGGAAGTACCACCGGTGAATGTCGCATCAAAGGCTTTTTTCTAATTGTAATCACGCTGGTCGCTATGGGCATTTGAAGTTCATTGTCTCTTCCATAGATAGTAAGTTTTTTGAGCTATGTGTATCAATCCCATCAAAGGATTTTTTCTAATTGTAATCACGCTGGTCGCTATGGGCATTTGAAGTTCATTGTCTCTTCCATAGATAGTAAGTTTTTTGAGCTAGTCGACCCGCGAACCTTTCTGTTTTGTGTCGACTCATTCTCCTTGATGCTCCAAGGTACATAGTGTGTTTCTTTGCACTTATCACATGCCTATAAGGTCTATTTGAGTCTCCATAAGCTCAAGGGCTGGTCTTGTGCCGGTTGGTTTGACCAAACTTCATCGCTTCGAAACGCACTTTTCTACCTTCGACAAGCTTCTTCAAGTTCCTTCAGTGGTATCAAAGCTAGATCAAGATGGGTGAGGGCTTTCCCTCAATAATCGAGAAGCTTGATCGACACAACTACGCGGCTTGGCAAATTAGAATGGAGGCCTATTTGCAAGGTAGAAATCTTTATGGAATTGTAGCAGGTGATGAAGCTATGCCTATTCCAAGATCCAAAGGAGGACCTACACAAGAGGAGACAAATAAGCTCACACTTTGGTGCGCAAGGGATGCTCAAGCAAGGTCGTACATACTAAACTCTATCTCTGACTTTCTATTACCACATATTAGAGGATGCAAGACATCTCAAGAGACTTGGGATGCCCTGGAGACTTTCTTTTCTGCTAGTACCAAACCAAGAAAGAATCATCTTTGGAACGAGTTCAACCAAATGAAGAAGACACATAAACAAACCATCACAGAGTTTGTTACCAAGGTCAAGGAGGTTGCGGATCAGTTAGCATCCATTGGAGAGCTGATTGAAGAAGAGGTCATCATGAGGCAAATTCTCAACGGCATTCGAAGTGATAAGCAATGGCAATCCTTCACGACGGCTTACGATCTCATCATGGATGTGCAAACTCCAGACTTCAACATCTTTCTTGGACAACTCTTCAATCAAGAAGCCAATAATAGCATAAAGGAAGGTAACTCTTATCATGGTAGTTCAACTAGTGCTCTATATGTAGAAAAGAAGGATAAGAAGCAGAAAGGCAAGAAGAAGGAAGAAGACGAAGAAGAGACTTCCCAAGCCAACTTCGCAAGCAAGAGCAAGTGGAAAGGGAAGAAGAAAGGACCAAAGCAAGACAAAGCCAAAGGTCAGAATGTTCAACCTTGTGCCATATGCGATAAGACCAACCACACCACTCAGAACTGCTGGTTCAATGGGAAGACCCAGAAAGGAAGTGGAAGAGGTGGATATGGCGGCAATAGAGGCAGAGGTGGACACAACTTCAACAACAACAATAGAAGCTATAATAGAAGGGACTACAACAATTATTCAAAAGATCAACCACATAAAGACTCATTGCTTCTTATGAACCTAAGCCACAAAGAAGGTAAAGAAGACGATCATTTGTTCTACATAGATTCAGGATATTCGAATCATGTTGCAGGCAACATTGCTCTTCTATCTGACTTGGAAAGTCCAAAGCATAGACATGAAGTGCAAACAGGGGATGACACGAAGCACAATGTGGAGAAGATTGGTAATGTCAAAGCTTCCAATGGCAGGACAAACATTGTGAGTAAGGTTCTATATGTACCCACTATCACTAAAAACCTAATAAGTGTAGGCCAAATAGTTGAAAAAGGCTTGCAAGTTAGGTTCACCCAACATGGAGCTTTTGTGGAAGATCCATGTCAAGGCTTCAAGAAGATAGCCCGAGGTGAGAAGCATGGTAGGCTCTTTACTTTTGAAGTAGGAGATACCAGGAACATAGCTCTATTCAACTTTGGGTCTCAAACCCTAAGTGAGCTTGAAGTGTGGCATAAGAGACTTGCTCATGTGAATGAAAGAACCTTGAAGGATATATGCAGGGATCAAAGTGTTCTAGGACTGCCGAACATATCAAAGCAACACATGATCAACAGATGTGATGCATGTCAGATTGGGAAGGCACAAAGACAACCATTCAACCACAAAGGCTACATCCACAACAACTTATTGGACTTAGTACACACAGATGTATGGGGACCAAGTCAAGAACCTTCATTGGCAGGATCAAGGTATTATGTCTCATTTATTGACGACCATAGTAGATGGACTGTTCTATACTTTATCAAGAGTAAGAATGAAGTATTTGATTGCTTCAAGAAGTATCTTGCACATGTGGAGAATCATACAGGTAGATCACTAAAGAAGCTCAGATCTGATGGAGGGGGAGAATACTTCTCCAAAGAGTTTGATGAGTTCTTGCAGGACAAAGGTATCAAAAGGGAAGTAACTACTAGGTACTCTCCTCAACTAAATGGAGTTGCATAGAGAAGAAACAAGACATTGGTTGGATCAGCCCGAACAATGCTTGAAGAGAAGAAGTTGCCACATTATCTTTGGGTAGAAGCTATTTCAACTGCAGTGTACCTTGTCAATCGACTACCATCCAAATCGCTTCAAGGTATGACTCCTTATGAAGCATGGCATGGAAGAAAACCTAGTCTTGGACATTGCAAGGTTTTTGGTTGTTTAGCTTATGTTCATGTACCATCACAAATAAGAGGTAAGCTAAATGAAAGGGCAACAAAGGCAGTGTTTATTGGATATGATTCAACTCAGATGGGTTACAGGTTCTTCAATCCTTCAACCAAGCAATTCACTACAAGTAGAGATGTTTTGTCTGAACAACACAGGTCTTGGTATGATGAAGATAAACAAAAGGTAACACTACCATATGATCTTGATTCTGACTCTCATCAATTAGGAAGCAAGCATGATACACAGGTCCAGGATCCAAGAAGTGATACGGACGATGACCAAGATGAAAGAGAAAGGGATTACAAGCTATGGAAGTCAAGAGGAAAAGCAAAGATGCAAGAGGTTGGAGAATGCTCCCAACAAGCACCTAGAAGATCAGCAAGAGAGAAGAAACAACCAGAAAGGTATGGATATGATTCCACATTTGTTACAAAGCATTCAATCTACTTGGCAAAAGACTCTATTTCAGAGGAACCCTCAACCTATGAAGAGGCAAAGGGAAACCCTAATTGGGAAAAGGCCATGAACGAAGAGATAGATGCATTGAAGGAAATGGACACTTGGGATTTGGTTCCAATGTCGCCGAATCAAAAGGTAATTGGTTGCCGATGGGTATATAAAGTTAAAAGAAATTCAGATGGATCAGTTTGCAGGTACAAGGCAAGATTAGTTGCCAAAGGATGCTCACAAACTCATGGTATAGACTATGAGGAAACATTCTCACCAGTCGCAAAGATGACTACAATCAGGACACTGATAAGTTAGCTGCTGCAAGGAATTGGAGACTCCTCCAACTTGATGTGAAAAATGCATTCTTAAATGGTTGGATAAGTGAAGAGGTATACATGTCACAACCACCAGGTTTTGAAAACCCTAATCATCCATCTTATGTTTGCAGACTTAAGAAAGCATTGTATGGATTGAAACAAGCTCCAAGAGCTTGGAATTACAGGTTGGTTACATATCTTCAAGATCAAGGGTTCAAAGCTAACAGCTCAAATCCTTCTCTATTCATCAAAAGGGATCACAATGAGGTTATCTATCTATGTGTATATGTAGATGATATTATTGTGACAGGTGATGATCTAAATGGCATTCAAAGGATCAAGAGACACATGCAAGAGGAGTTCAAAATCAGTGACCTAGGTGAGCTCACATATTTCCTAGGTATGCAGGTGATATACACAGATGAAGGAATGTATTTGACTCAAAGAAGATACATTCAGGATCTGCTTCTCAAGTTCAAAATGGACAACACTAAACCTGCAGGTACACCTTTGGAGATGAATCATAAACTTAGTGTTTATGAAGGTGAGAAAATTGAAGACATTAAAGAGTATCAAAGCTTGGTAGGTAGCTTGATATATGCTACTCACACAAGGGCGGACATCTCATATAGTGTGGGAGTGCTTAGTCAGTTCATGCACTCACCAAGAAGACCACACATGGATGCGGCTAAGAGAGTACTTAAGTATCTCAAAGGTACAATCAACGAAGGTATATTCTATCCTTACTCTTCCTATTTGGATATCAAAATCTACTCAGATGCAGATTGGGCAGGAGCTAAGGATGATAGAAAAAGTACATCTGGTTACTTAGCATTTGCAGGCTCAAAGCTAGTTTCATGGAGTTCCAAGAAGCAACCAACAGTTGCTTTATCCTCAACTGAAGCAGAGTACAGAGGCTTGACCATAGCAACTCAAGAGGCAATATGGTTAAAAGCATTGTATACAGATTTGGGACTTGTGAGTTCCAAACCTCACATATTTGGAGATAATGTAAGTTCCATGCATCTAGCGGCAAATCCTATTTTTTATGCGAGAACCAAGCACATAGAAGTCCATTACCACTTCATCAGGGAGAAGCTCATGGCAAAGGAGATCGACATTTCTTTTGTTCCTACTGAAAAGCAAGTAGCAGATATGATGACGAAGGCACTTGATGGAATAAAGCTTTGTAGATTCAAAGCTATGGCAGGTATTCAACCTATCAGAGAATGAAGACTCAAGCATACTTTAGCTTGAGGGGGATCTGTTGGAACATCAAGCTTACACTATGCTTGAGGTGGATTTGATCTACATCGAAGGCTATCGCGTCGAAAGAATATCCGTTGGAGAGTTCTTTTTCATATGCTCATTTATTGTATATTTTTGAGAATATTTTGATGGCTCATTTACCATTGTAAAAGCCTTGAGTTGTACACATGTAAAGGTAGAAATATAGAGCCAAAATCCCACGAAATTTTGGTGGTTGAAGTTGCATTCAATCAAGCAAATCAAGTCACCTAAAAGTAGATCAATCAAGATCTTCACTTTTCCTAGATTATAGGGAAGTGAATTGATTCCCTCCAACAACCATTCCCACCTTCATTTGAATTCAGATTCAAGTTGTAAAAGTCGTGGAACACTCCTATAGGCTATATAAGGAGTTGAAATCACTTGTATTATACATGGAAGCAATATACATACACTTGTGACCATCATTGTCTTGCTCCTTCAATTTTCTGCATCATCTTCTTCGCCAACAGTAATCTTGCAGAGGCTGCTGCTCTCTCCTCAGAGCTCTAAATTGAGTGCAAGAGGGCTCATTGGAAAGGTATTAGTGTCTAGTTGATGCCTGTAAATTTTCAAAGCATTTGAATCAGCAGATTTGGAGAAATCTTAGTTTTTCTGCCTCAGGGTCAATCTCTGCGTATTCCTGAAAAATAGGAAGTACCACCGGTGAATGTCGCATTCATTCCTATAGCATATTTTGCTTATTCCTTATACTTTTGTGCATTCCATAAACTCAACCCTATGTGTATCACTCCCATAAAAGGATTTTTTCTAATTGTAATCACGCTGGTCGCTATGGGCATTTGAAGTTCATTGTCTCTTCCATAGATAGTAAGTTTTTTGAGCTATTCGACCCGCGAACCTATCTGTTTTGTATCGACTCATTCTCCTTGAAGCTCCAAGGTACATAGTGTGTTTCTTTGCACTTATCACATGCCTATAAGGTCTATTTGAGTCTCCATAAGCTCAAGGGCTGGCCTTGTGCCGGTTGGCTTGACCAAACTTCATCGCTTCGAAACGCACTTTTCTACCTTCGACAAGCTTCTTCAAGTTCCTTCAGTGGTATCAAAGCTAGATCAAGATGGGTGACGGCTTTCCCTCAATGATCCAGAAGCTTGATCGACACAACTACGCGGCTTGGCAAATTAGAATGGAGGCCTATTTGCAAGGTAGAAATCTTTATGGAATTGTAGCAGGTGATGAAGCTATGCCTATTCCAAGATCCAAAGGAGGACCTACACAAGAGGAGACAAATAAGCTCACACTTTGGTGCGCAAGGGATGCTCAAGCAAGGTCGTACATATTAAACTCTATCTCTGACTTTCTATTACCACATATTAGAGGATGCAAGACATCTCAAGAGACTTGGGATGCCCTGGAGACTTTCTTTTCTGCTAGTACCAAAGCAAGAAAGAATCATCTTTGGAACGAGTTCAACCAAATGAAGAAGACACATAAACAAACCATCACAGAGTTTGTTACCAAGGTCAAGGAGGTTGCGGATCAGTTAGCATCCATTGGAGAGCTGATTGAAGAAGAGGTCATCATGAGGCAAATTCTCAACGGCATTCGAAGTGATAAGCAATGGCAATCCTTCACGACGGCTTACGATCTCATCATGGATGTGCAAACTCCAGACTTCAACATCTTTCTTGGACAACTCTTCAATCAAGAAGCCAATAATAGCATAAAGGAAGGTAACTCTTATCATGGTAGTTCAACTAGTGCTCTATATGCAGAAAAGAAGGATAAGAAGCAGAAAGGCAAGAAGAAGGAAGAAGACGAAGAAGAGACTTCCCAAGCCAACTTCGCAAGCAAGAGCAAGTGGAAAGGGAAGAAGAAAGGACCAAAGCAAGACAAAGCCAAAGGTCAGAATGTTCAACCTTGTGCCATATGCGATAAGACCAACCACACCACTCAGAACTGCTGGTTCAATGGGAAGACCCAGAAAGGAAGTGGAAGAGGTGGATATGGCGGCAATAGAGGCAGAGGTGGACACAACTTCAACAACAACAATAGAAGCTATAATAGAAGGGACTACAACAATAATTCAGAAGATCAACCACATAAAGACTCATTGCTTCTTATGAACCTAAGCCACAAAGAAGGTAAAGAAGACGATCATTTGTTCTACATAGATTCAGGATGTTCGAATCATGTTGCAGGCAACATTGCTCTTCTATCTGACTTGGAAAGTCCAAAGCATAGACATGAAGTGCAAACAGGGGATGACACGAAGCACAATGTGGAGAAGATTGGTAATGTCAAAGCTTCCAATGGCAGGACAAACATTCTGAGTAAGGTTCTATATGTACCCACTATCACTAAAAACCTAATAAGTGTAGGCCAAATAGTTGAAAAAGGCTTGCAAGTTAGGTTCACCCAACATGGAGCTTTTGTGGAAGATCCATGTCAAGGCTTCAAGAAGATAGCCCGAGGTGAGAAGCATGGTAGGCTCTTTACTTTTGAAGTAGGAGATACCAGGAACATAGCTCTATTCAACTTTGGGTCTCAAACCCTAAGTGAGCTTGAAGTGTGGCATAAGAGACTTGCTCATGTGAATGAAAGAACCTTGAAGGATATATGCAGGGATCAAAGTGTTCTAGGACTGCCGAACATATCAAAGCAACACATGATCAACAGATGTGATGCATGTCAGATTGGGAAGGCACAAAGACAACCATTCAACCACAAAGGCGACATCCACAACAACTTATTGGACTTAGTACACACAGATGTATGGGGACCAAGTCAAGAACCTTCATTGGCAGGATCAAGGTATTATGTCTCATTTATTGACGACCATAGTAGATGGACTGTTCTATACTTTATCAAGAGTAAGAATGAAGTATTTGATTGCTTCAAGAAGTATCTTGCACATGTGGAGAATCATACAGGTAGATCACTAAAGAAGCTCAGATCTGATGGAGGGGGAGAATACTTCTCCAAAGAGTTTGATGAGTTCTTGCAGGACAAAGGTATCAAAAGGGAAGTAACTACTAGGTACTCTCCTCAACTAAATGGAATTGCATAGAGAAGAAACAAGACATTGGTTGGATCAGCCCGAACAATGCTTGAAGAGAAGAAGTTGCCACATTATCTTTGGGTAGAAGCTATTTCAACTGCAGTGTACCTTGTCAATCGACTACCATCCAAATCGCTTCAAGGTATGACTCCTTATGAAGCATGGCATGGAAGAAAACCTAGTCTTGGACATTGCAAGGTTTTTGGTTGTTTAGCTTATGTTCATGTACCATCACAAATAAGAGGTAAGCTAAATGAAAGGGCAACAAAGGCAGTGTTTATTGGATATGATTCAACTCAGATGGGTTACAGGTTCTTCAATCCTTCAACCAAGCAATTCACTACAAGTAGAGATGTTTTGTTTGAAGAACACAGGTCTTGGTATGATGAAGATAAACAAAAGGTAACACTACCATATGATCTTGATTCTGACTCTCATCAATTAGGAAGCAAGCATGATACACAGGTCTTGGATCCAAGAAGTGATACGGACGATGACCAAGATGAAAGAGAAAGGGATTACAAGCTATGGAAGTCAAGAGGCAAAGCAAAGATGCAAGAGGTTGGAGAATGCTCCCAACAAGCACCTAGAAGATCAGCAAGAGAGAAGAAACAACCAGAAAGGTATGGATATGATTCCACATTTGTTACAAAGCATTCAATCTACTTGGCAAAAGACTCTATTTCAGAGGAACCCTCAACCTATGAAGAGGCAAAGGGAAACCCTAATTGGGAAAAGGCCATGAACGAAGAGATAGATGCATTGAAGGAAATGGACACTTGGGATTTGGTTCCAATGTCGCCGAATCAAAAGGTAATTGGTTGCCGATGGGTATATAAAGTTAAAAGAAATTCAGATGGATCAGTTTGCAGGTACAAGGCAAGATTAGTTGCCAAAGGATGCTCACAAACTCATGGTATAGACTATGAGGAAACATTCTCACTAGTCGCAAAGATGACTACAATCAGGACACTGATAAGTTAGCTGCTGCAAGGAATTGGAGACTCCTCCAACTTGATGTGAAAAATGCATTCTTAAATGGTTGGATAAGTGAAGAGGTATACATGTCACAACCACCAGGTTTTGAAAACCCTAATCATCCATCTTATGTTTGCAGACTTAAGAAAGCATTGTATGGATTGAAACAAGCTCCAAGAGCTTGGAATTACAGGTTGGTTACATATCTTCAAGATCAAGGGTTCAAAGTTAGCAGCTCAAATCCTTCTCTATTCATCAAAAGGGATCACAATGAGGTTATCTATCTATGTGTATATGTAGATGATATTATTGTGACAGGTGATGATCTAAATGGCATTCAAAGGATCAAGAGACACATGCAAGAGGAGTTCAAAATGAGTGACCTAGGTGAGCTCACATATTTCCTAGGTATGCAGGTGATATACACAGATGAAGGAATGTATTTGACTCAAAGAAGATACATTCAGGATCTGCTTCTCAAGTTCAAAATGGACAACACTAAACCTGCAGGTACACCTTTGGAGATGAATCATAAACTTAGTGTTTATGAAGGTGAGAAAATTGAAGACATTAAAGAGTATCAAAGCTTGGTAGGTAGCTTGATATATGCTACTCACACAAGGGCGGACATCTCATATAGTGTGGGAGTGCTTAGTCAGTTCATGCACTCACCAAGAAGACCACACATGGATGCGGCTAAGAGAGTACTTAAGTATCTCAAAGGTACAATCAACGAAGGTATATTCTATCCTTACTCTTCCTATTTGGATATCAAAATCTACTCAGATGCAGATTGGGCAGGAGCTAAGGATGATAGAAAAAGTACATCTGGTTACTTAGCATTTGCAGGCTCAAAGCTAGTTTCATGGAGTTCCAAGAAGCAACCAACAGTTGCTTTATCCTCAACTGAAGCAGAGTACAGAGGCTTGACCATAGCAACTCAAGAGGCAATATGGTTAAAAGCATTGTATACAGATTTGGGACTTGTGAGTTCCAAACCTCACATATTTGGAGATAATGTAAGTTCCATGCATCTAGCGGCAAATCCTATTTTTTATGCGAGAACCAAGCACATAGAAGTCCATTACCACTTCATCAGGGAGAAGCTCATGGCAAAGGAGATCGACATTTCTTTTGTTCCTACTGAAAAGCAAGTAGCAGATATGATGACGAAGGCACTTGATGGAATAAAGCTTTGTAGATTCAAAGCTATGGCAGGTATTCAACCTATCAGAGAATGAAGACTCAAGCATACTTTAGCTTGAGGGGGATCTGTTGGAACATCAAGCTTACACTATGCTTGAGGTGGATTTGATCTACATCGAAGGCTATCGCGTCGAAAGAATATCCGTTGGAGAGTTCTTTTTCATATGCTCATTTATTGTATTTTTTTGAGAATATTTTGATGGCTCATTTACCATTGTAAAAGCCTTGAGTTGTACACATGTAAAGGTAGAAATATAGAGCCAAAATCCCACGAAATTTTGGTGGTTGAAGTTGCATTCAATCAAGCAAATCAAGTCACCTAAAAGTAGATCAATCAAGATCTTCACTTTTCCTAGATTATAGGGAAGTGAATTGATTCCCTCCAACAACCATTCCCACCTTCATTTGAATTCAGATTCAAGTTTTAAAAGTCATGGAACACTCCTAGAGGCTATATAAGGAGTTGAAATCACTTGTATTATACATGGAAGCAATATACATACACTTGTGACCATCATTGTCTTGCTCCTTCAATTTTCTGCATCATCTTCTTCGCCAACAGTAATCTTGCAGAGGCTGCTGCTCTCTCCTCAGAGCTCTAAATTGAGTGCAAGAGGACTCATTGGAAAGGTATTAGTTTCTAGTTTATGCCTGTAAATTTTCAAAGCATTTGGTTCAGCAGATTTGGAGAAATCTCAGTTTTTCTGCCTCGGGGTCAATCTCTGCGTATTCCTGAAAAATAGGAAGTACCACCGGTGAATGTCGCATTCATTCCTATAGCATATTTTGCTTATTCCTTATACTTTTGTGCATTCCATACACTCAACCCTATGTGTATTACTCCCATAAAAGGATTTTTTCTAATTGTAATCACGCTGGTCGCTATGGGCATTTGAAGTTCATTGTCTCTTCCATAGATAGTAAGTTTTTTGAGCTAGTCGACCCGCGAACCTATCTGTTTTGTATCGACTCATTCTCCTTGATGCTCCAAGGTACATAGTGTGTTTCTTTGCACTTATCACATGCCTATAAGGTCTATTTGAGTCTCCATAAGCTCAAGGGCTGGTCTTGTGCCGGTTGGCTTGACCAAACTTCATCGCTTCGAAACGCACTTTTCTATCTTCGACAAGCTTCTTCAAGTTGCTTCAAAGATGCACAAGGAATGGTAAACCGTCGCCGGAAAACTACGATCTTTCAGTAATTGTTACCGAAATATCAGCGGAATGTGTCGGATTTTCACCAAAACAAGGTGTTTTTTGGCCTTCACTAATTTCTTTGGCTAAAGTGTTTCTAGTCGTAAACAAATTTGAACCTTTACCCAATGTTGTTGGACTAACTTCAGACTGCATCTTGGTAGATTCTGGAGTTACTATATCTTCGACAGACTGTGCCGAAATAGTACCGGACTTTACTAGAGGTGTAATACGTTCCACCGGAATATGACCGGAATCACTACTATCGTTCTTTACTTTCTTGACAACTGGGTTAGACCTAGTTGTACTTCTACGTCCGAGAGTCGTTTTTAGCAAATTAAGTACCCCAGGCTGGTGGTTCTTTGGATACGTTTCACCGGATCGAGTAACCGGCATGTATCATCTTTTGTACTAATCGCGTACTATTACTGTTGATTATAAATTTACAGTCACGTTTCCATAACAAGTTTGCAACAATCTGATCTGTTGCCACCTTCCCATAGATAAATGGCAATCCTGATAACACTTTCGACAGATAAACGGCAATCTTGATGCCACCTTCCCATATACGGCGCCAGTGTTAAACGCAGTTGGTTCCTTCTAACTATCAGAAGTGCGTTTAAGTGATTCTTGGGTTCTTGGGAGTGGAAGGGGTCTGTTAGATAGAGGCCCTGTACTTATTTCCCAAACTCATTGCTCACACCCAACACTATACTAATGTTGAGAGCACTATCAAAGATTACCGTACTTAGATATTATCGTCACAGTCTTAGCTCACCACGGGCATCGAATACGCAAGATGCTATGTTGCAGCTACACATAAACTTACTGGAAATACCAGAAACAAGAGTAATCGTTAACCTTTACCGACTGGATCTAAACATTCAGGCAGTACCGTAGACACAGAGAACTTTGAGAGTTCAACCACACAGTACTGAAGGCTCAATGCACAACTTAGAAAGATCCCTACTGCACTTAACTTTACCGTATGAGGACAGATCCCAATATTGCAGACAACACAACACAAATCTGAATACCAGAATGCTACTACAGTTGCTCAGATTTCACCAACCACTGGCAGAACATTCCAAGAAGAGGTAACACACAATGCGTGGGCTAATACCACAACTCAATAGAGATTCACAAACAACTTACTCAGATAACAATCCACGATCTACTAGTTGTGAATGGAACTCGTAACCTCAACAGAGATCGATAGGTGACAAAACACAGATACACACAGTACAATCGGAGTACGTGGAAGTTAGATAATCAGCACTATAGTAGTGTTCAGGTAATCCTCCAGACGAACAGTCCGGTGATTCACGAATCGTCTCACTTGTTAACAACAGAACAAATGTCGACGGCAGATAAGACAAGAGACGAACACGAACTCAAAATACAGGAGATATGCAAAGGACACTACAGACAACACCCGATCAGTCACCCAGACAGACAGTCTGGTGATCCGTCACGTTCGTCTTTGTGCGTCTTCTTGATTTATATAACTTTTTACAAACTGTTTGTAACTACTTTTTCACTCGTGTGAACAAGATTCAGTTATACAATCTTCCGATCCGGCGGCCGCTAACAATGTATTACTAGAGAATGTACAAAGATAAGTAGCCCATTAGAGCAATAGCCATATATAAAGCCGGGGGAAAAAACCTCCTAAAGAGGGAAAAAAGTGCCCCGGTGGTCCTAGTGTGTTCACACACATCACTACCTAAATATATCAACAGTGGAGGTCTCCATGAGAACTTAAGAAGAAGGTGATGATCCCTCACAAGGTTTCCATTGAATGTCTAGCTCTGATATCAATGTAAGAAACTAATTATTATGACCACCACATGCTAGAGAGATGACTCTCCTCCCAACCTTATGCCTGTATATATAACTGCTCGAATCAATGAGGACCACAAATGTAACTAGAGTCCACAAGTGCATGTGCGATCTCCTCCACTCCTTTCATATCTTCCACTAAAGTCTACTAGTGGTTAGAGTGATCTCGACCACTGCTTTAACACCTTCCACTAGAGTCCACTAGTGGTTGGTATACTCGCCATTCGAGTTAAGTCTCACTGGACTCAAGTTAACTCACATTAACTTGATTTAGAAGGCTCCAAAGCTCTTTGGGCAAAACACTCTCCCCATGCTCCCCATGGGGGTTGAACCCAAGACCTCCTCCTTCAGAACCTTGAGACTTAACCACCAGGCTAAGTGGTTCACTTGTTTAAGACAGCACATGGACTTATGCTTAAGTCTACTCTCGAGATCTTTGGCCATACACAAGAGTGACCAAACGGTATCCGATTTTAGATCTGTCTGAATGGGCCGGACCCTTAGATCATAGACTTACTTTAATACTGAGAACAAGTTTTGTATGAATGTCATGGTGCATCTAGTGTGGGACACCGATGAATTAACAAAACCTATGATCTTGTTGAAAGGAAATTTTACTGACCTAGACTTGATCAACATGTCCAAGATTATGTACTTACGTGTACAAAATACCAATGAAGTTGAAAGGTTAAATATTATGCCAAGTCAAAATACCAAAATACCAAGAGTTGAAAGGTTAAAGATGGAAGGATCACTTCACCCACTAGATATTCCTAATGGCAAGTGGTAAAGTGTCTCCATGGATTTTATAGTAGGCTTACCCAAGACTCAATGAGGACATGATTCAATATGGGTAATTGTGGATAGCTCAACCAAAATAGCTAGGTTTATTATGACATATAGTATAATGAAGAAACCTAAGTTCACTAAACTTTTTGTGGAGCATCTATGTTGATTATATGGTCTTCCAAATACACATTGTTTCAAATTGGGATAGAAAGTTTCACTAGCCAATTTTGGAAAGTTTTCTTTAAAATGTTAAGTTTAGCATCCAACATTTTAAAGAAAATTTTGAAGATAAGATACAATAACATCTATGAGATATTGTTACACATCTATGATGAGACCCCACAAGAAGTCTTCAAAGTTCATTTTACTTCACGTATTTTTAGTTAGACAAACCTTGTATTTTTTCTACCATTACAAGGATTCCATCAAATTCTTTAATGGAGAAGAGTTGTATATAGTTGAGGCTTTGTTAGCATTTCATTATATTGAAGGGAAGAGTCTTCCTTCACAAAATCCCACAACAAAGAAGAGTTTTAGGAGTTTCTTTTTCAACTTTTAGAAGATTTTCCAAATTAAATAATGAATGGTCTTGGGAGAAGCCTATATAAAGACCAATACCTCATTTGTTGCTTAATTGAGAGATAAGTACTTTACAAGTTTATGTTTTCATTTCAATATTTGCTTTGCTCTATTCTTTCATATAGAATGCATTGCTATTATCATTGAAGCAGGGAAGGAATCTTCAATTTTGAAAGCATTGTATGCAATTTAATGAAAGTGTTACATGGATTATTATTCTTTAGTTATGTGTAAGAGGTGTGAAACATCTCTTATTTTGATTAAGAATTATACTCACATGAGTGCCAAGTGGCACCCATGTGAGAGGCTATGAGTATTACCTTTATGGGTAATTAGAGAGGGAAGGATCTAAGAGAGAATCACGATGTGGTTGGGCAGCATTATCTAGATAGGAATCCGTGTGACTCCGCTTCGAAATAATAACCAACAAACGTCAATCTTCAACCTCGGATGGCATGTAGAGTTATATTAAAATGAGGGGCATCATCAAGGAGATATAGCATTGGTATCCGATCCAGGTTAACAGGTGACCACGTGATAGGAGCCGACAATGACAGAGCCAACCGACGAGAAAGAGCGCATGCAGAACAGTAGCCGATAGGCTCCTTGTTCCCCTCCTCCCCTCCTCTTGGATGTGGGAGTGAAAAGAAGATTTTTCAGTATATAGCATGACCTCTATGCCTGAAACCTCCTATGTGGGATAAGTCTACAATTTTTGCCGCTTCTATGAAATTTTTTGGAGAAGGAGAAAGGTAAAAGAGTCCACTAAAATCGAGTTTTTTTTTCTAAGAATTGAGGGGAGAAAAACAAGCTATGGTTCAAGTTTTGGGAAAAGAAATGATGTACTCATGTATTATGGGCTGTGGACAAGGGCTATGGGTCATGGGTTTTTCTTGAAAAGCTTCAATTCCTCAATTTTGAGCTCCTCAAAGCACCTTTCTATGAAGAATAGCTTTACTACCTCCTACCCGTGACATACCTATCTTCACCGCACCATAGCTTGCTCATACGATATCTGATTTCAAAAATCTTTGTCACATTACGTACCTACATTCTTAAGCTTACTTAGAGATCATTGGTGTTTAATTTGGATAAGATTTGGTCAACCAAAATCTCTTTGCAACATTTCAGTAACAACTAGGTAGCCACTTATGAGCCTAGTTTTTCATGATCTGACGTCCAAATTCACTTTTTTAACTTGCGATAGCTTTATATCTTTGAAGTACAGGTGCGGACCTACATTTCTTTGACTGGGGAGGACTGTTAAATTTAAAAAGCATTTCAGTCTCCCTCAGTTAGTCTGGTTGGGGCTTTTGCTACTTGGTTTTGGCATTGTTCTTGTTGGGCTTTGGTGATTAGAACCTCATTGGACCAACTGGACATTTCCAATTTTTGTTTGGGCTTGGCAAGGATTCAAAATCAGCAACCTCAAGCTTCAAAAATCACTTGGATTTCGCTTTCGCAGGTTCAATTTGTACTAGGGAAGTGCTCTTGTGATATATTTCTCTTCTTCTTGCATATTCAAGGTTTACTTCCATTCATTTTCACATAATCTAGTTAGCAAACAGGGGAAGGGAAGTGAAACATGGAATCTAAAGGGAAACAAATAGTTGAACACACTTCTCCATCTAAAGAGCAACTAGAGGATCCTGGTTCTAGAATGGAAGAAGTAGAAATAGGGCAGGAAGTAGAGGGAAACTTAGAAGAGAAAGAGCCTCAACAAGAAGGATATACATATGAAGAGCTTTTGGATGATTTTGTTACTCATGATCAATTTGCAGACTTGAAAGAACAGACCCTTAAACTAGAGAGAGATCTAAGTGGCATTACATCTCTCATTCAGTAGCTAAAGTCTCAAATGATGTCACTTGAGACTCACGTCACCTCTTTCCTAGCTCGGAAGGAAAGAGAAACTTCTGCTCTTCCTCTAGAGATGACTATGAAAGATACTTCTCTTCCTAGTAAGCACAAAGGAGAGAGCTCTAGGGAAGCTCCCCTCATGAAAGACTTGAAGCCACCTACCTTTATGAGGGATGACCGAGATAGGAACAAGGATGCAATCTATACTTTTTTACAAAAGCAGCATGATCTGCATCAATTGAAGGGCACCCCACCAGAGTACCATGTGCTAGAGGTGAGTCTCTCGCTCGGTCCACGTGCTTACAAGTGGTGGATGAGTCTTAAGGAGGCAAACTCTATCCCTACAGATTGGACTTAGTTTGAGACTCTTTTTCTAAAAGAGTTTCTTCCTGAGAATGAGGAGGAGAGGAATTGGGATGAGTGGGATAGGATTACCTAGAGAGGTAGGCCTCTTACAGTCTACATATCCCGCTATAGAGATATTATTTTGAAACTTAAGGGCTTAGACGATTTCCAGAAAACCAGAGGGTTTGTTAGAGGCTTAGATAAAGTCATTAAGAGAGAAGTTAGAAGAAATGCTCCTAAGACGTTTGAGGAGGCGATCAAGTATGCACAGATTTGTGAGGACCATAACCATCCTCAATACATTCCTATGGAGACGGATTAACCCCTCAAGCCTCTTAGTATGAATAAATTCAAGAAGAAATTTCCATTTGGAAAAAAACAAAATTTTCATTAAAAAACAAAGATCACAAGGGCCAAGGTTACCTACAGAACAGTTTGAGAGGGCCAAAAGAGAGAACATGTGCTTTAGGTGTTTGTCTTCTAGCCATTCACAATGGAACTATCCACTCAAGAAGGGGGAAGAAAAGAAGAGAGGACCAGAGACTAGTACGGCCTCTAAAAAGGGCAAAAAGATGGTCCACCTAGTGCAGACACTTCCAATTCATGGCAGCTCTAGCTGCAAGGGAGTGGAGGTGATGCACGAAGATATAGAAAACACCTGTTGTTTGACTCAGTCATTGTGGTCACTGTAGTTTGGACCATGTGACCTAGTTAAACTCCATGGTAGTGTATATGGGACCAGGGTACGGGTCATGATAGATGACTCCCCCACTCATAACTTTATAAACTATGCTCTTGTCAAGAAATTGAAGATTCCCCAGCAAACCAGTGCACATAAATACATAGTATATATGATGCAAGGGGAAGATAAGAGGATATGGGATACTATGGTATCCAATTTGGAAGTCAAGATGCAGGACTATACAAATCATATGGAGTTCCAAATTATGAATATGGAGAGGACAGACCTTGTGTTAGGAAGAGAGTGGCTATGGGGGTTGGGAGACACACTTAAATGCAACTATCAAAACAACACACTTGAATTTGAAAAGAATGGAAGTAAAGTTTGTATTCAGGGAGAGAGAGATGTACCTAGTGCACCTCTCATTTCATCATTAGAGTTGTATAGTCTTTGTTATTCTCAGCATGAATAGGAGATGTTTTTATTGTATAGTCATGATATTGAGCATTGTACAGACAGTTCATCTAATATATATTTTCATGCTAGGAATGTAAATATGGATAGGACTTTCTATTATTCTTTTTTGCAAGAGTGTGTAGTTAAAAGTTTTAAGGATCTTATGTTTGAGTATAGAGATGTTTTTCCCATTGATTTACCCAAAGGTCTACCACGTGAGAGAGGGGACATTGATCATGCCATTGAGGTAGTTACTAACACTAACCCTATTTGTAGGCCAGCTTATAGGCTTAGTGTTTCTCAGCATGAGGAGGTTGAGAGGAAATTGCAGGATTATTTAGATAATGGCATCATTAAACCTAGTAACTCACCTTGGGCATCGCCAATGCTCCTAGTTAAAAAGAAAGACGACTCTATGAAACTATGTATAGACTATAGAGCACTTAATAAGGTAACTATCAAAAATAGGTTTTCATTGCCTAGATTGGAGGATCTATTTGATCAGTTACATCAAGCTAGGTATTTTACCAATCTTGACCTTAGATTAGGATATCATCAAATTAGGATTAGGGCAGAGGATGTACGTAAGACTTCATTTAGGACTAGATATGGGCATTATGAGTTTTTGATGATGCCCTTTGGTCTCACCAATGCTCCTGCCACTTTCATGAAGCTCATGAATAGTGTTTTACGGCCCTATCTAAGACACTTTGTAGTAGACTTTTTGGATGAAATTCTGATCTATAGTGCATCAGAAGAGGAGCACTTGGAACACTTAAGAAAGGTATTTCAAGTGCTAAGGGAAAATTCACTCTTTGCTGAGGAGTCAAAGTGTGAATTTTTCAAAACAGAGGTTAGATACCTTGGGCATATAGTCTCCCAGGATGGAATTCAGATGGATCTTGAAAAATTAAGGGCTATTATGGAATGGCCACATCCAAGGAACCTAGAAGAGCTGCAAATTTATCAGGTTTCTATCAAAGATTCATTAAGAATTATGCCAAAATTGATGTCCTGATGACGTAACAACTTAAAGAGAAAGGGAAAGCCTTTCATTGGGAGACGAACAGAAGCAAAGTATGGATAAATTGAAAGCAGTAATTGCTACAGCTCCACTTTTACATATAGTAGATCCCAACAAACCCTTTGTGGTTGAAATTGGCATGAGTGATTTTGTTATAGGAGCGGTTTTAGTTGAGGATGGTCGACCAGTAGCTTTTGAGAGCAAGAAACTAGAACTGGCTCAGAAGAATTACTTCGTCTATGAGAAGGAGTTGTATGCAATTGTCCATGCTTTGAAGAAGTGGCGTCATTATTTATATGGTGCCAAAGTTACAATAGTGTTTGATCAAGAGAGCATTGAGTGGCTCTTTAATCAAACATACCTTAAAGGTCGGAAGGCCTGATGGGTAGAGACCCTTCAGGATTTTGATTATGAGCTTAGGTATAGGAAGGGAAAGTTTAATGTAGTGGCCGATTCACTTAGCTGCATGCCTATGCTCAATGGACTGAGTTTTACTCAGATCACTAGTGAGCTAGTTGAGCCCATTAGAGGGAAATGTAGGCTTGATCCTACATATTCTGAGATTTGGGAAGCCATAGAGAATGGGGATCGTGATATACGGGTTTCCAATGAGGAAGGAGTATCGACGGGTACTCAAGAAGGATTCAAGTGGAAGAATTACAGTGTCCATGATGGATATCTGTTATATAAAGGTAAGGTGTGTGTCCCTAGAGATCTTGAGATGAGATGGCATATTTTGTATGAGTGTCATGAATACCTAGTGTGGGACACCCAGGAGTTAACAAGACTTATGATCTTGTTAAGAGGCAGTTTTACTGGCCTGGACTTCATAAGGACGTCCTAGAGTATGTGCTTAAGTGCACCAAATGCTAGGTCAATAAAGCTAAGAGATTGAGGATTGGAGGACTACTCCACCACCATTGGACATTCCTAATGGGAAGTGGGAGAGTATCTCCATGGACTTGATAGTTGGATTACCTAAGACACAGAGAGGGCACGACTCGGTCTGGGTAATTGTGGATAGACTAACCAAAATAGCTAGGTTTATTCCAACACGTACTACAGTAAAGACACCAGAGTTGGCTAGACTCTTTGTAGAGAACCTATACCGGTTATATGGTCTTCCCTTGGACATAGTTTCTTATCGGGATAGGAAGTTTACTAGCCACTTTTGGAGAGCAATCTTCAAAAAGTTGGACACGAAACTTAGCATGAGTACGATTGAGCATCCACAGACCGATGGGCAAATAGAGAGGGTTAACCAAATCCTAGAGGATATGCTTCGAGCATATGTGAATCAAAGGCAAACTAATTGGGAAGAGTACTTGCCTATATTAGAGTTTGCATATAATAGTGCCAAGCACTCTTCCACTAGGCATAGTCCATTTATGCTTATGTATGGGTTTTAGCCAAGAGCTCCTTATGTAGTAGGATTGCAGAATGAGAAAGTTCAAGCTGCAAAGGATTTCTTGGAAGAGATGAACGATATGCTTAGGCTTGCTAAGGACAACATTAGGAGAGATCAAGATAGGGCTTGAGCCTATGCTGACCCTCAAAGGAGAGACATCAACTTTGAGGTAGGAGAGCAAGTCTATCTTAGAGTTCCATCTACGTCTAAAACCATGAAGATGGGACCCTGTCCAAAACTATCTCCTAGGTATTGTGGACATTTCCAAATACTTAAGAGAATAGGAAAGATGGCTTACCAGCTCCAACTTCCAGAGAATAGTCAAATCCATCCAGTTTTTCATGTTAGCCGGCTTAAGAAAAGGCTGGGTGAATCTGACAACCTCATTCCAGACAGTGAGGTAGTAGAGCCTATTTCTGTTCAATCTATTCCACATGAGCCAGAGAGCATACTACGCACTCGAGAGAAACGGACGAGAAGTCACTTATATAAAGAGTGTCTAGTAAAGTGGAAAGATAGTTCAGAAGATAGTGCTACATGGGAGCGGGTTAGCACTCTTCAGGGACGGTTTCCCAGTTTTAGATTACCTTCCCAAGGGTCTTCTTAAGGGAAAGGATATGGGGAAACAACATAGAGATATGACCATGTATTGCAATACATGGGGATATAGTGGGAGTAGTGATTCTATTATTTCTCTCTTTCTATCAGACCTTCCAATATCATTTTTGAGGACAAAAATGGAATTAAGGGGAAGGAAATGTTACATGGAGTATTATTCTTTAGTTATGTGTAAGAGGTGTGAACCATCTCTTATTTTGATTAAGAATGATACTGAGAGGCTATGAGTATTACCTCTATGGGTAATTAGAGAGGGAAGGATATAAGAGAGAATCACTATGTGGCTGGGCGACATTATCTAGATAGGACTCCGTGTGATTCTGCTATGAAATAATAGCTGGAGAACGTCAATCTTTAGCCTCGAACGACGTACAGAGTTATATTAAAATGAGGGGCATCATCAAGGAGATATAGCAAAAAGCAAAATACGAGAGCATCAAAGTATGAAAACACGTATTAAATATAGGCATGCATCTACTAAAGAATGTCTGTTCATTTCTCTTTTTCAAAGAATGTTTTCATGCATAAAACATGTTTTCTTCTTGTTGGAAAAAGATAGTTAATGCTCAAGTCTATGCACATGAATGGTTATATCTTTTTTAAAAAGATTAGCAAGTAGAATGTTTGTGCATGGATGATTGGGAACATGCATTATCAAGCTCAAGAATCTCTTGATTTAAGTTTGGTGCATGAAAGGAGAATGACAACACGTGCATGCACTCACATGCATGCAAGAACAGACATTTGCATATGCATGATTGTTTGTTAAGTAGCTGAATACTTATACTTTCGTTACCTCATTTTTCTAACTTGATTTAGATAGCTAGGAAAAATAGTAAACTAGGTAGTTGCAAGGCTTCTGGCTGTCATATAACTCAAGTAGCTTGTTCGTTTTTCCCAAATGTGATACTTAGGTATCACAACTTAAGGTTCTTGATTAGGAAAATTAGGCCCTTCAAAAGTCAAGTATTCAATTTTCTTGATCATTTGATTAGCACCAAAAGTGGTACTTGAAGTCCAATTGTTGATATCACCTAGAAGTGTATCAAAGATTCTTAGCTTTATAATCTAAAAGGTATTAGTACATGTTTGGACTTGAGTAGGGGAAAGATCTCTAAAAATCCTGTAGGTAAACCAAAAAGCTTAGAAAAGTTTGAGAGATCTTAAATGATAAAGATAAAGTTTTTATTTTGTCGCATAATCAACAAGATTTAATTAAGCTTGGTAAGGATTGTCCAAGACAATCGCAATTGGAACTACTATGAAGTTTGCCCAAGTATTGGCAATCAAATTCCTTTTGGGAAATTTTCACTCAAGTTCCATTTATCCAATGGAAAAATGTGAAAAGAGTAAGCTGTTCCAAGTTTGAACAGAGTGAAATGTTCCAAATATGTAGTCTGTGACCATGTCGATGATACTTAAGTCTGTGGAAGGTAAAAAATAATGTTTGTCTATCCTTGAGGGATTTTGGTACAATCCAAAAAGAAAAAATGAGTGGATGCTTAGACTTAAGCAGTAGAGATATTCCTATAAAGTCCTGGTTGGGGTAGGTACCTAAAGCATCAGTAAAAAAGGAATCTAAAGACAAGAAGTCAGAAGCTCTTATCACTACAAATTGGTCAAGAATAAACCAATTGGCAAGTACTTGGAATTATAACAAGTTTTCATTTGAAAACATGAACAAAGAAGAATAGATATCCTATCAATTGGTTTTCAAGTTCCCAAAGGAAAGCACAAGATCATGAAACGATCATGTGAAGGAATCAAAACTTAGAATATCAAATTAGAGGTAATGCCTAAAACTTCAAAATTATTTTAAAGGGTTGAAGTGAAAAGGTACTCTATCAAGATATGTTTAGACTTTAGGATAAGTATCACCCACACATTAATGTGAATATAAAATAGGGTGGTATGGGATACCAGATTTTATACTCAGATTAATGTAGGTAAGATGGTATGGGGCATCGAACCATGGGATGATAATTATTGTTTAGTCCGAGAATGTATTTTGAAGTTAGATTTGATCAAGGGAATTAAAACTTCCAAAGAGAAGTTTAAATTCAAGGAGGATAGTATAATGATCTCAAGATACTTCAAGATTAAGGAAGTAGAAAATATGAACTTGGTAACCTCCAAGATCTTCTTGAAACACTTCAAGATTAAGAATTGTTGATAAGAAATATTTGTTACATTTCTAAAGAAAGACTTTGACATTGAAAAGGTCCTTTCAACTAAGGAATAGACTGACTAAGTCAAGCACCAAGTTCCTGGTGTAACTTGGTAAATTCAATCTTTTGACTAAAAAATGCAAAAGAATTGCATTCCTAGTAAGGAGTCATAAAGATTGAATATAGGCATGGACTTAGTCTCAATTGAAGCATTGCTTGAGTAAAAACCTCATCAATAGAATCTTGATGGGTTGACACACTGATGTTGGATACCACAATAGTATCTTGTGGTTGAATGATGTTTTGGATTTGCCCTGAATCTTTTTGAGAATCCACTTTATTTCTCTTAAAGATAGTAAAAATGCTTCAATACCTTGTTGAAACGGAGTTAAGAAGTTAAAGTCTTGGATCATCAAATATTTGAATCATAGCAAGTTTATATCTTCGAAGTTTGAATTAGTTATATAGAGTTTTAGTTATTTCCTTCCACCTTCTAAATCTTTTGGAATAGACTCAGACATGGTTTTGTTTCTTTTCACAAAAGTCAAGGGTTAGCCAGTTAGAATGAGGTAACTAAATTAAACATCCCAAATAGACGTTCTGTACAAGAACCTCTTCAATCTTCAAAAGATGAGAAGTCCAAGGTTGACTTATTCATTTGGGTTTGCTTCTAGTTGCTATAGCTCTTCTGACTTTCTAGAGTTCACTACACTCTAGAATAGCGAAGTTAGGAATTGCGCATAAGACTGATAATTCCCAAGAACTTTCAGCTAAATTCTTTGAGAAAAATATCCTAAGTTGGACGATTTTCATTTTGAATTTGACTTGGTCAAGATATAGTAAGGTTGATCCAAAGTAAATAGAAATTTTTCTCCTATAGTTTACATGGGAATTTCAAACCTATTAGGACCAAGTAGTCCTCAAACTGGGTGAAAAAAATCAAGTAACTACTGGATGGGAGTAAACCATAGTACAAACATCCAAGTTAGATGTTTGGGTCAACCAAACTTCAAGTTTTCCAAATCAAATTCAAGTGAATCAAGAGTTCTCAAAGTCTTGTGAGGGATAAGAATTCCACCTTCATTACTAAGTCCATGCACTAGTTATGCCCAGAAATGGACTAATAATTGGAATCCATCCATTTCATATGTTTGTGCCTAGATCGCATATCGAGAAACAATGAAGTGGTTGGGGATATTTTTAGATTGACCCTTATAATTCATTCACTACTTTGTACTTTGACCAGTTTATCAAAGTGCAAGGCCACACAATGTTTTGAATCATTTGGACATGGATCCCACCACAGAGATGAGACATGTTCTTCTAGTTTTAGAACATGACCATGTTCTTCCTGTTTAAGAACATGAGGCTCAGGGGTTGCCTATGGTTACTATATATAGCTTTATTTTCGAGGATGAAAATCTTTTCAAAGGGGTTAAGAATGTAATAAAGTAAGTTTATGATCTAAGGGTCCGGCTGGTTCAGATAGATATGAAATCGGACACCAAGTTAATGTGAGTTAACTTGAGTCCAAAGAGACTTAACTCGAGTGGCGAGTACACCAACCACTAGTGGACTCTAGTGGAAGGTACTAAAGTAGTGATCGAGATCACTCCAGCCACTAGTAGACTCTAGTGGAAGATATTAAAGGAGTGGAGGAGATTGCACATGCACTTGTGAACTCTAGTTACATTTGTGGTCCTCGTTGATTCAAGGAGCTATAAACAAGCATAAGGTTGGGAGGAGAGCCATCTCTCTAGCCCGTGGTGGTCGTAATTGTTAGTTTCTTGCAAGGATTGTATAATAATAGTGTCCAAGTTACAAATAACTTTCTAGAGGACATGAATGATATGCTTAGATTAGCTAAGGATAATATTAGGAGAGCTCATGATTTTGGAAATAATCCGGATAGAAGATCAACCGACCACACAGATTTGATGGTTTTGCATTATGGAGGTACACTCGGAACAGCCACATCAGCGCCACGTCATGAACTTTTATTGTACCTTCCGGCAATAGGAGATCGACCTGACCTCATAAGTTTTCCTCGCACATGTTATTTCGCTTATCTCGTAAAGTTCAAAATTCCCGAGAGATACAGCGAGTTCTATCGGGCGACTTAAAATACCCGCTGCTGTCCTCTTATGCAGAAGCATTTGTGTGTTTAAGCTGCGGGGAGACCTTACGGTGTGTGTATATGAGAGAGGCTAGTCCTGATGCAGGGACAATCACAATTGTGGTTTTGAGCTCCATGAGGTTCCTATTTGCTATGTAGGAGAGTTTGAACAGACAGACTTTGATACTAGTATTAGGCAGATGTCACTCCGTTAAAGAGCTGATTGGATGAATTATGGCATCGGAGGAGGCATCGACTCGCACATCGTGAGGCTCTATTATTTTTCTTGTTATTACCGTGTCTTAGAGGGTTGCATGTTGAAGATAACACTATTTTGGGATTCTTGGTTGTGCTATGAGCCTGGATTTAGTTGCTGCTGTCGAAGAGAGAAATTAATACATGGTTTTGCAGAGGTTGAAAGAATAAATGGCATCTGATTACAGGTTGAAAGACCGCTTCAAGGAGACTGATGGAGGCAGACAACGGTTTTTATTGGAGCTGGAGTTCGTCCATTGTTTGGCAAATCCTACTTATATCAATTGTGAGATCCAGCTTTTCCACGTCGTCATGTGCATTATATTTACACATTCCTTGTTCTCTGCCGCAAAGGAAAATTGAACTTGGTTTGAGTTCGAGCTGATACTATCATGCTGTGAAAAGCTACCTTAATATTCCGTGCTTCAGGGCATCTAGTAAATGAATCTGATTCATCTTTTTTATAATTGGGGCATCATTGTCCTTCCGATTATGGAATTGTAATATACTTCTTAGCGTCAGCCATATAGTGTGTTTTATTGTTGGAGTCGTAGAAGCAGTGATGATGGAAGATAACTATATACTATGGTTAGACTTAAACTACAAACAAAGACAGACAAGAGAACTAGATGAACTAGATGTAGTCGAACACAAGTAAGATATACACATGTAGATGTGCCAATATAAGTGCACCTTAGATCCATTATTTATGAAAGTAGGTTTGTATACACTCGTAGAAGGTGGTCATACCAAGGACTTGGGAAGTGGTCTGAATATAAATCGTTAAGACCTAGGCACATTAGCTAACTAAAGCCTTAAGTTGGCACTTTTACTTCCATATTTAAAAGAAAGCATAAATTTGCATTCTAGCATGTTATATAGAGTTTTAGATGTAAATTTTTCTATTCTATATTAAACTTGTATTATAAATTGTATGACTAATAGTTGGCTTTTTATGTTGTAAGCATTGACATGTCCTCTCTCTGTCTCTGAGTGTTCATACTTGACAGTTCTGGATTTTTCTATATCTTTTGTGACACCTTTCTTTGCTCTTGTGCTAGCCTGCCTCGCGCGTTGGGTGTTAAGCCAAACTTTATCCAAGATTAGTTGACAACAAGCGTCTACATAATCTCATCTTTATTGCAAAGCACACATGGTTGTCCTCTTGGATAATTAACAAGCCTTCTAATCAAGCAAGTGTAAAAGGATGCAGCTCTTAACATGCAACTTATATATCGTATGCATGTAATTTTAAATTATGTTACATTAAGTAAGAATTATAAGTTCCTATGGATAGCCTTCACACCTCTGGAATCCAACTTTGAAGCAATCTACAAGAAGCTCTTGGCCACCAAATTGTACATACAAGAATATGTGCAAATTTTATATGTTTAGCTATGCATTAGTATAGCTACAAAAAACTCTCAGTCACCAAAGTGGACTCATGAGAACATGTGTAAAGGAACTATGCATTTGGTTTAATTTTTCCTAACTTTAGTTTGTATCTTGTGCCTTATTTCATTATGGATGAGTTTTCACATCACTTCCAAAAGGAATATAAAGTAATAGAGATTTTTAAGGGTTAATGATGTGTGTGTGTGTGTGTGTGTGAGAGAGAGAGAGAGAGAGAGAGAGAGAGAGAGAGAGAGAGAGAGAGAGAGAGAGAGAGAGAGAGAGAGAGAGAGAGAGAGAGAGAGAGAGAGAGAGAGAGAGAGAGAGAGAGAGAGAGGGAAAGATTTTTAAGGTCTATTAGAAGGTCGAACTCGACCTATGCAACAAAATCAATGTACATAGGTTATGTCTCCAGTTAATCGGAAAGACATCATGTAATGAAAATTAAAACTGATGCTAATACAAGGAAAATCAGAGTCTCCACAATGTGTAGGTGTGGAGAATCCATGAGAGGGGGCAAAATGGAGTGCTATCCCTATGGTAGCCTAGGCCCTATATGCAAGAGGGTAGTACAAATATGACAATGCATCTAAGGGACTGACCATCTCCATCATGTGCTCATGTGTGGGTGTAGTATATGGTACGTAGGTGGATAGGCCACCATTTAGGCTTGTCCCTCCTCAGTGGCTTGATGGTAACGAGCTTGGACATTTGCGATCCGGAGTCAATGAAATCTTTGTGTCTGAATATCTATGATGCGGGATTGCCTCCTAGCACGAGAGGTCTCGGCTTGCTGAAGAGTCACCCTCTTTGTGTGACATCTGGTGGGGGGGCTGGGCATGTTATGGGGCGAAGAAGTCAGTGAGCTTTGTTTGTCTTCCTTCGTTCGGAGCTGCCGTGGTGGGCTGGAGCAGGAAATCTCTGTGACTTGTGTATCTCTAGTAAGAATCATCCTAACTGACAATGATCTATGGAGGCCATGATCTCACGAAGGGTAGGCTGTCTTTCAAATAGAACCTCATATCTGCACTTGATATCATCATGTCCCATATCAATGTACAAAATGCTCCTCGTCCTCTATCTCTACCCCACACATCCAACAAATTCTCTCCTCTTTGGGAGTGTCTTCTTCTCTTCTAGTCTCAATCTCTAGTCCATGTGATGAAACCCTCAGTTGGCCAATCGCTACCACCAAATGATGAGGCATGTATGTGTCCATGTACCGTGGTCTTTGGATGAACCCATTTACTAGGAAGTCCAAGAACTGGTCTTCATAGTGTGACAATCTGGATGCTAAGCCGGGATTGAACCATGTCCCACTATTGTAGAGCTGCTTGAGATCTTGTCTGAGTAGTGTTCCTTCACTACGTGAGAGGTGAATGTGGGGAGAATCTCAGTCATATTAGAAGGGAAGTAGCTTGTCCATATCCAATCCATAGCCATCAAACCATGCTCTAATGAGAATACCAAGCTCTCTCATACCCTGACACAAAGATTTGTATTGTTGCCTCAAATGATCTGCATGTGAGTTTGTCAGTTGCGAGCTCCCTCATCCTCTGAATGAAACATTTAGTCTGGAATAGTGCCTCTAGCACCATGGGAGGAGAAACCATCTCTACCTTGATGATGTCATGTGGGAGTGATTGTTTCCCCCGGAATAATCATGAAATTATGCTTACTTGCGGCCTCTGAGTCCCATGCCACTGGCGGTTGTGAGACTTGGAGCCCAAACAGTCGCTGCATACATCATAGTTGATGTGACTAGTGTGTCAAATAGCCACCCCTTCGTACCGGGCTCCTAGAAGTGCTCCTGATGACATCTCCGCTCTAACATGGCCAAAGTTGCATATCCTTGTGTGAGCCTATCTGGGAAGGGTCAAGGTAGACTCATGAATGTGACTCCTAAGTAGACATATGAAGTGACCACCTCTATTTGTCCTCCGGCTTCTAGGAAGCCAACTACAATCCTCACCATGAGAGAGGTGTGGAAGATCATGACCTTGGTGTTACCAAGGTTTAGTGTCAACCCCTTGTGTGTACAAAACTCATCCAAGGCACATAGATGGTGTTGTAGGGGCAGCCTTGCTTAACACTAACTGCGCTAGCAATGGCCTTTGATAATCCCCTTGAACATTGTACTCTCTCGATCACTCGCTCATAGAATGTATAGATAAGCTAAATCGTCTTTGATAGTATCCCCAACCTCTGAAGACATTGGAAGAGCCTCTCTCATGGCACGGTATCAAAAGCCTTGGGCAAATCCACAAAGAAGCAATATAATTGCTTCTTTGCACCTTTGCCCCATCAATGAGGCAACGCAGAATGAAGATGTGATCAATGGAAGAGAAAGCCTGTCGGAAAGGAAACCTGCCTAACCAAGGAAACCTGCCTAACCACGTGCACGTAGCCTCGCCATCTTCGTGAATGAATTGAGCTCTACCTCGAGAATCGCCTAATAAAACTTGGCCATGATGTGACCAATCATGATAGTCATGTAGTTCTTTGGATCCAAGGTGTGGCAAGATTTGTGGATGGGCACAATGGTGTTCCCCATCCACTATTGTGGAAAGCTCTCCCCTATGGCCCGATTGAAAACATGTGCAATAAATGGGGCTTTAGTGGAGGTCGTATATATGAGGTGCTTACCTCGTAGACCAGTGTGGTCGATCGAACGCCCATGCTGTAGTTGGTAATGGCCCTTCGGACCATCTCCGCCGTGAAGAAAGAGGAGCTAGTAGGATGAAGTCCGGGTGATCGGAGGATGGGAGGTTGCTCAGGTACCTCATATAATCTCTTGGCATAGGAGTGCCAAATTTGCATGTCTTCGATAGGTGTGATCAATTGTGTCTCACATAGTGTGTGCCATGTTGCGGTGCAATCCATGCTCATAAATAGGCGTTATAGCTTAAGTTCTTGTGCCTTCTCAAAGTTCTTCCTCTTTCAGTGGGTAAGGGTCTTCATATGTCTCCTCAACTAGGTCTCTGTGATCTCTCCGAGTGCTCTATGAGCATGTAATCGATAGCAGAGATGTGTGCAATCATCCTCATACGAGCAATTATGTGGCATGGTTTTAGGGGGAGGTGTGCGATCAAAGTGAGTGGTGTGCGGGAAGGAACTCATGGTGGATGTTTGAAGAATGGATGCTTTGTGTGAGATGAGTATAGGTAGTGGGTTGTCAGGATGAAAAAGAAGAAGATCCTCCCCAACGTGAGCTGATATATGTGAGGTAGCCCGTGTGTGAAGTGAATGGTGGTGTATGGGGTACGTGTCATGGGCGGATGTGTGTGGGTGTCCCCCGTTAGGGATAGTGCAAGATATGCGTGTGATCTGCTCCAATGGGTATAGGTGGGATGGTGAAAGAACTGAGAATGTGGTGCCCTCCTTGGATCACATGATATAATCTACTGTACTCTATCGGTAACTGAGTGTGGTGGGCATGCCAATCACCTCGAGGTAGGCTACAGACCCATCTTGTTATAGATAATGAGACGACATCTAGAGCCTAGTATGAGTATATGGGCACTGTAGAGTATTTGTGCATAATCGGCTGAGGCATGTATCGTAGCTTCCTCTTGTATGGTGAGTAATATGTGTGGGTCCTCTAGGTAAAAGGCCTCACACTAATCATTGCCTATCTTGGCATTGAAGTATTCCATGAGCAAGACTTCCCCCAGAGTAGAGTACTCCATGATCTCCTTTGATAAACACGTATATGGTGAGCCCTCCTCCCGATTAGTAATTGCGAATCTCGAGCTAGAAGGGGCAAACTAGGCGAACGCAATGTACATAGCCTATGAGAGCTGTAATCAGATCCAAAGGTATTTGGCCTCCAACTTGACCTTCAATGGTATGAGGGGTTCTATTCTCAATGAATAGATTAGAAAGAAAGCAAGTGGAAGCAAAAGCAAAGGCAAAGGTGGTATGACTTGCTACCAATGTGGTAGGAAAGGTCACAAGAAGCTTGATTGCAGATACTACAAAGTTGAACTAAAAAGAAAGAAGACCAGAGGTGACAAGAGGAAAAAGAACACAAAGAATGAAGCACATGACAATTCAAAGGACAAGGACAAAGAGGTGGTCACTGAGGCCTCGAGTGTCGTCATTGAGGAGCTATTAGATCTAGAAGATATTCTTTGTGCTACTATGGAAGCAGATCATGCTAATGATACTTGGGAGTTGGTTGAGTTGCCCAAAGGTAGGAAGGCCATTCCTAACAAGTGGATATAGAAAATCAAGACTTTGGATGGCGAACCCAAGTTTGAGGCAAGGCCGGTTGCTAAGGGATATGCCCAAAAAGAAGTCATTGATTTCGAAGAAATATTCTCTCGGGTGGTTAAAATGACCACATTACGTGTGTTATTTGCTCTCACAACTTCCTTGGATTTGGAATTATTCCAAATTGATGTTGAAACAACCTTTTTGCATTATGGTTTATTGATATATTTTGGTATTGATGTGTGTGAACACACTTAGGACTCCCGAGCCACTTTTTTCCCTCTTTAGGAGGTTTCTTCCCCCTTGGCTTGTATATATGCCTATAATCCTAATCGGTCACTTATCTCTGTACATTCTCTTGGTAATACATTCAATGTTGTGTTGTACTCCAAGCTTCTTCTTCTTCCTTGTGTTGTTCGTGGTCTTCTGTAGACCTTAAACTCCAACAATTGGTATCTGAGCATATTGCCCTTCATCTAGGGCATCATCGACACCCCTCTAGTCACAGTCTCATGTTCGCATGAAAATTGGTTAGCATACTCGAGGCGATTAGGAGTTCAAAACTGCTTCGCTTTGTGGCATCGAAATTTTGATTTGAGCCGATTTCAGTCTTCGAACACACTATCGCAACGACTATGCAGGCAATCTCGTCCTTTTGTGCCAAACATATGTACAGGTTTCAGCTCGATAGGACAAGTGCCTCAAAGTTTGTAATAGCTCTTGGAGAGCTCGACAAGGTGATTGTGTTCAACTTTTTTAGATACAATCATTTTTTTGCATGAGGGTATTTAGTCACCAGCCATGGCTGAAAGCAATGATGTATTTTGTATGTTGGTTGTTGAGGACAAGTTGGATGGTACGAATCACCCGTTATAGGCATGTATGGTGCCTCATGTATTGGTAGCAAAAGGGTCATGGAATATTATGCAGGATATTGAAAAACGTCCTACTACATTTGCGAATATAGGTATTGAAGGTAATGCAGATGATGTTGAAGATGATGATCTTCAGATTTGTGTTTTCATGTTTCGGTTCTTGCTTCACCTACTATAGAGAAACTTCGTTGGGATGGTAGAGGTGCTTAGGCACATGCATTGATAGCGTTGTCTATCAAATGTGCCGTTATTTCTCACATCCACTCTTGCAAGACAACAAAGGATGCTTGGGATAAACTTACAACCTTATACCAAGCAAGAAATGAGGCTCGTATTGTTTATCTCCCAAAACAATTGGAGAGTGAGCATATGAATGAAGGAGATTCTATGGATAGTTTTTTGACAAAGATCAAAGATTTGAAGGAGTGGTTGATTTTTGCTATGAAGTCTTGCAAGATAGTTCACTTGCACTTAGACTGTGCTTAACGGGCTTCCAGAGTCATATAAGAGTTTGGCTTGTACTCTTTGATTGATGATGAAAGGCAATCCAAATGCCTTAACATTTGAGGAGTTAGTCTCTATTTTGTTGCAAGAAGACCAATCCAAGAAGAACAAGTTGATCATGCGTGTTGTAGATCAAGCTTTCTTAGCTAGTCAGAAGGGCAAAGGAAGATGGAGCTCACCTACTAGTAAGCAGAAATCTGCCAATGCTGCGGAGTCGAAGAAGGAAGACAAAAATGAGAAAAAAACAAAAAAGCAAAAACAATTTTGCAAATACTGTAAGGGAAATGATCATGTCATAAAGAGTTGTCTGAAATTGGCTACAAAAGAGGCAAAGAAGAAAGAGGCTTGAATGGTTGTTGCATAGGCCTCTAGACTTGAAACAGAGTCTTCCAATCTTGTGGAGAATGAAGAATGCCCGTTTACTATTGTTTGAAGTTATGACCCATCTTCTCATGAGTAGTGTATGTGTGCAATAGACTCATATGCTTGGTACTTTGATAGTGGGGAAACCAAACATATTACTTCTCGGCGAAGTTTCTTCAGTTCAGTTGAGCATGCCCCTACAGGGAACATTGTAACATGCACTAACAACCGCTCTTATCTTATATCCTGTAATGGGAGTTGGTACAATCGTTTTGACTCCTATTGACGGTAGTTCTTCCACATTGTTAGATGCTTTTTATGTGCTAGGGATCAAGAAAAATCTGTTGTCAGTTTCAACATTAGCCAAGATTGGGTTGGTTTTCGAATTTGCTCATGACAACATTAGCCAAGATTCACTCGGTTGTCAAATTTGTTGATGACAAATGTACAATTCATGATCTATCAAATGGCGATGTTATTATTGCTTCGGGCATTTTATGTCGTGGGCTATATAAGCTCATAGACTATGCAAAATTTATGAATGATTCAACATGTGCAATTCAAGATTCTGGTGCAATCTCATATGCAAAGCTTTGGCATGCACGCTTTGGTCATCAGAATCATGCTAGTCTGCTAAGCCTGTAGAAACCTGAAATGATGTCCTCTTTGCCAAACTTGAGGCACCTTGTAAACATAAATTGAAGCTTGTTAATAGTGATGCCTCTAGTCTTATGTAGACACCTTCTTTTGGGAACTACCTTTATTTCGTGACTTTCATTGATGGTTTCTCTAGGCATGCATGGGTGTATCCATTAAAAGCAAAGTCCGAAGTGTTTATGTGCTTCTAGTAGTTTTTGGTTATGGCTGAAAATCTGTTAGCATATAAATTGGGAATCCTCCGTTTTGATCGAGGGGGGGATTATATGTCTTCTGATTTTAATGCATTTTTGGCTGAGCATGGGATAAAACATCAATGTACAGTGTCGTATACACCTCGTATATGTGCTTGGTATGAAAAGATACATGCCTACTTGATTGCACATGGTTTTGAGAACCGTCCAACTGAGAGCACTTTATATGGTAAGTGTGCAGATGATGTACTTCTGATCATTGTTGTATATGTTGATGACATGCTGCTTACTAGTCCTAATGAGAAGCATATTGCTGAATTTAAGGCTGACTTGCATGCCTCTTTTGAGATGTCAGATTTGGGGCATTTGCATCATTGTTTGGGCATTTAGTTTATCTAAGTTGATGGACGAATAGCTTTGTATCAAACCAAATATATTGACACATAATTGTAGGATTTTGGCCTTGAAGGTTGCAAACCTATTGCCACTCCTATGGAAACAGGTTTACGGTTGAGTCTTCATGATGTTGGAAATGTACTTGATGTTGTTCTCTATTAGTGTTGGATGCTTGATTTACTTATGCATAACTCGGCATGATATTCAGTTTGTTGTCTCTAAGATGAGAAGGTTTATGAATTGCCCAAGTGTGAAGCATTGATAGGTGGTTAAATGCATCTCTTGCTACTTGAGTGGTACCCGGCTACTTGGATTGTTTTATCCCAAGGGGGGATCACTACCACCGTGATTTACATGTTTTTTTTTTTGATTTTGACTCCACTGGTTACTATGACATTCATGTGTCCACCAGTGGTTTTTGCTTCATTCTTGGTAGCTCATGCATATCTTGGTTGAGCAAGAAGCAACCTATTGTGGCCACTTCTAGTTGTGAGGCTGAGTATAGGGAAGCTTTCACAAGGACAAAAACTCCAACATGATTAAGATGAAGAGCTGTACATGAAACAGCCAGAAGGATATGCCATGCTTGGAAAAGAGCATCAGGTATGCAAGCTAAAAAGGAGTTTATTTGGGCTGAAACAAGCCCCCAGATAATGGTATAAGAAGTTTGATGCATTTATGCTGAAACATGGGTTCAAAAAAAGCCATGCAGACCACTGTTTGTACACTAAAAAGGATGAAGATCACAACCCGATTATTCTAGTGCTGTGTGTAGATGATATGCTACTGGCTGGGAAGAAAAGAACGCTAATGCTCAGCAGCTGGACTATGCATTCTCAGTGAAAGACCTTGGGGAACCTGAGCATATACTTGGTATGCTAATAAAAAGGAATAGGCAGCAGCATACTTTGCATTTACCCAAGAAAAATACATTGAAAAACTACTGGACAGATTTAATGTGGCTGATGCTAAGCCTCTTGGAGTGCCATTGCAGGCACATGTCAAGCTTTTCAAGAATTGACTGTCCCAAAGATGATGATGCAGCCAACTGCATGAAGAGTGTTCCATATGCATCAATTTTGTGGTTCACTCATGTATGCCATGGTTGCCACTCGGCAAGACATTGCTCATGCAATGGGAGTTGTTAGCAAGTATATGGTGAATCTTGGCAAAGCTCATTGGGAGGTAGTCAAATCTATGAAAGGGATCAAAGGTAAATGCCTTTCATATGTTTTGCCTTTTTCTTCTCTATCAAAGTTTCAAACAATCAACCTATCAAGTTTGATCTCTTTCTTTAGACCACTATGGAGTGCACTTAGTTGGTTAAAATTCATACATGCTGCACTCTATCTCTCTCTCCAAATTTCTGAACGAATTATTTTTTTTCTGTCCTCGCCAGGTAGCTCAGTTCGTAGAATATCATTCTTCACATGTGTGGTACTGAGGTGTAGGCTGTAGCTCTTGTTGTAGTCTCTCACGAGTATTAATTGGTCCTATTTTCTGATTATTTTGCTGATTTCGTTTTGACTATGATTGTTTTGTCACATTAAAGGTTTTCTCCATGAGACTCATAGTTGAATCAAATGTCTACTCAAATACGTGTATCCATTTGGAGACTATTGTAGGTCTCAAAGGTTTTTAATTGATCTCTTGTTCATAGAGAATCTGGTTTTCAAGGATAACATTCAGTCAATGCTTCTACTCTTCTATCATAGTTTGTAAGGAAAGCAGCCATTGACATATTTGCATAACTATATTTAGGTTCCATAAAGGATTTTTTCGTTTTTGAAGTGTGTGATTCCAGATGTTGAGGCTCAAATATGTTTCATTCTTATACCTTAGGGTTTTGTTTTCACCTTTTCTCATAAAAGTATGAAATCATTGGTGAAAGCTCACAATTTCTTTTATTATCAGATTTGGCTCAGAACCGGTATTTTGAGGATGAATCTTTTGTTGGTTATCTGAAGTACTTGGAGTACTGGCAACTTCCAGAATATTCAAAGTTCATAGTGTAAATTTCATACTGAATGCATGCGACTATGTTTGCAGTTCCATCTCATTATGATGCATGTTTGGTGTAAATTTCACTATGGTCATTTTCCATGATATTCCTTGTGCTTACTTATTTACCGTTTTGTTATAGGTATCCTCATGCATTGTTCTTCTTGGAACTGCTCCAGAATCCTCACTTCCGTAGTGCCATGTCACATCCTGCAAACAAAGTAAGGGAACCCTTCATCAATGGGCATGGATCATCACACCTCACGACCTTTAAAATTAAGTAGTCATGTTTGTCTTCTTTTTAGAGATTTGCTTTGTTTCTCCTAATTGGGAGGACTGGAAATTATTTTCTGAGGATGTGTTTTTAAAGTTTTATAAAGTAACTTTTAACTTCATCTTTGAGATTGCTTGGACATACCACTGCATATAACTGTCTTGTGTGTTGATTCGCCATATCTTAGTCGTAATATATATTATTGTTATTTTATTTTGATCAAATCCATCTCTTACTTTCTCCTCTTTTCTTATCCTTATGAGGTCAAGTGTGACAAGTTTTTACCTTTAATGTTTTTCTATTTTCTATCTTATGAAGCCAAATATTCCAAATGAGCTGGCAAAGTGGTAAGACTTTGGACTTTTTAACATTTTGTTATGGATTCAAATCCTGCTGCTGCCATCTCCTGAAATGGGAAAACATGGGTGATGTGTGCATTCTGGTCCTTGGTACAGTTAGTTGATTGGCTAAGGTTTACCATGGGGGGTTGGTTAATTTCAGTTAAATGGGCCTCTGCCGATTTGGATTCTGCACTGAGAAATTTAGGAGTCCTCTGGATGTTTAATAAGAGTTTCTAATTTACATGTATTAGGATACGCATTCATGCATGTTTTATTATGTGGATGACAAGATCCCCTCTCGCACCCAGAAAAAAGTTCAACTTGGACGTCCCCCGTCCATAGCTGATATGTGCAATTATTGCAGGAATTGGCACATAGACAACAGTTTTATTACTGGAAACATCATAGGAGTAACAGATTAAAGAATATCCTACCTCGGCAATTGTCGGCTGAGGAAAATGTTCCAGCTTCCAATTCAGCAGTAGCAGCAGCGGTTGCACCACCTCCACCACCACCACAACTGCCGACTCAGGCTCCACCAACCTCATTCACCCCAGTTGCTGTCAAAACTGAAAGTGATGTAAGGCCCCCTGGGATCGATAGAAGGAAAAGGAAATTCCAGCCGCCGTGATTGTGTTTTTTGATCTACGAAGTTCCTTCTTTTGTACAAGTGGATGCCAGCGATTTGATCAGCACAAGTGAATGGAGGTGGAAGAGCTTGACATTTTTAATTGTGAAGGTCACTGTTTGGCTCTGCAAGCATCAGATTCTTTCATCTATGCTTATTGAGAATCCCTTATGCTTATCAGACTCTAGTAAAATATACGATTGTATATGATTGTGACACTATGGATTTATAAGGTATATGAATCATGTTTTTGCTGATGATGTTCAACATCTATGGCAAACTCCACTGGTGACACGGTTATTTCTATATTCAATCAGACTAAAGAAACCTGTTCCATGCTTATCTGAAGTTTTTATACCCTAGATTAGGCTATTTCTATATTCAATCAGACTAAAGAAACCTGTTCCATGCTTATCTGAAATTTTTATACCCTAGATTAGGATCATCCTCGAGTGTATGGGGGGTATGGTTGGAGCAAAAGATTATGTTTTCTTCGAGACCAATATTTCTTGGAATTTTGATTGTCTTGAATGTATATGTACTGGTTTCAAATTGTTGACTAGCTGCTTGTGAATATTCATAAAGCTCATTAGAACGGCAATCATTGAATCAAATAATTTTAATGTGAAGATTGAGATTGCATGCACAATCTGTACTCATGTAGTTCTGATCATCAAATTTTTCCTGGAGGTTTTAGGAAAATATTTTTTGCAGCAAGGCTTATAATATTACTAGCGTGCTTTCTATGTTGTGGTAGGTTTCAAGAATGTGAGGATTCAATAATTGTTAATGCACTTAGTGCTAACCACATTCTGGAATGAATTATCAAAAGGTATAATCTGATGCCAGAAGTAAATCTGTGCATCAGGGCTCCCAGAGGCAGTGGGAATGCTGCTGCTGTTGTGAAAAATGCATTTACCATGCTATAAGATCTAATGATATCCTGAATATATGTTGGCTATGGAAAATATGAAGATTGGGAATGCCTGCATAATCTGAACGCCTTTCTTCCGTTGCAAACTGGATCACTTACAAAATAGTCGCAAATGAAAAATAGCGCTTTCTATAACGAGCCTCTTAAAGATTAACATTCAAATTTAATCTGCATTTTGGCATACCTGGATTTCGAGTGTTTCCTGGGTATGGTACAAGCCTTGTACATTTTTTTTCGTGGGAGTGAATGCTGGTGATGAGAACGATATTATTCCATTGTGGTGGGTTAAATAAGATTCATTAGACAGTTTTGTAGTAGATACAGCTTGACATTGAAGATATTTTTTTATGTTAAAAATTAGTTTTCCAATACCAAAATGCCTTGATGCTACTGTTAATGGTGGAAAATGAATTCTCAGATCACGTGAATGGACCACATGGTCATTTTGGAAGGGATTTACTGCAGGAGTTAATTTTTGGAAGGGATTTACTGCTGGAGTTAATTTTCTGAAGTGCTACGTTCTTGTATTAGAGAAACCTTGGAATGTGTAAGGCAAAGTTACGTCACTGATGCAGTCTAGGGTTGTACATTTTGTATGCGAATAGTCATGAAACAGTCAGAATTTGTTTTTTCTTTTACTGTTAGGTTGTTTCATTGGCAGTCACTGTTTGCCGACTGTAGTCAATACCATTTTAAGATATATGGCTATGCCTGTGAAGCTATTTAAAAGAGAAATAATTTTCATAATGTAAAAGTCTTTCATTTCATTCAAGAAACATAAAAATAATATGCTTATTTGAATGCTTAGATGAATGAAACGCCATGAATAATTTCTTAAAAACTGAACAATGGATAGCGTATGACGTGAACATGATCTTTCAACTGGGCAAACGGTTGTAAGAGTTGAAGATCTAAGAGTGCATTATTATATAAAGATTTGAAGAGTGCTTTTTCTGCAATTTCTTCAATGTGGTAAATTAAAGTTATTGGCATCAATGGGAGAGTTGAACTAAGTTCAATTATCTGGTATTTAAAAAAATTGTTCTAGTGGACCCAAAAAACTTTGACAATGAAGAGACATGGTCGTGGAAAGATGCCGAAAGGTGAAATATACCGTATCTGATAATTCTGTGTTTTTGTTCCCATTGATATTAATCCATAATGTAATTTGGAATATGGTTGCAGATTATAGCTGATTTTTAAGTATATGTGATTTTGATTGCAGTATAAAGAATGAACAATGTCACAAAATTGGCTGTATTTGTCAATTCTGTGTTTAGCAGCAATGGTTTCATCATCCTGAATACATCAGAGCCAAAACGCCATCCTTACAATGTAAGTCACTATAACTATAACCACCAACTTGACTTGAATTACCAAGGAGAGAAAATTGTACTTCACGTGCATTTTACCAATAAAGAAATCACGAAGAAATTGCATGATGTGATCATTACATTCCATCATAAGCTATGTCAAAACAGGGTTTAACAAAGATAAACTTTATTGTCGTGCATAATATAAACAACTCCTTCCTAGAGGGAAATAATGGCATGAATATGTTCTTCTTTGATAATATCTTTCTAATCAGAAAAGGTAATCACCAATTGTCAGCCTCACACTTATGTTCCCTCTTATAAAAACCTTAATGGCACTAAAATTCATGAGGTGAGGGCCACCTTCAATCATTGAGGCTCTGTAATTCTAGCAAAGGTAAGGGAGCAAATCATTGAAATGATTGAGAAACTCACTTTCAATATCATTATGATCCAGTGATGCATTTTATTTTTGTTTCCTAGTGACTCCTTTGATCCCCTATAAATTTGAATGAAGGGATTTCCTACTTGCTTTCACAATCTTTTAATTTATTTTGCAATTTCCCTATTATGAGCTACGACCTTGATAAAACTATATTGCCAATATTCTTCCCTATAACTTTTACTATAATTTTTCTCATTGGTAGTAATCTATTGGTGTTGACTGCAAGATAAGTAATCCATGCTTTTACTTCTCTTGAGAACCTAGGACATTGATGTGGTTGACTTATCTATCTTTGGTTCCAGTGAAATTTATTCTATAAATGAAATATTAAGCTCGGATCTTTTGCCCTCTTGTACTGATTTAGTACTTGTTTGAAGTTGTTTGGTGCTCAATTGTTCTAAAGCATATTGGCCTCATTTTTCCTCTTTTCTTGATCTCTTGCTTTTCCTTGGAAAGAAAATGAGACTGGCCTTTGATGCATAACCCCACCTTTGAGAAGGACCAATACTCAGTCGCATTACAAGTGAAGATGTTATCGATTTCTTGGTCTACATAATTGGTGGAAAAGATTCTAATATGAATGTGACAACTTTCTAATGTTGAATAAGCCTCTATCTCTTGGGTCTATGTTATTATGGATAGGTTATTAAAGGTAAACATAACTTTATCTTTTATCATATTCATGTTAAACGTAAAAATATTTTTCTTTTAGTATATTGTGTCTAGTCAAGATTCCCTTTTCTTGAATTGTCTTGTTGTTCATTGTTTATTGAGGCAAGTGACTCAGAAATATTGACAAAAAACATATCTTGTTAAGATTATCCTAGAAAAATGTTGGAGTTGGAGGTCTAAGGAAGCACACACACAACACAAGGAAGAAGAAGAAGGAGAAATGTACTACCAAGTGAATGTACAAAGCTAAGTGACCTGTTAGGGTTATAAATGTATATACAATTCGAGGAAAAAACCTCTTAAAGAGGGGAAGTACCCCAACATTCCTAAGTGTGTTCACATATCACTACCAAAATATATCAACAAATCCCCCTTTGATGTGGTGTGGTGAACAAAGAGCTTGCACTCATGTATAAGGAAGTGCCAAGCTGTGTGGAAAAAAATCAATACACAAAAGGAAGTAATCCCAAAGCTTTGCGAAAAGATTCAAAATTCTCCCTATAGAGCTTTTGTGAAAAGATGTGCAACATTATCCCATGTGTGCACATAAGCTAAAGTGATATCTCTAGTAGAGAACCTCTTCCTCACATAATGATAGTGCACCTCGATGTACTTAGTATGAGCATGGAAACACGGGGTTCCTCACAACTTCTAATGCACTTTGATTGTCGGTGAAGATGGTGGTGTTCGAAGATTCACCAACAACCAAATCACCCAAAATGCATGTGAGCCACACATGCTCAATAGTCATTGTGAAAGATTCCCTATATTCAACCTCACACTAGAAGTGGCCATAATAGATTGCTTCTTGCTTAACCAAGATATGCATGAATTACCTAGCATGAAGCAAAAACCATTGGTGGACACATGAGTGTCATAGCAACAAGCTTGGTTTGAGTTAGAAAAAGCATGTAAATCTAGCGATAATGATATTCCCTTGGGATACAACAATCCAAGTAGTCGAGTACCACTCAAGTAGTAAAAGATGTGCTCAACCACCTACCAATCCTTGACACTTGGGCAATGCATAAACTTGCTCATTTGAGAGATAAAAAACTGAATATTAGTATGAGTATGCATAAGTAAATCAAACATCCAACAACTTGCTGATAGAGAACAACATCAAATGCATCTCTAGCATCATGAAGACTTAATTGTAAACTTGTTTCCATGGGACTGGGAATAGGTTTGTAATCTTTAGGGCCAAAACACTGCAATAGTGTTTCAATGTATTTTCTTTGACATAAAGCTATTCCCCCATCAACTTCCATAAACTGAATGCTTAAATAATGATGTAAATGCCCCAAATCGAACATCTCAAAAGAGGCATTCAAATCAGCCTTCAATTCAACAATATGCTTCCCATCAGGACTAGTGAGAAGCATCTCATCAACATATACAACAATGATTGGTAGTACATTATTTGCTTGCTTAATATATAAGGTTCTCTCAGTTAAACTATTCTCAAAACCATGTGCTAGCAAGTAGGCATGTATCTTCTCTCACCAAGCATGTGGTGTTTGCTTCAAACCATATAGTGCCTTTTCCAACCAACATAGTTTGTTTTCATGCCATTTCTAGACAAATCCAAGGGGCCAAAAAACATACACCTGTTCATGTAAATCATCATTCAAAAGTTTAGTTTCAATATACAACTCATGTACATTCCAACCATGAGCTGCAAGTGCACAAATGCTAGGAATGGGGGTCATTTGGAATGTGGGAGCAAAGGTCTCATAAAAAACAATGCCTTTCTATTGAGCATAACCTTTGGCAAGAAGCCTAGCCTTATATGTGTAAACTATTCCATCAGGCTTACATTTCAATTTGTATACCCATCAAGTGTGAAAGGCCTTTTTGCTTGGGGATAAATCACATTAATAAGAAGTACCATCCTTCATAATAGCATCATATTTTGATTGCATAACAACCATCCAATTTTTTAAAGTGTGTGTTTCATCAAAAGAAACATGCTTATTCTCATCAGAAAGGCTAGAGACATCCATTGCATAACAATCTAATGCAAACAAAGCACTATGAGAGGCTGAATGAGTATGATATGATAAAGCTGCATCTAATCTGCTATCTCTTCAGGTTGTTTAGGCATAGTTTTTGCCTCTTCTATGTAAGCCCTCTCATCAAGAAGTGCATCATGTAAATCTGCATAAAAAATGGACTGATATCCATCATCATTTGGAAACTATAAAGTTTGAGAAATTTCCTCATTTGGATAAACACTTAGAATTTCCATGTGTAAAAGGATGCAACAAGGTGTCATACGTATCCTTCCAGCTAATTGATGTCTCCTTGGTACATAGAGTAAAGGCTGAATTACATCTTCTACAAAAACAACGTCGCGACTAACCAAAATGCATTTAGTCTAGGGATGATACAGAGGATAGTCTTTGGTTTTAGAACTATACCCAACAAAAATACATTTCACTGCTTTATCATATATTTTTTAATGTTTTCGTTTAGGTACTAATGCATATGTCAAACAATCAAAGACTCACAAATGAGCAATAAATGGCTTGCAACCATGTGAATACTCATCTTGAGTGGTAGATTATAGTGCTTTGGTGGGACTTGTTAAGTACATATGTTGCACACATAACAACCTCAAGCCATAAGCTATTTGATAAAGCCTGAATTTTGACCATACACTTCACCACTTCCATGAGAGATCTATTCTTTTTTTTAGCAACTCCATTTTGTTGAGGTTTATATAGTATTTTACATTGATGTTTTATCCCACAGTAAGCTAGATATGAGCTAGACTCAAAAGACATGTATGTTGGTGCATTTGACCAACCTTGATGCTTGAACAAATATCAAAGGTTTATCACGTACCATTTTTATGATCACTCATAGAGTACGTATGAACACCTCTTGTAAAAGTATAGAGTTTAACCCTTGAGATAAAAGTGAAAGAAAGTGATGGAGGGAATCTGTGGCATTACAAGTCATATATTACAACCACCTAGTGGTTGGAATCAAATCAATCACCACCCAAAAATTAGGAACACTTTTAGGTGGTAGAATTCAAAATTCAAACTCTATTTATGAGTTTATAAACACATGAATTTTAGTTGCAGAAAAAACAGAGGAGTCACCGAGCTTGGCTACAATAAGCCCATATATGTATGAGTAAGCCTACATTATCTACCATCACGACAGTCACTGACCAACGCGACGATCTCCTTGACCCCACGCCATGGCTATTGGCACATGCCATCATGACGACTCACTTGCCACATGTCAAAATAGACCATCACGATGATACTAGGTACACCATCGTGATGCTTCAAAATCGGACCATCACAATTGGCTCAAGCCATCGCGTCTCGTGACCATTGCAACGGGCTCACACCATCGCGACGGTTTCATTGACCATTGACCATCACGACGGGCTCACGCCATCATGATTGCTCGCTAGATAGACCATCACGACACTTCACTTTAGACCATCACGACGCCTCGCAAACTCGGACCATCGCAATTGTACCACACCATCGTGACGGTCCATTTGAGCCATCGCGACGGTCCCAAACCATCGCGATTGTCCCAGATCATCGCGGTTGTCCACCCAAAATGCCAAAATTAGATTTTGAATTTTTGGGCGATTTTGAGGCTATTTTGAGTGAATTTTTGGGTGATTAAGCTCATTGGATACACCTTAGCTCATAATTGAGAAGGTCAATTGGAAAGGTAAAGTGTAAGAATGGAGCTGACCTACTAACAAATGTTTTGTATGTTCCAACAATCCCGAAGAATCTTATCAGTGTGGGTCAGATAGTAGAAGAAGGTTTTCAAGTCAGGTTTACAAATGAAGGAGTATTTGTCAAAGATCCAGAGAAAGGATACAAACAAATTGTCCATGGTAAAAAGGAAGGTAGAATTTTTACTCTGAAAGTACAAGGGAATGTTGGTCAAGCCTTGATCACACATGGTGATGAGGTATTTACAGAATTAGATCTTTGGCATAAGAGGCTAGGACATTTTAATGAAAAGGGAATTAAAGCTATGGTGGAGAAACAATCCGTGAGAGGATTACCAAACATGAAGAACCAACATATGATTCACAAATGTGAAGCCTGTCAGATGGGAAAAGCACACAAGTTACCATTTAAGAAAAATGGATACAAACATGATGGTGTGCTAGAACTCATACATATAGATGTATGGGGGCCAACAAAAGAAGGATCTATCAGTGGCTCAAGGTATTATGTTCTTTTCATTGATGATGCAACAAGATGGATAACTCTTTATGTTTTGAAAGAGAAATCAGAAGTGTTTGGAGCTTTCATACATTTTCATGCATATGCTGAAAGACTTACAGGATAGAGACTCAAAAGACTAAGGACTGATGGAGGAGGAAAATATTTTTCTCAAGAGTTCAATGATTATCTGTGGAATGCAGAAATCAAAAGAGAAATAACTTGCAGGTATACACCGCAACAAAATGGAGTAGCAGAAAGAAGAAACCGAACTCTAGCTGAGTTTGCAAGAGCAATGCTAAAGGAGAAGAACTGTCCAAACTATCTTTGGGCTGAGGCTGTAAATACAGCTACATACCTGGTAAACAGATTACCATGCACAACTTTAAATGGGATGACTCCTTATGAAGCTTGGTGGGGTAAGAAACCAACACTTGATCATTGCAAAGTGTTTGGATCAGTCGCTTATGCTTATGTACCATTGCAAAGTGTTATGGAGTCCTCTAACCAAACAGTTTACGGTTTCCAGAGATGTGACGTTTGATGAAGGAAATAGCTGGGATACATATAAAGAGCATAGTGTTGAAACACTTGAAGAAGAGATAAGAAGAAATGAAAAAAGTAAATCACATATGCAGGTGAATGGAGATGAAGATCATATGCAGGCAAGTACGTCCAGGATCGGATCGGATATGAAGAATGAAGATAATACAAGATTTGATGAAGATGTGTATTCAGATACACATGAAGAATATGAGCTAAGAAGGTCAAACAGAGTAAGGAAACAACCAACAAGGTATTCTTATGACAATTCTTATTTGACTCAGAAAAATTATGCTTACTTAGTAAAGGGACATGAAGAACCCCAGAGTTACATTGAAGCAAAAGGTAAGAAAAAATGGGAAGAAGCAATGAAGGAAGAGTTCAGTGCATTGGAGGAAAAAAAGACTTGGGAACTTGTTCCAAAACCAAATGGTAAGAAAGTGATTGGAAACAAATGGGTTTACAAAGTTAAGAAACTTGCAGATGGAAGGATAGCCAGATACAAAGCTAGACTAGTTGTCAAAGGCTATGTTTAGACATATGGCATAGACTACGATGAGACATTTAGTTCGGTGGCAAAGATGTCAACCATAAGGACATTGATTGCTATAGCAACATCAAAAGGATGGAAGCTAAGTCAGCTAGATATTAAGAATGCATTTCTAAATGGATATATATCAGATGAAGTTTACATGGAACAACCTGAAGGGTTTGTAAGTTCTAGATACCCAGAACATGTTTGCAGCTTAAGAAGAGCTCTCTATGGATTGAAGCAAGCTCCAAGAGCTTGGAATTCCAGACTTGTGAAGTACCTCAATGACCTTGGATACCAAAGTTCGAAGGCAGATGCAAGTCTATTGATCAAGAAAACAGATGAAGGTATGATCTACATTTGTATTTATGTAGATGACATTATAATCACAGGTACCTCAGATGAAGGAATCAAAGAGGTCAAGAGACTACTTGAAAAAGAATTCAAGATGAGTGATCTAGGAAAATTATCATATTTTCTTGGAATGGAAGTTACATATACAGTTCATGGTATATATGTTTCGCAAGAAAGGTATCTCCTAAACTTACTGAAGAAGTTTAACATGGAGAATTGTAGAGAAGCTTCAACACCGCTTGAAGTAAATCATAAACTCAGCAAATATGGTGGTGCAGAGTTTAAAGATATGAAAAAGTATCAGTCATTAGTAGGAAGCTTAATCTATGCTACACTAACAAGACCAGATCTCAGTTATGCAGTGGGTGTTCTCTCACAGTTCATGCATTGTCCGAAGGATCAACATTGGGTTGCAGGAAAAAGAGTTCTTAGATATATCAAAAGAACTTTAAAAGAAGGATTATATTATCCTTATATGTTAGATATAAAGCTGAGAGCATACAGTGACTCAGACTGGACAGGAAGTCAAGATGATAGAAGATCAACACATGGGTATATGATATACCTAGGAGATAAGCTTGTAAGCTGGTGTTCAAAGAAGCAACATACAATAGCTTTATCGTCAACAGAAGCAGAGTATAAAGGACTTGTGGAAGCAGCTAAAGAAGTGATATGGATGCAGACCTTGTTCAAAAGCATGGGTATTGATCAAGGTATACCTATCATACATGGAAATAATATGAGCTAGTTGTATCTTGCAGCAAATCCAGTATTTTATGCAAGAACAAAACACATAGAGATTCAATATCATTTCCTGAGGGAAAAGGCAATGGAGAAGGAGATTGAATTGATATTCACTCCTACAAAAGATCAGATTGCAGATACTTTGACAAAGAGCTTAGATGGAGTAAAGACAAGAAGATTCAAAGAAATGGCAGGTATAAAAGAAAAGAACGATATATGAAGACCAGAAGATGCTAATTAGTGATTGAGGGGGAGTTGTTAAAGATTCACTCACTAATTAGGCATAACGACATGAAGACGAAGGAAAGCAGAAACAAAGCCTTCAAAAAAATCAAAGCCTTAGTGAAGGGACAAATTCACGTCTGTAATATACAACGTAGAAACTTTCAGAATTTAGAGTTTTGAATCTCGGATCAAAATGTATATAAGAGAGAGCATAGAACCGGAATAATAGAACGAGCAAAGAGAGTGAGTGCAAGTAAGTGCACGTATAGCAGATACAGAGATATAGAAGACGCCAGAGATTGCGTATGTAGAGATGAATAAGAGAATATGAAATGTCGGGTATTCATCTAAGAGAGATGGTAAGGAGAAACTACTCAGTATAGGAGAGTTCTTATGACTATGAGCGAAGTGAGGCCGAGTCATTTTTGTACACATCTTCTCTAATAGAAAACACATGTTCATGTGGAAAAAGTTGAGTGCATTCTTCGTATGTGAAAAATCTGAGAATTTTCATGTTACTGTGAAAAGTTAGTTAACAGTTATAGTTTTCTCAGTAAATGTTTTCCGGTACTTCTATGAGCTAGATCTCAAAGTACAGTGTAAAGTTTTGTATGAGATATAGATTACCTTATAGCTATAAGTCTCAACTATAAGTTGATCAAAGATTTCGGTGAAATGGATATGTACACATAGTACAAAGTCTGACCGGAAAGAGGCATCCGAAACTGGTGAAGTTTTCTTTAAACTTTAGATAGAGTTCATTCAGTGAAGGAAGTTCACGTATCACTTCCTTAATTCATGTATACACATTTGAAGTAACTATAAACAAAATTGCAGTTGATTTTGGTAGTATTCCGGTACAATTACGATGGAATTCCGGTAATAGTCCGGTGAAGTTCCGATGAAATTTCAGTGAGTTCAAAACACAGTTTTGACAAAATTAAGTGATGCAAAGATTGTTTAGCTGTAAGCAAATACAATAATGTAAAAGATTGAAGTAAATCAGTTCAGAATTGAAGCTTGAAGGAAACACAAAACTTTCTGTAAAATGAATTTTCGGTTTTCACTAAATACAGTTATAAGTTTTCAGTTTCAGAAAGTTTGCTAAGCTACTGATGATTATAGAGGTGTTCTAACATCACTCTAGCTTAGTTTCTGTGGTGTAAGCAAATTCCGCAATAAGCGTTGCACCAATGGAGATCACCCCACACACGTGTGTATGAGGACGAACGGGTGTACCGCAGACATATCCTTATAATAGACAGCCCCATCAAGGAGCTTCCTTGTATTGCCACATAGAACAAAAATACACCAATCACACCACAGAAAACTGCCCATTCAATAGGCAAGCACGACCTCTACAACCACCTCAATATCGGCCATATGGATATCCACCTAGCTAGCTAGAGATATGCCTAGGTACAATCCCTACCCAACACCAATAGGAGCACTGAGGCCATACGGGCAAGCACAATATCCACAACTTCAACCAGTGTTAGGACCACAATTGTCACAACCCCAACATGTGGTACCTGTGAAGTACGCCAAACCAGAAGAAAACTTGGAAAGAGCCATAGTACTAGCCTCAACGATGACCAGTGTAAATCAACAAACCCTGGATACGAGCTATCCCAAGGAGATTACTATCCCTATGAAACCAATATGTTTGAGTATGAACCAGCATATGACCCAGCATACCATGGATATGAAGGCTATGATCAGGCCTATGGAACGGAGGTGGCTACTTTAATGTACACTGCACCCAAGGCACCCGCACCTGGGAGACCATCCATTAGACCCTCAGTGCCGAGAGGACCATGTTATAGGTGCGGAGGAGATCATTTTATTAAAGAATGTACTCAGCCTTACAATCCACCACCTCCTAGAACTTGGGAAGGGTATTGCAATGATTGTGGGAAGGAACATCTTTTCAGAGACTGCCCAAAGAATCCCACTAAGGCCCAAGACATCACACCTATTAATGTAATTGAAGTGATAGAAGAACTTGGAGGTGACAAGGAATACACCGTGCCCTTAAAGGCCATTACACGAGCTCAAATGAAGGAACAAGAAGAAAAACAACCAGATTTGGAACAAGAAAACAATAGAACCGTAAACCTCAAAATTCAAATAGTGGAAGATTCAAAGGATCCACATGAGAATACCCAGAACATGAAAACGCAAAAATGGAAGGAAAGAAGAGAGAAGCTCAAAGAGAAATGGATGAAAAAAAAAAGTCAAGACAATAAGAAACAAACTAGAAGCAGTAAGAAGCATAAGGAACCAGAGATTTGGGAAGAAGGTTCTCATTCCATTGTTTATTCGAGAATAAGAGAAACCACGATCAATTCTAGCCGATACAAAACCAGACGACTTAGACATGTGGTTAAAAGCATACCAAGCTAGAATTAAGGATGGACCAAATGTGGAACAACACGAAAAGCTTTACCCACAAGGAGAATTAGAAAAAGAGAGGCTTGCTATATGCAAGAAACTTATAGAGGTAGCACAAGAAACCCTAGAAAAGACTATCCCAACCCTTCCAGAGACAAGGATAGTAGAGGAGCAATACAAGGAGTGTGTTAAAGTCAAAGATAAAGAACCTAAAGAGAAGGATGATAAATGTGAGTGAGTGAAAACCCAGGATGAACCTAGGTCAACAATACTTGATTTAGAGGCTAACTGGCCAAAAGAATTGTGGAATAGAATCCGAGAAGAACAATGGAAGAGGAATCGAGTGACTAAGCCTCCCTTTGAGGAATTAGATGTGGAAGTTTATCAACCAAATCCTAACATGGAAGAAGTATATGAGGAAGTATCAAGACTAGAACGAAATAGAGAAGAAGCTAAGAGCATTTCAACCCTACCAAATTACACGAGAGAATACGAAAAGGAATCTATGATAATCCGAGCACCCACAGTACATGGAAAAGGAAAAGGAAGCTCATGTCAAAATTCACACAATCTAATAGAACTTAAAAAGACAAAAGTACAATGCAAACTAATTGTGGAAGAACTACTCCGTGTTAAACTGCAATTATGGCAACAATTAGCAAGTCAACTGGAATTAGGACAGGAGAAGGACGAAAAAGAAAACAAGGGAAAAGAAAACCCATCGAAGATACAAATCCCAGTAGATAAGGTGGGAGAATTTAGTGAAGGAGACAAAGGTAATACATGTCTACCTGTCACTTACAATGGGTACATGACCAAGGCTATACTAGACACAGGAGCAGGAGTAGGAATTGCCACCAAGGAGATTTGGGAGAAATGGGGAAAGCCAGCCTTACGACCCACACACATGAAGCTCCAATTGACAGAAGGTCATGTGGAGAAACCCTTAGGAATATTAGAAAAGATCAAATTAAAACACCCATGGAGTTGAATTTGAACACACATTAGCCATCTGTAAATTTGAAAAGGCTAATAATTATGAAATGATATTAGGATGGCCTTTCATGAGACAAATGCGAATAGTGCAAGACTGGGGATGAGATTCATTATACCTGCAACATCAAGGAAATACCACCAAGATAAACTTGCATACATTTTCATATAGAGATGTACCCCCACTACAGTGGAATGCCATACACAAGGAGGAAGATGACCTATCTATTCATAGCGCTGGATCAAGCGATCAATCATGGAAGTATGAGGATGCCCAATTATGGATGTGTAAAGAAGCCAAGAAAGAGGACAATAAAAGGCATCTGTGGCCAATAGGACATCCTAACTACCGACCTATAGAGGACCCAATGTATATGCCTCAAATCTTTCCTGAAGAAACATTTGAACCGCATGGATGGATGGAAATAGCTACCTTGGACGTATGTGTGAATGAAGAAGTTTTGACGATGAATGAATGTGTGGATGAAGAAGGCTATGACATAAATTTGTACATGGTTGTCCTCCAAGAAGTAGAAGCAGGGGAAATATTGGAAAAGGAATGGAAAGAAGAATACGAGAGCATAGAGATGGAACCAGAGTTTGACTCTGAAGAATGTTACCTAGAAGCTATTCATACCGAAGACAAGTATGGAATGACCAAAGTGTTAGCAATAGAAGTAGCCCCCATAGTACAGAAGCAAGAGGAAAGTGTGAGTAAAATCGGACCAAATCCTTATCTTTTTGAGGTTTCAGAGCATTTTAAAAGGTAGGAAGTAGAGGAGAGAAAAATAGCCATTCAAATGCCTAAGAGAGAGGCTAGAGAAGGAGAAGCATACGATAACAAAGAACAAACAAAAAAAATCGTAGTCACAGTGGAAGGGGGAGAAGAAAGATGTACATACATAGGTAAAGATGTGTCAACTGAGGAGGAAGATGATTTAATACAATTGATCCTAGAATATCAAGATGTATTCGTGTGGACATATAAGGATCTCAAGGGTGTGGGACCCTCTATTTGCTCTCATAGAATACCAATGACGACGGAGGCCAAACCATCGAAACAACACCCTTATACATACAATGAGGTCTATGTTGCTAAAATAAAAGAAGAAATAGACAAAATACTAGCAGTTGGATTCATACATGAAATAGAACATACCAAGTGGGTATCGGCACTAGTGGTTGTGCCCAAGAAGAATGGAAAACTCAGAGTATGCATTAACCTGAAAAAAATGAATGCATCCACGATTCGTGATAGCTACCCTTTACCCCTTACTGACCATCTATTGGAAAGAGTAACAAGAAAATAAGTCTATAGATTCTTAGACGGATTCTGTGGATACAACCAAGTAGCTATTGCTACTAAGGATCAACATAAGACCGCATTCGCGACTGAATGGGGAGTCTATGCTTTCCGAGTGATGCCTTTTGGAATCACTAATGTGCCTGCTACTTTCCAACGATTGATGTGTCATGTTTTCAAAGAATTCTTGAAGAAGAGCATGGAAGTGTATGTGGATGACCTATGTACATACTCAAATCAAAGACAAGACCGCATTCCTGAATTGCGGAAGATATTTAATAAATGCCCACAATATAGAGTCTGCTTGATCCTTGAGAAGTGTGTCTTCATGGTAAGACAAGGGAATATCTTAGGACACATAGTCTCTAGAAATGGAATATCCACAGATGAACACAAGATTAAGGTCATTTTGGAGCTTCCTAGTCCAAAGAATGCAAAAGAAGTGCAAGCGTTTATTTGACATTGTGGATACTACCGTCGATTTATCCACATGTATGCCATAATTGCCAAACCCTTGTATGGACTTTTGACTCAATTCACATGGACAGAGGAATGCGAGAAGGCATTCAATGAGTTAAAGAAGCGGCTTAGCACAACCCCAATTCTGAAAACACTGAATTGGAACAAGCCTTTCCATATTCATGTGGATGCTTCAAATTACGCAATAGGATGCATATTAGCTCAGCCGGCAGATGAAGGAAAGTCAGATCACCCAATTGCCTATGCGAGTAGGCAAGTAAATCAAGCTGAGAGGAACTATACAACTACAGAGCGAGAGGGATTAGGAATGGTCTATGCAGTGAAAAAATTTAGACACTATCTCTTAGCCAACAAGTTCAAGTTCTTCATAGATCATCAGGCATTATTGTACTTAGTCAATAAGCCCTGTAACATGGGAAGACTGGTAAGATGGTTTCTACTACTGATGGAGTTCGACTTCGAAGTAATAGTGAAAAAGGGAAATACCCATGTAAGAGCAGATCATCTCTCTAGGTTAACACACGGAGAACCACCAAGTGGAGTACCAGACAAATTGCCAGACACTTATTTGTTTAATCTGGAAGTGTGTCCAAAGAGGGTAGAGAAACTAATTTCGATACTCACTCATGGCCCACAACACTCAATCAATTAAGAGAGTAAAAAGGAAATTCTGCAGTCAAGGAATTTGCACATTATAGTGGGAAGTGTGTACTATAAGGAACCCAATGGTGTACTACTAAGATGTGTAGAGGAGGACGAACAAAGGATGCTGATTGAACAAGCCCATGTGAACAAATGGAGGACACACAAAGGAATTCATGGAACTCTAAGAGAATTGAAACGATTAGGAGTATACTGGCCTGATATGCCTAAAGCAATCCATGATTATGTTAGTAACTGCGCAGAATGTCAGGAGATGATCCCTGAGGATCACATATCCTTACCTTTCTCTACAATAGCACCCAAATGGAGTGAAGCACTAGTGAAATTCTTAAAGACCAGAGAACATGAGGAGGGAATTAGCTTGGCAAGCAAACGATCCCTAGAAGGAATGAGCAAGGATTATGTACTCATGGGAAGACACTTCTTTAGGAAAGGAAAAGACAACGAATTACGACTATGTGTGCATGAAGGAGAATATTTAACCATATTAGAGATGGCACACGCAGGTATGGCAGGAGGTCATTTCTCAGCCGAGGGAACTGTGAAAATGATCCTCTTTGTGGGATTGTGGTGGCTAACGCTACATATTGATGCAAAAAACTATGTACAAAGTTGTGAGACATGCCAAAGGGCTAAATACTCGATTAGGAGAGATGACATGCCATTGAGACCTATGGTCTGCGCTAGAGCCTTTTCAAAATGGGGTATAGATTTCATAGGACCCATTAATCCACCAACCAAAGGGTCTCATGCCAAATATATCCTAGTAGCCATCGATTGTTTGACAAAATGGGTAGAGGCAAAGGCTACTAGAAGAAACGATGCTCAAACCACTGCTAAGTTTCTTTTCGAGCATATATTCACTCGTTTCGGATTACCAATTGAGATTGTGAGTGACCGAGGAATGCACTTCATTAATGAAGTAATAGAGTCTTTAATGAATGAGTTTTTAGTGATCCATAAAAAATCAACCCCATACCACCCCCAAGCCAATGGTCAAGCTGAAAGTTCCAATAAAGTGTTATGCACAGTATTGACAAAGATTGTCAATAATGGGAGGTCTAACTAGGACAAACAATTGCATGATGCAATTTGGGCCTTTCGAGTCTCGTACAAGACTGCCATTGGAACTACCCCATTCAATCTAGTATACGGACAGAACGCAATTCTACCAATTGATTTTTTGATACTCACTTTGAGAGTAGCCTAACAGTATGAATGGACAGGACATGAATTATCTGAGCAACTAGACCAAATTGAGAAGTTACATGAAACTAGAATACAAGCAGTAGCAGGTATTTATGCGGCTAAGCGAAGACAAAAGGCATATTATGATGCACACATAAAAGACAAGGGACTAAAAGAAGGAGACTTGGTCCTAGTCTACACCTTGAAGCAACATGCCAAGAAATTACAAAAACGCTGATATGGACCTCTAATTATTAATAGGATCTCTACAAGTGGAGCAATTAATCTAGCCACTTTGGATGGAGATATTCTTCCTAACTACATAAGTGAATGTAGAGTGAAAAGGTTCATGGAGCCATTGACGGATCAAATGTTAGCACGTCTCATAGGTGCAAAAAATAGGAAGAGAGAAGAAGAATGAATTAGAGAAGAAGCACGATAGGAAGCTTTAGAGCGCATTAAGAAACGGAAAGAATGGATTAGGCAATGAGACGAACGACATCTCCAAGGAGAAGAGCCTATCCCCATGGCTAATTACCAGGTCCATAAGTCTGACATGACTAATGTTCACATGTCCCAACCTTATTTAAACCTAGGAATTAGAACAATGGAGCACCGGTTGATAGATGCCTTGATAGACTCAGGAGCAGGACTCAGTTGCATACAAAATATGGTCATCTGAGATCTTTAAATGATTATGAAACCCACGAAAGCTCATATGATAGGTATCGGAGGTCAAGTCATAGAATGCATTGGAGAAACTATTGTATCCCTCCACCTGGGAAATTCCTCCATGGAACAACGAGTCTTAGTGTGTAAAAATGCGGATCTCATAGCGAATCTGATACTAGGATGTTGGAGCAAGTCTATGACAAGCCTAAGTATTGGCTTGAGTCCCACAAAGTCATAGAAGAAGCCTTAAAATGAAGACTATGTAAAGTTCACTTGTGAACTACCTCTTGTAATATTTGAAGAGTTTGCTTAATGTAAAAGTGAGAGAATCTTAAGTGGTTGAGTCCACTTGATCAAAAAGGGAAAGAGGAGCCACTAATTTGTGATTTGTGGTAGGTAGAGAATCAAATCAATCACTGATTGATTGGAGAGTGATTGAGGGAAGTTAGCCTCCCAAGCTCAACAATAAATAGATGGCAGTTTTAGTCATGGTTAGAGAGAACTATGTGAAGACCTCCAAGAGCTGAGCTTTATGCCATATCAAGGTGTGATTCCAAGGCACGCATATGTATCCGTACATCATTGTATTGTACAAGCAATATACTTTCATTTTCATGATTATTTGGGTTCATATTTCCATGTTCTTGTGAAGTGTACAACTCACTGCCATTACTCTCAGTTTTCTCAGTCAGATTGCAGAGATGGTTTCTCTGAGCTTGGTGCATCCTTTTCCATGCTTTAACATGTTAAAGTTAGCTCTATAAGTCTATTATATGCTCATCAATTTTCATTTCATTTGGGTATTGCAATATTCAGTTATGTTCAGTTGAAGTCAACCCTGTCTGTCATTTTCACTTCTCTGTCAGGTACCTGACTTTTTTACTCATCTTGTCAGAGTTGTTTCTCAGTGTGTACTTATCCAATGTCCATGATTTAAAGCTTGTTGGATTTAGCTTACTGTCTACTATAACCATACAAAGTTTCATATTCATTGGATTCCTATATTTTGAGTTATGTTCATTCATCTGCTCACTGGTCTCAAACTATAGCAGCCCATGAAAATCGGGATGATGTCATCAGTTGTTAAACCTCATTCTCAGTGTGTGGTTCATTATTTTTGATGCGATTACTCTTGAAAGTTAGCTCTTTAAGTTAACTAGACTTACCCAAGAGGAATTAAGCTAAATGCTGCTGTGCTCAGAGAATTATGCAAAACACTGGACATGTGTATGAACCAAGAATAACAAGTTCTTCACCTCTGAGCTAACTCCAACTTATCTGTTTTGATCTATCTTTTTATGAGTGATCTTCCAAGGTACATAGGGTGTCTAATACATCCATTCACAAGCTAAAAGGGCCCACCATATACTCATAGAGTTCATTTGGCTGGTGTAGATCAAGGATTTTGCAACACCTCTTCATCTTCAAGCACATACCTATCCATCTCTTCACAGTGGTATCAGAGCAAGGTTGGATAACATGGCAGATGGATTTCCTTCATCAATTGAAAAATTGGATAGAGGTAATTACTCAGCTTGGTCATTAAGGATGAAAGCTTATCTTCAAGGTAGAATTTTATATGGTTATGTGGCTGGAGATGAAGTTATGCCAAGTTTTAGGAACAAAAGTCAACCAACACAAGAAGAGCAAGAAAGATTGAGCACATGGTGCTCCATGGATGCACTTGCAAGGTCTTATCTCCTCAACTCTATCTCAAATTTTTTGTTGCCTCACATTAGAAGTTGTAAGACATCTCAGGAAGTGTGGGATGCACTTGAAGCTTTCTTCTCTTCAAGTACTAAAGCTAGGAAGCATCAACTATGGCTGGATTTCACAACTCTCAAGAAGGCTCCCAAACAAAATGTGACTGATTTTGTCACAAAGCTCAAGGACATAGCGGATTAGTTGGGAAGCATTGGAGAGGTAATAGATGAAGAGCAAATTGTAAGGCAGGTCATCAATGGCTTGAAGTCAGATGACAAGTGGGAAGCATTCACCACAGCTATGGATTTGTACATGGACATGCATGTACCTGATTTCAATACACTCATTGGACAACTACTTACTCAAGAGGCAAAGCTTATCAAAAATGGAGAAAGCTCTAAAGGTAATCAATCTTCAGCTTTATACACTGATAAAAGCAAGTCCAAAGATAACAAAGGAAAGGCAAAGAAAGTGGATGATGAAGCAGGTACATATCAAGCTAACTATGCAGGTAGAGGAAGACATGGAAGAGGTAGAGGAAGAGGAGGTGGACAAGGCAGGGGGAGATCTCAAGACTCCAACCCATGTTCTATTTGTGGATTAACTAATCATACAACTGAAAATTGCTTTAGGAATTCCAGGAATCAAAGAGGTAGAGGATACAATAGAGGAAGTTATGGCTACTTAAGAGGAAGGTTCAACAATTATCATGGAAACTACAACAACTACAATCATTCAAACTATCAAGGAGGCTACAAAGGAAGGAGAGACTTCAATAACTACAGAGAAGACTCAAACAAAGAGGATTCATTATTGATCATGAACATGGCTATGCCACAAGGTAAATCTGATGAGCATATTTTCTACATAGATTCAGGTTGTTCAAATCATGTGGCAGGAAATGTGGCACTCCTATCAGATTTAGAAGATCTAAGGAATAAGCATGAGGTACAAATAGGAGATGACACAAAACATCCTATGGAGAAAATAGGCAATGTCAAAGCACCTGATGGAAACATCAACCTACTCAGTAAGGTACTCTATGTCCCTACCATTACAAAGAATTTGATAAGTGTTGGGCAGATAGTAGAGAAAGGGTTGCAAGTCAGGTTCACAAAAGCAGGAGCATTTGTTGAAGATCCAAGTCAAGGATTCAAAAGAATTGCAAAAGGTGAAAAGACAGGTAGATTGTTCACATTTGAATTACAAGACACTAGAAACATTGCTCTCTTTAATTATGGTAGTCAGACACTCACAGAATTGGAAGTATGGCACAAAAGGTTAGCACATATTGGTGAAAGGTCATTAAAGCAAATTTGCAGGGACCAAAGTGTACTTGGACTCCCTAATTTGTCAAAACAACATATGATTTATAAGTGTAGTGCATGTCAACTTGGAAAGTCTCACAGGTTACCATTCATGAAGAAAGGTTATATGCATGGAGATCTCTTGGAGTTGGTTCATACAGATGTATGGGGACCTAGCAAGGAATCTTCAATATCTGGATCAAGGTATTATGTCTCCTTTATTGATGATTGCAGCAGATGGGCTATCCTATTCTTTATGAAACACAAAGATGAAGTTTTTTCATGTTTCAAAAGATATTTGGCTCTTCTGGAGAATCAAACAGGTAAATCACTAAAAAGGCTGAGGTCAGATGGAGGGGCAGAATACTTCTCCGATGAGTTTGATTCTTTTCTTCAAGAAAGAGGAATCAAAAGAGAGGTAACTACAAGGTACACTCCTGAGCAAAATGGAGTGGCAGAAAGGAGGAATAGGACAATTGTTGAAGCTGCAAGGTCTATGTTAAATGAAAAGCATTTACCTAATTACTTATGGGTTGAGGCTGTATCTACATCCACTTACTTGAATAACAGGTTGCCTTCAAAATCCCTTGATGGGATGACTTCATATGACACTTGGAATGGAAGAAGACCAAGCTTAGATCATTGTAAAATTTTTGGATGTATTGCTTTTGCTCATGTTCCTTCACAAGTTAGAGGCAAGATGGAACCAAAGGTAGAAAGGTGTGTATTTATTGGATATGACAACAATCAAAAGGGCTATAGGTTATACAACCCTACCAACAAAGGATTCTTGGTAAGCAGAGATGTAGTTTTTGATGAAAACAATTCATGGTATGAAGATTCATGCAGAAAGGTCAATTTACCATATAATCTTGAAGAAGATTTTCCAAAGCTTGGTAGAGAAAAACCAAAGATTGAAGAACAATACACCTCGGAGGATGATGAAGAATCTCATATGGAAAAGATCAAAGCATGGAAGTCTAAAGGTAAAGCAAAATTGCAAGAACTTGGACATGATGCAGAATCATCACATCATGGCCTAAGAAGATCTATGAGGGAAAAGAAAACACCAAAAAGGTATGGGTTTGACACCTCATTAGTAACTAAACATTCTATCTACATAGCACATGACATAAACCAAGAGGAGCCATCATCCTTTGAAGAGGCCAAAGCAAAATCAGAATGGAAGCATGCAATGAAGGAAGAGATTGAAGCACTTGAGGAAAACAACACTTGGGATTTGGTGCCCAAGACTTCATCCATGAAGGTAATAGGCTCAAGATGGGTCTATAAACTCAAGAAGAATTCTGATGGTTCCATTAACAGGTATAAGGCAAGGCTTGTAGCAAAAGGCTTTGCACAAACTCAAGGAATTGATTATGAGGAGACCTTCTCTCTTGTGGCAAAGATGCCTACTATTAGGGTTTTGCTTAGTATTGCCTCTTCCAAGAATTGGAAGATACTTCAACTAGATGTAAAGAATGCATTCTTGAATGGTTGGATAATAGAAGAGGTATATATGGCACAACCACCTGGTTTTGAGAATCAAGTTTATCCTGATTATGTGTGTAAACTTAACAAAGCATTGTATGGTCTCAAGCAAGCTCCAAGAGCTTGGAATTTCATGCTTGTTTCATTCTTGCAGGATAAAGGCTTTCAACCAAGCAAGGCAGATCCTTCACTCTTTATCAAAAAGAGTAACTTTGAGGTCATCTACTTATGTGTATATGTAGATGATATTATATTGATAGGGAATGATGCAGATGGTATGAAGAAGATAAGTGATTTGGGTTCACTTACCTACTTCCTTGGTTTGGAAGTTATCTACAAAGATCATGGTTTGTTTCTCACTCAAAGAAAGTACATTAAGGACATGTTGGCAAAACTCAAGATGCAAGATTGTAAGATTTCAGGTTCTCTAATGGAGGTCAATCACAAATTGAACTCACATGAAGGTGAACTCATAGAGGACATTACATCATATCAAAGTCTAGTGGGTAGTCTCAACTATGCCACATTGACAAGAGTAGATATATGTTAGAGTGTGAGTGTGCTAAGTCAATTTATGCACACACCAAGGAAACCACATATGGATGCTGCCAAAAGGATTCTCAAGTATCTCAAAGGAACCATAAATGAAGGACTTTATTATCCTTATGTATCTGATTTAGGTTTGAAGCTATTTTCTGATGCAGATTAAACTGGCTCCAAGGAAGATAGAAGGAGCACTTTAGGTTATCTTACCTTTGCAGGTTCAAAGCTTATTTCATGGTCATCCAAAAAGCAACCCACAGTTGCTCTCTCTTCTATTGAAGCTGAATATAGAGGTCTTGCCATAGCTACTCAGGAAGCTATGTGGATGAAGACATTATTCAAAGATCTTGGATTGGAGTTTGGAACTCCAACTATTTTTGGTGACAATATGAGTTCTATTCATTTGGCTACTAATTCTATTTTTCATGCAAGGACTAAACATATTGAAGTTCATTATCACTATGTAAGAGAGAAGGTTCTAAGCAGAGAGATTCAAATATCATATGTGTCCACTCATCAACAATGTGCCGATATTCTAACCAAAGCATTGGATGGTACAAAGCTTTGCAAATTCAAGGCTATGATAGGTTTGTAGGTAATCTTGGAAGATTGAAGACCTCAAGCATACTTGGCTTGAGGGGGAGCTATTGGAGCAAGTCTATGACAAGCCTAAGTATTGGCTTGAGTCCCACGAAGTCATATAAGAATCCTTAAAATGATGACTATGTAAAGTTCACTTGTGAACTACCTTTTGTAATATTTGAAGAGTTTACTTAATGTAAAAGTGAGAGAATCTTAAGTGGTTGAGTCCACTTGATCAAAAAGGGAAAGAGGAGCCACGAATTTGTGATTTGTGGTAGGTAGAGAATCAAATCAATCACTGATTGATTGGAGAGTGATTGAGGGAAGTTAGCCTCCCAAGCTCAACTATAAATAGATGGTAGTTTTAGTCATGGTTAGAGAGAACTATGTGAAGACCTCCAAGAGCTAAAATTTATGCCATATCAAGGTGTGATTCCAAGGCACACATATGTATCAATAAGTCATTGTATTGTACAAGCAATATACTTTCATTTTTATGATTATTTGGGTTCATATTTCCACGTTCTTGTGAAGTGTACAACTCACTGCCATTACTCTCAGTTTTCTCAGTCAGATTGTAGAGATGGTTTCTCTAAGCTTGGTGCATCATTTTCCGTGATTTAAGTTGGTAAAGTTAGCTCTATAAGTCAATTATATTCTCATCAATTTTTATTTCATTTGGGTATTTCAATCTTCAAGTATGTTCAGTTGAACTCAACCCTGTCTGTCATTTTCACTTCTCTGTCAGGTACCCGACTTTTTTACTCATCTTGTCAGAGCTGTTTCTCAGTGTGTACTTATCCAACTTCCATGATTTAAAGCTTGTTGGATTCAGCTTACTGTCTAATATAACCATAAAAATTTTCATAATGATTGGATTCCTGTACTTTGAGTTATGTTCATTTTTCTGCTCACTGGTCTCAAACTGTAGCAGCCCATGAAAATCGGGATGATGTCATCAGTTCTTAAACCTCATTCTCAGTGTGTGGTTCATTATTTTTGATGAGATTACTCTTGAAAGTTAGCTCTTTAAGTTAACTAGACTTCCCCAAGAGGAATTAAGCTTAATGCTGTTGTGCTCAGAGAATTATGCAAAACACTGGACAAGTGTATGAACCAAGAATAGCAAGTTCTTCACCTCTGAGCTAAATCCAACTTATTTGTTTTGATCTATCTTTTTGTAAGTGATCTTCCAAGGTACATAGGGTGTCTAATACATCCATTGGCAAGCTAAAAGGGCCCACCATATACTCTTGGAGTTCATTTGGTTGGTGTAGATCAAGGATTTTGCAACACCTCTTCATCTTCAAGCACATACCTATCCATCTCTTCACATAGGACAAGACTGGATCATTGAGAATGAAGTAAGCATCCACCTAGCGCAAGGATACATTTCAGCCAAGATAGGGCAAAAGGAAATTTTTAGTCTATTAGGGGAGACACCCTCAGAGAGACCGAAAGTCATCGAAAGTGCGGAAGAACTCAAAGAAGAGCACATAGAAAATGATTCCAGAGCCAATCTCTCAGAAGTAGATCCGAAAGAAGAGGAAATTTCAAACCCTAACATATCCACGGAAGAAGTGGATTCATCCTATTCAATTGATGAACAAAAAGAAACCAAGGAGACCAATACTCTTAGAGTTTCTCACACGAAAGAAGGATCACCAACTTGGAAGACCACCATCAACTACTCGCCCATTCTTCTTCACCGAAATCCGAACCAAAACGAATCTTTCAAGTATGGCTTTCTACGCCTTTGATTGAAGCTCAAAAAGCACGACAACAAATGTGGATTCCCAAGAAGGTCAGACAAGCGGCCATTAAAGAGATAGACAAGCACGAGGAAACATTATACCAACTCAGCAGTACCATAAGGACTAGCGAGCTTCATCACAAATACCTCAAGAGAAGAAACCCCACACCCTTGATAACCAGAAAGAGAAGAGATACACATGGAGCACAACACAATGAAACAAAAACAAGGTTCAATACCTCTACTACGAAATGGATCTGGAAACCCAAGCAACAACAAGGAATGGAACACCAGAACCACAAAGAATTCTATTGCACTCATGAAGCTTCCAATGCACCTAAAGTATGCATGATAGGGCCACACTACAAGGCCAGGCATCCGGCACATGATGTACTCAGGAACAGTAGTGGTGCACATTCTCTAATGGGGAATAGGTCATAACTTCAACTTCCTTAGGAATGGACCTACTATGTAAATAAATAAATGCTTTGGCTATACTAATCCTTATTTTCTTTCAGAAAAGAAAAGAAAAATATGTGGTAAGAGATCTTACTTATGCAAAAAGGGGAATGGAGTGACAAATCAAATGACATGTCACTAAATACATAGCACTAATGCTATATCTTCTATTGAAGCTAATGATCTTTTCAATACAAGTGTAGATGGCTTCTGAAGATTCTGAAGCAATTATTCAGGAAGAAGTATTGGAATTCCCCTTACAAAGCGTGACAAAAGCAAAAGGACACTAGTTTAGAGAAGATCAACCAGCGGGGGATTATCTATTTCTAATAACAATCAAGATCATGGAAATGGATCATCAATTCCCAATCATGTCTCAAGATTTTAAGGTGGTACATGAGCTTCCATCTACCATTGACATCATGATGAAAGCGGGCATCCACAAATATTTTGAATTACCAATCTACAAACGGGACTTTCAAAGGTGCATGCAAGTTATGAATACATTGCAGCCAACACTACATGATCCATTGGTGCTAGAGGCCAGAGTCATGGATGCAGTAGGTGAATGGGTCGTGATTCAGTTTACACATGATTTAATCAAAGAAGCTTTTGGATGGGAGAAGGATGGAACTACTGTATTAAAAGAAGAAAGTCGAGGGGCAAAGACCAGAACCTTTATTGACATCAATCGAATTGACATAGAAGAAGAAGTCAGAGTCATTCATCAACACTTCTGTTTTCCTAACATGCATCGATACACTGCTCCTCAGAAGATCATCATCCAACTGCTATCACACGCTATCAAACAAATTGGAAATCAAATTAATATGACTCCATACATACAAGAAAGGCTATTCAAGGCAAAGAAGTAGTGGAATCACAAGAAGTTCCTGAACGACAGTGTAGCTCTGACCATCTTGATATATCATGCCTTAGGTATTAGAGAGCACCTCCAAGAAATGCCATCATCGACAGCCATGGCTAAATATGCCAAGGTCGCCACAGTCCCAAGAAAGAAAAAAGGAGTCAAGATCATTGAGGAGGCAGAAACTAGATCTCAACCCAAAATGAGAGGTACAAAGCGATTAAGGAAAGTAAAGAAAGTAGAAGTTGAAGTCCCAGCCACAAAAAGGGTACATGTGCTCTCGAAGACGAGAATTGAAGAGCACCGACCAATTATAGAAGAGGAATTAACAAGAGCCCTAGAAGACACACATCAATACGGAGAAGGTCAAGTTAATCTACGAGTGCAAGGGCACCATTACCAGCAAGCCCAAAAAGACATGGAAGTAAAAAAGAGGCTAACCAAGGTGCATCGGTACAGAGAATTAGGGTTGGTCAATTGAAGCTCATCTTCAGATACACAAGAAGATCTTGACACCTCCCTATTGAATACGGATATTCGAAGTGAGTCAAAAGATGATGGAAAATGGGAGGAATTAAATGAAGTAAACTACAATGCAGAAGAAGAGAGCACGAAGGTAAATGACACCCCCATCAACCCCAATCAAGACACCGCAGACAAAGAGGTATCCCAAGAAGGGATACATGTCATCAAAATAAATGAGACCTCTAAAATTCAAATCCAAGAGACTACGCTTACAAGAGAGGGGCCTGGTGTCCCTCTAGCACAATGGTGAGTACGAACATGAGAAGATCCACCTCATAATTGTCAATCTGTGGAGACGTGAGGACTAGTATGAAGACTATGAGCAAGTGAAGGCACAAGTGCGTGAGTGAGAAGCACACAAGCATGCACACACATACACACACACGTGCACACAAGACAAGAACAAGGAGAGGAACAAGGTAGTTCTTTGCATTAGTCACAAAGTCTCTTACATAAGCTTAATTCATAAACAATCTAGCCCCAAAAATGAGCTCTCTAGCTCTTTTTATAGTTTTCTCACTAGCTTTGGCCTTGTCCATACCTAGTGTCCGGCCTAGTTAAGATTTAGGTTGTAGAGCCTATTTGAGGGCTCCAACCGAGTCTAAAAATTATGAAAATTGGTATGTAGCTAATTCTAATACTCCTCAAGCTTGAGGACTCCTCAGATTGAACAAAATGGAGTCTATTCTACCAAAAACAAAATTTACAATGTTTGTGTAGTGATTAAAATCACTTGAGTTGTGAATGGTCCATGGAAAAAAATGATTAGGCCTTGTTGACGTATTTGCATGACTGCTTCGTTGTGCTGGTATGCTCTTCATCTGATTTGTATGCCAACACTCCCCCCTTCCTAGCGTATGTCGCCCCTGACAGACCTCTGTTCTATAGGATGGTCAATGTAGTATTGGATGACGTTGGTGGCTAGTTCATGTTCTCCTATCCTTATTCCTCGTGCTAGATCAGCTTCCAATGCATCCCAATTTATTGCACCGGGGACCCCTGGTTGCGGTGTGGTGTAGTACTCGGAGTACATGGCCTGTTCACAAGCAAAGAGATGGAGCAGGTGTGTTGGCTTAGGTGCAAACACTTCTGAATGGTACTCCCAAAATCTTGATCTGAACATTTCTTCAAATGTTTGTTTATAGCATGAGGGAAGATACTTAATTCGTGCATGCCAAGCATATGCTACCCGAAGGTTGGGGGTGGTGCTCATGTCATACACCAAATCGTAATTCCCATTGGTAAACCCCGGTTGACATATCTGTGGTGTTGCTGCATTTCGAAAGGTTTTGAGTACTACCTGCATCATATCCAAGATCTTAAGCATCATTTGGGCCTCCACATCTGGCATGGGCTTCAGTCGAGGCATCCAGTGTCAAATTGTGGCCATCATGTAGGCTACTGAGGGTGGTCCTTGTGGTGGCGCTATGTACGGGTAGTTTAGCCATTCCTTGCATTGTGCGTTGTTCTGCACTTTAATGTTGAATGCTTTCCAAGAGCGATGTCGTGGAACAGGGCCATAGCATGGATTGTAAAGTAGATGTAATGGTGCATTGTTCCAGGTGCGCAGCATTTCAGGATATGTTTCAAGAAGTTTCTGCCGCCATGTCGATTGACGGATCTTGCCTTTTTGTGCCTCTGGAGGAAGGTCTTCAGGTTGAAATTGGGTTGCAAAGGAAGGTATCTTTCTTGTGACTCTCTGTATTTCTGTGTTATAATCTGCCAAAATTATATAGTAGGGCCTGTATTGGAGTTTTGATGAGAGGATAAGGTGTCTAGATGACAGGTTCCTGAAGTAATTGGATTGTAATACAGTGTCTTCTATGACTCTCATGGCCTGATTTTGCACTACTGTTCGTTCTTCATGTGAACTCTCGATTTCCTCCACTTGTCGTAGCCATGGGGGTCGTGGTGCTTCGAACGTATCCTGACCTTCTTCCGTTTGTTGACCTCCTGGGAAGGGTGTGGGTCATATTCTTCTTCAAATGTTTGTTCCACCGGAATTTGTACTATTTCCTCGTCAATGGGAGCCTCTGGTGGGGAAAGTGGTCTCTCATATTGTAGTAGGCGTGCTTGCAATTCCGTGACCTGTTTCTGAAGATCTTTTACGGCCTCTGAGTCTATGAGAAGTGAAGCCGCTGAGGAGGTGGTTTGAGAGGTAGTCGTTGTGTCTTTTTGTTGTTTCTGCTTTAGTTGACCCAGTTCCTCTGATAACTGGTCATGTGCTTCAAGCAGCATAGCATAATCTTCCAATATGATCTTGATATTTTCAGGGGTCACAACTTGAAACTTTGAGGGTCTGATGGGTGCCCCTGGTGTGCTTTCGATGGCTGCTTCTAAGTTCTCTTGGTTCTATAGTTGTAGGTGTCGATTCTCCTCGTGAGCAGCTTGCAAGGTGTCTTCTAAGAAGTGCCATATTTCGCTGAAGTTTTGAATTGCGTTCTAGTTGTGTTTGTAGATGGCCTTCTACCACTTGTATCGCTTCTTGGTTTGTATTCTATAACTGTACTTCCAATATGCTATGAGCCTCTTGTAGAGTCTGGAATTGGGTTTGGAGGTGAGCATTCTCCTCTTCTACTGCAACAAGATGATTTCATAGCACCTCCGAGTGCTCTTGCAGTCGTGCGTTATGTTGCTGAGCTGATTGTACTCTATCCATAACTATGATATACATGCGAGCATGGTGTCCAATGCATTGCCTATGGATGAGGGTGTGGTTTGTACAATGGAAGATGCATGGGGAGGGGATTGGGGAATGGGAAGAGTGAATGATGTGTCTATTGGAGATGTGTGTGTGGGTGAAATTGGTGGAGGGGGGATGGGAGAAGGTGGAAGTGTGGGGGGAGGGGGAGGTGCCGTGGGTGGCAAAATGTCCATACTTTCAGGAGTGGATGCGAGTGTGGTGTCTACCATATACATTGGAATGGTAGGTGGTGTGTGTGTAGTTGTGGAGAATAGATGAGAAGTGGGTGCAAAAACTGAAAATAAAGGAAATGGTTGAGACCTGGGTTGAAACATTCTAGAAAGAAAGGCATGGAGGGATTGAAGGATTGGAGGGATGGAGGTTGGGAGGTGAGGTCGTGGAGGTGGAAAGGCCATGAAGGGTGGTGTGGTGGTCGGAAATCCAAAGAATATGGTTCTAGAGTCAGGATGGCCTATGGCTGAGGGTGTGGGGGCTGGTTGTCCTATGGCTATTTCCATGAGCGATTCGGTAGATTGGGTTGTGATGGTGGTGGCTTCAAAAATTGGGTTTGCACACGTGGAGAACAAGTTTGAACTGGAGGTGGGAGTGCGGAAGGTTTGCTCGATGGGTTGAGTGGTCGAGGCGATCTCCACGTCTTCTGTTCTAGGAGGTGATGGGGGAGGGGTCGGTGGTATTGGTTTGGTTGACTCATCCTGAGTGACGGGGATCTCTTGGCCAGTTGTTGTTGCTATCTGGGAGGTTGTCTCAATGGGTTCAGATGTAACAATAGGTTCTTCCCCCGTAGTAATGGGAATCTGGATGTTTTTACCAGATCGTGGTCGTGTTTGGAATCTCCTCGAATCATACTGAATAGGAGGCCTCTTAATTGCTGATTGAACTAGTTTCGTTACCCCATACGTTTTTGCCACCAGGAGTAGGCCTTCGCTGTATTCAGAGTCCACTCCTGCTTCTTCCAATAGCTGAGCCATGAGCACCCTACTACTCTCTTTGGTGAGCAATTATTGCGATCGCACTTGTTCCATGATTTGATACAGCCTTCGTAGTTCTGTTGTGTAAGCTGGGGCTTTAGTGGTCTCTTCTTCGTCTGCTCCTTCTCCTTCTTCTTCTTCTTCTACCTCTGAGTGTTCTAGTTGTTGCGACAAAGTTCTCTGCTGCTCATCATCCCAGTGTACATGGCGGCCTTCTATGGATTTCCTCCTTCTTTGGGAAGATGTGCCTTGTTCTTCTGTTTCTGAATAGAACTCTACATCAGAGAGTTGTGTATTCTACAAGAATGATTCGAAATCGAAGGTACTCATCCGTTCAGCGCTCCCAGTTGCAAGAAATTCGAATTTAGGAGGGATAGGAGGAGCTGAGGGGGCAGCTTGTGTTGTAGCTTCAGATCCAGAGCTGGGTATTCTAATGGTAAAGGGAGGTACGGTGGTCTCCCGTCGTGGCGATACTTCAGGAGTAGTCAGAACTTCACGTGCCTGGACACAAGGGATCCAACCCCTCATGCGCTTAGATTGATGTGTGGACGTCTTGAGCCTCTTAAACATTTGTAATTGTGCCCAAGTTAAAGCACGTTCAATGGGTACATCATATGCTAAGCACCTGTAGATAATGCGTGTGATTGCACAACAACCATTCACCACTAATTTCCTAGATGACCTTTTATTTGCTTCATACAACTGCTCCACAATCCATATAGGAAGCTTAATTGGTAACACACCTGTCTCTGCCAAGTAAAGAGCAAACCAAATTCTTTTGTGCGGTTGTGTGAAGCGATCTTGGCCAAGGAAAGTGAAATGTTGCATGCACATACGGAGAGGGATGGACACGTTTGGTGTGAGTGCTGCCATATCTTTCAGCTTCAATAGTTTCCGATCCTTCATGTTAGTGGGAATGAGAGCATCCTTCTCGGATGGTACATGTGTGCCGTATTGGTGCATCGCTTATTGCACAATTCGCTTACACCACAGAAACTAAGCTAGAGTGATGTTAGAACACCTCTATAATCATCAGTAGCTTAGCAAACTTTTTGAAACTGAAAACTTTGTAACTGTATTAAGTGAACACCGAAACTTCACTTTACAGAAAACTTCATGTTTCCTTCAAGCTTCAGCTTTGAATTGATTTACTTCAAATTTTACACTACTGTATTTTGCTTACAGTTAAACAATCTCTGCATCACTTAATTTTATCAAAATTGTGTTTTGAACTCACCAAAATTCCATCAAAACTTCACCAGATTGTCACCGGAATGTCAGCGTAATTATACCGGAATCTTACCGGAATCAACTACAAATCTGTTTGTAGTTACTTCAAACGTGTATACATGAAGTAAGGAAGTGATACCTGAACTTCCTTCATTGAATGAACTCTATCTGAAGTTTAAGGAAAAACTTCACCAGTTCTGGATGTCTCTTTTCGGTCAGACTTTGTACTGTGTGTACATATCCATTTCACCAAAAACTTTGATCAGTTTATAGTAGAGACTTATAGCTACAAGATAAGCTATATCTCATACAAAACTTTACACTGTACTTTGAGATCTAACTCATAGAAGTACCGGAAAACATTTACTGAGAAAACTCTAACTGTTAACTAACTTTCACAGTAACATGAAATCTCTCAGATTTCTTCACATATGAAGAATGCGCTCAACTTCTTCCACATGAACATGTGTTTTCTATTAGAGAAGATTTGTACAAAAATGACTCGGCCTCACTTTGCTCATAGTCATGAGAACTCTCCTATACTGAGTAGTTTCTCCTTACCATCTCTCTCAGATGAATACCCGACATTTCAGGTTCTCTTATTCATCTCTACATACGCAATCTCTGGTGTCTTCTATATCTATATATATGCTATATGTGCACATACTTGCACTCACTCTCTTCTCTCATATTCCGGTTCTATGCTCTCTCTCTTATATACATTTTGATCCGATTTCAAACAAACTTCAATTTATGAAGTTTCTACACTGTATATTACAGTCGTGAATTTGTCCCTTCACTAAGGCTTTGGTTTTTCTGAATGCTTTGTTTCTGCTTTCCTTCTTCTTCATGTCATTATGCCTAATTAGTGAGTGAATCTTTAACAGATCCCCCTCAATCACTAATTAGCATCTTCCGGTCTTCATATATCCTTCTTTTCTTTTATTCCTGCCATTTCTTTGAATTTGATTGTCTTTACTCCATCTAAGCTCTTTGTCAGAATATCTGCAATGTGATCTTTTGTAGGAGTGAATACCAATTCAATCTCCTTCTCCATTACCTTTTCCCTCAGGAAATGGTATTGAATCTCTATGTGTTTTGTTCTTGCATGAAATACTAGATTTGCTGCAAGATATAATGAGCTCATATTGTCTCCATGTATGATAGGTATACCTTGATCAATACCCATGCTTTTGAACAAGGTCTGCATCCATATCACTTCTTTAGTTGCTTCCACAAGTCCTTTATATTCTGCTTCTGTTGATGATAAAGCTACTCTGTGTTGCTTCTTTGAACACCAGCTTACAAGCTTATCTCCTAGGTATATCATATACCCATGTGTTGACCTTCTGTCGTCTTGACTTCCTGCCCAATCTGAATCACTGTATGCTCTCAGCTTTATATTTGACGTATAAGGATAATATAATCCTTCCTTTATAGTTCTTTTGATGTATCTAAGAACTCTTTGTCCTGCAACCCAATGTTGATCCTTCGAACAATGCATGAACTGTGAGAGAACTCCCACTGCATAACTGAGATCCAGTCTTGTTAGTGTAGCATAAATTAAGCTTCCAAGTTCCCACTAACGACTGGTACTTCCTCATATCTTTAAACTTTGCACCACTATATTTGCTGAGTTTATGATTTACTTCAAGCGGTGTTGAAGCTTCTCTACAATTCTCCATGTTAAACTTCTTCAGTAAGTTTAGGAGATACCTTTCTTGCGAGACATATACACCATGATCTGTATGTGTAACTTCCATTCCAAGAAAATATGATAATTTTCCTAGATCACTGATCTTGAACTCTTTTTCAAGCAATCTCTTTACCTCTTTGATTCCTTCATCTGAGGTTCCTGTGATTATTATGTCATCTACATAAATACAAATGTAGATCATACCTTCATCTGTTCTCTTGATGAGCAGACTTGCATTTGCCTTCGAACTTTGGTATCCAAGGTCATTGAGATACTTCACAAGTCTGTAATTCCAAGCTCTTGGAGCTTGCTTCAATCCATAGAGATCTCTTCTTAATCTGCAAACATAGTTTGGGTAATTGGAACTTAAAAACCCTTCAGGTTGTTCCATGTAAACTTCATCCGATATGTATCCATTCAGAAATGCATTTTTTATATCCAGCTGACTTAGCTTCCATCCTTTTGATGCTGCTATAGCAATCAATGTCCTTATGGCTGACATCTTTTCCACCGGACTAAACGTCTCATCATAATCTATGCCATATGTCTGAGCATAGCCTTTGACAACCAGTCTAGCTTTGTATCTGGCTATCCTTCCATCTGCAAGTTTCTTGACTTTGTAAACCCATTTGTTTCCAATCACTTTCTTACCATTTGGTTTTGGAACAAGTTCCCAATTCTTGTTCTCCTCCAGCACATTGAACTCCTCCTTCATTGCTTCTTCCCATTGTTTCTTACCTTTTGCTTCACTGTAACTCTGAGGTTCTTCATTTGCCTTTACTAAGTAAGCATAGTTTTTCTGAGTCAAATCAGAAGTATCATAAGAATACCTTGTTGGTTTTTTTCTTACTCTGTTTGAACTTCTTGGTTCAAACTCTTCATGTGTATCTGAATACACATCTTCATCAAATCTCGAATCATCTTCATTTCTCATACCTGATCCGATCCTGGACGTACTTGCCTACATAAGATCTTCATCTCCATTCACCTGCATATGTGATTTACCTTTTTCATTTCTTCTTATCTCTTCTTCAAGTGTTTCAACACTATGCTCTTTATCTGTATACCAACTCTTTCCTTCATCAAACATCACATCTGTGGAAACAGTAAACTGTTTGGTTAGAGGACTCCATAACATGTAACCCATCTGCTTTTCATCATATCCGATGAACACATATTTTTCAGATTTTGGTTCAAGCTTATGTCTCAACTGTGATGGCACATAAGCATGCACAACTGATCCAAACACTTTACAATGATCAAGTGTTGGTTTCTTGCCCCACCAAGCTTCATAAGGGGTCATCCCATTTAAAGCTGTACATGGTAATCTGTTTACCAGGTATGTAGCTGTATTTACAGCCTCAGCCCAAAGATAGTTTGGACAGTTCTTCTCCTTTAGCATTGCTCGTGCAAACTCAACTAGAGTTCAGTTTCTTCTTTCTGCTACTCCATATTGTTGCACTGTATACCTGCAAGTTATTTCTCTTTTTTGATACCTGCATTCCACATATAATCATTGAACTCTCGAGAAAAATATTCTCCTCCTCCATCAAACCTTATTCTTTTGAGTTTCTCTCCTGTAAGTCTTTCAGCATATGCATGAAAATGCCTGAAAGCTCCAAACACTTCTGATTTCTCTTTCAAAACATAAAGAGTTATCCATCTCCTTGCATCATCAATGAAAAGAACATAATACCTCGATCCGCTGAAAGATTCTTCTTTCATTGGTCCCCATACATCTGTATGTATGAGTTCTAGCACACCATCATGTTTGTATCCATTTTTTTGAAATGGTAACCTGTGGGCTTTTCCCGTCTGATAGGCTTCACATTTGTGAATCATATGTTGATTCTTCATGTTTGGTAATCCTCTCATGGATTGTTTCTCCACCATAGCTTTGATTCCCTTTTCATTAAAATGTCCTAGCCTCTTATGCCAGAGGTCTAGTTTTGTAAATACCTCATCACCATGTGTGATCAAGGCTTGGCCAACATTCCCTTGTACTTTCAGAGTAAAAAGTCTACCTTCCTTTTGACCATGGACAATCTGTTTGTATCCTTTCTCTGGATCTTCAACAAATACTCCTTCATTTGTAAACCTGACTTGAAAACATTTTTCTACTATCTGACCCACACTGATCAGATTCTTTGGGATTGTTGGAACATACAAAACATTTGTTAGTAGGTCAACTCCATTCTTACACTTTACTTTTCCAATTTGTTGGTGTGTAAAACACCACAAGAACTAAACTAATGTGGTATTAGAAGACCTCCATAACCATCATTAGCTTAGCAATACTCACAATGTGAGTCTTCATCTCTGAATTTAGTGAAAATCAAAATTTTCACTTCACAGAAATCTGCGCCTTTTCTTCACGCCTTCAATCTGACCTGTATTAGCTTGATCTTTGCAAAATCTTTTGATCATTTGCTAAGAAAAGTTCTTGCTAATGTTGAGCAACACATAACAAACAAAACTTTCAAGTAATAACTTCAAAATCTTCTGATTTTGCTCCAACCTTTCCACTATGTCTGAAAACTGAAAATCTACTTCATCGATTTAACATACCTTCACTGTTAAGCTGATTTCTCTGAGTATGCGTCCCGTTTCTTAAAGATCTTTTGACCAAATGTAGTTGAGGATAGTAGCTTTAAAATGAGCTATCACTTACTGAAAACTTTACAGTATACTTCGAGATCTGACCTTAAGAAGTTCAGACAAATGTGCGCCAGAAAAGTCGTAACTGTCAACTACCTTACACAGTCATATGAAATGACTTAGAACTCAATGTACAAGAGGAATTAGACTCAATCCTTCTACACAAACATATGTTGTATATCAGAGAAGATGTGTACAAAATGGCTTGGCCTAATTTTGCTCATAGCCATGGAAAACTCTCTCAGACTCAGAAGTTTTTTCTCAACATCTCTCTCAGAAAAGACACGACTTTTCTCTACTCACTCAGATTTCAAAATTGAGTTCTCTCTATATGATTTTTGTCTCAAATTAACTTATATACCTATGGTTTACATTCTCCTAGACTTGAACTCGTAAGTTCTGAAGATCAAAATGAAAACTAGACTCTAATTTTGCACTAATTTACAATAGTGAAATTGTCCCTTCACTTAGGCTTAATTTTCTGTATGCTTTCTCTTCACTTCTTCTTTCCTTCTTCATATGTCTTCATATGTCCATGCCTAATTAGTGAGTGAAGCCCCAACAGCTCCCCCTCAATCACTAATTAGCATACTTTGACTTCTTCACATAGTCTTCTTCTCTTTTATTCCTGCCATCTCTTTGAACCTACTTGTCTTTACTCCATCCAAGCTCTTTGTCATAATATCTGCAATCTGATCTTTTGTAGAAGTGTACACCACTTCAATCTCTTTCTCCATTACCTTTTCTCTGAGAAAATGATACTGTATTTCTATGTGCTTTGTCCTTGCATGAAATACAGGATTTGCTGCAAGATATAATGAGCTCATATTATCTCCATGAATAATAGGTATACCTTGATCAATTCCCAAGCTTTTGAATAATGTCTGCATCCATATGACTTCTTTTGCTGCTTCCACAAGTCCTTTGTATTCAGCTTCTGTTGATGATAAAGCCACTGTGTGTTGTTTCTTTGAACACCAACTCACAAGCTTATCTCCAATGTATATCATGTAGCCATGAGTAGATCTTCTATCATCCTGACTTCCTGCCCAATCTGAATCACTATAGGCTCTCAATCTTATATTTGATGTAAAAGGATAATACAATCCTTCTTTCAAAGTTCCTTTGATATATCTAAGGACTCTTTGACCTGCAATCCAATGTGGATCCTTTGGACAATGCATGAATTGAGAAAGAACACCAACTGCATAACTAAGATCAGGCCTTGTTAGTGTAGCATAAATTAAGCTTCCCACTAAAGATTGATACTTCCTCATGTCTTTGAACTCTGCACCATCATATCTACTGAGTTTATGATTGACCTCTAGTGGTGTTGATGCCTCTCTGCAATTCTCCATGTTAAACTTCTTTAGAAGATTCAAGAGATACCTTTCTTGTGATACATATATGCCATGTTCTGCATAAGTGATTTCCATTCCAAGAAAATATGACAATTTTCCTAGATCACTTATCTTGAATTCCTTCTCAAGTAGCTTCTTCACCTCCTTGATTCCTTCATTTGAGGTACCTGTAATTATAATATCATCTACATAAATACAAATGTAGATCATACCTTCATCTGTTCTTTTGATAAGTAAACTTGCATCTGCCTTTGAACTTTGATATCCAAGATCATTAAGATACTTTACAAGTCTATAATTCCAAGCTCTTGGAGCTTGCTTCAAACCATAAAGTGCTCTTCTCAACCTGCAAACATAATTTGGAAACTTGTGATCTGCAAACCCTTGAGGTTGCTCCATGTAAACCTCATCTGATATATATCCATTCAAAAATGCATTCTTAATGTCCAATTGACTCAATGTCCACCCTTTTGATGCTGCAATGGCACTGATTGTCCTTATGGTTGACATCTTTGCCACAGGACTGAATGTCTCATCATAATCTATGCCAAAAGTTTGAGCATAGCCTTTAACTACCAATCTAGCTTTGTATCTGGCTATAGTTCCATCTGCATGCTTTTTAATTTTGTAAACCCATTTATTTCCAATCACTTTCTTACCATTAGGCTTTGGAACAAGTTCCCAAGTTTTGTTCTCTTCAAGTGCATCAAACTCTTCCTTCATTGCTTCTTCCCATTGTCTCTTACCCTTTGCTTCATCATAGCTTTGAGGTTCTTCATCTTCCTTAACCATGTAAGCATAATTTTTCTGAGTCAAGTAAGAAGTATCATAAGAATACCTTGTAGGTTGCTTCCTCATTCTGGTTGATCTTCTTGGTTCACACTCTTCATGTATATCTGGATGTACTTCTTCATCAAATATTGGTCCATCTTCATTTCTTCTATATGATTCAACTCTTGATGTGCTTGCTTGCATATGTTCTTCATCTCCATCTATCTGCATATGTGACTTACCTTTTGCACTCCTTCTTATCTCTTCTTCAAATGTTTCAAGGTCACAATCTTTATCTGCATACCAACTCTTCTGTTCATCAAAGGTCACATCTCTGGAAACAATAAAATGCTTAGTTAAAGGACTCCATAGCCTATAACCCATTTGCTTTTCATCATACCCAATAAACACATATTTTTCTGCCTTTGGTTCAAGCTTATGTCTGAGTTGTGATGGCACATAAGCATAGGCAATTGACCCAAACACTTTACAATGATCAAGTGTTGGTTTCTTACCCCACCAAGCTTCATAAGGGGTCATACCATTCAAAGCTCCACATGGTAGCCTATTAACAAGGTATGTAGCTGTATTTACAGCCTCTGCCCAAAGATAATTAGGGCAATTCTTTTCCTTTAACATTGCTCTTGCAAATTCAACCAATGTTCTATTTCTCCTTTCTGCCACCCCATTATGTTGAGGTGTATACCTTCAAGTTGTCTCTCTCTTGATACCTGCATTCCAAAGATAGTCATTAAACTCTTGGGAGAAGTATTCTCCCCCTCCATCAGACCTTAACCTCTTGAGTTTTTGACCTGTAACTCTTTCTGCATAAGCATGAAAATGTTTGAAGGCTCCAAATACTTCTGATCTTTCTTTTAGAACATAAAGGGTTATCCACCTTGTAGCATCATCAATAAACAAAACATAATACCTAGATCCATTTATTGATCCTTCTTTTGTTGGTCCCCATACATCTGTATGTATGAGTTCAAGCAAACCATCATGCTTGAAACCTTTCTTCTGAAATGGTAGTCTATGTGCTTTTCCCATCTGACAAGCTTCACACTTGTATATCATATGTTGATTCTTCACATTTGGTAGCCCCAATACAGATTGGTTCTCCACCATAGTTTTGATTCGTCTTTCATTGAAATGTCCCAATCTCTTATGCCAAAGATCTAACTCTGTAATTACTTCATCACCATGTGTGATTAGGGCTTGACCAACATTTCCTTGTACTTTGAGAGTAGAAAGTCTACCTTCCTTCTTACCACAAACAATGGGTTTGTATGCATTCTCTGGATCTTCAACAAATACCCCTTCATTTGTAAATCTGACTTGAAAACCTTTTTCCACTATTTGTCCAACACTAATCAGATTCTTTGGTATTGTTGGAACATACAAAACATTTGTTAACAAATCAGCTCCACTCCTGCACTTCACTTTTCCAATTGAATGCACATTATGTTTTGTATTATCACCTGTTTGTACTGTATGACTTGAATTGCCTTCTTCCAATTTTGACAATAATTCTATATTACCTGACAAATGATTTGAACAACCAGAGTTAATATAAAATACCTTGAGATCCTCCTTCTCTGATGAACTTATTGATTTCATCATCAATGTTGTATGAATGTCATTCTGTGTATCATTTGCATAATTATAATATGTGGTATTGTAAGACTGATTCTGATTCCAATTTCTTCCACCACCTCTACCAAAACTTCCTCTTGAATTCTGTCTTCCTCTTTGAAATTGATTCTGAAACCTTCCACCTCTTCCTCTGCCATTGTTGTTCTGATTTTGGCTTGATCCTTGTTGATTATGCCAACAATCATATGCTAGATGATTGCTCAATCCACAAATCCAACATGTCTTCTTGTTATTGTTCTGATTACCTCTACCTCTTCCATTTCCTCGACCTTTACCTCTGCCAATACCTCTTCCTCTTGCATAATTTGCTTGAGTTGTTGACTCTTCTTCATCCTTTGCCTTGCCTTTATCTCCTTTCTTCTTATTCTTCATGTACATTGCAGAACTTTGACCTTTGTCTCCATCTGACTTCAGGTCTTGCTCAAATGTGAGCATCAATCCAAGTAAATGATTCAATTCTGGCACATAATGGTTTAATGAGAGTTCTGTTGAAAGTACAAAAGGCTTCCACCTTTCATCACCTCTTAACCCTGCAAGTAATTGTGCTATCAACCTATGATCTTCAATATCCTCATCAATGGATCCAAGGCTATCTGCCAAGTCCTTCATCTTAGTGACATAATCACTAATGCTCTGATTTTGCTTTTTCTTGAATGTGGTGAACTCTGACCATAAGCTAGCTTTCCTAGCTTTAGTAGTGTTTTGGAAGTGATCCTCCAAAGCATTCCAAATGTCTTCAGCTGTTTCTAAACCTCTGATATGTGGCAACAAATGATCTGTAATAGTGTTATATATATAAGGTCTTGCACTTGCATCTCTCTTCTGCCATAGCTTCAAAGCTTCTAGCTCTTCCTTTCTTGGATGACTCTCATCTTCAAATTTAGGCTTCTGTTCTTCACCTGTCACATATACCATTAGGTCCTTACTCATAAGTAAGGCTTCCATCCTCATTACCCAAGCAGGATAGTTATCTCTGTCCAATTTGTCAATGGACACATGATCTGCCATAATATCCTTGCTTCTGCTTCAACTTGTAAGTATAAAGTTAAAGAATGATACCTTTTGTAGACCTTTACCCTTGGGAGTAACTTCGAAATAATCTTCTGATGACTTTTGTTTGTTAAACACCTCAGCTTCCACCTTCTTTGATACAGAACTCTTCAATTCTTCTTGTATCTGCTCTCCTTTTACTCTCGAGGACCTTATCTGCTCTGATACCACTTGTTGGTGTGTAAAACACCACAAGAACTAAACTAATGTGGTATTAGAAGACCTCCATAACCATCATTAGCTTAGCAATACTCACAATGTGAGTCTTCATCTCTGAATTTAGTGAAAATCAAAATTTTCACTTCACAGAAATCTGCGCCTTTTCTTCATGCCTTCAATCTGACCTGTATTAGCTTGATCTTTGCAAAATCTTTTGATCATTTGCTAAGAAAAGTTCTTGCTAATGTTAAGCAACACATAACAAACAAAACTTTCAAGTAATAACTTCAAAATCTTCTGATTTTACTCCAACCTTTCCACTATGTCTGAAAACTGAAAATCTACTTCATCGATTTAACATACCTTCACTGTTAAGCTGATTTCTCTGAGTATGCGTCCCGTTTCTTAAAGATCTTTTGACCAAATGTAGTTGAGGATAGTAGCTTTAAAATGAGCTATCACTTACTGAAAACTTTACAGTATACTTCGAGATCTGACCTTAAGAAGTTCAGACAAATGTGCGCCAGAAAAGTCGTAACTGTCAACTACCTTACACAGTCATATGAAATGACTTAGAACTCAATGTACAAGAGGAATTAGACTCAATCCTTCTACACAAACATATGTTGTATATCAGAGAAGATGTGTACAAAATGGCTTGGCCTAATTTTGCTCATAGCCATGGAAAACTCTCTCAGACTCAGAAGTTTTTTCTCAACATCTCTCTCAGAAAAGACACGACTTTTCTCTACTCACTCAGATTTCAAAATTGAGTTCTCTCTATATGATTTTTGTCTCAAATTAACTTATATACCTATGGTTTACATTCTCCTAGACTTGAACTCGTAAGTTCTGAAGATCAAAATGAAAACTAGACTCTAATTTTGCACTAATTTACAATAGTGAAATTGTCCCTTCACTTAGGCTTAATTTTCTGTATGCTTTCTCTTCACTTCTTCTTTCCTTCTTCATATGTCTTCATATGTCCATGCCTAATTAGTGAGTGAAGCCCCAACACAATTGACCTTACATTATGTTTTGTGTTATCACCTATCTGTACTGTATGATTTGAAATGCCTCCTTCTAATTCTGATAACAATTCTATATTTCCTGACAAATGATTTGAACAACCAGAGTCAATATAGAATACCTTGAGGTCTTCATTTTCTGACACACTTATCGAGTTCATCATCAACATCATATGATCGTCATTCTGCGTATCATTTGCATAGTTGTAGTAGGTAGTGTTGTGAGTCTGATTCTGTCCCCAACGTCTTGCTCCACCTCTACCATATCCGCCTCTTTGGCTTTGTCTTCCTCTTTGATATCTTCCACTTCTGCCTCTACTGTTGTTATTCTGATTCTGACTTGATCCTTGTGAATTATGCCAGCAATCATGAGCTAAGTGATTACTTAATCCACAGATCCAACAAGCTTTCTTGTTATTAGTCTGATTACCTCTTCCTTTACCTCTTTTCCTGACGTTACCTCTTCCTCTTGCATAATTTGCTTGAGCAATCACTTCTTCTTCATCTTTTTCTTTTCCTTTATCACCTTTCTTCTTGTTCTTTGCATACATAGCCGAACTATGTCCTTTTTCTCCATCTGTCTTCAAATCTTGCTCAAACATTAGCATTAGTCCAAGCAACTGATCTAAATCAGGTACAAAATGATTTAAAGACAGTTCAGTTGAGAGTACGAAAGGTTTCCACCTTTCATCTCCTCTCAAACCTGTAAGCACTTGTGCTATTAACCTGTGGTCTTCGATATCTTCACCAATCAATCCAAGACTATCTGCCAAGTCCTTCATCTTAGTGACATAATCACTAATGCTTTGACTTTGCTTTTTCTTGAATGTTGCGAACTCCGACCATAAACTAGCCTTTCTAGCTTTTGTAGTATTTTGGAAGTGATCTTCCAATGCTCTCCATATATCTTTTGCTTTCTCTAGACCTCTAATGTGCGGTAGTAGATGATCCGTAACAGTATTATAGATATACGCTCTTGCTGTTGCATCTTTCTTCTGCCACAGCTTCAAGGCTTCTAATTCTTCTTTCTTCGGTTGACTATCATCTTCGAAAGTCGGCTTCCTTTCTTCTCTTGTCACATATATCATTAAGTCCTTACTGATAAGTAAGGCTTCCATGCACATTACCCATGCCGGATAATTATCTCTGTCCAATTTATCAATTGAGATATGTTTTGCCATGATCTTCTTGTTTCTGTTACTTCCGGTGAGTGTAACGTTAAAATATTTTACCTTTTGTAAACCTTTACCTTGAGAATAACTTCGGAACTCTTCTGGACACTGTTTGCTATTGATCACCTCAGTTTTCACCTTCCTTTATGAGAATTCTTCCAATTCTCTTTTTGTTTCTTCTTCTGAGAAACCTTTCCTGCTCTAATACCTCTGATGGATCTTATTTGCTCTGATACCACTGTTGGTGCAGCGCTTATTGCGGAATTTGCTTACACCACAAAAACTAAGCTAGATTGATGTTAGAACACCTCTATAATCATCAGTAGCTTAGCAAACTTTCTGAAACTGAAAACTTTGTAACTATATTTAGTGAACACCGAAAATTCACTTTACAGAAAACTTCATGTTTCCTTCAAGCTTCAGTTCTGAATTGATTTACTTCAAATTTTACACTACTGTATTTTGCTTACAGTTAAACAATCTCTACGACACTTAGTTTTATCAAAGCTGTGTTTTGAACTCACCAAAATTCCACCGGAACTTCACCAGACTGTCACCGTAATTATATCGGAATCTTACCGGAATTAACTACAAATATGTTTGTAGTTACTTCAAACGTGTATACATGAAGTAAGGAAGTGATACCTGAGCTTCCTTCATTGAATGAACTCTATCTGAAGTTTAAGGAAAAACTTCACCAGTTCTAGATGTCTCTTTCCGGTCAGACTTTGTACTGTGTGTACATATCCATTTCACCGAAAACTTTGATCAGTTTATAGTAGAGACTTATAGCTACAAGATAAGCTATATCTCATACAAAACTTTACACTGTACTTTGAGATCTAACTCATAGAAGTACCGGAAAACATTTACTGAGAAAACTCTAACTGTTAACTAACTTTCACAGTAACATGAAATCTCTCAGATTTCTTCACATATGAAGAATGCGCTCAACTTCTTCCACATGAACATGTGTTTTCTATTAGAGAAGATGTGTACAAAAATGACTCGGCCTCACTTCTCTCATAGTCATGAGAACTCTCCTATACTGAGTAGTTTCTCCTTACCATCTCTCTCAGATGAATACCCAACATTTCAGGTTCTCTTATTCATCTCTACATACACAATCTCTGGCATCTTCTATATCTCTATATCTGCTATACGTGCACATACTTGCACTCACTCTCTTCTCTCATATTCTGGTTCTATGCTCTCTCTCTTATATACATTTGATCCGATTTCAAACAAACTTTAATTCTGGAAGTTTCTATGCTGTATATTATAGTCGTGAATTTGTCCCTTCACTAAGGCTTTGGTTTTTTTGAATGCTTTGTTTCTGCTTTCCTTCGTCTTCATGTCATTATGCCTAATTAGTGAGTGAATCTTTAACATGCTGTGCATATTCAAAGCAGAGCTCACCAATTCCAAGGTAAGTTCAAACCTCTTCAACTCGTTGTTGCCCAGCAAGGAAGGAAGAACGAATGTTCCTAGTTTGTCCTTTTCTGCATTAGCCTGTAATGTTGAGACCAGATAGTAGCATCGAAGGAGATATGGTTTGGGTAAGGGTGCCTCGAAGTACTCGGCTAGCCCTGCACATTGCCATATGGTGTGAAGATCTTGTGTGTTCTGTAGAGTCTCAAACTGCTTGGAGAAGAATTGGAATTGGATCCATGATTTGTCATACTTGCACTTGGAATCCCAGATATACTTGGCCTCTCCTAATGGACCTGGTATGCCATTGAACCAATGAGAATTGGCATGGACTCTCTCTGTGATCCTTGTGGGAGGATCCGGTACAGGTATTTGCTGGAGGTGTTGCAACTCTATGGGTCGTTCAATTGGAGGCACATCAATAGGTAGACTATCCACATCAATCCCGACAGTACTTACTCCTGCCTGTGAGCTCAGACCTGCTGCTTCAGCCATGAGATTGCGTGTATTTGTTGATGCTTATCTGCTAGAAGAATAGAGACACATTAGCATTGCATAGGAAACAAGATGTTACGGTGTTCCCTCCACAATACTAACATGACATTCCAAGTGGTTTGTGGTTAGTGGGTGAGATGCTTGTGATGTGTGTGAATGTTGGTTAGACGGTTAGTGTTCATCCTAGATGCGTACTTGGGTGTGCAATGTACTCAAAATGCTCCTTCATCAGAGTGGATGGATTTGCAAGAGTGGGTCGGGGGTTTGATATGAGGTTTCAGTCTCCAAATTTTGATTGTGGGAGTGTAGCTTTTAGTGATGATGACATGAGAAGGTATGTGGATAGGAATGTGTTGGATTTGGAACCTTTTGGGTACCCATTTCCTGACATTCTTGGGTGTGGCCAAAGAGTTAGAGGTGTGGAGTGTAGATGTTTGCACTGGGATATGTGGAAGGAGTGCTTGTGAGTGTTGATTCAATTTTGTGAATGGAGGAGATGCTATTTGAGCTCGTAAGCAGGTCTTGGGCACCCATATCCGTCTATCATTCGGAATAGCCTTCATTGACTGCTTTGGGATCCAAATAGAAATGGTTTGTTTAGATGGATGCCTAGGATACTCCTGTGTTGTAATCCTCGACACTGTAGCTCGTTTGGTGCATCTTTGGGATCCAGTCCCCAAAGCTGAGGGTTGTTCACCCTTTCGGACCCATATCTGCTTCATGCCATGAGGTACTCTATACTGTACAGGTTGGTGCTCATACTTCTTGATCATCGGCCTCCTTTGTGTCGTGTGTTGCCTGGCGTGCTTGCCTCGAATCCTCTTTGGAAAAGAAGGGAACTCCTGGTTGAATTCTACACCTTCATCAAGAGTGAAAATCTTGTGCACCATAGAACTTTGGACAAGAATAGTATTGTTATCTTGATGTGTGTTCCTGGAGGGACCAGGATTTGGTGCCTCTTCTTGTGGCCTAAGTGCTTGATTTTCTAGTTCAATCGTGATGCGGTTTTGGCCTACCCACACCTGAAGAAGTCCGCTTCTTAGGTTGAGGCCGATTGCATGATCATAGATCCAGTCTTGGCCCAAGACAAGAGGTTCGGTAAGATCCTCGTCTTCACAGGCTGGCACTTTGACTGCCATTGGCACCTCTTGAATGTAGAGGGGAAGTTCCACCTCTCCTATGCAAGGGTTTTCCACACCTCCCAACTCTATGAGATATGCCTCAATAGGATTGACCTTGAATTGCAATTGTTGGTAGTAAGAAAGCCGAACTGCACTAGTGGCTGCCCCTGAATAAATTTTTTTTTTCGAGTAGAGAAAAAAAATAATTAATTTCTTTTTTCACAAAGGAATAAATAAATTGGAAGCTCTCACTGTCCTTGCCCTTTCTCCTTGTCTTACTTCTAGGGTCACAAAAGGTCGTCGATCAATTATCCGATGGGAACGTTCACCTGAAGCCTCGCACATGGCCATGTGTAGCTCAGTGATGAGTAGCACCTCCTTTAATGTCAATCCGGGAAGACGTGAGGATGGTATGAAGACCTCGAGCAAGTGGAGGCACAAGTGTGTGAGTGAGAAGCACACAAGCATGCACACACATACACACACACGCGCACACACGGCAAGACAAAGAGTGAGAAGCAATGGGGTTCTTAGATTACTTTCAAAAAGCTCTTACAAGTTCGTTTCAGTTACAATCTAACCTCAAAAATGAGCTCTCTAGCTCTTTTTATAGTTTTTGACTAGGTTTTGGCCCTGTCCAGACCTAGTGTCCGGCCTAGTTAAAAATTAGGTTCCAGGGCCAATTTGAGGGCTTAAACGGAGTCTAAAAAATACGAAAATTGATATGTAGGTACTTCTAAGGCTCCTCAAGCTCAAGGACTCCTTGGCTTGCACAAAATGGAGCTACAAAAATATGAAATGGTATTTACAATGATTGTTAGTGATCAGAACCACTGTTATAAAGATGTTGATTTAGAAAAATTTGAAGGGCCTATCTACCAGACTTGCGTCGACTGCTTTGCCTACTTACTCCTTCACCCCGCTCTGATTCTCTCCGCTGGCTTCCTTGTCTAGTCAGTCCTTGGGTGCCCATACTGCTCTCAACACCCCCCCCCTCTCTCGCATCTGTCGTCCCTGACAGACCCTTGTTGCTGGGAGTGTTGGATGTAATATTCCACAACCTGAGTGGCAAGCTGATGTTCTTGTATGCGTAGTCCTCTGGCCAAATCTGTCAACATACGATCCCAATCAATTGGTCCTGGAATGTCCGGATGTGGCAGACGTAACTGATCTGCATGGATCGCTTGTTCTACTGCAAATAGGTGTAGCAAATGTGTGGGTCTGGGAATGAAAATTTCCGAATGATATTCCCAGAATCCCGTAGAGAACATTTCCTCAAATGTCTGCTTGAAGCATGCGGGTAAGTACTTTATTCGTGCATGCCAAGCAAAGATTATAGTGACCGAGGGGGTCTGGCTCATGTCGTAGACTAGATCCTTGTTACCTTGAGAGAATCCAGGGGCAGAGATGTATGGAGCTTGTACATTCCGAAAGGTTTTGAAAACAATGGTCATGAGCTCGAATATCTTCATACACATTTTTGCCGCTATGTCGGGTACATTATTTAGACGTGTAGACCAGTGCCGAATTGTTGATATCATGTAGGCTATGGTTGGGGTCCCTCGAGGTGGAGCAAAATATGGGTAGTTAACCCAAGCCGAGCATTCTTGTTGCGTACCTTGATTGCAAATGCTTGCCAGGATCTGCGACGTACCACTGGGCAATAGCATGGATTATACTTGATATATAGTGGCATGGTTGCCCAGGTGCTCATCATCTCTGGGTAATCGGTTAGTAGACGTGCACGCCAATTAGGTTGGAAGATCGAGCCAGCACGTGCATCTGTCGGTAAATCCCCTATCTGAAATTGAGTGGCGAATGTGGGCTCCTTCCCTGTATGTCTTTTGACTTCTGCATTATAATCATGTAGTAAGACAAAATAAGGCATGTATTGCGACTCTGATGTTGTGATTAACCGTTGATGGGATAAGTTTTGAAAGTAGGAAGACCGAAGGACAGTTTCTTCCAGATTTGTGAGAGATTGCATTTGCACGGCCACACGATCATCATGTGTCTTACCCACTTTCTCGACCCTTTTGACCCAATCTGGAACTTGAATTTCTAAAGTTTCTTGTCCTTCCTCTGTAGTTCGACCACCGGGTGTCGGCATAGGTTCGTATGGCTCTTCATAGCTGTCATCGACGGGGATTTCCACTACTGTTTCAGGTTCTGGTTCTTCAATGGGCGAGGGTGGCCTTTCATATGGTAAGAGGCGTGCTTGGAGTTCTGCCACCTGTTTCCGGAGGGTCTCTATTTCTTCTGTAGAGTGTTGCAAGATTACCGGCTCCTGTTGAGCTGTGGGGACACTGGCTATCTATTTCTTTAGATCTGCACATTCAGTCTCTAACTTTTCATATGACTCCAAGAAATTTGCATGCTCCTCAAGTAAGATGCGAATGTCTTCCGATGGGACTGCTCTATATCTGGTAGGGCTAATGGTTACTCCTACAGTTCCTTCCATAGCCGCTTCAAGGTTGTCTTGGTTTTGTTGTTGAAGTCTCTTGTTCTCTTCTAGTGTTGCTGCCATATGCTTCCTTAATAGCCCAATGTTGCGTCTGAGTGTAGCATTAGATATCATTTGCGCTTGGAGCACTGTTTCTAATTCCTTGACTGCTTGGTCATCCACTGTTGATGTCTTTGATTCCAGTTCGGAGTGTGCCTGCTGTAAGGTGGTATGCTCGGTTAGGAGCGTTTGGTAGTCAGCTTCAAGAGTGTTGACCCTAGCTTGCAGACGTTGAGATTCTGCCTGGAGGGCCGTAGTGCGTTCTTCCAATTGATGGTACTCTTGTTGTAGTTGATGTGCACACTGAAGTAAGGTGTTGAACGTGCTATTTACATTATGAGATGCAAGGGGAAAAGTTTGACGTGCAGGGGAGGTGGGATTGGGTAGGGGGGTAGTGAATGCTGTGTGTGCCAATGATGTGAGTGGTGAGGTGGGGGGTAAGGGAGGGGGAGATGGTGGAATCGTGGGGGGAGGTGCTGTGGTTGGTGACATGTCCATTGGGTTAGACAAAGTGGTGTGTACAGGGGCTACCATGTAGGTGGGTATGGTAGGTGAAGTGAGTGTGGTGTTCGTGTAAATTGATGTCGTTGCGAACATCGGAGAAATGTGCCTCTGAAACATTGGAGAGCGGATGAACTGCTCCACAAAGGACGGGTATTGGGGTGGTGCGGTCAGGTTGAAAGAGGTGTAGGGGCCAGATGGGAAGTGAGGGTCATGGAATGGAGGTACCCGTATTGGGGGATAGGTAGGGAAACACAGGGTGCCTTCTGTGGGTGCTGGGTTTCCAACTACACTTGGAATTATGGGATGGCCAGTCATGGGTTCGGAGGATAGAAGGGATGAAGTGTACAAGGGATTGGTGACGAAGGAGAAGAGAGTGTCTTGTGAGGTGGGTTCTCGAAATGAGAATGATTTGAATGAAGATGGGTTATAAGTGAAGGTAGAGGTGATGACCGTCGTTTCTTCCATGGTGGGAGGTGGTGGTGGGGGTGGAGAAGGTGGTGATGGAGGATGCTGGGGTGAGATGGGTGATGTGTGAACGAAGGTTTCGGCAGAGAGGTCAGTGTTGGGTGTGGGGGTGGCTGTTGTCTCAATGGGTACTCCTTGTTCTGTAACGGGTATCCTGATAGTCTTACCTGCTTGTGGTAACGTGTCAACTCTGCGTTTGTCATACCTTACTGACTGGCAGACTGCAGTGTGGACAGCCTCCGGAACTCCTAAAGATTCTGACACTAATTTGAGGGTGTCAATGAAATGTTGGTCCACCCCTTCGTCTGATAGCATTTCTTGCATCAAAGCTTGACCGGATACAAGAGATAGTTGATGCCTTTCTTGTACTGCTTTGATTGTGTCGTATAACCTTCGTAGTTGAGCTGTATATGCTGGTGCACCTACAAGTTCTGGCACTTCTTGTTGCTCCTCTTGATGCTCTTGATCATAATCCTCCTCATCTTCCTCCTGTTCTTCATCTCCGTCATCCTCTTCCTCCACTTCAACTGGTGTGACAGGTGCTTGGGAGGTCGTGGCCTGCGTTTGCACGTTTTCCGCTTGTTGTGCCTCTTCTGCCTCCAGCTCTACATCTTGTAATAATTGTTGGAAATCTTCATTAGTGAGTTCTTCCAAAGGTGCACCACTGGGAAATTCAAGATCGATTGGGATAGGAGGGAATATCAAGGTAGAACCATCGGTGCTGCGTCTTGGAAGTCGGAGTGTGAATGGTCGGACTCTTCGGGGTGGAGGGGTGACGTCTGGTGTTAGGGTGGCTCCACGTGGTTGAGCACATGGGACTTGGACAGTGCCTCTCATCTTCTTAGAAGGGGGTCCAGTGGATGTCCTACCTCTCAACTGCTCTACACGATTCCACATTAGGGCCCGTTGAATAGGAATGTCATAAGCCAAACACCTATAAATGATTCTCGTCAGAGCACAGCAACCATATAAAACCTGTTTCCGCGGCCATCGTTTGTGAGCTAGGTGTATCTGATCAATTATCCAGTGGGGTAAGTTGATGGTGAGGCTCTGTGTCTCTGCCAGATACAAACTAAACCAAATCTTTTTGGGAGGCATGGTGAATCTATCTTGTGCAGGAAAAGCAAAGTGTTGCATGCACATGCGAAGGTGTATTGCAATATTAGGCGTCATGGATACCATGTCCTTGAGTTTGGTGAGACTTCGATTCTTCATGTAATCCGGTACTAGGGTTTCCTTTTCTGTAGGAATATGCATTCCGCGCATATCTAGAGCCTCCCTCACCAAATTGTTTGATAGTCTGAACCTCTTGAGATCATTCCCCTTTGTCAGAGATGGAATCACAAATGAGCTTGCACCTTTTGGGTTCTGGTTTGGAGTCAAGGTGTTGATGAGATAGTAGCATCGCATGAAGTCAGGTTTTGGGAGTCGTGCACTGAAATAGGCACTCAATCCTGCCTTTTCCCATATCGGACGTAGACCTTCTGCATTTTGTAATTTCTCAAATTCTCTTGTAAAGAAATGGTATCTGCCTTGCTTCCCATTGAAGTCCAACTCTGATTCCCATAGGTGCGTTCCTTCACCCAAGGGTCCTGCCACCTCGGTAAACCAGTGGGAAGTCTTTCCTACAGGCATGGTGTGGCCACGCGGAGGGTCCGCAATAGGTATGATTTTGACGGCCTGCAATTCTTCTGGTCTTTCATTTGTCTCAGGCAAAACGGGTAAACTGTCTAAGTCCACCACTTGCGGGCTTGTTTCTGTGTGAGAGCTAGTTCCTGCTGCCTCAGCCATGTTGAAAACTTCGCAGCTGGTTCTGTGAGAATATATGAATAAATGTTAACATTGCAATGGACACAAAAATGACACGGTGTCCCCTGTTACAACATTAACTTAAAGTTCGGGAGTGGTTAGGGGTTAATAGGTGCTCGGTGCTAGTGTGTGTAGTTAGGAATTGGGTAGACCTACGAGCTAAGCGGAATGATGTGAAGTGAGAGTGAAGCGGTTAGTAGGTGGTCATGGATTTATAATTGGGGTCCGGGGGTTTGTTACAAGTCTTGGGCTGCCAAATGCAGTGGATGGGTTTTGCGCTTGGTTCCGTAGAGACTCTCGAGAGCTTTATAGGTGTGTCAGCTTGGAAATGAGGCCTTTTAGGGACCCATTTACAAGTGATTCTGTTCGTGCTCATGGGCCTTGGTGTCGAAAATGAGTGGATGTAGGCTGTGCGAGTGAATGGATCATGCTGTGTAGGGTGTGTTCTTGGTGTAGCTATTTGAGCCCGCAAACAAGCCTTAGGCACCCAAATTTGTCTTGATTGTGGGCTGGCCTTCATCGACTTCTTGGGCATCCAAATAGACTTCACGTTAGCAGATGAGCTTCTAAAAGACTTCTTATTAGTATCGTGTTGTTGGTTACTAATAAGAGGCTTTGCCCGTGTGGTTGGCTTGAGTGCAACCGGGTGTTCGCCGTTCCGCACCCACACTTGTTTCACTTGTTGAGACGTTTTGCTGCGCAGGTACTTTTGATTTCCAACATAGGTAGTACTCTGCTTCTTCTGCCTTGGATCCACCTTTGGTTGCTGCCTCCTTCTGGCCTTTGGAAAAGAAGAGAGTTCCATTGTGGTTCTAACTCCTTCTTCGAGATCTTCATTCTTCTGCATCACATAGCCTTGGACAAGAACAGCATGGTCAACTTCATGTGCACCCCTGGAGGGACCAGGAGTCCGTGTCTTTTCTAGTTCCTTGAGTGCTCCATTATTTAACTCAATTGTAATTCTAGTCTGATTCACCCATACCTGAAGAATTCCACTTCTTAGGTTTAAGTTGACTGCTTGGTTATAGATCCAGTCTTGACCCAAGACAAGAGGTTTAGTGAGGTCCTCATCTTGACACACTAGTACCTTAATTGTCATTGCCTCATCATGAATATAGAGGGGAAGTTCCACCTCGCCCATGCAAGGGGTTTCCACGCCTCCCAATCCTATGAGATATGCTTCCACAGGATTGACATTTAATTGCAACTCTTGACAGTAAGACAATTTAACAGCACTAGTGGCTGCACCTGAGTCAATCAAGGCTCTTACAGTCCTTGCACTCTTTCCCTGTCCTATATCTAAGGTTATGAAAGGAGGTCGATCAGTTATCCTATGTGAGCTAACACCTGAAACTTCACACATAGCTACGTCATATCCTTGATCTGCATATGCATTTTGCCTAGGGTGCTCTCCACCTTGTCTTCTTAATTTCAATCTCCGTATGCGCTCTAGGGCTTCTGCTTGAGCTTCTTCTCGAATTCGCTTTTCTTCCTCTTTGCGTTTCTTAGCAGTGTTGAGTCGACTTAGCATTTCCTCCGTGAGGGGTTCCTGATACAACTTGACTCTGCATCCGCTAATATAGTTTGGGAGAACATCACCCTCTAAAGTGGCTAGTTGTACTGCTCCACTCGTGGAGATCCTATTGATGATCATAGGTCCGTAGCCTCTCTTTTCTAGCTTCCTTGCATGTTGTTTCAATGTGTAGACTAAAACTAGATCTCCTGCTTTCAAGCCCTTATCCTTCACATGGGCATCAAAGTATGCCTTCTGTCTCTTCTTAGCTGCATATATCCCTGCAGCTGCTCTCAGTCTTGTTTCTCCTAATCGTTCAAGGTCAAAAAGTCTAGAGGAGAGTTCATGACCCGTCCATTCGTGCTCTTGTGCTACTTTCAATGTAGGTATTAAGAAGTCCAAAGGTAGCACAACGTTTTGGCCAAACACCATCTGAAAGGGGGTGGCTTGGAGTACCGTCTTGTAGGCGACTCGGTATGTCCAAACAGCATGGTGTAGCTGTTTGTCCCAATCAGAGCGTTTATTGTTCACTAATTTCGTCAATACATTGCATAAGATCTTGTTGGTGCTCTCAGCCTGGCCATTTGCTTGAGGGTGATAGGGGCAGACTTCTTATGTATTACCAAGAATTCTTGGAGCAGATTTTCAATCACTTCATTCAAGAAGTGAGTGCCTCTATCACTAACTAGCTCTATGGGTAGCCCGTATCTAGTGAACACATTCTCAAATAAAAACTTAGCTGTTGTTTGAGCATCGTTCTTCGTTGTGGCTTTTACTTCTACCCACTTGGTGAGATAATCCGTGGCCACAATGATATATTCAGCATGTGAACCCTTAGCTGGGGGATTAATAGGGCCTACAAAGTCTATTCCCCACTTAGAGAATGCACGTCCACCCATCATAGGTTTTAGTGGCATCTCATCTTTGCGTATAGGATACTGAGTTCGCTGACAGACGTCACACCTTTTCACATAGGTATGTGCATCCATGTGAAGGGTCGGCCACCAGAAGCCCGCAAATAGGATTGCCTTGATCACCCGATCTGGTCCAAAGTGTCCTCCTGCTACACCTTGGTGAGCAGTTTCCAAGATCTTGAGATACTCACTCTCATGGACACATAGTCTCAGGTAACCGTCTTTACCACGTTTGTATAGATTATCACCAATAAGTGAGTAATCCTGGGCTTCTTGTTCGAAACTCCTTTTCCTCACAAGAGTCATGTCTGGAGGGAATGTTTTCGTCCTCAGGAAGGATACTAGTGGTTCACTCCAATCTGGCACAATGGACACTTGATAAAGGGTGGCATGTTCCACAGGTAGTTTAGTGCAGCAGATTGGGCATTCCTTGCACAACCTTTGGACATCAGCTTCCATGGTTGGCCAATGTACTCCGAGTCTCCTTAGCGTCTGTAAGGTTCGTTGCTTTGAGTAGTGTTGCTCTAATGCACCTACATGTGCTAAATGCAACCATTTATTGTACTCATCCTCTTCCACACAACAAGCCAAGATTCCTTGATCTGTGTGCTTGTACATGCTTCCTGCCATGATGTGGTACTTTTGGGCTTTCACAACCTCTCTATTCCGTGTGTTTACTACTGGATGGTTAGGCCCGTATGTCAATACTGGCACTAATGGCTTAGCCCACTACGGTACCACTTCCAAATTAAACAAGTACGCATCAGGAAGGTCATCTGACACTCCTTGTGGGGCTTCTCCAGATGTGAGCCTAGAGAGATGATCTGCTCTCAAATGAGTCCTCCCTTTTCTTACCACAACCTCAAAATCATATTCCATTAGTAAGAGAAACCATCTTACTAATCTTCCTGTATTGCATGGCTTGTTTACGAGATATAACAATGCTTGATGGTCAGTAAAAAATTTAAACTTGTTTGCAAGCAAGTAGTGTCTAAATTTCTTAATTGCATATACCATGCCTAAGCCTTCTCTCTCCGTAGTGGTGTAATTTCGTTCAGCTGCATTCAATTGTCTACTAGCGTAGGCAATTGGAAGATCCATATTACCTTCACCAGTAGGTTGAGCAAGCACACACCCAATGGCATAATTGGATGCATCCACATGAACATGGAATGGTTTATTCCAATCTGGTGTGGTCAAGATTGGTGTTGAACATAATCTTCGTTTAAGCTCCTGGAAGGAATTCTCACATTCATCCGTCCACTCAAAGTTAGTTAGAAGTCCGTACATGGGCTTTGCAATGACAACATACATGTGTATAAATCGTCGGTAATAACCACAATGCCCCATGAAAGCTTGTACTTCCTTGACATTCCTTGGCCTAGGTAGCTCTGCTATGGCTCTCACTTTCTCTTCATCAGTGGATATGCCATTCTTTGACACTATGTGTCCTAGAATCTTGCCTTGTCTGACCATAAAAACGCACTTTTCTGGGTTCAGGCAGACTTGATATTCTCTACATTTGTCAAAGATTTGTCTGAGTTCAGGAATATGGGTTTGTCTAATGTTGGAATGAGCACAAAGATCATCAACATAGACTTCTAAATTCTTCCTCAGGAACTCTTTAAATACATGGCACATTAGTCTCTGGAAGGTAGCTGGTGCGTTGGTAAGCCCAAATGGCATTACACAAAAGGCAAATATACCCCACTCTGTGGCAAAAGCTGTTTTATGCTGACCTTCTGGAGCTATGGCTACTTGATTGTAGCCCGAAAATCCATCAAGGAAGCTGTACACTTCCTTGCCTGCCACTCTTTCTAAGAGATGTTCCGTGATGGGAAGTGGATAGTTATCTCGGATTGTGGCTGCATTGACCTTCTTTAAGTTAATGCATACACGTAGCTTGCCATTCTTCTTGGGCACCACTACGATGGGGGATACCCACTCAGTGTGCTCGATTTCATAGATAAATCCAGCTTCAACCAGTCTATCTATCTCCTCTTTGATCTTGGCAGCGTAATTATCGTTATATGTATAGGGCTTTTGCTTAGAGGGTTTAGCATCTGAGGTCATGGGGATAGTGTGTGAGCATACGTTAGGGTCAACACCTTTCAAATTCTGTAACTCCAAGCGAATACATCTCTGTATTCTCTTAGCAAGGCAATTAACGCATGCTCTTCTTCCTCTGTTAGGTCATGGCCTATGTACGTGCATCTCTCCTCCCCTTCTTCTAGGGCCACTACTATTTTCTTGGTGGTTTCTTTGTTATCATAGGCCTCTCCTACTTGTGCCTCTCGTTTAGGCATCCTTATCATGACTCTCCTATCGTCTATCTCATACTTCTTGAAATTTTCTGGGACCTCAAACAAAGATTCTTCCTCTTCGGGTGAGACCTCTCTTCTTTCGTTTCTTTCCTTCTTCCTTCGGGGTCACATGTGTTGCTAATCTTACCTCATTTGTAAGCTCTCCATGCCTCTGGGGTTGAAATTCTACTTCATGGAAGTATTCTTCATCTGATGCAAATGGTGAGTCCATAATGATTGACTCTAGATCGGAGTCACTTGCATCCTCAAATGCATCAGGGCTAGGTTCACACTCTTCTAAAACAGCTTCTCCCATGATTGGCTCTATGGAGAAGACTGAAATGTCATAGCCATCCTCATCACAGTGGGGTGTCCATTGTTCTTCATTGATGGCTACGTCCATTGTTGTTAAGATTTCTGCCCAACCGTGAGGTTCAAATTCTTCGTCTGGAAAAACTACAGGTGCATAGGCTGGGTCTTGGATTGATCTATGGGTTTCTTTTGCACCTACCTCTCTGGCTTTTTCTCTCTTCTCTTCGTCCACTGCTACTTTGCACATCCATAAGTGGGTGTCTTCATGCATCCATGAGGATCCTGATCCTATGGAATGCACAGATTCTGTATCATCTTTGGCTCTATGGATGGGATTCCATTGGATAGGAGGGACATCTCTATGAGAGTAATCTTTAAGATTCACTTTGGTCGTAACACCTAAGTGTTGCAAATACAAGGAGTTGGTTCCCCAGTCCTGTACCACTTGCAACTGTCGCATAAATGGCCTTCCCAAAATCATCTCATAGGCATGATTTTTGCTGAAGTCACATATAGCAAATGTATGCTCAAACTCAACACCACAAGTGGTGAGAGTTATTCCTTCTAGCAATCCTAAGGGTCTCTCAATATGACCATCGGCCATCTGCATAGAAGATGATGTGTCTGGCTCCGTAGAGTTAGGCACATAGGCTTCAGGCACATAGGCTTCTTGAGCAGGAATGCTTATTCTTTCACTTGCCTTGTCCTTGTGTTGAGAGGCGGGTTCCTTTTCTGATTGTGCAATCAGCTTCTCTATTCTTTCTAAAAGTCCATCAAAGTGCAACTGTGTCTTCGCTGAACTAGAGATGTTAAATAGGCGACTGGCCTCAAACATGGTCTGAGCCAATTCCACCATCTTAGCACAAATTTTGGTTCGTTCTAACTCTAGTTCTGCTCTTGGGTAACACTTTTCATGGTCAGTTACATTTGGCCCTTCTTGGATTCTGGCCTGATATGCTTTAAGCATCATATTAAGGTCTTCGGGAGTGGGATCAGCTAATACTGATCCTGCTTGGGGTGGTGGGTGGGTTACGTGGGGTGTATTAGGGGGTGGAGGGATGGAGGGTGATGGGGATGGTAGCGGTGGGAATGTGCGAGAGTGCGGTTGAGATGTGATCTCTATGATTTTGGCCTTGGTTTCTTGTAGACTTTCCTCAAGTTCACTCATCTTCTTTGCCCATTGCCTTTTCATACGTTCACGGCTATCTCTCCAAGCTCTAGTCCTCTTCTTTGTCATGCTCTCCGCTTTACTAACATCTGGGCTCTTCTCCTGGTTTACACCTTGGTTTTGATGCAATGCTTGAGCTCTAGTGATCACTTGCACGGGTGTAGTGGAAGTGACACTTCCTGTGGAATCTACCACTAACCCAATAACGTTAATAGGAGTAATTTTTGGCATATTATTAGGATTCCTAGGGCAGTCTCGTAAGAGATGTTCCTTTCCACAGTCTTGGCAAAAACCCTGGATCGTTACTGATTGGGGTTGTGTAGGTGGAGGCACAGGACAATCACGAATGAGGTGATCCCCCTGACATCTGTAGCATGGTCCTCTAGGGAATGGGGGTCTTACCTGCCTAGGTTGAGGTCTAGGGTTGGGGTTTGCATACATGACGTTTGTGTGATCTGACTCCCAACTAGGTTCATTTGGCTCTTCACTATAGTAGGACTCACCATGTTCAGGAGATTGCATGTAGTAAGCATGGGGACTATCAACATGTGTAGAATCAAAGCTATGGTCACTGGGGTCACTTTCAGAAAGCAGTGGTGTTACAGGGACTATAGCTCTATTCAGGTTTTCTTCTGCAACAGCATACTTTACCGGAATCACATTAGCTGGAGCTGGGGGTTGTTGTGCTAGCATAGGCTGAGGTCTTTGTTGGTTTTGGTATGGTTGCTGATAAGGTTGCTGTGGCCTGCCATATGGCTGTGGAGGGTACTGGTTCTGGTATCTTCCCTGCGGTGGATAGGGTTGAGGGTAAGTTTGCCTAACTGTTTGCTTATTGTAGGGGCAATCTTGTGCGGTGTGATTGGTGTACCTCCGTTCTATGGTGCAGTACTGGCTACTAGGATTTACTTGGGGCTGAGCCATAATGGGACATACGTTCGCCATGTGGTCGCCACCACAAGTAAAGCACCTTTTCACAGGGGCAAACCTTGGGAGTTGTTTGCTAGTTACACCTAATTTCTGAGCTACTTTCTCTGCAAGTTCCTCAATTGATGTGGATTGCGTGGAAGAGAGGTTAGAGGCACTATCCGAATCTTTGTATATCTTGGAAAGCTCTAACTCCTCCCCTAGGTTATCCTCAATATCAATGCACATGCGTACACAATCTTCTATGGTCCTAGGGTCCTTCAAGTACACATAAGATCTCAATTTGGTACTTAGCAATCCATCCAAGAATAAAGCCACTTGCTTAGCTGGTGTGGGTAGCTCCGAAACAGGGCATCTTTCTAAGTATTGCCTAAATCTTCTTCCTGCAAGTCTCACGGTTTCTTGAGGGGTTTGCTTGAAGCTATGAATCAGCGAGGAGGTATTATGCCTTATGCCACTCTTAGAGAATTCGATAATGAAAGCCTCTAGGAGTTGGTCTATGCTCCTGAACTGCCTCTCATTTAATGGCTGAAACCATGTCAGGGCAGTGTTCCTAAGGGTCAGACCAAAGGCATTGTACTGCGTGAATAGATCCTCCACTTGTTCAGCTCTCAGGACTTGCCTAAACTCAGCCACATGATCGTATGGATCTCCAGTGCCATCGAAGTAGTTCTTCATGGACTTAACTAGCTGAGTCGGTCTCAAAGTCCTTGTGTGCTCTCTAGGTCGTGGTAGAGGGAACTCATCCGCATTTCTTTGATTCCTGTGAGCTCTAAGTATCTCAGGTTCTACTCTATTTGTTTCCGTCCTCATTCTTTCTCTGCCCACTGGGTTGGCAAAGCTTACTTCTGGTCTATCTCTACTTCTGTCTCTTTGCATTCCATGAGCTTGGGATGTTCCAGCACCAGGGTGACCATAGGATACATTCGATCTTGGTTGGGGGAAAACGAATTCACCCTTCCAAGTGTAAGCATGCCTATCATTTTCTGTCACCACAAAGATCCTCTCCGAAGCGTGATCTAAGTAGGTCACTCTACCTGGGCTATCAGGATCCTTAAACTCATAGATCATGATTGTTCCTATATCAATTGGCCGATCAGGTTTGTACCTCCAAAAGGCTTCGTCACTCTCTCGATTGAGGAGCAAATCTATGCTCTTATTATCCTGGGGAATCCATTCCGGTGTGATAATCCTAGTGAGAACCGATTTACCTCGAGGGGTTCTAGGTTCTACCCCCATGTTTCCTTGCTCCAGGTCACCTAAGTCTGCTTCTGGGATCACATTTCCAAATTCGTCCGTCCTATCTGGGTGACTGGTGACTACGTATATGGTTCCTTCTTTGTCCAAGTATGCTCCATTTTCAAACTTTACAGCTGGGTGCTCTAATCCAATGGATTGATCAGGATTCTTAATCTGTACCACAGATCTTCCTAGGCCATCCTCATAGATGCTGGCACCTAATCGGTTGGTCCTAAGGTATTCCAACTGCGTTTTGTAAGGGCCTTCTATCCTGTGCAAGTATGGCACCCCTGAACTTCCTGTAGGTCTCTCCATACCTTGAGACATCTCGGATTCACTAGTCTCAGAACTTGGGTAGTATGAGTGGTGGCTCAACTGCTGGGCCCACGACCTAGCAGTGTGGTTGACACTAGCCTCTGAAGACCTAAGGCTTTGTCTATCCCTTACTAGATGTCGTCCTGATCTAAGGTTCATATGCCTATTTAAGTAGCCCAATTTTTTGCCCAGCGTACAACCTCGTTGCCGATCAATTGGTATCAGTCACTTGATTCTTTTTTAGTGTGTTATCGTGTTTATGATCTTGTCTGATATTGCGTCATCAGGAATACTTGAGTAGTTTTCGTACTTGGAGTTGATCGTTCCACGTTAGGTTTTTTTTCCTTTATGTTGTCGTTCACACACACAGGTTATCTCTTGACTTGAACTTGATTTCTTAGACAGTCTTTGATTTATCTCGTGCCTATCGTTGCCTGGAATTACTTCTAACACTACCCGCACTTAGCCTAAACTAGGAATTGACAGAGGGTGTTGCGGGTTTTCCAACCTTGAGTTCCTTTCCTTGTGTTGTTGCCCTGGTGTGCCCAGGACGCGCGTTCCCAAGCCTGCACTTACTCTTGCTTTGCGTACCCCTCGATGCTCCCAAAGGATCTGTAAAGGCCCACTGTTAGCTCAAGACTTAAATTCACAAGACATAACCAATCACTTTCATTCATGTAACACTTCACCAATTTGCACTATGAATTTTTGGACACAACTCTAGAGATCCCTGAATTTTGTTCCCCCTGGGTTTGGTCAACTTAAAAATATCCTATATAATATTCCTGATCTTAATTTAACCGTAACCAGTCGATGTTTTTGTTGTACTCCCCGCGAGCTTTCCAACAAAACAAAAATCACAGCAAACGGATTTCGTATGAGAAAGTTATGACCGTTCAGAGTTCTAGGGTTAAGACAGGGTTCAAACAGGATCACTGTGCAACAGGTTTTCCCCAAGTTGTTTTCCTAAGGCCTCCTTATGTGCTCTAGAGTAAAATGTTGTTGATATATTTAGGTAGTGATGTGTGTGAACACTCTAGGACCACCGGGGCACTTTTTTCCCTCTTTAGGAGGTTTTTTTCCCCCGGCTTGTATATACGCCTATTGCCCTAATGGGCTACTTATCTTTGTACATTCTCTAGTAATACATTCAGTCTAGTGTGTTGTGCTCCAAGCTTCTTCCTCTTCCTTGTGCTGTTCGCGTGCTTCCGCAGACGTCTAACTCCAACAATTGGTATCAGAGCAGGTCGTTGATTCTTCTAGGGCGCCGTCGACACTCCTCCATTTGCAGTCTCAGATTCGCACAAAATTTGGTGAGCATACTCAGGGTGTTTTCGAGATCAAAACGGCTTCGCTTTGTGGTGCCGAAATCGCGATCTGAGCTCGTTTCGGCCTCCGAACGCACTATCGCAGTGCTTGTGCAGGCTATTTCGTCCTTTTGTGCCAAAGGTATATACCAGTTTCTATTCGCCAGTTTAAGCGTCTCGAAGTCTGCTACAGGTCTAGCAGAACTCGTCTGGGCAGTTCTGTTCAACTTTTTGAGATACAATCAATTTTCTGCATCAAGGTATTTTAGTCACCGGCCATGGCTGAAAGCAGTGATGTATTCCGTATGTTGGCTGTTGAGGATAAGTTGGATGGTACCAACTACCCATTATGGGCTTATATGATGCGACATGTACTGGTTGCAAAAGGATTGTGGAACATTGTGCAGGGTGTTGAAAGACGTCCTGTTACACCTGTAACGACAGGTACTGCAAATACAGGTGTTGGAGCTGATGAAGATGGTGTCGAAGATGATATTCCGCAGATTCCTGTTCGTGCTGCTATTTCTGTTGCACCTACTGCAGAGCAGATTCGTTGGGATGGCAGAGATGCCCAGGCACATGCATTGATAGCTTTGTCTGTCAAACGTGCCATTATTCCTCACATTCGCTCTTGCAGAACAGCAAAGGATGCTTGGGATACACTTACCACTTTGTACCAGGCTAGGAATGAGGCTCGTGTTGCTTACCTCCGAAAACAGTTGGAGAGTGAGCACATGAATGAAGGTGATTCGATGGACAGTTTTCTTACAAAGATCAAAGACCTGAAGGAACAATTGATTTCTGCTGATGAGGTTATACCAGATAGCTCACTTGTGCAGACCGTTCTGAATGGCCTTCCTGATTCATATCAGAGTTTTGCCTCTACTCTTCGATTGATGATGAAAGGCAATCCGAATGCCTTGTCATTTGAGGAATTAGTCTCTGTTCTGTTGCAGGAAGATCAGTCTAGGCAGAACAGGTCCATTATGCGTGTTGCAGATCAAGCTTTCCTGGCTAGTCAGAAGGGCAAAGGAAAATGGAGCTCTTCTACTAGTAAGCAGAAATCTGCAAATGCTGCACAATCGAAGAACCAGGATAAAGATGAGAAGAAATCAGAAAAGCAGAAATTGTTCTGCAAGTACTGTAAAGGAAATGATCATATTATAAAGAACTGTCCAAAACTGGCTGCTAAAGAGGCAAAGAAGAAAGAGGCTGGAATGGTTGTTGCAGAGGCCTCTACACCAAAAACAGAGTCTGCAAATCTTGTGCAGGAAGAAGAATGGGCGTTTACTACTGTTTGCAGTTTTGACCCATCTTCTCATGATCAGTGCATGTCTGCAGTAGACTCAGATGTTTGGTACTTTGACAGTGGGGCAACCAAACATATTACCTCGCAGCGCAGTTTCTTCTCTTCACTCGAGCCTGCCCCTACAGGGAATACTGTCACATGCGCCAATAACTCCTCTTATCCTGTTATGGGAGTTGGTAAGATCATTCTGACTACTGTTGATGGTAGTTCTTTCACTTTGTCAGATGCTTTATTTGTGCCAGGGATCAAAAAGAACCTGTTATCAGTTTCTGCATTAGCCAAGATTGGCTTGGTTGTGAAATTCGTTGATGACAGGTGTACAGTCCATGATCTCTCAAATGGCGATGTGATTATTGCTTCTGGCATTTTATGTCGTGGGCTGTATAAGCTCATAGACTATGAAAAATCTGTGAATGATTCGGCATGTGTAGTTCATGATTCTCAGGCTATGTCAGATGCAAAGCTTTGGCATGCACGCTTTGGTCATTTGAATTTTGCTAGTTTGTTACGCCTGCAGAAATCTGAAATGGTGTCCTCTTTGCCCAAACTTGAGGCACCTGGAAAACATGTTTGTGAAGGCTGTATTTTGGGCAAAATGCAGCGTTCTTCCTTTCCAAAAGATGGTTCAGTTCGGGCTATGCAGAAATTGCAGCTTGTACATAGTGATGTCTGTGGTCCTATGCAGACACCCTCTTTTGGAAATTACCTTTACTTCGTGACTTTCATTGATGATTTTTTCAGGCATGCATGGGTATATCCACTCAAAGCAAAGTCCGAAGTGTTCATGTGCTTCAAACAGTTTTTGGTTTTGGCTGAAAATCTGTCAGCATGTAAAATGGGCACCCTCCGTTCTGATCGAGGGGGGGAATATATGTCTTCAGATTTTAATGCATTTCTGGCTGAACGTGGGATAAAACACCAGTGTACAGTGCCGTATACACCTCAACAGAATGGAGTTGCTGAACAAAAGAACAGGTCACTCATGGAGATGGCGAGGTGCATGGTCAAAAGTCAGGCTTTACCACATAGTTTCTGGCTTGAGGCTGTCATGTGTGCAGCATATGTACTGAACAGGTGTCCCACGAAAGCGTTGCAGTCTATCACTCCATATGAGGCTTGGCATGACCGCAAGCCATCTGTTGCTCATCTGCGTGTTTTTGGTTGTTTGGCATATGCATTAGTGCCTGAACAACATCGCAGAAAATTGGATGATAAGGCAATAAAATGTATTTTTGTTGGGTACAGTTCTGAAAGTAAAGGCTATCGTCTGTATCATCCACAGACTAAACGCATTCTGGTTAGCCGTGATGTTGTCTTTGTGGAAGATGCTATTCAGCCATTGCTTTCATGTACTAAGGAGATATCTGTTAGCTCCAAAGACATGTATGATACTTTGATGCCTCTTTTTACAGGTGGACAGGCTAGCGCTGGTCCTAATGAGGCAACTTCTCAGCCTTTGCAGGTTTCATATGATGATGCAGATCATGCCATTTCTGATGCAGATTTACATGATGCACTTGTTGATGAGAGAGCTGATATTGAACAGGCAAAAACTATGCCAAAATGGCTGGTGCAGACTTTGCGTGACAGCAAATTAGATGCACCTTTGTCATATCGTACTCGTTCAGGCTCTCATAGTACCTCCTTTGCATCAGATTGCTATGCTATGGCTGCATCTAGTCTCTGTGATGAGAATGAGCCTGTTTCTTTTGATGAAGCACAAAATTCAGAAAATTGGATGGCTGCTATGCAATCTGAATATGATGCTATAATGAAGAATGGTACATGGTCTTTATGTGACTTGCCTCCTGGCAAGAAGGCCATTGGCACTAAGTGGGTATACAAGCTGAAGCGTAAACCTGATGGTACAGTTGACAGGTATAAGGCTAGGCTTGTTGCAAAGGGTTATGTGCAAGAAAGAGGCATTGATTTTGATGAGACCTTTGCACCTACATGCCGTATGACTACTGTTCGGAGCATTTGTGCACTTGCAGCCCATCATGGTTGGAATGTACATCAGTTGGACATTAAAACAGCATTTCTGAATGGTGACTTGCATGAAGAAGTGTATGTTTTTCAGCCCCGTGGCTTTGTGCAGAAAGGGCATGAAAACCAGGTGTGCAGGTTAAAGAAGGCGTTATATGGTTTAAAGCAAGCACCACGTGCTTGGTATGAGAAAATACATGCCTATCTGATTGCACATGGTTTTGAGAACAGTCCAACTGAAAGCACCTTATATGTTAAGCGTGCTAATGATGTGCTTTTGATCATTGTTGTCTATGTAGACGACATGCTGCTCACTGGTCCTCTTGAGAAGCATATTGCTGATTTCAAGGCTGATTTGCATGCCTCATTTGAGATGTCTGATTTGGGGCATTTGCATCACTATTTGGGCATTCAGTTTATGCAAGTTGATGGTGGAATGGCTTTGTGTCAAACGAAATATATTGACACATTATTGGAGCGTTTTGGCCTTGAAGACTGTAAGCCTATTGCCACTCCTATGGAGACATGTTTACGATTGAGTCTTCATGATGCTGGAGATGCATTTGATGCTGTTCTCTATCAGCAGGCTGTTGGATGCTTGATTTACTTATGCATTACTCGGCCAGATATTCAGTTTGGTGTCTCACAGATGAGCAGGTTTATGCATTGCCCAGGAGTCACGCATTGGAAAGTGGTTAAGCGCATCTTTCGCTACTTGAGTGGTACTCGGCTACTTGGGTTGTTTTATCCCAAGGGGGGATCACTACCGCCAGATTTGCATGCTTTTTCTGACTCAGATTGGGATGGTTGCTATGACACTCGTGTGTCCACCAGTGGTTTTTGCTTCATGCTTGGTAGCTCATGTATATCTTGGTTGAGCAAGAAGCAGCCTACTGTGGCCACTTCCAGTTGTGAGGCTGAGTATAGGGCAGCTTTCACAGCGACTGTTGAGTGTGTGTGGCTCAGACGCCTTATGGCTGATTTGGGTGTTGGCCAGTCTTCTGCCACCACCATCTTCACTGACAGTCAGAGCGCATTGGCAGTTGCGAGGAACCCTGTGTTCCATGCTCGCACTAAGCACATTGAGGTGCATTATCACTATGTCAGGGAGAGGTTCTCTGCTGGGGAGATCAGCTTGGCATATGTGCCCACGCAGGAGAACATTGCAGACCTTTTCACGAAGGCTCTGCCTAGGGAGAAGTTTGAAGCTTTCCGCAAAGCTTTGGGCTTACTTCCTTTTGTGGAGTGATTTCCACATAGCTCGGCACTTCCTTATACATGAGTGCCAGCTCCTTGTTCACCGCATCACTCCCAGGGGGGATTTGTTGATATATTTAGGTAGTGATGTGTGTGAACAGTCTAGGACCGTCGGGGCACTTTTTTCCCTCTTTAGGAGGTTTTTTCCCCCGGCTTGTATATACGCCTATTGCCCTAATGGGCTACTTATCTTTGTACATTCTCTAGTAATACATTCAGTCTAGTGTGTTGTGCTCCAAGCTTCTTCCTCTTCCTTGTGTTGTTCGTGTGCTTCCGCAGACGTCTAACTCCAACAAATGTTTATGCCCAAATTTAGCCCAACTCTTCAATTAAAAAACCCTAAAAATTTAGCTAAAATTGGCTGTCAATCGCGATGGACAGGGCTGTCAATCGCGATGGACAAAGGTTCAGTCAATCGCGATGGACAGGCAATCAATCGCGATGGACAGGGGGTTCAGTCAATCGCGATGGACAGGCAATCAATCGCGATGGACAGGGGGTTCAGTCAATCGCGACGGACAGGCAGGTCAGTCAATCGTGATGGACAGGGGTTCAGTCAATCGCGATGGACACGCAATCAATCGCGATGGACAGGGGTTCAGTCAATCGCGATGGACACGCAATCAATCGCGATGGACAGGGGTTCAGTCAATCGCGATGGACACGCAATCAATCGTGATGGACAGGGGTTCAATCAATCGCGATGGACAGGCAATCAATCGCGATGGACAGGGCAGTCAATCGCGATGGACAGAGCTGTCAATCGCGATGGACTGTAATTTTGCAAGATTTTCAAAAATTTTGGTGGAAAGGTGGTGTGCAGGGTCTCTAGTCCACTGTGGTGCACTCAGATTTACCAACAGCTGAAAATTTCTGTCAATCGCGATCGACAGGAGTCGGCGACTGCGAGACAGTCCTGCACATTTCCGTACCTGCGCGACGTGCTGGAGGGGATGATGATGCTGAAACCTGCAAGACACTCCAAGAACATGCAGAAAATAGCACACAACAGTTTGCTCTCTCGCTCTCTCTCACAAGTGAAATGAGGGAAATGAGGTGGAGAAGGTGATATAATCAAAAAACTGAAATTTTCGCGATGATGGAAGTGGAGGTGGAAGATGGTGATGATGATGATGGTGATGATGGTGGTAAAGTAAGAAAGAGAAAAATAGGAAAAGTAGAGAAATTACCTACAATGCCAACGTCTCCAATCTACGTCTTACCATCACACGCTCGTCCTCAAAACTCGATCCCCGGCAACGGTGCCAAAATTTGGTGTAGCTCAGTGATGAGTAGCACCTCCTTTAATGTCAATCCGGGAAGACGTGAGGATGGTATGAAGACCTCGAGCAAGTGGAGGCACAAGTGCGTGAGTGAGAAGCACACAAGCATGCACACACATACACACACACGCGCACACATGGCAAGACAAAGAGTGAGAAGCAATGGGGTTCTTAGATTACTTTCAAAAAGCTCTTACAAGTTCGTTTCAGTTACAATCTAACCTCAAAAATGAGCTCTCTAGCTCTTTTTATAGTTTTTGATTAGGTTTTGGCCCTGTCCAGACCTAGTGTCCGGCCTAGTTAAAAATTAGGTTCCGGGGCCAATTTGAGGGCTTAAACGGAGTTTAAAAAATACGAAAATTGATATGTAGGTACTTCTAAGGCTCCTCAAGCTCAAGGACTCCTTGGCTTGCACAAAATGGAGCTACAAAAATATGAAATGGTATTTACAATGATTGTTAGTGATCAGAATCACTGTTATAAAGATGTTGATTTAGAAAAATTTGAAGGGCCTATCTGCCAGACTTGCGTCGACTACTTTGCCTACTTACTCCTTCACCCCGCTCTGACTCTCTCCGCTGGCTTCCTTGTCTAGTCAGTCCTTGGGTGCCCATACTGCTCTCAACACCATGTGATAGCCTAGAGACTCTTGAGTGTCAGGCATCGGCTAATCTCTACCATGTCTTCTCAATTTCATTCGTCGGATGCGTTCTAAAGCTTCTGCGTGGGCTTCTTCCCTAATTCACTTTTCCTCTTCTTTACGTTTCTTGGCAGTGTTGAGTCGATTTAACATCTCTTCAGTGAGAGGTTCTTGATATAGTTTGACTCTGCATCCGCTAATGTAACTTGGGGGAACATCACCTTCAAGTGTGGCTAACTGAACTGCTCCGCTTGTGGAGATCCTATTGATAATCATGGGTCCATAACCTCTCTTCTCTAGTTGCCATGCATGTTGCTTCAGAGTGTAGACTAAAACTAGATCTCCTGCTTTCAAGCCTTTATCCTTCACATGGGCATCAAAATATGCCTTCTATCTTTTCTTAGCTGCATATATTCCTGTTACAGCTTGTAGTCTTGTTTCCCCTAGTCGCTCAAGGTCAAAAATCCTCGAAGAGAGTTTATGACCCGTTCACTCATGCTCCTGTGCTACCCTTAATGTTGGTATCAAAAAGTCTAAGGGAAGCACTACATTCTGGCCAAATACCATCTAAAAGGGTGTGGCTTGGAGTACCGTTTTATAAGAAACTCTATATGCCCAAATAGCATGGTGTAGTTGTTTGTCCCAATCAGAGCGTTTATTATTTACTAATTTCGTTAGTACATTGCATAGAATCTTATTTGTGCTTTTGGCTTGGCCATTAGCTTGTGGATGATAGGGGGCAGGCTTCTTGTGTATCACCAAGAACTCTAGGAGAATATTTTCAATAACTTCATTCAAGAAGTGAGTGCCTCTATCACTAACTAGCTCTATAGGTAGACCGTATCTGGTAAACACAATCTCAAATAGAAACTTAGCTGTCATTTGAGCATCATTCTTCATTGTGGCTTTCACTTCTACCCACTTGTTTAGATAGTCTGTGGCCACTATGATATACTCAGCATGTGAACCCTTAGCTGGGGGATTAATAGGACCGACAAAGTCTATTCCCCACTTAGAGAATGCACGTCCACCCATCATAGGTTTCAATGTCATCTCATCCTTGCGTATAGGATACTGAGTTCGCTGACAAACCTCACACCTCTTCACATAGGTATGTGCATCCATGTGAAGGGTGGGCCACCAAAATCCTGCAAATAGTATTGCCTTGATCACTTGATCTGGACCAAAGTGTCCTCTTGCTACACCTTGGTGAGCAGTTTCCCAGATTTTAAGATATTCGCTCTCATGGACACATAGTCTAAGATAACCATCTTTGCCACGCTTGTGTAAATTATCTCCAATGAGTGAGTAGTCTAGGGCTTCTTGTTCTAAACTTCTCTTCCTAGCCATAGTCATGTCTGGAGGGAATGTTTTTGTCCTCAGAAGGGCTACTAATGGTTCACTCCAATCTGGCACTAAAGACACTCGATAAAGAGTGGCATGTTCGACTGGTGGTTTAGTGCTACAGACTGGGCATTCGTTACACAACTTATGGACATCTGCTTCCATAGTCGGCCAATGCACTCCGAGTCTCCTCAATGTCTGTAAGGTTCTTTGTCTCGAGTAGTGTTGCTCTAATGCACCCACATGTGCTAATTGCAACCACTTCACATACTCATCCTCTTCCACATAACAAGATAATATTCCTTGACCCGTGTACTTGTACATACTTCCTACCATTATGTGGTACTTTTGGGCTTTTACTACCTCCCTATCTTGAGTGTTTTCTACTGGATGTTTAGGCCCATATGTGAGTACTGGCACTAAGTTCTTGGCCCAATGTGGTACAACTTCCAAATTAAACAACTAAGCATCAGGAAGATCATCTGATACTCCTTGCGGCGCCTCTCCAGATGTGAGCCTTGAGAGATGATCTGCTCTCAAATGAGTCTTGCCTTTTCTCACCACGACCTCAAAGTCATATTCCATTAGTAAGAGGAACCATCTTACTAATCTGCCTGTATTGCATGGCTTGTTTACCAAGTATAGTAGGGCTTGATGATGAGTAAAAAATTTAAACTTATTTGCAAGCAAATAGTGTCTAAAATTTTCAACTGCATACACCATGCCTAATCCTTCTCGTTCAGTGGTCGTGTAGTTCTGTTCAGCTGCGTTCAACTATCGACTAGCATAGGCAATAGGAAGATCCATATTACCCTCACCAGTAGGTCGTGCAAGCACACATCCAGTAGCATAGTTGGATGCGTCCACATGCACATGGAAGGGCTTATTCCAATCTGGTGTAGTCAAGATTGGTGCTGAACATAATTGTCATTTAAGCTCATTGAAAGAGTTCTCACATTCATCAATCCACTCAAAGTTTGTCAAAAGTCCGTACAGAGGCTTTGCAATAATGGCATACATGTGTATGAAACGTCGGTAATAGCCACAATGCCCCATGAAAGCTTGCACTTCCTTGACGTTCTTAGGCCTAGGTAGTTCTGCAATAGCCCTCACCTTCTCTTCGTCCGTGGAGATGCCATTCTTTGACACTATGTGTCCTAGAATCTTGCCTTGCCTGACCATGAAAACACACTTTTCTGGGTTCAAACAAACTTGATATTCTCTACATTTGTCAAAGATTTGTCTGAGTTCAGGTATATTCTTTCTCAAGAACTCTTTAAACACATGGCATATTAATCTCTGGAAGGTTGCAGGAGCATCGGTAAGCCCAAATGGCATTACCCTAAAAGCGAATATGCCCCACTCTGTGGCAAAAGCCGTCTTATGCTGATCTTCTTGTGCAATGGCTACTTGATTGTAACCAGAGAACCCATCCAAGAAGCTGTATACTTCCTTGCCTGCTACCCTTTCTAATAGATGCTCAATGATTGGAAGCAGATAACTATCTCCGATAGTGGCTGCGTTGATCTTCTTCAAGTTAATGCAGACACGTAATTTGCCATTCTTTTTGGGCACCACTACAGTGGGGGATACCCATTCAGTGTGCTCAATTTCATATATAAATCCAGCTTCAACCAAGCGATCTATCTCTTCTTTGATCTTGGCAGCATAGTTGTCATTGTATGTGTATGGCTTTTGTTTAGAGGGTCTGGCCTCTGAGGTCATGGGGATCGTATGGGAGCATATGTCGGGATCTATGCCTTTCAGGTCCTTGTAACTCCATGCAAACACATCCCTATATTCTCGTAGTAAGACTATCAACTCCTGCTCCTCATCTTCACTTAAGTCGTGTCCTATGTATGTGCATCGCTCCTCTCCTTCTTCTATGGCCACCACTATTTTCTTGGTGGTTTCTTTGTTATCATAGGCCTCTCCTGCTTGTGCATCGCGTTTTGGCATTCTTATCATGACTCTCCTGTCTTCTATTTCATACTTCTTAAAGTTTTCTCGGACCTCAAACAGGGATTCTTCCTCCTCTGGTATGGCCTCTCTCTTCTTCCTTTTCTTTCCTTCACTCTTAGTGGCCACTTGTGTGGTTAATCTCACCTCATTTGTAATGTCTTCGTGTCTCTGAGGGTGAGATTCTACTTCATAGAAGTATTCCTCATCTGATGCAAAGGGTGGGTCCATAATGATTGACTCTAGATCGGAGTCACTTGCATCCTCGAATGCATCAGTGCTAGGTTCACATTCTTCAATGATTGGATCACACATGATTGGCTCTATTGTGAAAACTGGAATGTCATAGCCATCCTCATCACAGTGAAGTGTCCATTGCTCTTCATTGATGGCTACATCTATAGTTGCTAAAATTTCTACCCAACCATGAGGTTCAAACTCTTCGTCAGTAAACACTATAGGTGCATAGGCTGGATCTTGAATTGATCTATGGGTATCTTTTGCACCTACCTCTCTGGCTTTTTCCCTCTTCTCTTCTCCTACTGCTATTTTACACATCCATAAGTGGGTGTCTTCATGCATCCATGAGGATCCTGATACTATGGAATGCACTGACTCAATGTCATCCTTGGCTCTATGGATGGGATTCCATTGAATGGGGGGTACGTCTCTATGAGAGAAATCTTTGAGATTTACTTTGGTTGTGACACCCAAGCGTTGCAGATACAAAGAATTTGTCCCCCAATCCTGCACTATCTGCAATTGCATCAAGAAGGGTCTTCCCATAATCATTTAGTAGGCATGATTCTTGCTAAAGTCACATATAGCAAAAGTATGATCAAACTCTACACCACAAGTGGTGAGAGTTATTCCTTCTAGTAGCCCTAAGGGTCTCTCAATGTGACCATCTGCCATTTGCAACTTCATTCTTGTTGGCCTGAGTGCTAGCTTGCCCCATCGTTTCCATAAGGAAGTGGTAGCAATTGCAACTCCTGCACCTGAGTCCAAAATGGCCTTGGTTGTGTAACCCTGATGAGTGATAGGGAGATAGGTGTTTGTTTTGTTTTGGACTCCAAGTTGTCCTCTCCAATCATGAAGTAATCAAAGAATCAACAAATCATCTTTATTTTGTCAATCCTAGGAATATCCATAAGACCACAGCCCCTTCAAGATAATAGATTCAAGGAAATAAGAGATTGATGGCTGGATTGCTGAGAGAAATTGAAGATGAAGAGAAAATCTTGAGTTTACCATAACTAAGGCAAATCTCCATCATTTTACATGTTCTTTATGTCAAAACCATGCCATTTCATTAGCAGAATACAAATATGAACTCAAAATTGAAAAATATCACCTGTATCACAAAGACGAGACAATCGCGATTCTGTACCAACAGACGATTTTCACAATTTTGGAACTTCCTTCAGTTCTTTTCCACTTATTACAGCAATAGGTCTCTCTCTTCATACAACTTACTCAGTAATACACAAATGTGACTCACAAATCTCCATGATTAAGCAAGAGACAAGCTCACACATCAAAGGAAATACACTCAACAGGAGAAAACACGATTTTGCAGAAACTATTTCTTCTCTCTTGATAGCTTGAGAAAATGACTAACCAACCTCTCAAAAATAGAGAAAATTGACTTATATACATTTTCAAGTGTCCCTTTTCACACTTGAAATTAGGTCTTTTTCTCTAATTTTCTAAAAAAATGCTATCTAAGAGTTTCTAAAAATTCTACAAAAATTACATGAAATCCTCAACCACATAAGGAAGACTCTTCCTTATTTTTACAATCATTGCATAAATATTTTACAAGTTTTTTGACTTTTTACTAATTTTTTACATCAAAAATGCTCTTCCAAAAATACACCTTCCAACATCCTTCCCCTCCTAAGCCTTTCGGCTCCTGACGAAAGATTTTCTGATCCTCTATTTTGGTCACTTTTCTTCATTTCTTCTTTCTTTGATATACCTGTGACAGTAAATCATGGCTTTTCCTTTCTGTTACATTCAAATTGTTGACCATCTCGAACAAAGCTTTTCTCCATTGTATCGCAGCTTCAGGTTTGTCAATAACGTCCTTTTTCAAATATTCTGTATAAGCAGCTTCATAGGCAGTAAGTCTTGCTTTTGTAACAACAGATAAGTTTCCAAAAATTTCTGACTCCCTTTCAAAGAATCCATAATCAAAAGCATCTTCAAATATTTGCAAAAAATGACTGCCCAAAAATATTATTCTACTGTAGTAGGCCATCAAACAAATCCTGTCTGGTGTCTCACTCAAATCAAACAAAAGAGCATCTGTTGGCGAATTAAAACCTATGTAGTTCAATATTCTGACATCTGTATCAGTGTAGGTCTCTATACAGGCTAGAATTAACCTCATTATTCTGACAAGCAATATACAAGCCGGATCATTAACATCTTTATATGTTGTTAAAACTAATTCAGCAGTATTCACCATGTAGCTTTTTGTAGGCCAAGTTCCTGCCTTTGGTCCTGCTATTTTTGGAAAATTCAGCCATTTTGCTGGAATCTGCCCTGTTTTTCTTCTTTCCCAAAAAACAGTCCATTCTCTTCTTCTGGCAACTGGGCAATAAGCTGGGTTGATCTTTAAATTCAAAGGTGCCTCTTTCCAGATTTTCCTACATTCCTTATTGGCATCCAACCTTTTATTTCTCCATTTAGGATTTGCTCTTTCAAATAACTTCTTCGTGACATTAATATCTTCTTCATACTCAAGGTATTTGTTCGGAGATAGCCCTACTCTGGCCAATTGATAATTCTTCATACTCTCCAAAATCATACAGAAAGGTATTCCCAATCCATCTGCAGCCCAATGATGCTGATCTGGATTAATGCCTTTATTCAGAGCAAATGTAACTATTTGATCTTCATACTCATCATGCATTTTTCTGATAAATTCCATTCTTGACTCTCTATTGGTCAATAATTTCTGGACAAAATCTTCAGAATACTTTTCCTCTGTTTCTTTGGCTTCTGGTTCCTTATTCTCTTGTTCCCTGTCAAAATCCCCTGTTTCATATTCCCTGTTATCTGTATCTTCTGCTTGTACTTGATCTTGAATTTCTTCTTGAACTTTTGATTTCTCCAACTGTTTCTGTAATTCTTCTATAGTCATCATTGAACTTTTGTTCTGAGCTGCCCATAACTCCTTTTCCTTCCTCCACTCATTTCTTTCTTTCTCCATCTTTGTTTGCCATTCACTTCTTTCCTTCTCTACCTCCATATGTAATTGATGATACCCTCTCATTGATGTGGCAGCATGAGTGTTTGCCTGTTTCTCCATTTCCTTGGCCTCTTTTAATTCTATTTGAAGTCTTTGAATTTCTTTATGCAGCTCCTCCTTTTCTTCCTCTGTCAATTGAACAGGTTTACCTCCATCTTGTAGTTGACCTTCTTCTAACAACACTTTATTAATCTCTTCATGTGCTTTAGTCAGAATTTGATAAGATGTTTGTAAAGTTCTGTATCTTCCTCCTATGGCTTTTAGTTCCATTTCCATTTTGGCATTCTGCTCTGATAACTTTACACTCTTTTCTTCCAAATATTGGATCCTGTTCTGCTTCTGAACCTCAACTTCTTCCAAAGCAATGATTCTATTGATATATTCTTCATTCCTTTCCTTCATCACCCTTAATTGCTCCGTCATCTGATCTTTTTCCCTCCTGTGTTCTTTGATAATTAAACTTCCTTTTTCAAATTCTGATTCAGCCACCATTCCTGATATGATCATATTTCTACTAGATGGTCTGAACTGTTCAATGTTGCTCATAATCATTTGACAAGCTGATCTTATAGTTTTGGGTATTCTTTCCAACCCTACTTCTATTTCTGTCTGTCTAACTTCAATTTGCTTATCTTCTTTATCCACATCATCTTCTTCTGCTGCTGTTTCATCTTCTATGTCCTGAATGTCTTGTTCTTCATAACTGTGATCATCATTCTTTGTATCCTGATTGGTATCATCCTCTTCATAAACTAGTGCTTTGTCATTTGCACTCTTCTGCTCTGAAAAATCTGAAGCCCTCTTCTTTTCTAATGACTTCTTTTCTTCCAATACTTGTTGCTTCTTTGTAAAGAGCTGGTCTCCCTTAGTTTGTATCTCCTTCTCTTGTGTTGGGGTTTCCTGACTTCTGTTTGATTCCTTTCCAACAAGAGTTTGTTGAACTTCCCTGAGTTGCTCTTCCTGTTCCTGTTTTTCCTGAACTTCAACTGATTCAATTTCTTTTGTACAAGCAACCTGGTCATTTCCTTTCTCATTTGTGTATTCTTGATCTTGCTCCTCACTGTCCATAAAATCTGCTTCTACCTCTTGTTCTTGATCATTCTTAGATGTAAAGTCCTCACTGCTGTTTATATCCTGCAGCACATCCTTTATACTTTGAACAATTCCTTCCTCTATTACTTGTCCCAAGACCTCTTGAGCATTCTTTTCTGGTTCTAACTTCTTGCTTTCCTGTTCTTCGGATGCATCCTTCTGCTGATTATTTGAACTGCCGAATACCTTCTTTGCTAGTTCCTCTAAACTTGCAGTCAACCTTGCATCCAATTGGAATTGTGTCTGTGAAGGTTTAGTCCATATTGAATTTTCATTAACATTCATTATTCCAGAGCTATCTTCATCTCCCTTCTGGTTTTCCTCTTCTGTCATTCTTGCCTTCCCTTTTAACAGCCTTCTTTTTTCTTCAGCACTCATCTGTGGAACTATTTCCTCCTGTGTCTGCTTCTCTTGAAATTTCTTACTTGAATCCTCAGGTGTCTTCACTTTTTCCACAGTCTGTACAACTACATTGGGAGTGTTGGGTATTGACAAGTTTAAACTTTTTAACAGAAAACTCTCAATGTCGCTATCTGAATCAGATGAGAATCGTGAAGATCCTCCCACTTCTTGTTCTGTAGGCTTTGATACTTCCATCACTGAGGTTAGCTTCTGTGTTTCTTTTGTAATTACTTGTTCCATTTCTTTCATCACAGGTTCATCTGCCATTTTTCCTTTCCCTTTCTTTATCATCTTCTTCTTTTGAACAAGTTTCCTTGGCATCTTCTTTTTCACTATCACAGTAGTCCTGGCCTCTGGAGGTCCTTGCAACTCCTTGAAGTATGCCAGCAATTCTACCTCCTTCTTCACAAATATCTCTTCAGTTTCGGCTGCCATCATTTCTTCATGTAATGCTTCATAGTGCTCCACCTCTTCTTGGATCCAATCTGTAGCTTTGCATGAAAAATCTTCCAACATTTTTTGATATTGTGCCTCATATATGGCTCTTTTGTTGTTTCCTTGAGTGAGATAAGTATAAAGCTGTTCTTTACTTGTCTGCGGAGGGTGAGGTTCACTGGAGGATTGTACCTTTTTCTGTGCTGCCACCTGTTCCTCTCTTATTTCTTCTGCCTGTTCTAATTCTACTTTTCTGGGGTCCAACTTTCTTTTCTTTACTGGAATCACTTCCTCAGATATTACTTTTCTCTTCATTCCTGTTCCCCTCATGCGAGTTTGTCCTTCTGATTCTCTTCCAAGTGCTTTTCTTGGGGGACTTTTGATTCCTGACATTAGATTTCTGAAGTACTGTGCTTCGGGAGCTAACTTTAACTGTTCTTCCATTCCTAGAATATGATAAATGATTCTTGTCAAATACTGAGCTCCATTCATGAATTTCTTCTGCTCCCAGTGTTTTGCTGCCTCCTTCAGCTGTTCATGGATGTATGGTGAGACATCCATCACCCCAAATGGCTTGGTTCTATCTTTGTTATTGAACATCAATAGAGTTACTGACTTATGAGGCATGGTGTACCTTGGTAATTTTGGAAAACAAAAGAACTGCAAGAACATTCTTATAGCATATTCTTCATTTTCTCTTCCCTTGAAGTCAGTGAACTTTACATATCCAGTGTAAGTCTCCTTATTCTTCTTGAAAAAACTTTGGTCTAGTTTGGTGCCCATTGGATAGAACTGTAAGGCGGCTCTGATATGTTCTGCTTTGATAGTTATCCGTATCTCCTGATTGTCCTTGTTCTTCACTTTGCATCTGAAGTAGGCATCATTACCTTTTCCCACTTCCTCCAAACTTCCCATTACTTGTGCTACTCTTTCAAAGTCAATAAAGAAAATAGGTTCTTCCAAGAGCTTGTGCAATCCCACAGCTTTCCATCTCTTGAGGTTGACAGAAGTTTTCTGAAATCTGTAAAATTCCTGGCACAGCATAGTGTATTTATATCCTCCCACTGCTACTGTGAAGATATGCTGTCCTATTACTCCCAAAATTTCTTTAAGTTCTTTTGCTATTTTTTCAGCTTCTGGGATTTCTTGGTCTTCATCTGATTCTAAGTCCACTTGTTCTTCAGCTGCATCACTATCCAAAAACCAGTGTCCTCTGGACAAAGTCACTGAATCAGCTTTGAAGTCATGGATTGTCAACTCCTTTGCATTCACCATCCTGTATTTATATGTAACAGAAAAGAAAATACTCCACCCACATGAGTCACAAGATTTCACAGAAAAATACTATATTATTCTGGAATGTTACTGACATATATAAAAAATAAGAAAGACAAGTTCCAAGCAATTTTTGCTTTTTTCCAAGAGACTCAATTTTAAGTGAGCAACACAGGTGTAGCAAGACATCTAATGTGCTCTCTCCAATTGTCACTTCCTTGCTCAAAAAACAAATTCCTGAATAGAAAGATGATGCTAGAAAAGATGATTAATGAAGAAACTTGAAAAAGTAGTGGTCAAAAAAAAAAAAAATGATCACAAAAAAATTTAAACAACAATAAGACAAAACAACTTTTTTCCATAATAAGTTACTCTTTCCCTCCCTATATCTTGCTTTGTGTTTTCTAATTTTAGAAAGAAAATCAAGAAAATAAAATATATATTGTTCTGCTTTTTTTTTTTTTTTTTTTTTTTTTTTTTTCTGTCTTCTTTCCTTCCCCTCCTAATTTTCTTCTGAGGGGAAAGAAGGAAATATTTTTTTGTCATTTTCAAAATTCCAAAAATAGGTCCACTGTGGATTATCCCTCTTCCATTGACCCAATTCTGATTTTTTCACCCAGTAATGTTTTACTCCATTTGTCCTTCTGTTATGGAAATATCCATGCTCTGTGGATGAACATTTTGTGACACTTTTTAGCTTCCATATCCATTTTGTTCTTATTTCCTGTTTTGGTGAGCAATAACTGTGCCTGACCTGTTTCCATATTCCTCTTGTTCTGATTTGTTGATATTGCAAATTTGGCAATAATAGTCTTCTTTGTTTTGTCTCCTCATCCACCTTTACCTTTTCAGTCTTTTGCTGGTCTTGAGTGTATGAAGCTTGATCACTTTGTATTGTCAAAATGTTCCTGTCCTCCATTGAGAAAGTAAATCCTTCGAGATCTGGGTCATGAACATCCATATGAACTTCCTGTTCTTCATTACTCAGAAAGAACATTAAAAACTTTTTGTCCTTGATGGTCAAATTAAGCTTCATTTTTTCAAAATTTAAGATGACTTTTCCTTGTTTGAGCCATGGTTGCCCTAAAATCAGCTTTTCAGCCATTAAATGGTCTGGCCACTCTTCACAATCTATCTCCATATATTCATTATTAAATTTAACTTTAATAGAAAGTGAAGATATGCTCTGAATTCTTTTCCCTCCCAGGGTTTTGATCAAAATTCTACTTTCAGCTCTCTTAAGGTTAAACTTATTGATCAAGGCTGAGCTAATTAGATTCACTTGAGCTCCTGAATCTATCAAAACCCTTATGTTTTCATTCTGATAATTCATCATAATCAAAGGCAAATGTTCTTTTTGCTTTAGAGTGTTTTCACATAAGCACACTTGTTTCAATTTTCTAATTCTCTCTTTGGCTTCTAGTTGAGCCTCATTTCTAATACTTTCTTCTTCTTTTTTCCTGTTTTGGGCCTTTTGCAATCTTCTCCATTCCTCAGTAGTTAATGGGCACTCATACCTCTTCACTCTACATCCACTTATGAAATTTGGCATGATTTCCCCATCAATGTTGGCTAATTGAATAGCTCCACTCTTGCTTATCTGATGTATGATATATGGCCCATGACCTTTTTTCTGAAACTTTTTCTGATGTTCCTTGATTGTGTAAGCTAAGACCAGGTCTCCTTCTTGTAGATCTTTGTCTTTTATGTGAACATCATGATAAGCTTTTTGTCTTTTCTTGTTTGTGTATATACTCATCACTGCTTGGAGTCTCGATGCTCCCAGTTTTTCCAAATCTATGACTCTCTCAGATAATTCATGTCCTGTCCAATTGTATTGGCTACCCACCTTCAATGTTGGAATAAGAAATTCCATGGGTAAAACTGCATTCTGGCCATACACCAAATTAAATGGTGTAGTCCCTAAAGCCGTTTTGTATGCCACTCTATAAGCCCAAAGAACATGATTAAGTTGAGAATCCCAGTCATTTCTGTTTGTGTTGACTAATTTGGACAATACATTGCAAAGTACTTTATTAGTACTTTCTGCTAGCCCATTGGCTTGTGGATGATATGGGGCTGACTTATTGTGACTAATCATGAAATAATTGGTCATGTTTTCTATGATCTGATTCAAAAAATGAGTCCAACTATCACTTACCAATTCAATTGGTAGTCCAAATCTAGTGATAATGTTTTCATACAAAAATCTAGCAGTGGTGTGAGCATCATTTCTTCTAGTAGCTTTGGCCTCAGCCCATTTTGTCAAATAATCTGTAGCTACTAGTATGTATTCTGCATGAGATTGTCTGGCTGGAGGATGTATTGGTCCAATAAAGTCCAATCCCCATTTACTAAAAGCTCTGGCTGAAATTAAAGGAATTAATGGCATGTTATCTCTTTTGTTTGGTTGACTTACTCTTTGACAGACATCACATTTTCTTACATAAATTCTAGCATCGGGAAATAGGGTTGGCCACCAAAAGCCAGAATATAAGATGAGTTTGGCTGTTCTATCACTTGAGAAATGTCCTCCAGCTACTCCCGAGTGTGCCATTTCCAACATCTCTAAATACTTTTCTTCCGGAACACAAATTCTCAGATATCCATCCATTCCTTTCTTGTATAATTGTTCTCCTATGAGTTGATATTCCTCTGAGATCACTTGTAGATTTCTTGAATCAGCACCTGCTATTACCTGTTTCCCTTTCTCCTCTCTCTTCAACTTCTCAACAATATTTTCACTCCATTCAGGGTTTTTCTGAAACCAATATAAAGTTATTAATTCTGATTTCTGCCATGTTTGACATTTTTGACAGTTATCAATATATCTCTCCACATCTTGAATCTTATTTGGCCAATGTACTCCCATCCTATTAAGGTTACTTAGAGTGACAATTGTAGAAGCATGAGTACATGGATTCCAGCAATGAGCTTTTCTTACATATTCATGTTGCTCCTCTTCTGGAGTACAATATTCCAGTATACCTGACTGATTGAGGTGATACAAATGTCCAGCTAACAACATGAAATTCCTGCTTTGTAGCACCAGATGTGTGTTATTTGCTAATGACCTACAAGGTCCCATGGTTAGCAAGGGAATTAATGACATCGACCATTCAGGAACACTTTCCACCTTGAATAAGTATGTATCTGGCAAATCATCATCTATAGGTGAACTAGGTTCTTTTGACTGGATTCTTGATAAATGATTTGCTCTCAAGTGTGTTTTCCCTTGTCTAACCACCACCTCAAATTCAAATTCCATTAGTAAAAGAAACCATCTTACTATTCTTCCTATATGACATGGTTTATTTACTAAATAGAGTAGAGCTTGGTGATCCACAAAGAATTTAAACTTGTTGGCCAATAGATAATGTCTGTATTTCTTGACAGCAAAGATCATTCCCAATCCTTCTCTCTCAGTGGTTGTGTAATTTTTTTCTGCAATGTTTAATTGTCTGCTTGCATATGCTACTGGGAAATCTAATTTGCTTCCTTCTATAGGTTGTGCTAACACACATCCCAGAGCATAATTTGAAGCATCGACATGTACATGAAAGATTTTATCCCACTGAGGTGTTTTTAAAATTGGTGCTGTCACCAAACAAGTTTTTAATGTTTCAAATGCTTGGTCACATTCTTCAGTCCACTCAAACTTTGTGATGAGGGCATATAAGGGCTTGGCTATATCAGCAAATTTGTATACAAACTTTCTGTAGTACCCACAATGTCCCATAAAAGTTTGGAGTTCCTTCACATTTGTAGGTCTAGGAAGCTCTATTATGGCCTTTATTTTCTTCTCATCAGTAGAAATTCCATTTTTTGACACTATGTGACCCAACATTCTTCCTTGTCTGACATAGAATACACACTTTTCTGGGTTTAAGCATACTCTATATGTCCTGCACTTCCTGAATATTCTTTCCAAATCTTGTAAATGATTTTGTCTTTTTAAAGAAAAAGTGCATAAATCATCTACATAGATTTCCATCACATTTCTCAGAAATTCTTTGAAAATATGACACATCAACCTTTGAAAAGTTGCTGGGGCATTAGTCAATCCAAAGGGCATAACCCTAAAAGCATAAACCCCCCATTCTGTAGAAAAGGCAGTCTTATGTTGGTCCTCTAAAGCTATAGGTACTTGATTGTATCCTGAGAACCCATCTAGAAAACTATAGACTTCCTTCCCTGCAACTCTCTCAAGAAGATGATCTGTTATTGGCAGTGGATAACTATCCCTTATAGTTGCTGCATTCACTTTTTTCAAGTTGATGCATACCCTAAGTTTTCCGTTCTTTTTTGGCACCACAACTATAGGTGATATCCATTCAGTATACTCTATTTCATAAATGAAATTAGCAGCCAATAGCTTGTCAATTTCTTCCTTTATTTTGGCAGAATATTTATCATTAAATGTATAATGTCTCTGTTTGCTTGGTTTTGCATCAGGTGTCATAGGAATCTTATGCTCACAAATTTTTGGATCAATTCCTTTCAAATCTTTATAACTGTAAGCAAACACATCCCTATAGTTCTTTGCCAGGTTCCTTAATGCTTCTTCTTCTTGTGATGTCATGTCATCAGCTATTACTATTTGTCTCTCTTCTCCTTCTTCCTGTGTAATTACAATTTTCTTTGTTTGTTCTTCATTATCATATGCTTCCCCTTTCTTCTTTTCTCTTTTTGGTTTCATTTTCAGAAGTAGTCTGTCTTCTACTTCATAAGTTTTAAAGTTTGCTGGTACATCAAAGTATTGATCTCTATTTATCTCTTTCTCTTTCTTTTCTTTCTCCTGGTCTCTTTCTATTTCTTTGTGTTTATGTTCCTTGTATTTGCCTGAGATTTTATCTTTGATTGCATCCTCAGCTTTTACTGCTTCCAAATATTGTGATTTTCCTTCTTTTAATATCATTTCTTGATTTTGATCCTCTTCTGTTTCTGATACTCCTATCATGTGTATACCAATGTGGAAAATATCAAATCCTTCCTCATTTTGGAATTCCACTCCCACATATTCCTCACTGGCCAAATCCATGGTAGCTAAGATTTGATTCCATCCATAAGGCTCAAACTCTTCATCTTTGAATTGTTGAGGCACATAACTTTCATCTTGTATTTCTCTTTCTTCCATGCAATCTTCTCTTCTTAACTTCCTTTTCCTATTTGTGATATTTCTTACTATGTTACACTTCCAAACTGCTGATTCACCCTCTTCTTGATCCTCCTTCTCTGATTCTTCACTTTCTTGTTGATTTTGATGTATTTTATACCATTCTCTAGGAGATATGTCACAATAGTGGCCATTTCTTAAGTTTACTTTTGTTATTCTCTCCTGGTTCTGAAGATACAAACAATCATTACCCCAATCTTGTACAATTTGCATTTGTCTCATGAAGGGTCTTCCTAGGATAATTTCATAAGATGTGGATTGTGGAAATTCTACTATAGCAAAGGTATGTTCTATTTCTATGCCGCATATGTCCACAATCACTTTCTCCCAAATTCCTAGGGGTTTTTCTATATGTCCATCTGCAAGTTGTAATCTCATTTTAGTGGGTAGTAATTCATTTCTTCCCCATTTCTCCCAGGTTTGTTTAGTCATTATAGCCACTCCTGATCCACTATCCAAAATGGCTTTTGCTGAATGTTTTCCATATTGTAATTTTAAGGTTGAATTCCCTTCTTCTCCTTCACAATATCCTCCTATTTTGTCAATAGGAATATACCATAGTTCCTCTAATTCTTGTGTTGGTGAATGAAGGTTTCCAAATATTGTTTCTGCTTTGTTCATCTTGTTTTGTAGGTGAGGATTTTGTTTCAACAAATTTTCCCATGTTGTCTGACATGTAATACTACAATGTTCATCTAAGATCATTTGGAATGTTATTTGTGGATTTCCTTCTTTATCATCTTCCTTGGTTTTTGTTTTTTCATGCTGATCAACTGTTCTCCGAGAGCTGTCTTCTTCCCCTAATCTGAGTTGTGTTTCCTGGATAATTTGTTTGCATTTTAGCATCCTTTCATGCTCTAAATCCGGTATGGGATAAGCCATTGCATGATCTGCAGGGCTTGGTCCCTCTTGAATCCTTCCTTTATAGGCTTTGATTAGGGTGTCTAGGCTCTGAGAATTTCCTAATTCAGACAGATTCTGGGTCTTTTGAGGAGAAGTATGTTTTGAATTTGTTTGATCCTGATTGTCTTCTTCCAGACTTTTGCCCACTTTCCTTTTCTTTTCCCATTTCCCTTTTTGTCTATTTTTCTTCCCTTTTGATGTAGAACCCTCATTTTGTTCTTTAATTGCTCCTTGTTGTTTGGCTTGTGCCCTTGTTATAACATTAAGTTCAATTTGATCATTGTCACTCAATTCCTCTTGTTCCATAATTTTGACTGTTTTTAAAGGTATGTTATTAGGTGTGTTCTGTTGTTTTTGGGGATTTTTTGGACAGTCCTTGATCAGATGTTCTCTACCACAATCCTTACAGTATGCTCCCTCTATCCTGAATGTTGGAGGTTGTGGACAATCTCTAATGAAATGCTCTCCCCCACACCTATAACATGTTATCTTTGGTCCCCCTTTGAATTGAGGTTTTTGATTGGACATGTAGTTGTTGGTAATGTACATGAATGTTGCTGTGTCCATTTCAATTTTTCCATTTCCCAGATCTAGGGCTTTAAGCTCAGGTTCCCGTATTTCATAATCTTCTCATTCTTCCTGATGTCCCTCACTCCATTGATACTCTTCCTTATAAGGTGATCTGAATCTTGAATTTCCTTCGTCAATGGGTGTATATTTGACTGGTACCACATTAGTTGGAATAGGAGGTTGTTGTCCCAATACTGGTCTTGGTTGCTCAGTATAACCTGATTCCCTCTGAGCCATGTAGTCTCTTTCTTTGACAGGTTGTTTGTTATAGAAGCATTCCTCCCTGGTATGGTTTGTCCATTTTCTCTCTAGTGTACAATACTTGAGTGTCTTCCTATCTTGTAAGTGTTGTGGTTTCTGATAAGGGCATTGTTGTGCCAGATGATTTTCACCACAAATATAACATTTCTTGTTTGTGTTTATCCTAGAGTTTATCAGGTTAGTTTTAGTGCTTACCTCTAGGGCTTTAGCAATAGCCTGAGCCAACTCTTCTGCTGGAGGAATTTTGTCTTCAAAAGATCTGGGTTGATCAAATGCTAACAAATCTTGACCTCTGTTGTCCTCCAAATCTATTGCTTCCTTAACACAGGCTGCTAAGTCAGGACATCTCCTATAGTACACTAGGGTCCTTAATTGGGCACTTCTCAAACCCTCAATGAATAAGGATACTTGTTTTGCCATGGAAGGTACTTCTTCTCTTGGGCATCTATCAATGTACTGCTTAAACCTTCTGGCTGCTTCTCTAACATTTTCCTCCTTTTGTTGTTTGAAGCTGTGTATCAATGTGGCTGTACTATGTTTGATTCCAGTCTTAGAGAATTCACCAATGAAAGCTTCTAAGAAAGATTCAATGTCTAGGTACATTTCTTTTCTCAAAGGAATGAACCATGATAAGGCTGGCCCTGTTAGGGTTAGACCAAATGCCTCAAATTGTACCTTGTAATCTTCTACTTCCTCTGCTCTAATCAGTTGTCTAAATTCTGCTGCATGAGCATGAGGATCTGAATACCCCTCATATTGGTTCTTCATGCATTTGGCTACTTGGTATGGTCTAAGCATCCTACCCTGAGGTTGCCAATGAGGTCTTCTTCTGAGTGGGAAGTCATTGTATCCTTCTGGTTCTTTGTCAAAGGGATTTGGTGAAGCATGTGTCCTTCTACCCATGATGTTGCTCATTATTAGTGTAGTTTTCATTTGGTCTAGGTATATCTGGTTGTCCCATGTTATGTTCCCAAGGTCCTTTGTCAGCACATTGCCCTAGATCATTTGAATTTTCTGGGTCTTGAGAGAAGATGTATACACATCCTTGCCTGTCTTCATATCTTCCATCTTTGAATTGGGCTACTGGAGTTATATTCAGGGGAACTTCTAAATTTCTCAGTCTAATGAGGAATTTATGCATTCCATCCTGGTATACATAGGTTCCAAACCTATTTGTATACATGTATTTAAGGATGTTTCTAAAATCCCCAGTTTCTATTGACTCATTTGTTTCATTTAGGTTTTCCATATTATTTTCTTGGCCTAAACTTCTTTCTGATCTTTTACTACTTTCTGGCTCTTTTTCCTTCCTTGTTAGGTCTTGTTTAGGAAGTGAATTTATTTTATTCCCAGACCTTAGTATCATTCAACTATTTTTGACAAATTTCTAATACTCAAAAGAGTGTTTGTCACAGTTTCCTAACCAATATATTGGTTTTCCACAATTTTCTGTCCAAAATTGTGTGTGTTTTAATTTTCTTTCTATGTTTTGTGCTTTTCACAACTTCTTAATGAATTTAGGGTTTTTTCACGATTTTCTACTGCCAGTAGTGTTTTTTCACGATTTTCAGATAAAAAATCGTGTTTTTTCCCGATTTTATGATGCAATTAGTCTTTTCCACGATTTTCTGATGGATTTGGGGTTTTTCACGATTTTCTGTTGAAAATCGTGTTTTTCACGATTTTGTGCCTACTTGTGAGTTTTTCACGATTTTCTGTTGAAAATCGTGTTTTTCACGATTTTCTACCTACTTGTGAGTTTTTCACGATTTTCTGTTGAAAATCGTGTTTTTCACGATTTTGTGTCAAAATCGTATTTTTTGCGATTTTGTGTCAAAATCGTGTTTTTTGCGATTTTGTTCACAAAATCGTGTTTTTTGCGATTTTGTTCACAAAATCGTGTTTTTTGCGATTTTGTGTCAAAATCGTGTTTTTTGCGATTTTGTGTCAAAATCGTGTTTTTTTGCGATTTTGTGTCAAAATCGTGTTTTTTGCGATTTTGTTCACAAAATCGTGTTTTTTGCGATTTTGTGTCAAAATCGTGTTTTTTGCGATTTTGTGTCAAAATCGTGTTTTTTGCGATTTTGTGTCAAAATCGTGTTTTTTGCGATTTTGTTCACAAAATCGTGTTTTTTGCGATTTTGTGTCAAAATCGTGTTTTTTGCGATTTTGTGTCAAAATCGTGTTTTTTGCGATTTTGTGTCAAAATCGTGTTTTTTGCGATTTTGTTCACAAAATCGTGTTTTTTGCGATTTTGTGTCAAAATCGTGTTTTTTGCGATTTTGTTCACAAAATCGTGTTTTTTTGCGATTTTGTGTCAAAATCGTGTTTTTTGCGATTTTGTTCACAAAATCGTGTTTTCCACGATTTTGTTCCCAGACAATCGTGATTGCTCACAGATTTAAAAAACACGATTTTCTTATGAAAATCGCGTTCTGGGAATCGCGATGTTGATGGCACTTTTCACAGAATCGCGATTTTGAGTAAAACTTAGAATCGCGATTTTGTCCAAAATTTGGCAGATTTTCAACTTATTGCTTTTTTCAATATTTTTTAACCTATAGAATCGCCTTATCAAAATTTTGACATGCAATAAAAGAAACTTCTTGAAAAACACTTTTTTTCTTACTGAAAACCAACAAAAACAGGAAATCGCGATTTCGTGATTTTACTATTTTCCTACTTTTTTGTGTTTTTTAATCACTTTAATGCAAAAAATATATACTCAAAATGCTGCTAGACTTTTTACCTTGCTTTCCAAGTTGAAAATATCTCCAAAGCTTGCTTGTAGCAGAAAATCGCGATTTTATTCGACTCTGCACACTCTCTCTCTCCCTCACTCCCACTCAAATGAATTTTTTTTTTGAATTTCAGGTTTTTATAGTGTTCAGAAAATCGCGATTTTGTGTGATTTCTACTTTTCCTCACTCTTTCACTTGTTCAACTTCACTTACTCAATCTTAATGACTCCCTCTACACTTTCTTATGTCAAGTACCCAAATTTACCACATATTCCAAAAAACTTTCTTTACAGAAAATCGCGATTTTGTGTAAAGAATCGTGTTTTTTTTTTCTGTAGATCTTTTCTTGTGTAAATTTTGAGTATTCTATGTCCTTGCCTTCTCTCAATATCCTTCACAACTTCAATACATGAGTCACATGAAATTTATTTCAAAACAACACTTTTTTCAGAAAATCGCGATTCTGTTCAGAGAATCGTGTTTTCTAATTTTCTGGGTTTTTTGATAACTTTTTTATTTTTTTAAACTTTCTTTCTCTTTGTTTTGCTTCAATTCCTTCTTTTCTTTGTAATTAACTCTGCTCCTGAATTTTTGCACCAAAATCATAATCTTCCTCAGAAAATCGCGACTTTGTGCAGAAAATCGTGTTTTTCTCTATTTTTGATTTTATGCCACTTTGAGTAGTTTTTTCTTCTTGATTACCTTCAAAACCCTTCAACAACTTCAATTCAACTTTTACTTAAAATGTTATTTCAAAATCAATCACTTTTCTCAGAAAGTCGCGATTCTGTGCAGAGAATCGTGTTTTTTAATTTTCTGGTTTTTTGATCATTTTTTGTTTTCTTTTCTAGTTTTCCACAATCACTCTAAACCACAACACCTCACTTCAACTTCTTATCAAGAAAAGAAATTTGTTTGTTTGTTTTTTATGAGTTTTGTGAATTTGTTTGGTATTTTTGCCCTAAAAATAAAGGTGAACACTTTACTTAGGGTTTCTGGTTTTGGAAATCAACTGATCCTATGATTCTTGATTGGTTATGAGTTTCTATGTCCTTAGCTATCACTAAAGTACCAAAGAAAGGTTCTCCAATGAAAAAGTGTTATGAAAGGCAATCAAATTTTGTAAAGATAAACTCAATCATATGATTTTTTTCAAAATGCAGCACAACTCAAGATTTAATGCTCAGACTTGGTCAACAACTGAATCCCTCATTCTTACATCTAGCTACTTTAATTGTCCTTTCCTTAATAACACCATGTTATCTTCCCAAGATCACCCATGGTGTCTAGTACTTGGGCAAAAAGAAATCTAGAAATGCAAAAATAGATTCAAGTTACCTCCATCTTCAGCTTCTTGGCTCAAATCCTCCACACACCTGCACTTTTACTTCACCAATATGATGAGCAACTATCAATTTACAAAGATTTCAGCACTTCCACTTCTACAAGACATCCATTGCTTTCTTCTTCCCTAAAGACAAACAATGATATCTACCTATCTATGTGCACTTTTCCTATTTGATGAGCTTTACCTTGTTCACCATCATCAACTGAAGATCCAGCAAAGGTCCAACTTCAAAGAAGTTCTTGGAATGTTCCCCGGCAACGGCGCCAAAAAATGTTTTGTTTTGGACTCCAAGTTGTCCTCTCCAATCATGAAGTAATCAAAGAATCAACAAATCATCTTTATTTTGTCAATCCTAGGAATATCCATAAGACCACAGCCCCTTCAAGATAATAGATTCAAGGAAATAAGAGATTGATGGCTGGATTGCTGAGAGAAATTGAAGATGAAGAGAAAATCTTGAGTTTACCATAACTAAGGCAAATCTCCATCATTTTACATGTTCTTTATGTCAAAACCATGCCATTTCATTAGCAGAATACAAATATGAACTCAAAATTGAAAAATATCACCTGTATCACAAAGACGAGACAATCGCGATTCTGTACCAACAGACGATTTTCACAATTTTGGAACTTCCTTCAGTTCTTTTCCACTTATTACAGCAATAGGTCTCTCTCTTCATACAACTTACTCAGTAATACACAAATGTGACTCACAAATCTCCATGATTAAGCAAGAGACAAGCTCACACATCAAAGGAAATACACTCAACAGGAGAAAACACGATTTTGCAGAAACTATTTCTTCTCTCTTGATAGCTTGAGCAAATGACTAACCAATCTCTCAAAAATAGAGAAAATTGACTTATATACATTTTCAAGTGTCCCTTTTCACACTTGAAATTAGGTCTTTTTCTCTAATTTTCTAAAAAAATGCTATCTAAGAGTTTCTAAAAATTCTACAAAAATTACATGAAATCCTCAACCACATAAGAAAGACTCTTCCTTATTTTTACAATCATTGCATAAATATTTTACAAGTTTTTTGACTTTTTACTAATTTTTTACATCAAAAATGCTCTTCCAAAAATACACCTTCCAACAGTGTGTTAGAGTATGATCAATGTCTACCCCTCATGATTGTATGCACATTTTGTAAGGCCCCCTTTATGAGGAGAAGCCAAGTGTGCATTACCCAATTGATGGGAATCCCAACTTGAATGTTGGATGAAGGTCATATTGGACCATGTAAGATATTATAAGGAAAGGGAGTTACCAGGGTCCCCAATTGTGGGGTCCGGGGCAGCGGTGAGCAGCCCCGGCTGGGGGGTCCAAGGGGGCCAGCGGGCCCCCTGGTGGGGGTTCGGGGGCAGTGCCCCCGGCGCGACGGTAAAGGGAATATTCCATGGAATATTCCCTGTCGGAGTCAGAAATCATTTATATTTGTTAGGTCGGTTCAACCAGTCTAAGCCGTGTATGGCAATTACGCGGGCGGTGGCCGCCCACGCTCTACCGCCCATGTATAGCCGTCCATGGCAGGCCACCCATGATCCTATATATACATGACTTCTGCACTACCTAAGACATTGAGTTGAGCCAGCATACCTCTACCTTGTATCTCCCTATCTAGAGTTGTCTAGATCACCATTTAAGCTCTACCTTGAGAGCGCACGGGTGGACAACGCCATCATCTTTGTACTTGCTGCTAGTAGAAAATTGTTGAGATTCTCCTATATCTGTTATCTTCTCTGCTATTGCTCCTGTGTTATATTGCGTAACTATTGTCTTACATGGTATCAGAGCTGTAAGGTTCGAATAGCTTGAGAAGTATCATTATTTTAGCCTACTAGCAGACTAGAATATCAGTAGATTATTCGAGTGATTACATGATGGCTTCATCGTCGAACACTAGTCTTGGTGCTTCACCTAATGTTAATGCTGCACCTATTCGAATTCGTCCACCTGCATTCACTGAAGGGAAGCTGGATGGAACCAACTATACACTCTGGAAGTTCAAAATTTCTGCAATTTTGGACTCCTATGAATTACTTGACACTGTCATGGGACCGATGGGATTGGATCCAGAGCCTATACCAGTTGAAGATCCAGCAAATTCAAGATTGATGATTCAGCCAGATCCAGATCTTCTACGAGCTTGGAAGAGGCGGAATGCTGATGCATTATGTGCGATTGTCACTAGTGTAAGTGATTCTGTGCTTACTTTAGTTCAACATACTACTAAAGCACATGAGGCTTGGGGCATATTGACTCGACAATATGAGACCAAGAACCACACTAGGATACAGAATTTAGAAAATCAGTTGGCAAATGAAAAGCATTCTGATTCTGAAAAGGCTGAAGATTTTATCAAACGGATAAAGCATCTTCAAGATCAATTGGCTGCAGTTGGTGTTGTTATAACACCAGAAGAGCTAGCTCGAAGATCTGTACGTGTTCTTCCAGCAAAGTATGATGGATTAGTAACAGCCCTTAACACTCAGGTAAGGCCAACTCCTCTTACATTTGAAGAGTTTTGTGCCATGCTTTTAGAAGAAGAGATGCGGCTGAAGAATCGGCAAAGTACAACTGATGCTGCATTCTCAGCAAATGCAAAAGGTAAAGGCTCTTCAGAGGGATCAAAGAAGAAGCCAAAGAAGAAAAAGTTCACAGGAAGTTGCTTCTATTGTGAAAAGAAAGGCCATGCCATCAAGGATTGCAGAAAGAAGCAAGCTGATGAACGGAATGGGACTGTAAAATCATCATGGAAGAACAAAGAGTCTGCAAACAACACAGAGCTGGAACTTTGGGTAGCTATTGAAGAGGTATGTTCATCTGCTCAAGCTCGTGTTGATGAGCCATGGATTTTAGATAGTGGAGCTTCTCGCCATATGACTAGTAAAAAGGATTGGTATAGTTCCCTAGTGCCTCTACGGGAATCCATCAATGTAGTGGTGGGAAACGACTCAAAGTGTCCAGCTGAAGGAACTGGAACCATCTCTTTTATCACTTCTCCAGGTGTTGAGAAAAAGTTATCCGATGTTCTCTATGTACCTACACTCAAAAGAAATTTGTTGTCAGTTTCTGCAATAACAGATTGTGGACTCGAAGTTCACTTCAATAAGAGTGGTGCGGAAATCATGGATTCATCAGGTAATGTTGTAGGTAAAGGCACACAACGGGATAACTTGTATGAGTTAAGTGCTTTAACTGCTACAGAAGATAAAGATGTAAGCAGGTTATGGCACCAACGATTTGGGCATCTCGGATTTGCAGGTTTGAAGGAGATGCAACGAACAGGGATGGTTGCTCATTTGCCTGCATTTTCAGAGTTGCAGGAACCTTGTGAAGCTTGTATGATGGGCAAGCAACAACGAAAGGCATTTCCAAGAGAGACCAGCAATCGATCTCAAGCTCCTCTAGAGTTGGTACATGCTGATCTCTGCGGTAAAATGTCTACACCTGCTTTAGGAGGATCTTTCTACTTCTTGCTGTTAGTCGACGATTATAGTAGAAAGATGTGGGTTTATTTCATTCGAGAGAAGGCTGATGCTTTTGAAAAATTTAAAGCGTGGCATAAGTATGTAGAAAGTGAATCAGGAAGGAAACTGAAGAAATTTAGAACAGATAGAGGAGGTGAATTCTTGTCAACAGAATTCAACAATTACTGTAAGGAGCATGGTGTGAAAAGGCAACTTACCACAGCTCATACACCTCAACAAAATGGCATTGTTGAGCGCAGGAACAGGACAGTAGTTGAAATGGCTCGTTGTATGTTAAAGGCTCAAGACATGCCTGATTCATTCTGGGCAGAAGCAGTCAATACAGCAGTCTACATCCTCAATCGAAGCTACACAAAAGCTCTGAAGGGGATGACTCCTCAAGAAGCATATTCTGGTAAAAAGCCTTCAGTTTTGCATTTCAGAATTTTTGGTTGTTTCTGTTATGCACATATTCCTGATTCAACAAGATCAAAGTTGGATTCAAAAAGCAAAAAGTGTGTCTTCCTAGGATATAGTGAAGAGTCTAAAGCATACAGGTTATGGGATCCTGAGGCAAGGAAGATTTTTGTCAGCCGAGATGTGGTGTTTGATGAACGACCACACTTAGTAGAAGATAAAGGTAAATCTACTATCTCATCAAACGGAGAAATATCTCACCTTGTGCCTATCAAAAGACAGGTTAAAGTTGAGGAGGAGGAAACATCTGATGGAGAAATTTCCTCAATAAAAAGCCAACCAATTGTAGCTGCACAGCGTAAGCCACTACCGAAGTGGGCACAACAGCTCTTTGATGATCACAATGCACATGTAGATGCACCAGAATCATCATCGGATGGATTACGAAGATCAAAGAGAATAGAGGAGCAAAGAAGAGCCTCAGAACACATTGTTAACATGGCTCTAATGGCAGATATCATGGGTTCGATAAAGGAACCTACCACCATTGAAGAAGCCATTGATGATCCAGATTGGAGAGCGGCAATGCAGTCTGAGTATGATAGTATACTCAAAAATGATACATGGGATCTAGTCGACTTGCCGCCAAAGAAGAAGGTAATAGGTACTAAATGGATTTGGAAAGCTAAGTATAAAGCTGATGGAACATTAGAAAAGTATAAGGCACGATTAGTTGCACAGGGTTTTTCACAGATTGAAGGATTTGATGTTCAAGAAACTTTTGCACCAACAGCACGCATGACAACTATTCGGACGGTACTTGCAGTAGCTGCACAAAAGTCTTGGCCTATTTTCCAGATGGATGTCAAATCTGCATTTTTGAATGGTCACCTCAAGGAGGAGGTATATGTATCTCAACCACCAGGTTTTGAGGTGCCCAATTCAGAAAATAAAGTTTGCAGGTTGAAGAAAGCTTTGTATGGACTTAAGCAAGCTCCACGGGCTTGGTACCAACGAATTAATCATTTTTTCAAAAATATGGGTTTTGAAAGAAGTACTTCTGATGCTAACTTGTATGTAACGAAAAGGGATAGCAAGCTAGTTGTTGTCATTGTATATGTAGATGATTTGATCATTACAGGAGATCATCAGGAACTCATCAATCAAACTCGGATCAGCTTGGGCACTGAGTTTGAAATGACAGACTTAGGTCTACTCCATTTTTGTCTGGGAATTGAAGTATGGCAAAGGAAGGATGGCATTTTCATCTCACAACAAAAATATTCCAAAGAAATTCTCAAGGCATTTGGAATGATGGACTGCAAACCAACTAGCACACCTATGGAGGTAAATCATAAGCTATCTATGGATGATAACATGCCTGATGTAGATGCTAAGAAGTATAGGAAGCTCGTTGGAAGTCTTATATTTCTGTGCAACACTAGACCAGACATTTGCTATGCTGTTGGAGTGTTAAGCAGGTTTTCCAACAAACCTAAGGAGAGTCACTGGAATGCTGGAATGCGAATTCTAAGGTACATTGCAGGAACCTTGGATTTTGGTATTTTGTATACCACAGGTGATACACTCCAAGGATATTGTGATTCAGATTGGGCTGGAGATTGTGATTCTAGAAAATCAGTTTCTGGATATTGTTTCTCACTTGGTTCAGGAATATTTTCTTGGGTAAGTAGGAAGCAACCAACTCTCGCACTCTCCTCCACTGAAGCAGAGTACAAAGCAGCTTGTTTTGCTTCTTGTGAGGCAGTCTGGTTAAGGAGAATTCTTGCAGATATAGGCTTTCCATCAAATATGCCAATTGTACTCAAGTGTGATAATCAAAGTTGTATGGCTATTGCAAAGAACCCAGTATTTCATGCTCGCACCAAGCACATAGAAGTACAGTACCATTACATTCGTGAGCTAATTGAAGATGAAATTGTGGAGCTAGAATATTGCCCAACAGAGGCAAATTGTGCTGACATATTCACTAAAGCACTTGGAAGAGAGCAGCTCAACAAGCATCTTCAACAGATGAGCATAGGACCGAGACCTACTTGATTTATCATCGGTAAACATTGAGGGGGGGTGTTAGAGTATGATCAATGTCTACCCCTCATGATTGTATGCACATTTTGTAAGGCCCCCTTTATGAGGAGAAGCCAAGTGTGCATTACCCAATTGATGGGAATCCCAACTTGAATGTTGGATGAAGGTCATATTGGACCATGTAAGATATTATAAGGAAAAGGAGTTACCAGGGTCCCCAATTGTGGGGTCCGGGGCAGCGGTGAGCAGCCCCGGCTGGGGGGTCCAAGGGGGCCAGCGGGCCCCCTGGCTGGGGGGTCCCAGGGGGCCAGCGGGCCCCCTGGTGGGGGTCCGGGGGCAGTGCCCCCGGCGCGACGGTAAAGGGAATATTCCATGGAATATTCCCTGTCGGAGTCAGAAATCATTTATATTTGTTAGGTCGGTTCAACCAGTCTAAGCCGTGTATGGCAATTACGCGGGCGGTGGCCGCCCACGCTCTACCGCCCATGTATAGCCGTCCATGGCAGGCCACCCATGATCCTATATATACATGACTTCTGCACTACCTAAGACATTGAGTTGAGCCAGAATACCTCTACCTTGTATCTCCCTATCTAGAGTTGTCTAGATCACCATTTAAGCTCTACCTTGAGAGCGCACGGGTGGACAACGCCATCATCTTTGTACTTGCTGCTAGTAGAAAATTGTTGAGATTCTCCTATATCTGTTATCTTCTCTGCTATTGCTCCTGTGTTATATTGCGTAACTATTGTCTTACACAGTGTTTCCTTCCTCTCCTTCGCTCATGTCCCCTATCTTGTCCAAAGGTATTTCTGGCACTGTCCTATGAGACCCTACCTGGGAACGAGGTTTTGCTATGTCTGGCACTTGTTTGGCTACATGTTTCCACACTTCAGGCTTAACCTTGAGCAGCTCTTCTAAAGTGAGATTGCACTGCACTTTAGTATTCTTTACTACATCTGTGTTCCTAGGTATGATTGAGTCTTCGTTTCTTATCATGACCATAGGAGCTCTCATACACATGGAATTTGCTTCCCAGGGACCTATGAAATGGGGTAGTTCTTGTAAAGAATTAGACTCGAAGTCTAATCTCTCTTGAGATTGGGCACTCTCCTACTCTCCATAAATGGACGGAAGGTCTTGTGGGAATTGATCGTGTGTGTCATCCACAAGTTCAATGGGAGGAGGAACTTCACTCTCTTTAGCCCATTTCTCTTCTTAAATCTCTCGCAAGAATTCTGGTGAATACCGATTCATAGAAGAAGAGTTGTCTGGTTTAGTGGAGTTAGGCACATAAGCTTCCTTGGGAGGGATGTGTATTCTATCACTTGCCTTCTCCTTAGTCTGGGAGTTGGCTACTTTTCCAAACTTTGCAATTATCGTCTCCAATCTATCCAATAGACCATCAAAATGCAATGGTGTTCTAGTGGAGCTAGAGCAATTGAAGAGGCGACTGGCCTCAAACATGGCTTGAGACAATTCCACCATCTTGGCACACAACTTAGTTCGTTCAAGCTCTAGGTCAGCTCTAGGGTAACATCTTTCATGATCCGTTACATTTGGCCCTTCATGAATCCTGGCTTGATATGCTCTAAGCATCATATCTATGTCTTTGGGAGTGGGATCTGCTAAGACTGATCCTACTCGGGGTGGTGGGTGGGTTATGTGTGGTGGATTAGATGGTGGAGGAATGGAAGGTGATGGGAATGGTAGGGGAGGTGATGTGTGAGAGTGCATTTGAGATGTGATTTCTAAGATTTTGGCTTTGGTTTCTCGTAGGCTTTCCTCGAGTTCGCTCATCTTCTTTGCCCATTGCCTTTTCATACGTTCACGGCTATCTCTCCAAGCTCTTGTTCTCTTCTTATTCTGGCTCTCAGTCTCGCTAACCTCCGCATTCTTTTCCTGGCCTAAGTCTTGGTTTTGCTTAAGTGCCTAGGCTCTAGTGATGACTTGCACTGGGGCTGTGGAAGTCACACTTCCTA